>CM036658.1:5000-651960 GCA_020746105.1 Trogon surrucura
TGAAGAAGAGACTGTGTTAAAACCTAAACGACAAGCCTGCCGTTACAAACTGGGACCTCTGATAAGTTCTAAAACAACAACTTCAGAGCCCAGCTCTGATAAGCCTCACGACTTGACTTGACTATTGATAAAGACAACCTCAGGGCCCAGCCCTGATAAGCCACGGGGCTCGAAGTTCTGAACAACAACTTCTGGGCCCGGTTCAACCACCAATACAGCTGTTGTCTTGCAAGCCCACTGGTGTGTGAGCTCACCGATGTAACTGCAGATAACGCAGCTGTCCTGCAAGCGCGAAAGCTCAACGGTGTGCAAGCGCGAAGGTACACAAACCGTCAAGTCATCCTACGTCTGCAAAAAATGGGCCCTCCGGACACCTATGCATGCCCCGCTGACAGAGGTGACACTGGGGTGGGGTGAAGATCGCTCCTGACGACCCTCACGCGCATGCGCTGAACAGGCGGAGGATAAGCAAAGCTGCTCTTGGATCACTATAAAACGCCACCATGAACAGCTATTCTTTGGAGATCTTCCCCACCGAATCAAAACAGGCGGACCTGCGAGATGTCGTTGGATCTGTGGTGGTAGCTATACTTCTTGCTATTCTAAACGTTTTACTGCTTCGCTTTTCCTTTTCCTTATCTTTCTTTCCTATTGCTCTCTAGTGGTTGTTAGTCAATAAAGGGTTTTACTTTTGTGACATCTGACACCGTTTGTGTCTTAATTTCACCTTTGCGATCGAAACGAATCACCTTGACCCTAACCTCTACCAGGTATAAGCGGCTCTAGACAGTTGGACTTCCCAGAATTGGGCAAAGAGTCTCTCAATGTGGTTTCCGATTCCTTATATGTTGTTGGGATTGTACAAAGACTTGAAGAAGCACTTTTGCGGAAAACACAGAACCAGCGTCTGGGGGAATTGTTCGTGCAGTTGCGTCACACTCTGAGACAGCGGCGACACCTGTATTGTATGATATTGTATGTATATTTTGGGGGAAACCCCTTGGGACAGGGACCCCAAGAGATTTGGTTGGCATTCAAAGACCACTTCTTCGAGGCTCAGGACCAGTGCATTCCATCAGGTAGGAAATCAAGAACGAGATCCAGGACACCTGTATGGTTAACCAGGGATCTGCTGGGCAGACTCAGGTGGAAAGGGAGGGTGTATAAATTGTGGAAGGAAGGGCTGGCCACTTGGGTGGAGTACAGGACAGCTGTCAGGGAGTGCAGGGAGGCAATCAGAAAAGCTAAGGCCTCCTTGGAGTTAGAACTTGCAGGGGAGGTCAAAGACAACAGAAAGGGCTTCTTCAAATACATTGCTGACAAAACTAACACTAGAGGCCTTCCAAGAGAAGTAGTGGATTCTCCAACTTTAGACGGTTTTACGACTCAGCTTGACAGGGTGTTTGGCCTTTAAATTGTATTTGTTTACTTTAAAGGGTTGGGCTGGATGATCCTTGAGGTCCCTTCCAACCCAATAATCTGAGATTCTGATTTGAGGATACAAGCTGGACCACCCTGGGCATCTCCCAGTTGAGACTAGGATCCTTCCCTCTGCAAACTGGGAGCACTATGGCAGCACCAGGAAGCAATTTAATATTGTTTTCTCAACAGTGTTCCATCCATAACATTTAATTTTGTTATTTCAGAACTGACAGAGGGGAATTAATAATTAAATAATTTACTTAATAGTTACATGAGTTAATTAATTAAATCAAATTAAAATCATCAATACTGATTGATATATTATTAAATCAGTGTGGTGAAACAGTTATTGCTCTAGTCTTAATAGTGGATCAGTGGTAAATTTATATTAGTAACTAATCGGAATGTAAATTAATCTTAATTTATTGCATAATTTTAATTATTAATATTTTGTGCAATTACTGTGCAATTATAGTAATCAAATTAATAAAAAAATTTAAATGAAATGTTAGTGCATTTTCGTATTAATTACTAGTAACTATTAGTATGGAAAGTCACTATCATAACATTTTTAATATATTCATTCCACAATGAATTAATTGCGCTCATGAATTAATTACTCAGTAGTTTAATTAAGTCATTAGCAGGACAGAAAAGAAACACACACTTCACCCACATGCTGTCTTGGAGGTCAGGTATGTCCAACGTTAATTGGCTGGCAGACCAGCTCTACCCATAATCCTGGCGGGGAGGTCAGGTCTTGCCATGGAAAGAACTGACGGGGTTAGACCTGGTCCCCCACCCTATTCTTAGGGTAGACCTGGCCTCCCCGACACAGCGTGGGTGGAGCGTGTTAGTTCTCTGTGCCTTCAAATGAATTAATTCAACAAGTAGATACTTATTCAATAACTATAATAAATCTTTATATCTTTATTTTCCATACTAATACTGAGTAGTAATTTATATGTAAAAATATCAATACTTCATTTTAGATTGCATATTGATTTTATTATTTTACAGTAAATAAATAGTAATAATAGAAATACTGATATAAACATAAAAATATTTTACATTAACATGAATTTATCGCTGATCCAGTTAAAAGTAGACCAATAAGTCTTTCATGTCTGTAATAATTACAGTAATGTTTATTGATGGATACATTTTAAATTTCCAATTTAAGTTAATGAATTAATGTAAGTATGACTAAAATTAATTAACTTCCAATTGATACTCATAAATTCTTAAATAATTATATGAATCATTATGGATGGAACACTGTTGAAATATTATTAAATTGGCTCTGAGTACTGTCCCAGTGCTTCCAGTACTGACATAGAGCTTCCAGTGTGTCTCCCTCAAACTGACATCTTACATTAAAACAAGATCGTCTGGTGTCCTGCACAGAGCCCCATATCCTCAAAACCTTCCCAGATCGGGACTCCTCAGTTTTCACACAGCACGAGTCACGCTGAGGTGTTGACCTCACTTCAGTGGATTAGATGTTTGTTTGGATAGTCACGTACATACCAGTAAACATCTGCACTGCGCCAGATAGAAATGAGGCCCAATGTCATCACAGGATTATAAGAGAGCTGAGGTTGAAAGGACCCTCAGGAAGTCCAACCTGTCAGAAACAGGGTCAGACCAAGTTGTTCAAGGCTTGATTCAGTCTGAGTGTAAAAACCCCCAAGGAGAGAGACTGTACAGCCTCATTGACTGACCTGTTCAAATACTTGGTTGAGCTTATGGGGAAAAAAGTTGTCCTTGTGTCCTGGCTGAACCTTTCCTCTTTCACCTTGCACCCATTGCTTTTCATGCTCCCTGTATGCACCACAGAGAAGACTGTGGGTCTGTATTCTCCAAGACCTCCTCATTGGTACTGGCAGGGTGGAATGAGGTCCTCCTCAGCCTTTCCTTCTCTAGGCTGGACAAACTTAACTCTCTCAGCTTCTCCTTACTGGCAAAGTTCTCCAGCCCTTGGCTGTCCTTAGTGCCCTTTACTAAACCCACTCCGGCTCTGCAACTTTGTTCCTGAGTTGGGGATCTGAAATACGGATAGAGTACTCTAGAGAATCCCTTCTCTCGATCTCTGGTTGTGCTCCTGGTGGCCCAGCCCAGGGTACTGGTGTCCTCCCTTGGTGCCAGGGCCCATGGCTGCCTCCTGCCCAGCTCCCTGCCCACCCAGGCCTTTCCCCCAAGTCTACTTCAAGCCCAGCAGCCCCAGCCTGGGCCATGGTCAGGGAAGGCCCCTGCAGGAGCAGGCACTGGCATTTAACCTTGTGGGGTTTCCTCAGGTTCCTGCTGATATGTGCTCTCCTCCTCCTCAGGCCCTTTCCCTGAGCACAGAGACCTGGAGACCTTCTCAGGAAAGACTCAGGCAAAGTCAGCGTTGAGCACCTGAGCCCCACTTCTCTCTGCTGGGATTCCATCGCCCTCCCCAGTCAGCATCAGCTGGTATTTCACTCCTTTATCCTTGGTCTCTAGTAAGTGATTGAAGCTCCTCTTGCTTTTGACTTCCTTTGCAATCTCCAGATCCAGGACAGCTGTCCTGTCTTAAGATGAGATGTATACCTACAGAGACACACAGACAATATGGATCCTCCCAGGAGCAGCTCTTAGACCCTCTGTCTACCCAGGATGCTCTTCTGCCTTCTGATGCTGACCCCATCAGCTCTCAGCTGACTCCTCCGTCATCCCCAGGCACAGTTCCAGACATGCCTAATGCTGTTTTCCATACAGGGCAACTTCCCCACCCCAGGTCAAGACCCATAGCATGATCTTAGTGTCAAACCCCCAAGACCCAACAGTGTCATTAGCAGGTGGTTTGAGCTCCCTTCTTCCTCCAGGAAACAACTTGCCATTCTTCTAAGCTGTCTACTGTCCAGCCCAGATTTTGGCCCTCAAAACACCTGGCTCCCAGTTTTGTTCTGCTCACTGGTTTTGATGGTTTGATGGTCCCTAGTGGTTACACCCCATGACATACACACCTGCGTGATATGCTCACACACCAGTCTCGCCAGTTGCCGCCCCCCCAAAGAACAAAAGACCTCATGACTTATGGTTCTAGACATCTCCCAAGAGGGAGCTTAGAGGCCTCAAGCACATGGCCAGTGTATAGAGCCTGATTGCCTTGGGCTCAGTGCTGTGGAGACCAAGGCGAGTGTAGGAGTAGCCTGAGAAAGAACTATCCATCAAGGGGAAGTGCTGTAGTGCAATGCACCACCCAGAAAGAGGCCCAGGGAGGACAGAGAGACACCAGTAAAGGAAGGTGACAGCAAGGTGCGGCTGCTGGGTGGATGACTGCAGCCTGAAGGGAACGAGATACGGGAGATGTGACACCGTACGACAGCCTGAGGTGGAGATGACAGAGGGGTGTGGAAAAGCCAAATGGCTCCTGACAGAGCCTCTTGATGATTTGTTTGTGGCTGTTGTTTCTGCCACTGATGCCTGTGAGGAGACAACTGATCTTTTCAGCACTGGGGCCTCATTGCCTCCTTGTCCAAATTCAGGAAGCTAGAAGTTACTGGACCATAGCCCTGCCCTTGGTCCTTCACATCTCCACACCCCAGTGCCCCAGGGAGAGCCCTGAGCAATGAGGGAGGGACAGAATCTGCCTTCCCAGGAACTGGGGGTCAGGGTTTGGCCCTCTGGATTCATGAGACACATCCAGGTTTACTCATCATCACAGGACCTTTACCGTTCTTTTCTTGATCTATTATCTCTCCATCCAGTTTTCTGCTTTAACTGGATGCTGGGGATGCTTTTTCAGTAGTGCCTCTCAGTGGGACTCATTACAGTCAAGAAACTTTGAAGTTGAATCTGACTTGGACTTCCTGAGTGGTTTCCTCCACTTTCTTTCAGTCTCTGAGGATGATGATCTCAGCACAAAACTCATGGGAGAGTTCATTAAAGTGGTGCCTTGGTCTGGTGCTGTGCTGCTGAGCTGGACCGGGCTCCTGGGATGGAGGGAGATGATATCAAGCGGGTAGCACTGCCGAGAGACAGCTCTGGCGAGGAGCAGCTCCTCTACCAAGCACAGAAGGGCTGAGGGCACTGTCTGCAGACACTGAGAGCAGAGGAGCCAGGCACAGAGAGCTGAAAGGCAGCCTGGGGGAGAGGGTGCTGAGAGTTGAGAAGAGGAAAAATCTTCACAGCCTTTGACTTGGTAAGTTTCTGGGTACAGGGCAATGAAGCTGCATTTTATGGAGGAATTTCATAAACCTGTCGGAATCCACAGCCCGTGGGATATCTGTCTTCTATGGAAAAGAAGGGGGACGTACTCCAGAGCAGGACTTCCCTACTGAACCATCTGAGGGACAGAAGATGGTATCTGCCTTCTCCCGGGGATGTGGGCAGATCCTCCTCTGGTATGATGAGATGGTGTGAGGGGCTTGTCAATCTCTCCTTGGCAAGTATATTCCTCTGTGGCGATGCAGACAGGGGTGTCCAGGGCTGTCCTTGTGAGCAGGGTCCCTGCACAGTGCCAGGGGCTGTGTGCTGGGGCAGGGACTCTGCCTCCTGCCAGGGTCAGCATTCCACCTGGCTGGGGACTTCCCCACGGTGCTGGGGGAGAAGCTATGGGGGGAAGGAGGGACCCCTTGCAGGGCAGGGTCCTTCACCTGCTCACAGCTCCAGATCATATTCATGACATTGGCAGAGATTCCTTCGGAAGAAGTACATCAAGACATCTGTGCTTTGAGTTTTCCACTCTTGGTGGACTGGTTGGGTGGTCGGAGATGAGAATTTATTTTTTCCACTGTGGAGAAGTCACTGAGACCTCAGTTCTCATTAGCATTTGCCCAAGAGGCTCCTTAGCCCCTACCCCCCTCCCCGAGCTGCCCCTGGGCAGTGTCAGCCTCTGCCAGGAGCGGTCTGCAAGGCAGAGCTGGGATGGACTCTGGGAGCAGGGACAGGGAGGAGACCTGAGCACAGAGGAGCAGCTCCTGGCAGGGACAGCTCCAGGCAGCAGGGCCAGGGGCAGGGGGTGACAGGGAGCTACTGCCAGAAACGCTGTGAGAGGGGGTGGATTCAGATCAAGCCCAATGGTCTCTCTATGCAGATTTGTCCACGGGAATAAAGTGTCCCAATCCCCTTCTAATCTCAGGTTGCCAGTAAAACAAATAAGAGAACTCTCTCTTCATGATATCCCACCTTCAGGACATTAGTGTCTTTCCCTGCAGATTTCTGCAGGGCTGCAGGCTGCCCTCCAGAAGACAGAGCTCACCCATGAACTCTCTGTCACCAAAGAGCTCCACATGGAAGACACTTCAGTGCCAAGGCCATGGGAATGCTGCTGGGCAGCTGTCTCTCAGGTTGGGAAAGAAAAGCTGAGATTCTGCTCAGTTACCATGAGATGGGATGAGGGCTTTGGAGACTGCATTCGGAAACTGTTTACTCTGTTCTCAGAGTGTCCAGCATCTCCTCAGGGGAACATCTGGGTCCGATCATCCTCCAGCTCAAAGAGCTGCCACTGTGGGGCAGCTGAGCTCAGAGCTGATGGAGAGAGTGGCTGCCCTCACTCTGTACTAGGCGACAGTCCTTCTTCCTCCCAGGAACCACAAGGTTTCTCTTGCCGTGCAGTAGAAATGGCAGGGCCACATGCACTCCTGAAGTGTGGTGGAGAAACTGGAGGAAAATACACACACACACACAAAATCCCTCAGCTCTCCTGTGGTGTTGGTTGAATTGGGAGTGACAATGATGAAAAGCTCTGTGAGATGATGAATGGATTTAACCTGAGAACATTCCGTGTTTCTATTCACCTCTTTCTGTAGGGCAGGACTGACTCCTCCAGAGCCCACAGCAGAACCCCCTGTTCTCAGTGGCAGCCACAGCCAGCACCAGCCACAGCTCATGAGGGGGACCTGACAAAGGTCTTCCTGAAACAGGAAGGGCAGTTTCAGTGACATTTCTATAAGATATGCATTTGGTTCTGTTCTACTAATTTGTCACTGTCTTTTTCCATATAGACAGTCCCCCATGTCAGAAACAGCTGATGTCCAATGGCAGCTCCATCAGCCAGTTCCTCCTCCTGCCATTCGCACACACACGGCAGCTGCAGCTCTTGCACTTCTGGTTCTTCCTGGGCATCTACCTGGCTGCCCTCCTGGGCAACGGCCTCATCATCACCACCATCGCCTGGCACCACCACCTCCACACTCCCATGTACTTCTTCCTCCTCAACCTCTCTCTTCTGGACCTGGGCTCCATCTCCACCATTGTCCCCAAAGCCATGGCCAATTCCCTCTGGGACAACAGGGACATCTCTTATGTAGGATGTGCTACACAGCTCTTTTTCTTTCTCTTTCTGATTGTAGGGGAGTATTTTTTCCTCACCGTCATGGCCTATGACCGCTACGTGGCCATCTGCCAACCCCTGCACTACGGGACCCTCCTGGGCAGCAGAGCTTGTGCCCACATGGCAACAGCTGCCTGGGCCAGTGGGTTTCTCTATGCTCTTTTGCACACAGTCAATACATTTTCAGTGCCCCTCTGCCAGGGCAACGCTGTGGAACAGTTCTTCTGTGAAATCCCACACATCCTCAAGCTCTCCTGCTCACACTCAGACTACCTCAGGGAAGTTGGGCTTATTATGGTTAGCGTCTGTTTGTTATTTGGGTGTTTTGTTTTCATTGTTGCGTCCTATGTCGGGATCTTCCGGGCTGTGTTCAGGATCCCCGTGGAGCAGGGACGGCACAAAGCCTTCTCCACATGCCTCCCTCACTTGGCTGTGGTCTCCCTATTTGTCAGCACCTCTTTTTTTGCCCACCTGAAGCCCCTCTCTATCTCCTTCCCATCCCTGGACATGGTGGTGGCAGTTCTGTACTCTGTGGTGCCTCCTGCAGTGAATCCTCTCATCTACAGCCTGAGGAGCCAGGAGCTCAAAGACGCACTGAAGAAACTGATTCAGTGATTTTTTCTTAAGCAGGAGTCAGGTCTTCACACCTCTCTTCATAGGTGATTTCCAACATATCCAAGGAGCCTCCTCTGCTTTGGCCTTTTTATCTGTGATAATCATATGCGCCCGGGAACATCTGCATCCACTCCACTTCACCAGAGCCACGATCCCAGCCTCTCTGACCTAGAGATCTTTGGATACGTGTCTGGCATGATGGTACAGCTGGCCTCCCGTGTCACATCTCTGTAAGGGGGTTTCCTGATGTCTGGATGTTTTGGTTTGGCCTGGCTGGATTTCGGCGCCGGGGGGGGAGCTGCAGGGTGGCTTCTGTAAGAAGCTGCTAGAAGCTCCCCAAGATTGATAGAGTCAATGCCAGCTGGCTACAAAGAGGGACCCGCCGCTGGCCAAGGCTGAGCCTATCAGTAAGGTGATAGCAGATGAACGCCTCTGTGAAAAACATATTTAAGAACGGGAAAAAGAACTGCACCATTACAGCTGGCACAGAGATGGAGGAGTGAGAATCTGTGCAGACACCAAGGTCAGTGAAGAAGGAGGGGGGGAGGATGAGCTCCAGGTGCCGGAGCAGAAGGAGTCCCCCAGGTCCGTGGTGAAGACCATGGTGAAGCGGGTTGTCCCCCTGCAGCCCATGGGCGAGGTGCAGAAGTCCACCGTGAGGATCACCGCGTAGATGTCCACCAAGGACTCCACGCCATGTGGGTGGCGGCCTGAAAGGGGACTGTAGCCCGTGGGAAGCCCGCATCAGAGCAAGTCGCTGCCGGAACCTGTAGCCCGTGGAAGAGAGGAATGCCCACGCTGGAGCAGGTTGGCCGGTGGGACTTTTGGGACGCTGTGGGTGGCTCACGCTGGAGCAGTTTCCCCCAAAGGACTGCGCCTCAGACTGACGAGGGGTGGGCTGCCCCTCGTGAGGTGTCTCACATTGGGCAGTTTGTGATGAATTGCCCTTCGTGGGACGACTCACGCGGAGAAGAGAGCGTGAAGCTTGTCTCCCGTGAGAGGGACCCCACAGTGGCCCTGGGGAAGAGTGAAGAGTCCTCCCCCGGAGTGAAGCAGCGGTGAAACCAATGTCAGATGAACTGACCGCAGCCCACATTCCCTGTCCGCCTGCACTGCTCGGGGGGAGGAGGTGGAGAAACCGGGATTGATGTTAAGCCCGGGAAGAAGGGAGGGATGGGGGGAAGGTGTTCTGTTTGTTAAGATCTGTTTGCTCTTTCTCACTTCTCACTACTCCTCTCTGATTAGTTCTTTTAATAAATGTACCTAATTTCCCCAAAACTGAGTCTGTTTTGCCCGGGACAGTAAATGAGAGTGATCTCCCTGTCCTTATCTCAAACCCTGAGCCCTTGGAAATATTTTCTCCCCCTGCCTAACAGTGAAGGGGGAGTAAGTGAGCGGCTGTGTGGGTACCTGGCAGCCAGCCAGGGTCAACCCACGACACTGGAATTGGGGTTCTTCTTCAAAAGCTGATGTCAGGAACAGGCTGAAGAGATTTCCCCCACAAGGCTGTGTTGTGGTGATGGGGTTTTCCATGGTCTGAGGAGAGGAGGACATGGGATGATGCATTGGGGAGTGGAACAGGAGTGAGATTTTTCTTTGGGCTGTATGAATCTGCCATATCCAACGTGAGTTACTTGCCAGACATTTATGAGTGAGGTTTTCTGCTCAGCTGTCTCCCTCCTCCTAGTGGACTCAATGTCTGCACCGGGGAATGGCCATCCTGCCCAGTCTCTCTGTCTGTGAAATGCCTGTGAAAGCCCATGTGGAATGTGGATTGGGCTAGGTAGATTCCAGGACCTGAGGGAGGCTGTTTCAAGTAGGAGGGACAGAATGGGGACAGGGCACAAAGAGATGTCATGAGGATCATGAAAGAGAAACTGTTCCTCACAGCAAACAGAATCTTTCCCCTATTGTGATTGCGCAGTGGATCCACGGGTCCATGTGTGGGGCAGCAGGAATGGGCTGGGACAGGCCATGACACTGACAGAAGTCACAAATCAGCCACCAGAGGTGACTACCTGGATTTGGAGTTGGAGGCTGTGTGAAAAATGAAGAGAAAGAGAACTTCAGTGGTTGTGTTAGAGACCAAGACTGAAGAAGACAAATGCAGGGATGCTGCTGCTGAATGAGGAGAGTGATCTAATAAAATGGGGATGAGGACCTCAATGCCTTCTTTGCCTGAGAGTCTTTCCTGAGAAGGTCTCCAGGCCTCTGTGCTCAGGGAAAGGGCTCGAGAATGAGGAAAGCACGTACCAGCAGGAACCTGAGGAAACCCCACAAAGACAAGTGCCAGTGCCCACCCCTGCAGGGGCCTCACCTGGCCACAACTTAGGCTGGGGCTGCTTGGCTGGGAGCAGGCCTGGGGGAAAGGTCTGGATCGGCAGGGAACTGGATAGGAGGTGGCCATGGGCCCCAGCACCAAGGGAGGATATGAGCACTCTGCGCCGGAGGTGGATTTTAGGTCTCAATGCAGGAAAGATGTCAGCAAGCCGGAGTGGGTTTATCCGAGGGCCCAAAGCATGGTCGGGGCTGGACCCTTTGTGTGTGAGGAGAGGCTCAGGGAGCTGTGTTTGTCCCACCTGGAGAAAGAAAGGACTTGAAGTAAACACGTAGCAGCACGGCACAGTTCCCAGGATGACTGAGTCAGGCTTGTGTCCATGGTACAAGCCACATGGACAAGAGACAATAGATTGAAATAAGAGAAGCAAAAACTTTCTCACCATGAGAATAGCCAAACACTGGGAGCTCTTCCCAAGGGAGTCTTGTCCAGCATTATCCCAGAAAGAGACCCAGATTTGTTTGGACAAAGCCCTGAGTGGCCTGGCCTACCTTTCTTTGAGCAGTAGATTGATCAAGACATCTCCTGAGGTCCCTCCAGCCTGCATGGTGCTGTCCTTCCTTCCCTTTCATGTTTTCCAGTTAGGGAGAACTCTCAGGTTCTCCCTGACCCCAGAAGTTAAGTAACATCAACTTCAGGGCTGTTTCACAGGTGACTCCAAACCACCCTGACGTCATCCTTTGCTTCTCTTTTCATTTACCCATACCTAAGCACTTCTCTTTTAATATCCTCATACCCTACAAAACCAACAACCTTCTGTGTTCATCCTTCCAGAGCAGGTTGCTCAACAAACGTCAGCATCCATGCAGTGAGTCTACAAATGAGCCAGGCATTGAAGCCATTGCAGGAAGAGAAATGAGGCAGTTGACCAACAACTGGAACTCACTATGTCATGTCTCCTGAGACTCCTGGCAATACCTAATTTTTGTCCAAATAAGTGTGTTTACTCTTTACAAGTCCAGGAGACAGGAAAAAGATAACATGCTTCAGCTTCCTAAATCCCCTGACAAGGCCTAAACCATCCTTCCTTGGCCTCCGGCATCCCGATTTTTGAGACGCAAAGCCGGTGGGTCTCCTGTCAACAATGCATCAATAATCGATCGTAGACTCAGAGAACCACAGAATGCGTTGGGCTGGAAGGAACCTTTAAAGGCCACCTCGTCCAACCTCCCTGCAGTAAGCAGCTGCATTTTAACTAGATCAGGTTGCTCAGAGCCCTATCAAGCCTGACCTTGAATTGTCACAGTGAGAAACTTCCCACACAGTCAGACATGTAGAGCTTTTTCCCAGTGAGTGTGCACCAGGTCTGTTCCAGAAAGGGACCAAAACATGTTTGGATAAAGCCCTCAGCTGTCTGGTCTGGGCCCACATTGAGCAAGAGATTGGTCAGGATGCCTCTCAAGGTCCCTTCAAGCCTGAATGATGCTGTTCTTCCTCCTCCTTCATGCTTTAATATCAAGGAAATCTCTCAGGTTCTCCTTGGACACACAAACCATTCACATCAGAGGCAGGGTTCTTTATATGTGCCCCAAACATCCCTGACATAGCAAGACTCTTTCAATATTCCTTCAAGTGAATGTGGGATTTCCCTTGAAGTATCCTCATGTATTCAATTAGAATAAATTACCCTCCCAAAACAAAGGAAGAAGAATCGTCTATTTCTAGAATAGAGCAGTCTGCATCTTTGATACAAAAGCTGAAATCGTGGCAGGGGTAGTGAGGTATCAAGTTTTGATTTTGAGCCAGCAGCGGGTAGATTTGCATTTCAGTGTTGGCATACAGAGAGAAAGAGAAGATTCGAGCAAACCAGGGCTGTGACAGCGTGGGTACTAGAGGAGCAGTAGCAGGGGATTGGAAGAAGCCAGGCAGGTTGTGTGGAACTCATGGGCATTGACAAGCCCTCGCTGAAGCCCAGGGCTGTGTGTGAAGCACCAGCCGGTAAGGACAGAAGGGCATCCATCTGTCTGGGGAGATCCCAGGTCAGAGAAATAGGGACACAACTAAAGGCTGCAGGGCAACCAGCAAAGGTCCAGGCCAGGGTAAGACAGCCTGCAGTGGGGCTGAGGGAGGACATGGCAGCAGCTGGGACTACAACCAACCCACACAACTGTGACACTTGTCCTCTCCACTCTGGCTGCTGCCTCTTCTATGGATGCCCATGAGAAGACACCAGCTCCTGACAGCCCCAGGGCACTGGCGCCTCCTCACACACTCTCTGTAGATCTCATCCTGCACTCAGCATCGCACACCCCCACATACCACTGCTCCCCAGAAGAGCCATAAGTATCCTGTGATATTATGAATCCCCTTTCCGAGCATGTGGGAGTCAGGACTTGGCTGTCCTACTTGATGAAACACATCAAGGGCTTTCTCAGTCACATTCGACATTGGATTTTCCACCTCTAAGCAGTGCCTCTCAATTCCTTCTTCCCCAGTTCCCAGGGACAGGCCCTTTTCTGGCCATTTCCTCCATGACCTCTTCACTGGTGACCTCGGTGGGGGTCACTGACACACTCAGAAACTTGGCGGTCACTGCTGACTTTTACTTCTCCAGAGGCTTGTACAGTATTCCAGGATCTGCAGTTTAGGAAGTTGGCACTAGGGGTCTTATGAACATGCACACCACCACAACCAACCAAATCATTGGGTATAATTTTCCTTGAAGTCTTCAATTCTTGGGTAGTTATTTAGAATGGTTTAGGGAGTGTGATCAGAATGAAATTAAATGATTACTAAACAAATATAACCATGGTCTTTTTACTTCACTTTACTTTTCTGCTTATATACAAATTGATATCAGCAATAGCAATTGTTGATAATGATCCTGAGTTTGTCCTAATGCAGCCTGAAACCCTGATCCTGAGTTTGTCCTAATGCAGCCTGAAACCAAAGACCCTTTCTGTTCCACAACCTTTCCAAATTAGTGTTGTATGTACAGAAAGCAGAGATGAGCTCCCATCCTTGGTGCTGTCACATTGACAGTGTAATGTACACTAACCATTACCCCTGGTCCCACAGGTTACCCACACCCCATCCCTTCTCTCAGCAGCCCCCTGGGACTGACAGCAGCCCTGGGAAGAGTTGAGCTTCCTCCATGCCAGGCTGCAGCTGCAGGCTTCAACCCCTTGGCCCCAGTTCTCTCCTGCTTTCGTTGGAGAACCAGCAGCACACAGGAACCAATGGGTGTTTCTTCATTGCCCACAAATGAAAACAAAGGAATGTAGAGTTCAACCAAAAATAAGAGACATTTGTCAGTGCCATATTAACTCCCCATTGCCTCCAGTGAAACCTTCTTCCCACAATGGGTAACCTTGGATGAACAGAAAACACATATTGCTGGGAGCAATGGAGATTGGGGAGGGGCAGAGTCTAGTTGGAGGCCTGTGTCTAGTGGCATCTCTCAGGGGTCAGTGCTGGGGCTGGTGCTTTTCAATATATTCATCAATGACCTGGACGAGGGATTAGAGAGCATTGTCAGTCAGTAAGTTTGCTGCTGACACAAAACTGGGAGGAGTGGCTGACACCCTAGCAGGCTGTGCTGCCATTCAGAGAGACCTGGGCAGGGTGGAGGGCTGGGTGAGGAGAAATCTTATGAAGTTCAACAAGGGCAAGGGTAGAGATTTGCGCTTGGGAAAACATAACCCATGTGCCAGTAGAGGTTGGGGACGGACCTGCTGGAGAGCAGCACAGGGGAAAGGGACCTGGGGGTGCTGCTGGGCAGCAGGATGGCCATGAGCCAGCAGTGTGCCCTCGTGGGCAAGAAGGCCAATGGCATCCTGGGGTGTGTTAGAAGGGGAGTAGCCAGTAGGTGGAGAGAGGTCCTCCTGACCCTCTAGTCTGCCCTGGTGAGACCGCATCTGGAATCTTGTGTCCAGTTCTGGGCCCCTCAGCTCAAGAGAGACAGGGAACTGCTGGAGAGAGTCCAGTGCAGAGCCACAAAGATGGTGAAGGGAGTGGAACATCTCCCTGATGAGGAAAGGCTGAAGGAGCTGGGTCTCTTTAGCTTGGAGAAGAGGACATTGAGGGGTGACCTCTTAAATATTTATAAATATGTCAAGGGGGAGTGTCAGGAGGACGGAGTCAGGCTCTTTTGAGTGATGTCCCGTGACAGGAAAGGGAGCAATGGTTACAAGCTGGAACACAGGAGGTTCCACAAAAATATTAGGAAAAACTTCTTCACTGTGAGGGTGCCAGAGCCCTGGCACAGGTTGCTCAGGGAGATTGTGGAGTCTTCACAGCCTGTAACTTTGTAGCTGTAAGTCATTGCATCTGCAGATCCTGGTGGAATCTCCTAAAGCTGGCACATCACACAGCCTATGAGATCTGTAAGTACATCTCTCAGAGACTCTCTGGTGGGGAGGAGGAGAAGAAGGATGTGCTGCAGAGCAGGGCCATGCAGGCTGCCTTCACCTGGGCTGGCTGTGGGGGTGTGCACAGGGGGGTGCAGGCAGGGGTGCCCAGGGCTGTCCTTGGAGCAGGGTCCCTGCACAGTGCCAGGGGCTGTGTGCTGGGGCAGGGACTCTGCCGCCTGCCAGGGTCAGCACTCAGCCTGCCCGAGGAGCTCCCCACGGCCCTAGGGGAGAAGATATGAGAGGCTGCAGTGTGCTGCAGGGATGCTTAGAACCAAAGATCACCCACACATCAAATGCAGAGATTCCCTTTGAAGAAGGACAACAGAGAAGCTTTTACCTGAAAGAGACAAAATCTGTGCTTTCAGTTTGCCACTGTATTTGGCTGGGTAGGGAGGGGAAATAAGAATTTATTTCTCTGCTCTTGTCAGGCAGCAAGACCCCCATTCTCCTCAGCATTTTTCTGAGCTGCTCCCATGCCAATGCCCCCCCAGAGCTGCCCATGGGAAGAGCCTGCTACCACTAGGATGGGTCTGATCCTGCCCAGGACACTGACAGCGGTTCATTTTGAAGAAATATGTCCAGGCAGTATTAAAGAAGTACACTGAGGGGAGTATATTTGTGATCTGTGATCTGTCCTTTCAGTTTTCCACTCTTGGTGGACTGGTTAGGCAGGAGGAGATGGAATTTTTTTCTCCACTGTGGAAAAGGCACTGAGACCCTAGTTCTCGTGAGCACTTGTTGGAGTTGCTTCCAAGCCCCTGCCCCCACTGAGATGCCCCTGAGCAGTGCCCGGCTGCTGCCAGTAAGGGTGTGCAGGGCAGAGCTGAGCCCCCAGCAGTGGGCACAGGCTCTGGCAAGAGGGACAGGGCGGAGAGCTGGGCACAGAGGAGCAGCTCCTGGAAGGGACAGCCCCAGGCAGCAGAGAGGCAGATCACACCTCTGCATCCCTCTCTACTCAGCTGCACAGGGGAAAGAGAAGAGATTGGAGAGATGGACTTTGAAATTGGACTCCTATAAGCTCAGAAAAATATATTTTCTTCAAGTGCATCGTTATCAAGATCATGATACAACGGTGTGGGGTGAAATAAGCCCAGGGTACCTGCATGGTGACCAGAAGGTCACTCATGGGCAGAGCAGTTTTCTTGAGTCTGTACTAGGGCACGGGGAACCCTGCTGTCCTTCAGGGCTCCTCAAGTGCCACAGTGGAGAGCAACATGACAGATGAGGATTTCGTGTCCTTCACAGAAGGTTGCTTCACTCTGCAGAGCAATGCTGAGATTACTAACAGGAGTGGATCAGTATTTACTCAGAGAAAGACAATTACTGTCGAGGGTTGACCCTGGCCGGCCGCCAGGTACCCACACAGCTGCTCACTCACTCCCCCCTTCACTACTGAACAGGGGGAGAAAATATCTCCAAGGGCTCAGGGTTTGAGATAAGGACAGGGAGATCACCCTGATTTACCGTCCCGGGCAAAACAGACTCAGTTTTGGGGAAATTAGGTACATTTATTAAGAGAACTAATCAGAGAGGAGTAGTGAGAAGTAAGAAAGAGCAAACAAATCTTAAGCAGAACACCTTCCCCCCATCCCTCCCTTCTTCCCGGGCTTAACATCAATCCCGGTTTCTCCACCTCCTCCCCCCGAGCGGCGCAGGGGGACAGGGAATGGGGGTTGCGGTCAGTTCATCCGACGTTGGTTTCACCGCTTCTTCACTCCGGGGGAGGACTCTTCACTCTTCCCCAGGGCCACTGTGGGGTCCCTCTCACGGGAGACAAGCTTCACGCTCTCTTCTCCGCGTGAGTCGTCCCACGAAGGGCAATTCATCACAAACTGCCCAACGCGAGACACCTCACGAGGGGCAGCCCACCCCTCGTCAGTCTGAGGCGCAGTCCTTTGGGGGAAACTGCTCCAGCGTGAGCCACCCGCAGCGTCCCAAAAGTCCCACCGGCCAACCTGCTCCAGCGTGGGCATTCCTCTCTTCCACGGGCTACAGGTTCCGGCAGCGACTTGCTCTGATGCGGGCTTCCCATGGGCTACAGTCCCCTTTCAGGCCGCCACCCATACGGCGTGGAGTCCTCGGTGGACATCTACGCGGTGATCCTCACGGTGGACATCTGCACCTCGCCCATGGGCTGCAGGGGGACAACCCGCTTCACCATGGTCTTCACCACGGACCCGGGGGACTCCTTCTGCTCCGGCACCTGGAGCTCATCCTCCCCCCCCTCCTTCTTCACTGACCTTGGTGTCTGCACAGATCCTCACTCCTCCATCTCTGTGCCAGCTGTTGATGGCGCAGTTCTTTTTCCCGTTCTTAAATATGTTTTTCACAGAGGCGTTCCTCTGCTATCACCTTACTGATAGGCTCAGCCTTGGCCAGTGGCGGGTCCCTCTTTGTAGCCGGCTGGCATTGGCTCTATCAATCTTGGGGAGCTTCTAGCAGCTTCTTACAGAAGCCACCCTGCAGCTCCCCCCCCGCCGCCGAAATCTGGTCAGGCCAAACCAAAGCAATTACTTTTGGAGAAATTTGGGAAATCAGCATAAGATGGGAACAAAGACATTTGGCCAAACTTGTCAATGTGTTCTCTTTCAACAGTCCCCAGTGGCCAGACTAAGGAAATATCCAATGGCAGCTCCATCAGCCAGTTCCTCCTCCTGCCATTTGCACACACGCGGCAGCTGCAGCTCTTGCACTTCTGCCTCTTCCTGGGCATCTACCTGGTTGCCCTCCTGGGCAACGGCCTCATCATCACCACCATCGCCTGGCACCACCACCTCCACACCCCCATGTACTTCTTCCTCCTCAACCTCTCTCTTCTGGACCTGGGCTCCATCTCTACCACTGTCCCCAAAGCTATGGCCGGTTCCGTCACAGACAACAGGAGCATCTCCTACACAGAATGTGCTGCCCAGCTCTTTTTCTTTCTCTTCTTGATATCAGCAGAGTGTTGTCTCCTCACCATCATGTCCTATGACCGCTACGTGGCCATCTGCCAGCCCCTGCACTACGGGACCCTCCTGGGCAGCAGAGTTTGTGCCCACATGGCAACAGCTGCCTGGGCCAGTGGGTTTCTCAATGCTCTCCTGCACACGGCCAATACATTTTCAGTGCCCCTCTGCCAGGGCAATGTTGTGGGACAGTTCTTCTGTGAAATCCCACACATCCTCAAGCTCTCCTGCTCACACTCAGACGACCTCAAGGAAGTTGGGCTACTTGTGTTTAGTTTCTGTTTAGCGTTTTGTTGTTTTGTTTTCATGGTGTTTTCCTATGTTGAGATACTCAGAGCCGTGCTGAGGATCCCCTCGCAGCAGGGATGGCACAAAGCCTTCTCCATGTCCCTCCCTCACCTGGCTGTGGTCTCCCTGGTTATAAGTACCACCATTTTCACCTACCTGAAGCCCTCCTCCATGTACTCGCCATCCCTGGACCTGGTGGTGTCAGTTCTGTACTCAGTGGTGCCTCCAGCAGAGAATCCTCTCATCTTCAGCCTGAGAAACCAGGAGCTCAAGGATGCCTTGAGGAAAGTGATGATGGGATGCTTTAAGCATTAATAAACTGCCCTTCTTATCCTTCATATTACTCAAAATATAAAATGTTATGGATTAGACTTTCTTTGGTAGCTCCTTGTGTTTTTTTCTTTGTTTTGTTCTTTTTAATCAATTCTTAGTTTTAAGAACTTTGTCTGTAAGGAAATGTCTTTATTCATTCCATTGTTAATTCAGTGACACAGAGACTGATAAATGACAACTCATATTTCCTCTGATTTTTTTTAAAAAAAAAAAAACAAAAAAAGGGGGACATACAGAGCCTTATTTGTCCAAGATCTTTTCTACAAGACATTTGGACCTGCAGGGCAGTTCCTTTTTGCAGAGGGAAAGAGAGTCCCAGCACAGCAGCACGGCCAAGGAGTACCAGTGCTTGGTCTCTGCAGAGCTGCTCTCTCCACTGCCATTGTCTCCTTCTGAGCCCCTGTGCTTGGGTAAGGTCTGAGAGCTCTGGCAGCTTGGTCCCCTACTCATGGGCACTTCTGGCACAGAGCTGGGCTCTGTAACAACATTTACATCTCCTCAAGGCAATTGCTGAAATCTTAGTTCTTCTAAACTTCCTCACAAGACTATGCCGAGGGAATAGACTCATTGTTTTGCTTGCTCTAAATGAGGTCAGTGGGGCGAGAACAGGGGCCAGTATGTCCTTCAAGGGACTTACGGGATGTGTCAGGTGTTGCTTGTTGGTGACTGTTGCAGGTTAAGGCTGGGCCAGTCCCTAAAACTTGGACAGATGCTCTCTAACCGCTGTCCTTTCCCCAAAATGAGAAGGAAAAGGGAATGAGGCAGAGAGACTTACAGGTTAGAAAAGAAAAACTAAAACACCTTTAAAGAAACGCTAATGGAAATAACAGTGAATGACCAGGGATGCTGCAGAGCAGGCTGCACCGTGCAGCCCAATCTCAGTGGTGGTGGGGAGCTGGATAAAGGGAGCTGTATTCAGGAACTCAGCAAGGGGATGAAAAGCAGGAGATCAGACAGAGTCTTCCCTGGATGCTGGCCATTGCAGAAAAGGGGAAAGAAACTCTCATGATCACTCAATTTATACTAAATATTACATGCGTCCTTTTCTGTGGGATGCCCTCTGAGCCAATTAGAAAAACAGGAGGCAACTGGTGAAAGGGGGAGAGGACTGAGCAGAAGCCCGTTGCTGCCACCCCGGGAGTTCTGAGCCTGGGCAGCAGAAGCGTCTCTGGAACATGCAGCTACTGCTGTGAAGCACAGCAACTTATTGAAACGCACACCTTTCTTGAGATTTTTTCTGTAATCACAAAAGCACTCAATGGTAACACCCCCTCCTCATCAGAAAAAGAGGAAAGAGAACTCTCACTTGGTCTGAATGAACAGAAACATCCTCATGTCTTGGCTGTCCCAGGTGTGGAGCTGTTGTGGCTGCCTGGTCTACAACACTCAATCATGGCGATGTTCATGAAATCTGCCCAGCTCCAGGGTCATCACTGACTACCAAATCTACACAGTTCCACTTTCAGCATTGTCCAGGTCTGCCCAGTTCTTGAGCTTGGGCCAACCACCAGCAGCACCCAGACCACGTGGGATATCCAGTTAGTACTGGGTTGTTTCCAGTCTCTATCGGGCAATCCCAAGGGCTTCCAGTTTGTACAGTAGAGGGATCCCAGTCTGCCGTGGGAGGGGTCCAGGGAGGTCCACTTTGTGTAGTGATGGATCCCAGCCTGTATGGGGAGAGGCTCATATGGTCCACTTTATATTGGGAGTGTTCCTAGTCTATATTGGACTGGTTCCAGGCTATCCAGTTTGTACTGAGATGGATCTCCATCTGTACTGGGAGAGGCCCAGGGGGCTCCAGTTAGTACTGGGAGGGATTGCAGTCTCTCCTGGTAAGGGTCCAGGGATGTGAGGTTTGTATTGGTATGGATCCCAGCCTGTACTGGCAGAGGCGCACAGAGTGGTCTAGTTTGACCAGAGAATGCTCCCAATCTGTACAGGTATACGTCCAGGGGTGCCTAATTTGTACTGGAAGGAATCTCAGCCTGTACTGGAAGAGATCTAGGGATGACCAGTTTGTATTGGGGAATATCCCAGTCTATGCTCAGGTGCTCAAACTTATATTGGGATGGATCCCAGTCTGCAGAGTGAGAGGAGCAGGGAAGTCCAGGTTGTACTGGGAGTGGGGGCACTGGGTGAAAACTGGAAAAGCGTAGGTTTAGACTAGATTTAAGGAAGAAGTTCCTTACCCTGAGGGTGGTGAAACACTGGAAACAGGTTACCCAGAGAGATTGTGGATGCTCCATACCTGGAAGTGTTCAAGGCCAGGCTGGATGGAGTCTTGAGCAACCTGATCTAGTGGGAGATGGCCCTGCCATGGCAGGGGGGTTGGGGCGAGGTTATCTTTGAGGTTCCTTCCAACAAAAATTATTCTATGATTCTGTGTTCCCAGCCTATAGTGGAGAGGACCAGGGGCTCCTGCTTGCACTAACTGGAGCCCCCTGGACCTCTCCCAGTACAGATGGAGATCCATCTCAGTACAAACTGGACAGTCTGTACTGGATGGGGTCCAGGGACGTCCAGCTTGTACTGGGAGGGTTCTTGGTCTGTGCAGGGTGAGGCCCAGGTGGACCTCGGGTGTGCTCGGAGGGAGAGCGGTCTCTGTGCCCCCCCATCAGCTCCCTGACTCCCCTGAGCCCCCAGTCCTGTCAACACCTTCCCCTTGCCCCCATCCCCTCACAACCCATCTCCCAGGAATTCTCCCCCCTGCCCCTCCCCACATTGATGCACCCAGTGACACCCCCGGTGACCCCTCCCACCCCCCCAAGCAGCCTGTGTTCTGGGAGCATTACGGAGAGCCAGGAAGCTGCACTGGGAGCACTGGGGTATATGGGGGAGTGCAAGGGACTGATACTGGGAGCACTGGGTTGACACTGGTGTCAATGGGGAGTGCCATTGAGAGCACTGGGAGCAACGGAGGGACCTTGAGAGCACCACTGCAAGTACTGGGACATTACTGGGAGAATTGGGCGGAATCAGGAAGACACACTGAGCGCACTGAGGAAGAAGGAGGAGCACTGGAGCAGTACAAGGAGCACTGGAGCAGTACTGGGCAAAGGAAGGAAGTGATATTGGGAGTGGCAGCCAATTTAGTATCAATATTTCAAGGAAATGCCATACATAACGATTCATATAATTATTTAAGGATTGGTGAATATTAATTGTCAACTGTTTCATTTTAGTTATGTTTACATTAATTGATTGACTTAACCAAACTTAAAATTAAAAATGTCTCCAATAACAATTGCTATTATTAGAGCATTGATGAGAAAGAATTGTTACTCAAGTTTCTCTACAGAATTAGTAATAATTTCTATTAGTAATGAATATGAATGTAAATTATTTTTAATGTCAATAAAAATTAATATGCTTATTTTTATATAAATATGAATTCCTCTGAATGATTAGTATGGAAAGTAAATCTGGTAAGAATTTAATATTGTCCTTGAGTAAGCAATGGGTTGGTGGTTGAATGAATATATTTGAGCACCCAGAGAGCAATCAGACGCTGCAGCCGGAGTCGGGGAGGCCAGGTCTACCCTATGTAAGAACAGAACGGGAGGCCAGGTCTACCCGATATTCGACTCAACGTGTCTTCTCCGCCAGTGCAAAAGGTAGACCTGGTCTCCTTAACAGTGTGTGAGAGGAACGTCTGTTTGCTCCCCGTCCCCCTAAGGAATTCATTGGACAATTCATGTATTTGGCCTTACCCAGGCTACAATGACCATCTCTCAAGTCATCTTTTCAGCAGACTGTCTAGGCAAAGGCCCTTCCCGTTGTCTCCATGTTTTGGTCCCTTTGTTCTTTCAGATGCCTCTCACACTGCTGCTTCAAACTTGAGGGATTAAAAGCCAACCTGTGTCACAAGTCTAATTGTCTCCTTTACCAACTCTTTAATTATGTTTATATCAAGATTTTCCTATTTTCCTATGTAAAACATTTCTTATAATACTAACGGGGGCAGCTTGTAATAAGCATATAGTTACAGAACGACTTTTATTGTTTATTAAACTTGACATCTGCTTTAATTTTGTTTCCTTACAAAACTCTGCTGTGCCTGTGTGCAGCCAGTTCTCTGGGCACAAAAGGTGGGAGATGGTGCAATGGAACTGTATCATCCAGCTGCAGAGATCAAAGGAGAAGTCTGATGTAAGGACAGTGATGGGAGTCCTGGGGGACAATGTCAGAAATGGTGGGGGTGGGGAGGTGAGCAGCAGGGTTTTTCAAATCGTGATGGACATCAAGGGCCTGCTTCCCCTAATGGTTCAGTCCTTCTGAGGACACACTGTGGAGCATCACCACTTGGAGAATGCTGCTCTAATCCTTTTTCTAGGTTAAAAAGTAATATGATAGTCCCTTTAAAATAAAAACATAAATTTTAGTATGTATGTTTCCTCCTTAACTACCTAAGAAACAGCTCCAATTAACTGCACAATTTTCTTGAAGAAAATTACAAGGAGATAACCAGCTCCATGGTGCTTTTGGGGCTCATTACAGGAACCTGACATGTACTCACGGAAGACTGAAGAAACCGCTCAAGAAGTCCAAGTCAGAAGCAAAACTCCAAGTACCTGGAAGTGCTAATCAGTCCCTCTGAGACTCGTTACTGACAAAGCCTGCCCAGGGACTTATTAGAGCAGCTCATTGGAGGCCATGATTGCGGGCAGGCCCAGGCATTGTGCAGTGGCTGTAATGCTGAGAAAAGACTTGGGCTGTTTGGTCGGATGAATTAGAGAGGCCAAGGCCTGAGGCCCAGGCCCTGGCAAAGCAGATCCCAGGAGCCTCCAAAGAAACTTCCATCTCCTTGGGCCTTGGTACTTGAGACAGCTGCTGTGGCCAAGAGGACAAAGCCCTGGGTGCTGTTGGGCCTTGCAGCCTTGCCAGAGCCCTTGGCCATCTCTCCTGTAGGCTGTCCTACCCTGTCCATGCTTGCTCCTCTGTCCCTTCAGGCTGTTGATTCCCTTCTTGCTTTCCCACCTACTTCTCCTCCTCTCATTTCTAGACCTTCCCTGATGTCTCTCTTCTCTCATTGGCCATTCCTTGAAACATAAAGCTGTAGGATCTTCTACAGATATATGTGCTTGACATCTTCAACTACAATTTTACGCTTTGAGTGACTTCTCTTTTTCTTCACACCCAGTCTGAAGCTTCCAAGATGCACTTCGTGGTGGTTTTCTTCTCCTCCCATTCCACTAAAACCTCCACCATCACTAAAACCACCCTCCAAGCAGTTGTATGCTACTCCTGCAGTGCCTGGAGCCTCCACCAGGCTAAAGAATCTCAGGACACTTAGCCTCTCTACACAGGCTCCAAAATGCATCCTGGCAGATGGCCTCTGGAGTCTGTCTAATAACTCCCCATTCCCACTTGACTGGACTTTAACAAATGTGACACCCATCTAAAGAAAGGCTGGAAAGAGGATGTGGGGAACTACAGGCCTGTCAATCTGACCACAGAGCCAGGTCAGTTTAGGGAGCAGATCATCTTGAGTGTCATCATGTGACACATACATGACAACCAGGTGATCTGGTCCAGCCAGCATGGGTTTAGGAAAGGTATGTCCTGCTTGACTGACCCGATCTCCTTCTAGGACTAGATGACACACTTATCTGATGAGGGAAAGGTTGTGGACATTGTCTGCATGGAGTTTAGCAAAACCTTTGACATCGTTTCCCACAGCATTCTCCTGCAGAAACTGGCTTCTCAAGGCTTAGATAGGAGCACTCTTTGCTGGATGAAAAACTGGCCGCATGGCTGACCTGAACAGTGGTGATGAATGGAGTTCAGTCCCCTTGGCAGCAGGACACAAAGATATTCTCGCATTATGGTGATAGATCTAAGGAACCGCATTTCAAAAGAAACCTCACATAGTCCGAGGGACTTTCTTACTGGAATTATATTAGCCCAGCACCTTCTGGTGAAATAACTCTCTCCATACCCTTAGATTCATCTCGTCTGGTCCCATGGGCTGGAAAGGGTGTAGTATGCTCAAGGAACCCCTGCCTCGATCCCCATTTATCTCTGGTTGTTAACTGTCCCTGTCCAGAGTCCTCACTCACAGCACAATGGCCTGGGAGATCCTGCTGGTGAAAGCTGGGGCACAGAGGACGTTGTGGAAGCACCGTGGTCAAGCCTTGTGAACACAAAGGAACCTGGAGACGTCAAGGAGCTAACTGTCTGCACATTTACTATCCTGTGCCAAGAGTCTGTCATCTTTTGATAGACGCCATCCTTTGCGTGAACTATGTTCATTATTATTATACTATCAAAATACAGCTCCATCCCAAAAACTACCTGCCTCCGAAGTGTGACCACCCCTCACTGAGCTTGCACATTGAATTTTTTCTAGTCTAGAACTTTAAATGCAAAGCAAGGAAAATTTACAGCAATCACCATAAAGATATGCATGACTAGAGTCAATCAAGCTCCACCTGAAAGGCAACAAATAATATAGAAATGGCCCAGGAGAGGGGAGGTGTCAGGGAAGATACCACCATCAGCAGGCAAGATATCACCATGGACCACCTCTGACTCTCGGGATCGCTCGACGGGCCGAGCCTCGCTTCCCCCCCACAGGGATGCCTTTGTGTAAGGTAAAAACACTTAGTCTCACTAAGTGCTGCCACAGGATAGTTGGGAAATCTTTATAGAACTGCTCATAATCTATTACATCTGTAACTTTCGCATGTGCTTTGCAGTCAGTCACTGTCACCGGCAATCAGAACAGATCTGTGTATCTGTTGCCTAAAGAAATTATATTTGACCCTGATCTGGTCGTTTCAGTCCCTGTTGATTTTATTCTGATCTGACTGTGTGAGTCCCTGTTGACCCTTTCAGGGGCACTATCAGGTTGAAGGCAGTTGGGCATGTCGTGCTAGTAACATGAAATTGGGCATCACTCAGAACCTAAGCTCAGCTGCCCTCAGCCCCTCTGATATCTGAGCCCCTCTGACACTTAACCCAGGTGTCTGACAACACAAAGTCTCACTCCATCTCTCTTGGACTATGACCGCTACGGTTTCATCTGCAAACACCTTGGAGAGTGCTGAGACATCTCCCAAGATGAGGTTTAGAGACCTCAGCACATGGCCAGTACATAGAGGCTGAGGACCCTGGACTCAGTGCTGTGGAGACCAAGGAGAGTGTAGGAGTAGCCCAAGAAAGGAATTTCAAGAGAGGGGAAGTGCTGTGGGGTAACACATCAGCCAGAAGGAGTCTGGATGTGCTCAAGGCTTTGTGTTTCCAGGTGCAACCAGGCAGGACAGAGAGACACCAGTAAAGGAAGGTGACAGCCAGGTGGGGCAGCCAGGTGGATGATTACAGCCTGCAGGGACAGAGGCACAGGAGATGTGACACTGTAGGACAGTGTGAGGTGGAGATGAAAGCCCCCTGACGGAATCAACCTCTTCATGACTTGTTTATGGCTGTTGTCTACCACTGATGCCTGAGGAGACAACTGATTTTTCCAGCACTGGAGCCTATGACTCCTTGTCCAAATTTAGGAGCCTGGGAGGTGTCAGACCAGGGCCCTGCCCTTGGCCCTGTACATCTCCACACCCAGGGAGAGCCCTGAGGAATCAGAGCAGGACAGGATCCACCTTCTCAAGAGCTGGGGTCAGGGCTTGGCCCTTTGGATTCATGAAACATATCCAGGTTTACCCAGCATCACAGGATCTTTGCCTTGCTTTTCCTGACCTGTTATCTCTGCGTCCAGTTTTCTGCTCTAACTGGAAACTGGGGATGCTTTCTCAGTAGTGCTCCTCAGTGGGACTCACTAATAGTCAAGAAACTTTGGAGTTTGAATCTGACTTGGACTTCCTGAGTGGTTTCCTTAATTTTGTCTCAGTCTCTGAGGATCATGCACGAACCTCGTGGGAGAGGTACTTAATGTGGTGCCTTGTGCTGGTGCTGCGCTGCTGAGCTGGGCAAGGCTCCTCAGATGGAGGGAGCTGATGGCAAGCGGGCAGCACTGCCAAGAGACAGCTCTGCTTGGGAGCAGCTCCTCTGCCAAGCACAGCAGGGCTGAGGGCACTGCCTGCAGGCACCCAGGACACAGGAGCCAGCACAGAGATGTTGATGGCAGAGACGAGAAGAGGAGGAATCTTCAGAGCCTTTGACATGTTAAGTCTGTGAGTGCAGGGCAAAGTAGCTACATTATACGGAGAAATTTCATAAACCTGTCAGAACTCACAGCCTATGGGACATCTGCTCAGAGTAGGACTTCCCTACTGAACCATCTGAGGGACAGGATATGACAGCTGCCTTCTCCCAGGGATGTCAGCAGATCCTCCTCAGGTACGATGAGATGGAACGAGGGACTTGGCAATCTGCCCTTGGCCAGTGGATTCCTCTGTGGGGTTGCAGGCAGGGATGCCCAGGTCTGCCCTTGGAGCAGGGTCCCTGCACAGTGCCAAGGGCTGTGTGCTGGGGCAGGGACTCCGTCTCCTGCCAGGGTCTCAGCCTGCCCAGGGAGCTCCCCACAGCACTGCGGGAGGAGATGTGGGGGAGGGAGGGACCCTGGCAAGGCAGGTCCATCTGCTCACAGCTCCGGATCATATTCATGACATTTGGCAGATATTCCTTTAGAAGTACATCAAGGCATTTGAGCTTTGAGTTTTTCCACTGTTGTTGGACTGGTTGGGCAGCAGGGGATTGAGAATTTATTTTTCCACTATTGACAAGTCACTGAGACCTCAGTTTTCAGTAGCATTTGTCCGAGTTGGTCCGTAGTCCCTGCTCTGGGCAGTGGCCGGCTGCTGCCAGAAGGGGTCTGCAGGGCAGAGCTGAGCCCCCAGCAGCTGGGATGGACTCTGGCAGCAGGGACAGGGAGGAGAGCTGGGCACAGAGGAGCAGCTCCTGGCACTATCTATTTTCAGATAGAAAATAAAACACACCAACCAAATTATTAAAAGAGCGTGCTAAGTATCTCCTCTGCAGCTCACACTATTCCATTTCATGAGTGCATATACCGAACTTTTCAAGTAACAGTGGATTACAGCTGACATCCCTTGGAAATGTTGGAGGTGTCACAAACATGTACTCACGGCACAGAGCAAAGCTCACTGCTCAGCAGCACACGGGCAGAGCTTCTGCTTCTCCCAGGGCACTCAACCATCAAAAATTAGAGAAAAGAAATGTGTTTTAGTTTTGGAGGTGTTTGATTTTAACCTTTCTTTTCTTTCAATGGACAGAGCCCCCTTTTCAAGAAATTGCAAATGTCGAAAAGCAGCTCCATCAGCCAGTTCCTCCTCCTGCCATTCGCACACACGCGGCAGCTGCAGCTCCTGCACTTCTGCCTCTTCCTGGGCATCTACCTGGTTGCCCTCCTGGGCAACAGCCTCATCATCACCACCATCGCCTTGCACCACCACCTCCACACCCCCATGTACTTTTTCCTCCTCAACCTCTCTCTTCTGGACCTGGGCTCCATCTCCACCACTGTCCCCAAAGCCATGGCCAATTCCTCACGGACAACAGGAGCATCTCCTACCTAGGATGTGCTACCCAGCTCTTTTTCTTTCTCTTCTTGATATCAGCAGAGTGTTGACTCCTCACCGTCATGTCCTATGACCGCTACATGGCCATCTGCCAACCCCTGCACTATGGGACCCTGCTGGGCAGCAGAGTTTGTGCCCACATGGCAGCAGCTGCCTGGGCCTGTGGGTTTCTCAATGCTCTCCTGCACATGGTCAATACATTTTCAGGGTCCCTCTCCCAGCGCAATGCTGTGGGACAGTTCTTCTGTGAAATCCCACACATCCTCAAGTTCTCCTGCTCACACTCAGACTACCTCAGGGAAGCTGGACTCATTGTGGTTAGTTACTGTTTACCACTTGGCTGTTTTGTTTTCATGGTAGTGTCCTATGCTGGGATCTTCAGGGTCGTGTTGAGGATCCCCTCGCAGCAGGGATGGCACAAAGCTTTCTCCACGTGCATCCCTCACCTGGCCATGGTCTCCCTATTTCTCAGCACTGCCATCTTTGCCAACTTGAAGCCCCTCTCCATGTCCTCCCCATCCGTGAACCTGGTGGTGTCAGTTCTGCACTCAGTGGTGCCTCCAGCAGTGAACCCCCTCATCTACATCGTTAGGAACCAGGAGCTCAAGGATGCCCTAAGGAAAATGATCACAAGCAAAAAGGTTGTTTTTATCTGCCATCATTCATAATATAATTCATTACTTCCCAGTCTTCTCTCTAATGATTTGAGAAGGTGTTCAATCATGTGGTTTTTCATAGGGGTTTTTTTTGGTATTTTTGTCAACAATAAATTAATTTATTAAACTTCTAATTCGCTGTGTGCCTGTTGAATTAGATCTGGAGATGATATAAATGAGGAATCATGGTATTCAAAAATAAAAAAAAATGGCCCTGCAGTTACTGGATGTCCAAGATCCTTCCTCTGAGACCTTTGCTAATCTGCAGGGCAGTGCCTGTGTGCAGAGGTGGGGGTTAGAAGAGTCCTGGCACAGCAACATGGCCACGAAGCACCAGTGCTGGCTCTCTCCAGAGCTACTCTTTCCTCTCCCATACTCTCTTCCTGAGCCACTGTGCTGCAGTGAGGCCTGAGGGCTCTGGCATCTTGGTCCCCATCCTGCAGTGTGGCCGTGCTGTGACCACAGATGCGGACAGCCCAGGGGCACTTCACAGAGCTGGCCTTCAGAACACCGTTTTCATCACGAAAGGGTCTCATGTCAGTGTAGTGCACGAAGACTTAGGTCTGTTCTAATGTTGTTCTCCAGAACATGCTCAGGAAAATGTGTGGGAGAGAAAGCACCAGTGGAAAGATAAAGTGTGTGAGTGTCCACAGTGGGGACACAAGGCATTGTCCTTCTACAGCCAAAGCAATTCTCAGTTCTCCTGCTTTGAGCTCAATAGACTCAATTCTGTTCTGCAACTTTTTCTTTCCAGCTCTTTCCAGCTTTCTCTCCTAAGAGAAGGTACTTTCTGAAGGGAACAGCGTGTTTGTGCAGACAGTGCCTGCTGCTGGAGGGGAGAACGCTGGCGTCTGCAGAAACTGCCAGGGCTGGGGGTGCAGAAAGGCTCTGGATGGTTGTGGCTCCTGGAGTGACCGATGAGGCGGCCTGAAAGGCACGGACTCAGCTCTTGAGAGAAGCAAAGACAACGTACTTATGGGTTACAAACAGGAGACCAGACTATGCAGCCAGGATTGTTATTCACTCGTACTCCTTCAGTCACTCATCTTATCACACAGGGAGAACAGACTTTCCCAGGTCTGTTTTGAACATACTCTACCACTCACTCCCATGCACATCTTGTTTACAAGAAGCATCTTATCTGTCCATTCTCACAAGCAAACTCCCAACATGAGCTGATCTCCAGGACGAAAGTCTTTAATCTGCAACGCAGTGCTGCTGGGATGTGAGTGTGTGCGTCATTCTGTATCGGGTTTGTATATATTTTAATATAGAGCATTATTTTCATTTTTCCCTTATCAATAATGTTATTGTTTTATTAAAGGTGGTTTAGGTTTCTTTTCCAATCTGTCTCTCTGCCTCATTCCCTTTTTCCATCCCCTTTGGGGAGCGAGAGCTTAGAGACAATCTGCCAGTGTTTAGTGGCCAGCCCAGCCAGAAGCCTGGAAACCTACTTGCAAGCAGGGCAGTGTGAGGAACAGAAAAAGCTGGGTGCTCCCCAAGTACTGCTCAGCAAGAACTAAAACACTGGGGCATTATCAACACCACTTCCAGCACAAATCCCAAACACCCACCATATGAGCTGCCATTACGTAAATTAACTCCATCACAGCCAAAACCAGCTCAATCTCTCCACCTCAGCCCACGCTCTTTGCCTCATGCTCAGATCTCACACTCTCCAATGGATCCTCACCAACCATCACCCCCCTTCCCATGTTCTGGTTTATGCACAGATATCATTCCCTTCACCTACGGCCTTCTCGATGAAGCCCCACACAGCCTCTTGTTCACTCCTTCCCAGTGGGAAGTGGGAGAGCATTGGAAGGGGAAAATGACAGAATCCATGATTTGAGATAAAGACAGTTTCATAGGTAAAGAAAAGCTCTCTGTGAACATCAAGATGAAGAAGAAACTAATTTCCTACTTCCCATTGGCAGCCATGTTTTCACCTGTTTCCAGGAAAGTGTCATTATTCAGACAGTTTTCAATTCACCTCACTGCCTACTTGTCCATCCTGTTTTACCCCAGGTTCTCAGTAAGGATTTTATGGGAGATAGTGTCAAAACTTTACTGGTATCCAGGTAACCTCTACGCATCTGCCAAGCCAGTTATGTTGTTGGAGAAGTTGATGAAGGTATCATACAGGAATGACTTTGGCTCCCATTGGCTGTGCTCTGGGTCTCTGTGTGTCGGTTGGGGTCTGGCACTTGGAGGGCCATGATGTTACATCATCACACACCCCAGAAACACCTGGCCAGCTCAGAAGCAAGGAAGATGTGAGGGAAGTGCTACCAACGGTGGACATTGCTTGAGAGCAAAGGAAGAGTAGTGGCCTTTGTCCAACATCCCTTGCTCTGTGCTCTCTTTTGATGTGAAACTCAGACATGGAAGGTGTTAATACTGGGAACAGTTTCTCCACTCTCGGTGTTCACAGGGAATGCATTTTGGAAATAACTGCATAAGTTTGGATTTACACAGAGGGAGTGAAAGCATCATCAGCTTGCTGGTCCGTGTCAATAGTCAATGAAAGACATTCATGAGAATTTATAGTCACGCCTCAAAAGTCTGAAAACAAGGACTTTTTACTGACCTATGACATCGAGGATGTTTCTGCACGTTTCAAGCCCTGCCTAACATCTTCCTTTGGGGGTTGTTGCAGCTGCCCACCCAGAGCTGGCCACTGTCTCCAAGGTAGCTGAGGCAGCAGGGGCAGCTGAAGACCCCACTTGTGGGGTGATGCAGGACCAATGTCAGGCCTTCTGGAGCAGGAGGTTGTCACTAGACGGTGTATTAAAGCATCTCGCTTGAGACAGCTCATTGGTCTCCCTGGGCCAGAAAGGGAAAGCTGAGCAATGTCACGCAAGGTGTCCAGAGTTAGAGGAGATCACCTCCCTGCCTTCATCTACCAGGGAGTCCCATGTGATTTACCCTGCAGCCAATGAAAAAAGTCTGCTTGAAGATGGTCCTGGAATGCAGGGATTTTGGCATTGGTGCAGATTTGGCACTTCAAAAGAGAACACTTCACCCACTGTGTCTCCTGTCTTCCCTCTTTGAACCGAGGAACACGACTTCAGCATGGGACTCGCTGTGTGCAAGGAGAGAGTATGGACAAAGAAACAGACAGAGTTCAGGACAGGGAATGTTTGGGGAGGTCTCAGGAGCTGTTATTCAACAAGAGATATGTTTTCTCTTGGTCTAAGGTTACCCACTGTGGGAAGCAGGCTTCAGTGAGTGTGGTGTGGAGTTAATATAGAGCTGAGGAATGTCTTTTATTTTATTTTACATTGAACTCTGCCTTGCTCATTTTTCCTTTGTGGGGAATGAAGAAACACCCTTTGCTGTGTGTGTGCTGCTGGTTCTCCAAGGAAAGCAGGCCTTTTACAGGCAGATGACAGCAGCCTCTCAGTCCCAGGGTCTCATGGGGGATTTCAACTACCCAGATGTTTGCTGGAAGTCCCACACAGCCAGCCATCCTCAGTCCAGGAGGTTCCTCCAGTGCATCGATGATAACTTTTTGATGCAAATGGTAGATGAGCCTACCAGGAGAGGAGCGCTGCTGGACCTTGTGTTCACCAACAAGGAAGGACTGGTTGAAGCAGTGAAGGTTGAGGGCAACCTTGGCTGCAGCGACCATGAGATGGTGGAGTTCAGGATCCTGTGCGGTAAAAACAGAATAGCAAGCAGGATCGCAACTCTGGACTTCAGAAGGGCCAACTTTGGCCTCTTCAAGCAATTACTGGGGGATACCCCGTGGGACAGGGAGCTGAAAGGTAAAGGGGCCCAAGACAGTTGGTTGGCATTCAAAGACCACTTCTTTGAAGCTCAGGATCAGTGCATCCCATCAGGTAGGAAATCAAGAAAGAGATCCAGGAGACCTGCTTGGTTAACCAGGGATCTGCTGGGCAGACTCAGGTGGAAGGGGAGGGTGTTTAAATTGTGGAAGGAAGGGCTGACCACTTGGGTGGAGTACAGGGCAGCTGTCAGGGAGTGCAGGGAGGCAATCAGAAAAGCTAAGGCCTCCTTGGAGTTAAAACTTGCAAGGGAGGTCAAAGACAACAGAAAGGGCTTCTTCAAATACATTGCTGACAAAACTAACACTAGAGGCAATGTAGGCCCTCTGTTGAATGAGGTGGGTGCCCTGGAGACAGAGGACAGAAAGAAGGCAGAGTTGCTGAATGCCTTCTTTGCCTCTGTCTACACTGTTGGAGACCGTCCTCAGGAGCCTCAGTCCCCTGAGGCCCCAGAGGAAGTCATGACAAAGGAGGAGTCTGCCCTGATTGATGAGGAGTGGGTTAAGGATCAGTTTGAACACTTGGACATTCATAAATCCATGGGCCCTGATGGGATGCACCCACGGGTGCTGAGGGAGCTGGCGGGAGTCATTGCTAGGCCACTCTCCATCATCTTTGGTAAGTCGTGGGTAACAGGTGAGGTGCCTGAAGACTGGAGGAAAGCGAATGTCACTCCAGTCTATAAGAAGGGCAGGAAGGATGACCCGAGTAACTACAGACCGGTCAGCCTCACCTCCATCCCTGGAAAGGTGATGGAACATCTTATCCTTGACACTGTCTCTAGGCATATCAAGGATAAGAAGGTTATTAGGGGCAGTCAGCATGGCTTTGCCAAGGGGAAGTCATGTTTGACCAACCTGATAGCCTTTTACGAAGACATAACCAGGTGGATGGATGGTGGCCATGCAGTGGACGTGGTCTACCTGGACATCAGCAAGGCCTTTGACACCGTCTCCCACAGCATCCTCATAGGTAAACTGAGGAAGTGTGGTCTGGATGACCAAGTAGTGAGGTGGGTCGAGAACTGGTTGAAGGGAAGAAGCCAGAGGGTTGTGGTCAATGGGGCCGAGTCTGGCTGGATGCCTGTGTCTAGTGGGGTCCCTCAGGGGTCAGTGCTTGGGCCGGTGCTGTTTAATATATTCATCAACGATCTGGATGAGGGATTAGAGAATGTTGTCAGCAAGTTTGCTGATGATACGAAGTTGGGGGGAGTGGTTGACACACCAGAAGGCTGTGCAGCCATTCAGAGAGACCTGGACAGGCTGGAGGGCTGGGCGGGGAGAAATCTGATGAAGTTTAATAAGGGCAAGTGTAGAGTTTTGCACTTGGGAAAAAATAACCCCATGTGCCAATATAGGTTGGGGACTGCCCTGCTGGAGAGCAGTGCAGGGGAAAGGGACCTGGGGGTTCTAGTGGACAGCAGGATGACCATGAGCCAGCAGTGTGCCCTCGTGGCCAAGAAGGCCAATGGCATCCTGGGGTGTATTAGAAGGGGAGTAGCAAGTAGGTCAAGAGAGGTCCTCCTGCCCCTCTACTCTGCCCTGGTGAGGCCGCATCTGGAATATTGTGTCCAGTTCTGGGCCCCTCAGTTCAAGAAGGACAGGGAGCTGCTTGAGAGAGTCCAGCGTAGAGCCACAAAGATGGTGAAGGGAGTGGAGCATCTCCCTTATGAGGAAAGACTGAAGGAGCTGGATCTCTTTAGCTTGGAGAAGAGGAGGCTGAGGGGTGACCTCATCAATGTTTATAAATATGTCAAGGGGGAATGTCAGGAGGATGGAGCCAGGCTCTTTTCAGCGGCGTCCACTGACAGGACAAGGGGCAATGGGTGGAAGCTGGAACACAGGAGGTTCCAGAAAAATATGAGGAAAAACTTTTTCACTGTGAGGGTGACTGAGCACTGGAACAGGCTGCCTAGGGAGGTTGTGGAATCTCCATCTCTTGAGACATTCAAAACCCGCCTGGACGCGTTCCTGTGCGCTCTAGTGTAGGTGATCCTGCTCTGGCAGGGGGGTTGGACTAGATGATCTTTGAGGTCCCTTCCAACCTTTAACATTCTGTGATTCTGTGATTCTGTGAGTTACATGTAACGCGGATCTCACCACCCGAACGGACCGAAAACCGGAGAGAGCGCCCCCATCCCGACCGCTCCATATATATATACCCCGAGCATGACATCACGATGGTATCGAATATCCCTTTGACTAGCAACTAGTTTGGTTGAGCTATTCCCTATTCCCGACTAGCTCCTTTACTGAGAATTAACCCTATCCTAGCTGAACCCAGTACACCTATCTATGGAGAATACACCAGCTGATGCTCAGAATCAATAACAATTAGCATTTGCTGATATCAGTTCATGTATAAGCAGAAAAATAAAGTGGGGAAAAAAGAAATCCTTCCTTCTTGTTGTTCAGCAATTGTATCATTTCTCTTTGTTTGTACCTCTGAAAGTGCATTGATTAACCACAGAAATACTGAAGACTGAAAGAATGACACAGAGCCACTGCTCTGGTTGGGTTGTTTCACATTCGAATGAGCCCTCTGGTGCCAAGTTCTTGAACTGCAGATCCTGAAGCATTGCACCAGCCTCTAGAGAAGTGAATGTCAGTGACAAACCTCCCAGCTTCGGAGAGTTGTGGTGGCCCAACCGAGGTGATCACTGAAGGGACCATGGAGGGAATGGACAGCAAACGGACAGTCTGTGGGACTGGTGAAGAAGACTCGTGAGAAATGACTTAGAAGTGAAAAATGCAGTGTGGAATAGAGTTGAGAAATCCTTGATGTGTTTCACCAAGCAGGACAGCCGATCTCTGACCCCTACCCACTGGGAAAGGGGATCCCTTACCTCCCAGGATGGTCACAGCTCTTCTGTGGAGCAGTGGGACACGGGCAGTACTGTGTCCAGCTCTGGAGCCCCCAAAACAAGGGTAACATGGAGCTGCTGGAGAGAGTCGAGAGAAGGGCCACAAAGCCGATTGGATGGCTCCAGTGAAGATCCTATGAAGAGAGGCTGAGAGAGTTGGGTTGTTCAGCCTTGAGAAGACAAGGCTCTGGGTAGATCTTACTGCACCCTTCCGATAATTCAAGGGAACTTGTAGGAAAGATGGGGCAATCTTTTTGCAAGGCCTGTTGTAACAGGACAAGGGCTGATGGTTTTAAGCTAAAAGAGGGTAGATTGAGACTGAACATCAGGAAGAAATTTTCTACAGTGATGGTGATGAAACACTGGAAGAGTTTCCTCAGTGAGGTGGCAGAGGCCCAATCCCTGGATGTGGAGAGTGTTGTGGAAACATGGTTAAAGGAGAAGGGTCATGAAGAAAGGCATCAGGGGGATAAGATTAGACTAATGGACGTGTAGTATGTGCGGTACATGGCAAGAACACCATGCCTTTGTGCTAAAAAGTATACAATAGCAGGTTGTTAAAGAAGGAACTAAGAACTGGGTAAAGAAACAAGAAAAAGCTACAAGAACTACAGATACTGATATGACGCTAATAACACAATAGCCAATAAGGAGCTTAGCTTTTGCAATATGTATGTACCTACTTATGAGTACTATAAATGTATGAATTGCTGAACAATAAATTTGAGACTTGTTGATCACTATAGAGTGTGCTCGTCTCCCGCTGAAATCTCCCACACCTGGAGGCGTTCAAGGTCATGCTTCATGGGGCTCTGAAAAACCTGATCTAGCTGAAGATGTCCCTGCTCACTGAGAGTCTTTGTTGTGGGTTGTTTGTTTTGATTTGGTTTGGGATTTGGGTTGTGGTTTTTTTACCTTTTATTTTAAAAGATACTGATGCTGCAGGGGAAATCACACAAGCACCTGATGGAGTATTGAAGGATTCTTGATATGGTCAGGGTTGTTTAGGGCCACGAGTGAAGCAGCCCTGCCCCTGAGGTGAATGACTTCTGTGGTCAGGGAGAACGCGAGAGCTCCCTTTATATTGAGAACCTGAGAGGTAAGGAAGGACAGCACCATTCAGGCTGTAAAGGACCTTGAGACGCATCTTTATCAACCTCTTTCTCAACATATAGAATCATAGAATCATAGAACAGTTTCCATTGGAAGACATCATTAAGATAACGGAGCTCAAGCTTTATCCTAGCCCTATCAACACCACTAAGCCATGTCCCTCAACACAATATCCACCCATCTCTTACATACCTCCAGGGATGGCGACTCAACCCCCTCCCTGAGCAGCCTGTTCCAATGCCTGACAACCCTCTCAGTAAAGAAATTCTTCCCAATATCCAACTTGATTCTCTCTGGGTGCAGCTTAAGACCATTTCCCCTTGTCCTATCACTTGCTACTAAGGAGAGCAGACCAACTCTTGACAACCAAAAGACCAACCTCCTTTCAGCTAGTTGTAGAGAGTGATGAGGTCTCCCCTCAGTCTCCTCTTCTCCATGCTGAACAGCCCCAGATCCCTCAGTCTTTCCTAGTGTAACACTTCCTCCAAATGCTTTACCAGCTTGGTAGCCCATCTCTGTGAACTCTCCAGCAGGGAGAGGAGTGAGGCCAGACCAGAGGGCTGAGGGCTTTATCCAAACACGTCCTGGTCACTTTCTAGCACAGAGCTGGTGCACACTGCCTGGGAAACAGCTCCCGGGTCTGACTGTGTGGAAAGTTTCTTGCTGTATGGAGCCTGGCTCTCTCTTGTTTGAGCCCTCTTCTCCTTGTGCTTTGCACCATGGACATGAGCCTGAGTCAATCTTCCTGGGAACTGTGCCGTGCTGCTACAAGTTCCCACCAAGATTTTTCCAACCTCAGATAGGACAAGCCCAGCTCCCTCAGCCTCTCCTTACAGTCAAGGTGCCACAGTCCCTGACCATGTTTGAGGCCCTTGCCTAAACCTGCTCCAGTCTGCTGACATTTTTTCTGCACTGGGATCTGAAATTTGGATGCAGTAACCTGGATAATCCCTTCCTGAAATCTCCTGCTGGCCCAGCCCAGGTGCTGGTGTCCTCCCTTGGAGTCAGGGCCCATGGCTGCTTCCTGCTCAGCTCCCTGTCATAAGGGGAAATAGTATCTAGTGAGAGGCACTCTCTCAGGGTCGTTAGGACGCAATCAATCAGAAGCCTCAGAATAAGGAGAATGAGCTTGTTCAGTACCCATTGTAAAAGAACAAAAAACAAAGACAAATTGACAAGGACACTAGTGATAAAGGCAACTAACAAGGACCATCTGGTGACGAAACCCCTTGTGTAATTATATAACAAAACTTCTTGCGAAAAAGTGCTGAGAACAACTAGTTTTGGGACGAGGGTAAAAAGTTCATCGTGAGGAAGACATATGGCCTTCATCCCTGAAGACCTCTGTCCAAGACCACCATGAGGCACTATGCAAGCGTCAAGAGGAGGAGCTGCTGACCCCCGGAACTGATGCCTTCTTCGGGATAGCTCATGAATATTTATAGGTGTCTAATGAATATGTAACTTTTACTGCATATAACCAAGGCAGCTGCATGGTTCAGGCATGCAAGTTTTTGGAGAAAAATCCCCCGTGCACCCAGCACTGATTAAAACACACCTACTTTATAACCTTCAGGGTTATAGAGTCTTTATTCCACGTGTCATTAGGATTCTATGGTTCTATGACTCTTCCAGCAGTGGGGTCTCATTGCCTCCTTGTCACAATTTAGGAGCTTGGGAGGTGTTGGGCCATAACCCTGCCTTTGGCCCTGCACATCTACATGCCCAGGGAGGGCCCTGAGGAATCAGAGAGGGATAGGATCTGCCTCTGCAGGAGCTGGGGTACAGGGCTTGGCCCTTTGGGTTTATTAAACACATGCAGGTTTACTCAGCATCACAGGACCTTTACTTTTCCTGTCCTGTCATCTCTGCATCAAGGTTTCTGCTCTAACTGGAGCCACGGGAAGCTTTCTCAGTAGTGCCCCTCAGTGGGACTCACTAACAGTCAAGAAACTTTGGAGTTTGTATCTGACTTGGACTTCCTGAGAGGTTTTCTCAACTTTCTCAGTCTCTGAGGATGATGATCTCAGCACAAAACTCGTGGGAGAGGTCATAAAAGTGGTGCCTTGTGCTGGTGCTGTGCTGCTGAGCTGGGCCGGGCTCTGGGGATGGAGGGAGCTGGTGGCAAGCGGGCAACGCTACCGAGAGACAGCTCTGCTTGGGAGCAACTCCTCTGCCAAGCGCAGAAGGGCTGAGGGCACTGCCTGCAGGCACCCAGGGCAGAGGAGCCAGCACAAATTTTTTAAAGGCGAGGTGGGGGAACGGTGTAGAGAGCTGTGAAGTGGAGAAATCTTGACAGCTTTTGACATTTTAAGTGTCTAAATGCAGGGCAACGCAGCTGCATTTTAGGGTGAAATTTCATAACCTGTCAGAACCCACAGCCCGTGGGTTATCTGTCTTCTATGGAAAAGAAGGACATACTCCAGAACAGGGCTTTCCTACTGAACCATCTGAGGGACAGGACGTGACAGCTGCCTTCTCCCAGGGATATCAGCAGATTCTCCTCAGGTACGATGAGATGGAATGAGGGGCCTGGAAATCTGCCCTTGGCAAGTGGATTTCTCTGTGGGGGTGCAGGCAGGGGTGCCCAGAGCTGTCCTCGGAGCAGGGTCCCTGCACAGTGTCAGAGGCTGTGTGCTGGGGCAGGGACTCTGCCGCCTGCCAGGATCAGCACTCAGCCTGCCCAGGGAGCTCCCCAGGGCCCTGGGGGAAAAGATGTGGGGGGAAGGGGGGACCCTGGCAGGGCAGGAAGGGTGTTTCTGCTGTTGAGAAGCTGCAGTGAGATACAGAGACACATAGAACTCCACATCACTGCCACAGCAATTGTAGAGTCCTTTCGAAAGACATCAAAGCAGCTTTTACCTGAAAGAGACGGAATATCTGCTTTCAGTTTTTCCCTCTTGACTGTCTGAGTGAGTAGTGGAGGATGAGAATTTATACTTCTGTTCTTGTCAGGCATCGATACCTCAGTTCTCATTAGCACTTGTCTGAGGGTACCCAGCCGCTGCCCCCTGAGAGCTGCCTGCTGGGCAGTGCCCGGCTGCTGCCAGGAGGGCTCTGCAGGGCAGAGCTGAGGCCCCAGGGGCTGGGATGGGCTCTGGGAGCAGGGACAGGGAGGAGAGCTGGGCACAGAGGAGCAGCTCCTGGCAGGGACAGCTGCAGGCAGCAGAGCCAGGGACAGGGGCTGGGGGAAAACTGCAAACCAGCCCAGGGGGAGGTTGCCTTCAGGTTGCTCCTTTGGCTCCTGCCCTGCAGTGGCTGCTGGAGGGGTTCTGCTGGGCAAGGAGCTGACTCTCTCTGCAGAACATCCCATCTGCAGGAGCCCCGAGTGTTGGCTTGGCCTGTCCTGGTGGGCTTGGAGCTGCCCCAGACAGGCTCAGCTCAGCGTCCCCAGGAGGGCTGAGCCTTTCCCTGGGGTCACACTCTGCTCTCACATGCCTTGGTTTCTCTGCTTGAGGGATCGTCTCCTGCTCTGTCCATTACACCTGCACCTCTGGGCTGGGACGGAGAAGAGGTCACAGAGCTGTCCTTTCAAATAATGCTCCCTTGCTCTTGCAGAGAACAGTCATTTGTAACATTTTAAAGGGTGTTTTCTCTGCGAGGTAATTTTCAGTGTAATACAAGGAAAAGCACAAGGCAGCTGAGAACAAGACTGATGGACACTGAAACTGACCTCTCTCTGCACTGACCTGCAGAGAGCTGAGGTTTTTTCCTGTCTTGTCTCAGCACTCTTCACATCAGTCATGGATATGAGGATTTCTAACCCTAAAGAGTAGACTGACCAGAGGTGATGGTGGAAAACAGAAACATTGACAAAATTACTATAAGGAGATGCTAAGCATCTTCTCTGCAGCTCACACTATTCCATGTCATGAGTGCAGACAGTGAACTTTTCCATTAGGGGTGGATTACACCTGACATCCCTTGGGAAAGTCAGGGCTGTCACAAACCAGCTCCATGTACCCCGTGCACAGAGCAAAGATGAATCCTCAGCAGCACACAGACATAGATCCTGCTCCTTAAAGCACACTCAATCACCACAAACCAGAGAAAGGAAATTCGTTTTAACTCTGGGGAATATCTACGAAAATCAGAATGATAGTGTTCAGAGCAGTCTATCTAAATTTTAACCTGTCCTTTCTTTACTTCTTTGGACAGAGCCCCCATGTCAGAAACAGCAAATGTCCAACAGCAGCTCCATCAGCCAGTTCCTGCTCCTGCCATTCGCAGACACGCGGCAGCTGCAGCTCCTGCACTTCTGGCTCTTCCTGGGCATCTACCTGGCTGCCCTCCTGGGCAACGGCCTCATCATCACCACCATCGCCTGGCACCACCACCTCCACACTCCCATGTACTTCTTCCTCCTCAACCTCTCTCTTCTGGACCTGGGCTCCATCTCCACCACTGTCCCCAAAGCCATGGCCAATTCCCTCTGGGACAACAGGAGCATCTCCTACACAGGATGTGCTGTACAGCTCTTTTTCTTCCTCTTCTTGATTGTAGGAGAGTATTTTCTCCTCACCGTCATGTCCTATGACCGCTACGTGGCCATCTGCCAACCCCTGCACTACGGGACCCTGCTGGGCAGCAGAGCTTGTGCCCACATGGCAGCAGCTGCCTGGGCCTGTGGGTTTCTCAATGCTCTCCTGCACACGGCCAATACATTTTCAGTGCCTCTCTGCCAGGGCAATGCTGTGGGACAATTCTTCTGTGAAATCCCACACATCCTCAAGCACGCCTGCTCACACTCAGACTACCTCAGGGAAGCTGGGCTTCTAGTGGTTAGTGCCTGTTTAGGATTTGGGTGTTTTCTTTTCATCCTGGTGTCCTACGTGCAGATCTTTAGGGCCGTGCTGAGGATCCCCTCGCAGCAGGGACGGCACAAAGCCTTCTCCACGTGCCTCCCTCACCTGGCCGTGATCTTCCTGTTTGTCAGCACTGGTATCTTTGCCTACCTGAAGCCCTCCTCCATGTACTCGCCATCCCTGGACCTGGTGGTGTCAGTTCTGTACTCAGTGGTGCCTCCAGCAGTGAACCCCCTCATCTACAGCCTGAGGAACCAGGAGCTCAAGGATGGCATTAGGAAAATGATGGCTTTATGTTATTCTGAAGTAATAAACTGCCTGTTTTCTTTTGCACAGAAGTTATAGTATAACTCAGTGCAAGCCCAGCCTGTTGCCTATTTTCTGTTTTGGTGGGGGTTTTACTTTTAATGACGTTTTCATCCCTTTTTTATTTCACTCTCTTCTTTTTTTTTTCCTGATCAAGTGCTTTAAGAATGAGATGATGTCGTCCTGTGTGTTTAAAGAAAATAAAGGGCCCTGACTTCCTCCAAGAACTTTTTGGAGCTGCCGGGCAGTGCCTGTGTGCAGAGGGGTGGGGAAGAGAGTCCCGGCACAGCAGCACGGCCAGGGAGCACCAGCGCTTGGTCTCTCCATAACTGCTCTCTGCACTCCCGCCCTCTCCTCCTGAGCTCCTGTGCTGGAGTAAGGCCTGAGGGCTCTGGCAGTTTGGTCCCCACCCTGCGGTGTGGCCGTACTGTGATCAAAGGCAGGGACAGCCCATGGGCACTTCTGGCATGGAGCTGGCCTCTGCAACAGCATTTGCATGATGAAAGAGGATATTCTCAGTGAAGGCTTCGGTGTGTCCTAATGTTGGTTTCAAGAACATCTGCCTCATTTTCTTTTTCCTTCCCCTTTGGGAAGGAAGAGAGTTTAGAGAGAATCTGTCAGTGTTTAGTTGCTGCCTCAGTCAGAACCCTTGAAACCTGCCCGCAGGCAGGGCAATGTGAGGAACAGAAAACACTGGCTGCTCTCTGCAATATGGTGGACTGAAAGGCATGGACTCGGCTCTCGGGAGAAGCTAAGACCAAGTTTATTAGCAAGAAACGCTATTCATGGGTTACAAGCAGGAGAACAGATTGTGCAGCCAGGGTTGTTTTCAGCTCATGGCTCCCTCAATCACTCTCTTATCACACCGGGAGAACAGATGTTCCCGGGTCTGCTTTGATCACACTCTCCCATTCACTCTCATGCACATCTTGTGTACGAGAAGCATCTTATCTGTCCATTCTCATGAGCAAACTCCCAACATGAGCTGTACTCAGCTGGTCACAGTCCCTTTTCATTCTAAGCAAGCAAGAGTTATGGACTTGTTTAGAAAAGAGCTCAAGGACAAACGTCTTAATTTTTCAAGGTAGCACTGCCAGCACAGCTACCTGTGAAATGTGGGGTATCCGCACTTCTCCACCTGCTCCTATAAGTACCCTGTTTTCTACAATACTTCCTTGGGTGTCTGATGCTGTCAAGGGTGCACATGTGCTGTGTGCCTGGACTTTTTCAAGTCCTTGGATGTGGTTTCCCATGGTCTCCTTAGAGCAGATTGCTGACATTTGGACTGAAGAAGTGGCCGATGCAGTGGGTGGGGTGCTGGCTGGATGATCAAGAACAAATTCCATCAGTGGAGCAAAGTCCTCTGAGAAGCCAGATGCCAGCAGCATCCCTCAGTAATCAGCAAAATATTCTTAAAAAGACGTTAAAATCTGGAACTTAAGACTTTTTCAGCTCTTACATAAATCTCTTTTTCTACATAGCCTTCAACTTTTTTCCCAAATTTACATTCTGGCCTTGATTCAGTTGTCTACACAGAGGTGACCACTGCATCCAAGACGCCCTATAGTAACTAAAGCACCCATGAGGGAAAAGTGATGTGGGAATCCTTCGGATGCATGAGTGGGTTTGCAGGCAGGGAACCTCCGGGAAGGTGCAGGGCATCACCATTCCCCAGTGTTGCTGGGTGTGCTGTCGAGAGGCCTCTCAAGCACAGCAGCCCAATGTGTCCCCTTGGATACTGGCTGTGAGGTCCCTTCTGATGCATCATCAGCAGGGAGAGAGATACTCTGAGTCATGAAGGTCATCAGAAACGCCCCCTGACAAGATTATCCTTTGGGGAAGGGCAGGGGGAGCGTGGGCAGAAGAAATTGGAGATTTGGGAGAGGGAAGGGAGGTCAGGCCAGCAGGCACAGAAGATATTTAGGAACTAAAATAGGTTGTGGAGATGTTGCTGTGAAAACACTGACTGTGAAAACATTCAAGTTAAGCCCTTCTGCTATCACTAGCCTGTAACCTTAAGCCCTAGCTCCTCCTCACCCTGACAGTAACCTACTGTTACCAACCTCACCAAGCTTAGGCTCTCCCCAGCCTCAAATCTTCTACCTAAGCCAAACCCCAAACCTGTAACCCCTTAACCTTGCTCTGACCCTAGTGCTCCCCCTTGCCTTTGCCTTGGGCATTAACATGTTGGCCTTTACCCCAGCCCTCACCCCAGCCTTAAATAAACCCCTTACCCACAAACCAACCCCACACCCTGAACACCAGCCAGAGAACCTCTGCAGAACACCAAACCCTCTCTCTAAATCTTTGCCTCATGCCCAGGAATGCAGCAGGAATGACAAGAAGGAAACGAAGGACACCAGCAATCTAGTATGGATCATAAAGTAAGGACACCAGCAATCCAGTATGGATCATAAAGTAGTGACAACTTTATTGCGCTGCTTGTGGCTTTATATACATTTTGCATTACTATATTCCAAATACAGCTTGTTCATAGGCTAAGCCCGAAAAGGTCATGCTTGCATACCACGCCTACTTGTGGTTTCTTGCTTAAGCTGCAGTTCCTCCCGTACCAGTTCTAACCGGATTTGCCCTAGTTGTTTTTCTTCTTCAAGGACACTGTGACCTTGCTGAGGTGGCAACACACCTGTGTCGGACGCCTAGTTTGACCTAGTCATGTCAAGGCCAGCAACACTAGTTCTCTCCAAGTGAGCGTCATTCTGTTGGCCCACCAACTGCATATAATCAGAATGACCCCTTTCTGCAAGCCATTCCCCAACACAGGAATATGGCTGAGAAAGGGCCTGTGAGGTCACTTCTTTCTGCAGTAGCTGATTGGTCAGCCCCTGACTCATGGCTGGAGTGTGTGTTCTTAGGCTCACACGTGCCAGTGTCTCTGATAGACGAGTAAAACCACGTTGACTGTGGGAATCCCTTTCCCTAAGTAGCCAGTAGGTCCATTCAGGAAGAGGGCTTGGATGAGGGTTGTCGTGTCCCTTCCACCCGAACGCATGATGGGACAGCAGCACACACATGACTTGGTCATGTCCACTCGAAGCTGAAGGGCCAGCAGCAGACACGAACCTTGAAAGATCATGGTGATGTTACTTCTGTGTAGTCAGTTGACAGGCTCCAAGACAGTTGGTGGGCTGGGCTATCACTGTGACATCAATTACGTCAGAGGAGCTCATAGAACAGTAGGAGCTACCTGGCCCTGAAGGAGAGTGTGAGCACACTCCAATGTCCTTGAAGGACTGGCCATCAGCAGATCAGTTTGTTATCACACCGATAAGAAAGGCCCTCAGAGTCTGTGAAGTGTAATTTAAAGTGACATTTCTTAGAGCGTCCATGACAGGCAAAGAGACAATCAAGTGGGCTCTATGACTCAGGCTGTAGCACTGAGTTTACAGCACTGCAAGAGACAGTGGTGCCACCAGTTATGCAGATCCCACCAGCAGAGGGGTTATTCCATTTTGCTCCTGGGAGATTTTTCAGTGTTTTTGTAAAGGGAAAACACTTCCAGTCATCACTTCCACTGTTTTAATATGGTCACACTCACAGAGCTGCAGTCAACAATGTCTGGGTGGAGGCCAGGGACGAGTGGTGTTCCTCAGGGGTGGGTACTGGGACCAGTGCTGTTTAACATATTTGTTGGGGCAACTCCAATCACAAACACAGGCTGGCTGATGAGGGGATGGAGAGTAGCCCTGTGGAGAAGGACTTGGGGCTGCTGGTGGATGAAAAACCGAATGTGAGCCGGCAAGGTGTGCAGCCGAATTACATCTGGGCTGCATCAAAAGAAGCGTGTCCAGCAGGACAAGGGAGGTGATTCTGCCCCTCTGCTCTGCTCTGGTGACACCCCACCTAGAGTTCTGTGTCCAACCCCGAACACAGGAAGGACACGGACCTGTTGGGGCAAGCCCAGAGGAGGGCCACAAAGATGGTTAGGGAATTGGAGCACCTCCCATACAAGGACAGCCTGAGAGAGTTGGGGTTGCTCAGTCTGGAGCAGAGAAGGCTCTGGGGAGACCTTGTAGAGGCCTTGCACTACTTAAAGGAGGATACAGGAAAAAAGGAGAGGGACTCATTACCAGGGAGTGTAGTGATAGGGTGAGGGGTAACGGTTTCCAACTGAAAGAGCGTAGATTTAGATTAAATATTAGGAAGAAATTATTTTCTGTGTGGGTGGTGAGACACTGGAACTGGATGCCCAGAGAAATTGTGGATGCCTCCTCCTTGCAAGTGTCCAAGGCCAGGTTGGATGGGGCTTTGAGCAACCTGGTCTCGTGGGAGGTGTCCCTGCCCATGCAAGGGGGTTTGGAACTAAATGATCTTTAAGGTCCCTTCCAACGCAAACCATTCCATGATGCTGTCATTCGATGAAAGGGCTGCACCTGTGAGCGAGGGGAGAGCAGTGTCATTTACCAGGGCTGCAGCAAGACTTTGGACACCACCCCTCCCAGTATTGTTTTTTCAAGGAACAAACAAGGTGGAGAGGTAGGCCAGCAGCAACCCTGTGATATCCAAGAAGGACCACTCCAAAGTGCTTACCCTAGTACCACAAACTCCTTGCAGTCATAGCGGTTGGGTACTGCCTGCCTGGGTTGGAGCACTGCAGAGGAATCACAGAATCATAGAATCATAAAGGCTGGAAAGGAACTTTAAGATCATCAAGTCCAACCTACAGCCCTACACCACCCTAACACTAAACCATCTCTTCAAGTGCCACATCCAACCGTTTTTTAAACACGTCCGGAGATGGTGACTCCACCACCTCCTTTGGCAACCAATCCCAATGCTTCACCACCCTTTCGGTAAAGAATTTTTTCCTAATATCCAATCTAAATGTCCCCTTGTGCAACCTGAACCCATTCCCTCTAGTTCTATTGCTCTTCACTAGGGAGAAGAGGCTGACACCCGTCTCACTACAGCTACCTCAGAGAGCAATAAGGTCACCCCTCAGCCTCCCCTTCGCCAGCCTGAACAGCCCCAGCTTCCTCAGCCTCTCTTCATAAGACTTATCCTCCAGTCTTCTAATGATTCTGGTTGCCCTTCTCTGTACCTTCTCCAGCACCTCGATGTCCTCCTTGTACTGTGGAGCCCAGAACTGCACACAGCACTCGACGGGTGGCCTCACCAGTGCCGAATACAGGAACATAATCACTTGCCTGGTCCTACTGGCCACACTATTCTTAATACAAGCCAGGATGCCATTGGCCTTCCTGGTCGCCTGGGCACACTGCTGGCTCATGCTCAGCCGGCTGTCTATCAACACCCCCAGGTCCCTCTTTGCCTGACAGCTCTCCAGCCACTCCTCTCCAAGCCTGTAGTGCTGCCGGGGGTTGTTGTGGCCAAGGTGCAGGACCCAGTCCTTGGCTTTGTTGAATTTCATGCAATTGGCCTTGGCCCAGCCATCCAGGCTGTCCAAATCTCTCCGAAGAGCCTCTCTACCTTCCAGCAGATCTACACTTCCTCCCAGTTTTGTGTCATCTGCAAACTTGCTGAGGGTGCACTCCATCCCCTCATCCAAGTCATTGATAAAGATGTTAAACAGGAGTGGTCCCACCATGGAGCCCTGGGGGACACCACTCGTGACCGGCCACCAGCTGGATTGAACTCCATTGTCCACAACCCTTTGGACCCAGCCATTAAACCAGTTCCTGATCCAGGCAAGAACATGCCCATCCAGGCCATGTGCAGCCAGTTTTTCTAGGAGAATGCTGTGGGAAACTGTGCCAAATGCCTTGCTAAAGTCAAGGCAGACAACACCCACAGGCTTTCCCTCCTCCAGTAAGCAGGTCACCCTGTCCTAGAAGGAGATCAGATTAGTCAAACAGGACCTGCCCTTCATGAACCCGTGCTGACTGGGCCTGATCACCTGGTTGTCTTGCATGTGTCTCATAATGCAGCTTGGGATGATCTGCTCCATCAGCTTTCCTGGGATCGAAGTTAAACTGACAGGCCTGTAATTCCCTGGATCGTCCTTCTGTCCTTTCTTGTATATGGTGGTGACATCATTTAACTTCCAGTCTGATGGGACCTCTCCAGTCAGCCAGGACTGCTGATAAATGATGGAGAGTGGCTTGGTGATCACTGCTGCCAGCTCCTTCGGCACTCCTGGGTGCATCCTATCTGGCCTCATGGACTTGTGACATCTAAATGTTGCAGTAGGTCAGTGACCATCTCCTGCTGGAATGGGGGGAGTCCTTCTGCTCCCTGTCCCAGTCTCCTAGCCTAGGAAGTTGGATTCCCTCTACAGAACCGTCCCTGTTGATGAAGACTGAGGCAAAGAAGTCATTAAGCACTTCAGCCTTTTCCTCCGCTGATGTCACCAGTCGTCCGCCCGCACCTAACAGGGGATGGAGGCTCTCCTTGACCGTTCTTTTGTTCATACATTTATAGAAACTTTTCTTATTACCCTTAACCAGAGAGGCCAGATGAACTTCAAGCTGGGCTTTGGAGCTTCTCATTTTTTTCCGACATAGCCTCACAATATTTTTGGAGCTGTCGTGAGCTGCCTGTCCTTCTTTCCAAAGGCCATAAATGCCCGTTTTCTCCCTGAGCACCAGCCTAAGCTCCCTGTTAAGCCAGGCAGGTCGTCTATGCCTCCAGCTGGATTTATTGCTAACACGGATGATCTGCTCCTGCACCTTCAGGACCTCTTTCTGAAAGAGCGTCCAGCCTTCCTGAACTCCCAAACCCCTCCAGTACTCATTCCCAAGGAACTTCGGCAATGAGAGTGCTAAACAAGTTCAAATCAGCCCTACTGAAGTCCAAAAGGGCAGCTTCGCTGCATCCCTTCCTAATATCTCCAAGTATAGGAAACTTTATCAGTTCATGGTCGCTGTGCCCAAGGCACCCTCCACCTATCACATCGCCCACCAGACCTTCCCTGTGTGTAAGGAGCAGCTCCAGCAGGGCTCCTGCCCTGGCTGGTTCACTCACCAGCTGGGTCAGGAAGTTTTCCTCCACACATCCCAGGGACCTCCGGGACTGTTCCCTCTCTGCTGTGTTGCAGTTCCAGCAGACATCAGGGCAGTTGAAGTCCCCCACAGGAACAAGTGCCAGCGACCGAGAGACTTCACCCAGGTGGTTACAGAGAGTCTCATCCACCTCATGGTCCTGGTTGGGAGGCCCGTAACAGACTCCAACGGTCACAGTTTAGTACTGGAAGAAGCCAGTTTAGTGTTGGAAGAAGCCCAAAGGTGTCCAGATTATACTGCTAAGGCTCCCAGTCTGTACTGGGTCATGCTCAGGAGGATCTAGTTTTTACGGGGAGGAATTCTGTTTAGTGCTGTGAGAGGCCCAGGGGATTTAATTTTTCCTGAGACCCCATCTGTAACGGAGAAGTTCAGCATGTGTACTTTTTACTGCGAGAGATCCCAGTCTGTACTGGTAGAGAGCCATGGACGTCCAGTGTGTGCTAGTAGGGACCCCAGTTTGTACTGGAAGAGTCTCAGGGGGGTCCAGTTTGTACTGAGAGGGATTGTAGTCTGTACATAAGGGGCCCAGATGGGTCAGTTGGTATGGGGAGGGATCCCACCCTATAGTGGGAGAGGTCCAGGAGAGTCCAGTTAGTACAGGGATGGATCCAAGCCTGTGCCAGGAGGGGTCCAGAGAGTTCCAGTTTGTGCTGGGAGAAGCCCAGTGTGTGATATGTGGAGTCCAGTATCTGCTGGGAGGGATGTGTATCTGTACTGGGAGAGGTCTGGCGAGTCCAGTTATTACTGGGAGGGATTGCCATCTCTATAGGAAGAGGCCAAGAAAGTCCAGTTCATACTGGGAGGGATCGCGGGGTGCAGTGAGGAGAGTCTGAGAAGGTCCAGTCAGTACTGGGAGGAATCCCGATCTGTACTGGGAGAGGCCACACTGTACTGGGATGGATCACAGTCTGTTCTGGTATAGGTCCAGGATAGTCCAATTTGTACTAGGTAGGATCCCAGTCCGTACTGGGGGAGGCACAGGGGGTCCAGTTTCTAGTGGGATGGAACCCAATCAGTACTGGGAGAGGCCCGGGTACCATCCAGTTTGTATTGATTGGGATCCAATCCTGTAATAGGCATGGTACAGGGAGGTCGAGTTTGTACTGGGAAGGAACCCATTCTATACTGGGAGAGGCCCAGGGGGTCCTGTGTGGTGGGAGTGATCCCATTCTGTACTGGGAGAGGCTGAGTCCACCAGCTGGATTGAACTCCATTGTCCACAACCCTTTGGACCCGGCCATTAAACCAATTCTTAATCCAGGTCAGAATATGCCCATCCAGGCCATGGGCAGTCAGCTTTTCTAGGAGACTTGGACACTTTGCCTTGTTGAATACCATGAGGTTACATGTGTCCAGTTTTCAGCTTGTTCATGTCTCTCTGGCAGAAATGCCATCCCTCTGGCATGTCGACCACACCACCCAGCTTGGTATCATCTGCAGACTTGCAGACCTTGAAAGCGACCTCAAGGATCCTCTGGTACAACCCTTTAAGGTAAAGAAATACAGTTTAAATGAGATAGTCCAGCACCCTGGAATTTCTATCCTTCTAAAATAGGAATTTTGACAAGTTGTATTAATTGAGGGAGAAGAAGCACTGAACCTCCCCTGTGTTTGCCTTGCCACCACTCTGTCTTCCATGCATCTCCCTAAATATCCAGGTGTGAGAATGTTCATCCCGCCAGCACACTCAGGAGATTCCCCATGCCAGGCAGTCGGCAGCCCCAGCTGCCAAACTTGCTGCCCAGGATGAGATGAGGGAACTGTCTCAGGGGTGCCTTGGGCACCTCCTGCTGCCCCAGGGACAGCACAGCCTACCCCGAGCTGGCACCCACAGCTTCTCTGGCTGTGCCTCCCCTGCACATATGTGGTGCCCTGCTCTTCTCCCAGGACATCCCATCTCCTCGCAGAGCCTTGCCCCAAGGTCAGTAGGTCTTTGCTTGCCCAGCCGGCCATTCCAACACGCCCTCCTCAGGCTCCCCACAGTCCCTGAACTGGGAGAGCAGCTCTGCAGACACCAAGTGCTGGTGCTCCCTGGCCCTGCTGCTGTGCCAGGACTCTCTTCTCCTCCACCTCTGCACACAGCAACGGCCCTGAAGCTTGGCAAACAACAAGTTGCAGGGCCCTTTAACTTGTTTAAATATGCAGAGAAAATGATTCTTCTTTACACAGTGTGTTGGGGAAATTCAACAGGTCGACAGCGAATTAGAAGTGGGAGGAATAATAAGGAATAATACAATTTCATTGTGCACAGTATTATCTCAAAAGTAAATGAAAAAACAAAAACACACACAAATCCGATATTGAACCTGACTCTGCCCCGAAATTAATGCCCACTGGTGCTGCAGAGCTGGTGGCACCAAGGCAGCACCAGGCTCAGCAGCAGAGGGGAACTGGGCACAGAGGCTGGATTCGGGAACTCGGGTTTGGGAGTTCAGACTGAGCCTTCCTTGGGTCCTCCACTGAGGAAGAGATTTTGACCATCATGTTCCCTCAGCTTTATCCTGAACATGACGAATGTGGAATGCAATACTCTTGTTGGTCACTTGTCTTCTCTGTCTCTGTTTCTCACTGCAGGTACAACCTTCAATTCCTCATGATCCCTTTTCCTTCCCGGCACCTCCAGCGTGGCACAGAAGATCCAGCAGTGGCCTCGGTCACTCCAGGAGCCAGGACCAGCCAGAGCCTTTCTGCAACCCCAGCCCTGGCAGTGACTGCAGACACCAGTGTTCTCCCCTGCAGCAGCAGACACTGTCTGCACAGACATGCTGTTTCCTTCCCAAAGTGCTGCCTCTGGGAAGAGGCTGAGCTGGAAAGTAAAAATCCCTGAACAGAAACTATTCTAATTAGCTCAAACTCGGACAGAATTCATTTATGAATGCTGTGCACAAAAAACCAAGCAGTTTATTGTTTCTGAAAAACATCATGTAATCAGTCTCCTTAGGGCATCCTTGAGTTCCTGGTTCCTCAGGCTGTAGATGAGGGGGTTCACTGCTGGAGGCACCACTGAGTACAGAACTGACACCACCAGGTCCAGGGATGGGGAAGAGATGGAGGGGAGTTTCAGATAGGCAAAGATGGCAGTGCTGACAAACAGGGAGACCACAGCCAGGTGAGGGAGGCATGTGGAGAAGGCTTTGTGCCGTCCCTGCTCCGAGGGGATCCTCAGCACGGCCCTGAAGATCCAACCATAAGACACCATAATGAAAACAAAACACAAAAGTAATAAACAAGCACTAACAAAAATGAGCCCAACTTCCCTGAGGTCATCTGAGTGTGAGCAGGAGAGCTTGATGATGTGGGGGATTTCGCAGAAGAACTGTCCCACAGCATTGCCCTGGCAGAGAGGCAGTGAAAATGTATTGGCCGTGTGCAGGAGAGCATTGAGAAAGCCACTGGCCCAGGCAGCTGCTGCCATGTGGACACAAGCTCTGCTGCCCAGCAGGGTCCTGTAGTGCAGGGGTTTGCAGATGGCCATGTAGCGGTCATAGGACATGACGGTGAGAAGGGCAAACTCTGCTCCAAAGAAGAATACAAAGAAAAAGACCTGTACAGCACATCCCAAGTAAGAGATTTCCCTGATGCCCCAGAGGGAATTGGCCATGGCTTTGGGGACAGTGGTGGAGATGGAGCCCAGGTCGAGGACAGAGAGGTTGAGGAGGAAGAAGTACATGGGGGTGTGGAGGTGGTGGTGCCAGGCGATGGTGGTGATGATGAGGCCGTTGCCCAGGAGGGCAGCCAGGTAGATGCCCAGGAAGAGCCCGAAGTGCAAGAGCTGCAGCTGCCGCGTGTCTGTGAATGGCAGGAGGAGGAACTGGGTGACGGAGCTGCCATTGGACATTTGCTGCCTCTGACCATTGAGCACTTGCTTAGGAGAAAAAGACATTGACGAGTTAACAGAGACTTCTCCGAGAAAAATCAAAGTAATTTCCAACCGACCCTCCCTCTCTCACACACAGACACCCTTTATTTTTCCAGGAGACCTTTCCTCATCCTCGTGGCTGGGGCCCTGCTTGGTGCTGGCACCCTGTGTGAAGAGGAGCGGGTCAGTCAGCCCTGCTCTGCAGCACTGGTTGGGGGTGGGGATCCAACCTGGGGGCCACTTTTTCCTGTGAAACCGCTGTGAATGCAGAAGGCCACGTCGGCTTCAGCAAGGCTATGGGGAGGCACTCTAAGAGCTTTCCAGCTCCCTCCACCTCCCCTGGAGAGTATTCTGGGACGTCAGGAACCTGCAGCATTTGTGCTGCTCTCAGGGAGAACAGAGCGAGTCCTGCGGGGCAAGAGGATTGTCTGGGACTTAGTGCAGAGAGAGGGAAGCTGCTCTGTCCCGTTGTCTAGTTCCCAGTTTCTCTGAGCTTTCACCTCGCTGCAATGGAGGGTGATCACTTTTCTATATTTTCCTGAAAAGCCATCAGACACAGCTGAGAGCAGTGGGGTCAAGCACAGTCCAAGGTCTCAGCACCCCCACTTCTAGCCCAGGACAACCTGGCTCATTTCACCAACCCATCAGCATTTCTCTCCTAACCTGTAGCATGTCTGCACTTCCCCTTAGGGTGTTCAGACAACACAATAATGCTACAGGACGGCTTGGCACCCTGGAGGACAGCTCACACCTTGGAAGGAAGCATCAATGAAATAGCCACATGCCCTAACAGGGAGATTCAGCTCATTCCCTCGATCCACTGACTGCATTGCCCACAGCCCAATGGGTGGGAGGAAAGCTGGGACACTTGTTCCCATGGACACACCTGCAGGAAAGGACCCACAAGGGCAGTGGGGGACTCTGCAGCTGAAACTCCCATCACGAGAGAGCCTGACAGCAAGAACAGAACAGTAGCAAGAGCACCAAGCAGTGGAAAATGAAGGGAAACAGAACGAGTGACCAGCTGAGAGAGAAATGGGCAGAGGCAGCCAGGCCCCCAGGACAGCGTGACCCTCCCCAGCTCTGCACCCACCCCCCAAACACCCCCATGGCCGGGCAGCTGCTCTTGGCCCTGAGTTCTGCAGAGGTACATGGGCCCAGAGCTAGGGAGCTGCCCCGCAGCTCTGCTTGAGTTCTGGCTGCAAGGGAGGGGCTCCATGCCTTGGAGACCTCAGCTCTGAGGCCAGAGGCTTGTTTGGAGGTGAAGAGGCAAGGGGATTCCTCAGAGGAAGGATTCTACCCTGGAGGGGATCAGATGGAGATTTCTGAATTCTCCTTCCCAAAAGGTTTTCTGGGTTTAGTTTCCTCTAATTCCCTGATCACATCTCTGCTGCTTGAAGATTCTCACCCCGGGAGGTGTTTCCCTGTCCCATGTCTTTCTCCTGCTCACAGACCCATCTGTGCACTCTCCTACAGAACCCTGCCTGTTTGCAGGGCACTGGCTGAGGCAAGCTGCAGTTTACAGGTAGAAAAGGGTAGAGCAACCCTGACAGGTCCAGCAAGGTTGAAGCTGATGCTGTCCATAGGGAAAGGAACGGTTGAAGACACATTACGAGGTTCCCAGCAGACCTACCGACCACTCAGTTGTGCAGCTCAGGAGACCCAACCACTTGTTAAATCTTGAGAACTCCTTTTCTGTTTATCCTTTTCTCTTATTGCATAAACCCACAGAATAGGAAACTGAAAACTGTATCTGAGGAAATCTCCTAAAGACTAATCTCTGCCTTGACCTTCTACATTAGGAATTCCCTTAGAAACATTGTGGGTGTTAACTACAGCTGTGACCAGTCCTGAAACACGCAGCACTGTCTCAAGAGCAGAAGGACCCTGCCTTGCTGGGATCCCTTGCTTCCTCCCATATCTTCTCCCCTAGTGCCGTGGGGAGCTCCCTGGGCAGGCTGAGTGCTGACCCTGGCAGGCGGCAGAGTTCCTGCCCCAGCACACAGCCCCTGGCACTGTGAAGGGACCCTGCTCCAAGGACAGCCCTGGCCACCCCTGCCTGCACCCCCTGTGCACAGCCCCACAGCCACCCTGGGAGAAGGCAGCCAGCATGGCCCTGCTCTGCAGCACATCCTCCTCCTTTCCATGGGCAGTTCAGGGGAGCAGGGGCTGGCAAGCACCTCAGACAAGTGCTAATGAGAATTAAGTTCTTAGTGCATGCAAAGAGCAGAGAAATTCCCATCTCCCTCTCCCCACCCAGCCAATCAAGAGTGGTCAACTGAATGCACAGATTCAGACCTTTTCAGGTAAATGCTATTCTGATGTCCTTCCTCACAGCGACACTCTGCAATTGTTCTGGGAGTGATCTGGAGTTTTAAGAGTCCCAGTATCACACAGCAGACACTTGACAGCTGAGACGCCATTCCTGCCTTGCCAAGGGTCCCTCCTTCCCCCCATATCTTCTCCCCCAGTGCCGTGGGGAGCTCCCTGGGCAGGCTGAGTGCTGACCCTGGCAGGCGGCAGAGTCCCTGCCCCAGCACACAGCCCCTGGCACTGTGCAGGGACCCTGCTCCAAGGACAGCCCTGGCCACCCCTGCCTGCACACCCACCTTCACAGCCATTCTGCATTAGCTATCAAGTCTCCACTTGACAGAACCCATAAACTGTAGCTGGTCCAGCTTTAGTAGATGTCTCCAGGATCTGCAGCTGCTTTGCCCCAAACCCAGAGTCTTACCATGTCACGCACAGCAAAGATTTCTCCTCCAGTGAACTCTCAGTTATTCTCTCCACACTGACCACCTTTAGGCTCCAAGAGATAGACTGGGAGTGCCCTCAGCCCTGCTGCGCTTGGCAGAGGAGCTCCTCCCGGGCAGAGTTGTCTCTTGGCAGCGCTGCCCACTTGCCATCAGCTCCCTCCATCCCTGGAGCCCAGCCCAGCTCAGCAGCACCAGCCCAAGGCACCACTTGAATGACCTCTCCCATGAGTTTTGTGCTGAGATCATCATCCTCAGGGACTGAGAGAAAGTTGAGGAAACCACTCAGGAAGTCCAAGTCAGATTCAAACTCCAACGTTTCTTGAACTGTTAGTGAGTCCCACTGAGGGGTACTACTGAGAAAGCATCCCCAGTGTCCAGTTAGAGTGGAAAACTGGAGGCAGAGATGGGAGGTTGGGAAAAGCAAGGCAAAAGTCCTGTGATGCTGAGTAAACCTGGATGTGTTTCATTAATCCAAAGGGCCAAGCCCTGACCCCCAGCCCCTGGGAAGACAGATCCTGTCCCTCCCTCATTCCTCAGGGCTCTCCCTGGGGCACTGAGGTGTGGACATGTGCAAGGCCAAGGGCAGGGCTATGGTCCAACATCTCGCAGGCTCCTGAGTTTGGACAAGGAGACCATGAGGCCCCAGTGCTGAAGGATCAGTTGTCTTATCACTGGCACCAGTGGCAGAGACAGCAGCCATAACCACAGTCAGGAAGAGGTTGGCTCTCTCAGGGGCTTTTGGCTTTTCCACACCCATCTGTCATCTCCACCTCAGGCTGTCCTATGTTCCCTGCAGGCTGTAGTCACCCACCTGGCTGCCCTACCTTGCTGTCACCTTCCCTTACTGGTATCTCTCCATCCTCTCTGGCTCTTCCTTGAAACACAAAGCCTTGGGCTGATCCACACTCCTTCTGGGTGGTTGCACAACAGTGCTGCCCTCAGAGACAAATTTCTTTCTCCTCATGTCCAGCCTGGAGCTCCCCAGCTGCACGTTGGGGCATTAGTTCTTTCACAGGCTGCTTCCCACCATCAGGAAAAGCTCCACCATCTCCGAAACCACTCTTCAAGCACTCTCAGGCTACTCCTACACTGTCCTTAGACTGCACAAGGCCGAGCCCAGGGCCCTCAGCCTCTATAGCCTGGTCATGTGCTTGAGGCCTCCAAACCCCATTGTAAGTGACCTCTGGCTACTCTCCATGATGTTTGCAGATGAAAACACAGTGGCCATAGATTAAGAAAAGATGGAGTGAGACTTTATACCAAGGCCTGTAGTGGCAGAACAAAGGGCATGGGCTTTAAACTGAGAGAGGGAAGATTCAGATTGGACAGAAGAAGGAAATATTTTATGATGAGAATATCAAGACACCAGAACAGACTACCCAGAGAAGTGGTTTCCCCCTTCCTGTAAGTAAGGGCTACTTGAAGGACACTGTTTTTTCAGTTTTCTCCTTGGGATTGTCTGGGTGGGCAATGGGACGTAGAAATTTCTCAGTTCAGAAGAAGACATGATGCCCCAAATCTCTTTCTCTTAGAGGTGAATGAACCAGGGAGTAGCAGAAATCCACACATGGTGGCTTACAGCCAGCCCCAGTGACACTTCTGCAGCTGCCCCAGGGCTGCTGTGAGGGTCCCATGAGAGCCTGCTCCCCCAGAGCTGCCCCTGCGAAGGGCTCGGCTGCAGCCAGGAGGCCTCTGCAGGGCAGAGCTGAGACCCCAGTGGCTGGGATGGGCTCTGGGGGCAGGGACAGGGATGAGACCCGGGCACAGAGGAACATCTCCTGACAGGGACAGCTCCAGGCAGCAGAGCCAGGGACATGGGGGAAGGAGCTGCTGCCAGAGACACCATAGGAGTGGGGAATTCAGGCACCTTCCTGCCATCACTGCAGAAAACTCATGTTACGTTCTCCCACCCCGCAGAGCCTTCGCCCTTATAGCCCTGGTGACTCAGTCATCTTCTCAGTGGCCTCAATCCTGAAGGGAAGATATTATCAAGTACCCACCACCTGTCCCTGTCCTGCCTCCATCGGCAGCAGCGCTGCAGGATTCGTCCACGTTCCCCCTCCTGTCTCAGCTCCTCTTGTTCTTATCACTGAGCTGGGATGGGCAGGTGGGATTCAGATGCTCTTCAGAGACCAAGCCCGAGGGTCTCCCCATGCAGATTTCTCCATGAGAGTAAAGTGTTCCAATCCCCTCCCAATCCCAGGCTCCCAGTCATACAAATGAGAGAACTCTCCCTTCAGGACATCCCACCATCTGGACATTAGTTTCTTTCCCTCCAAAGTCCTGCGGGTCTTCAGGCTGCCCTCCAGAAGGACACAGCTTCTGCATGGACTCTCTGTGTTATCAACGAGCCCCATGGAGGAGACACCTCAGTGTCAAATTTGTGGGAATGCTGCTGGGCACCTGTTCAGGGGCAGCTGCCATGAGCCCTCTGTGTCCCAGGCTGCAAAGGGAACGCTGAGACCCTCCTCAGGTACTGTGAGATGGGGTGAGGGGTTTGGCAACTGCACTTGGACACTGGAATCCCCTGTTGCTCAGCAGTGTCCATGTGCTCCCCAGGGGAATGTGTCGGTGCTGGAAGAGTTGCCAGATTGGGGCAACTGAGATCAGGGCTGATGGACAGACAGTCTGTCCTCACTCAGCACTAAGGGACAGTCCTCCTGCTTCTCAGGACCCACAAGGTTTCACTTGCCGTGCAGCAGAAGTGGCAGTGCCCCTCTGCTCTGCTCTCATGAGGCCACATCTGGAATATCGTGTCCAGTTCTGGGCCCCTCAGCTCAAGAGAGACAGGCAACTGCTAGAGAGAGTCCAGCGCAACCACAGAGATGATGGAGGGAGTGGAACATCTTCCATATGAGGAAAGGCTGAAGGAGCTGGGTCTCTTTAGCTTGGAGAAAAGGAGGCTGAGCGGTGACCTCATTCATGTTTATAAATATGTCAAGGGGGTGTGTCAGGAGGAAGGAGCCAGGCTCTTTTCAGTGGGGTCCATTGACAGGACAAGGGGCAATGAATACAAGCTGAAACACAGAAGTTCCCTTCCTGCCCCTAACATTCTGTGATTCTATGATTCTGTGATTCTGTGATCATGGTGATGTCACTTCTTTCTAGTCAGTTGACAGGCTCCAAGAAAGCTGGTGGGTTGGGCTATCATTGTGACATCAGTTACGTCAGAGGAGCTCATAGACCAGTAGGAGCTACCTGGCCCTGAAGGAGAGTGTGAGCACACTCCAATGTCCTTGAAGGACTGGCCATCAGCAGATCAGTTTGTTATCAAACCGATAAGAAAGGCCCTCAGAGTCTGTGAAGCGTAATTTAAAGTGACATTTCTTAGCCCCTCCATGACAGGCAAAGAGACAATCAAGTGGGCTCTGTGACGTGCCTTCAGAGGCTGCAGCACTGAGTTTACAGCACTGCAAGAGACAGTGGTGCCACCAGTTATGCAGATCCCACCAGCAGAGGGGTTATTCCATTTTGCTCCTGGGAGATTTTTCAGTGTTTTTGTAAAGGGAAAACTCTTCCAGTCATCACTTCCACTGTTTTAATATGGTCACACTCACAGAGCTGCAGTCAACACCTCAATGTCTGGGTGGAGACCAGGGACGAGTGGTGTTCCTCAGGGGTGGGTACTGGGACCAGTGCTGTTTAACATATTTGTTGGGGCAATTCCAACCACAAACACAGGCTGGCTGATGAGGGGATGGAGAGCAGCCCTGTGGAGAAGGACTTGGGGCTGCTGGTGGGTGAAAAACCGAATGTGAGCTGGCAAGGTGTGCAGCCGAATCACATCTGGGCTGCATCAAAAGAAGCGTGTCCAGCAGAACAAGGGAGGTGATTCTGCCCCTCTACTCTGGTGACACCCCACCTACAGTTCTGTGTCCAGCCCTCAACACAGGAAGGACACGGACCTGTTGGGACAAGCCCAGAGGAGGGCCACAAAGATGGTCAGGGAGTTGGAGCACCTCCCATACAAGGACAGCCTGAGAGAGTTGGGGTTGCTCAGTCTGGAGCAGAGAAGGCTCTGGGGAGACCTTGTAGAGGCCTTGCACTACTTAAAGGAGGATACAGGAAAAAAGGAGAGGGACTCATTACCAGGGAGTGTAGTGACAGGGTGAGGGGTAACAGTTTCCAACTGAAAGAGCGTAGATTTAGATTAAATATTAGGAAGAAATTATTTTCTGTGTGGGTGGTGAGACACTGGAACTGGATGCCCAGAGGAATTATCGATGCCCCCTCCTTGGAAGTGTCCAAGGCCAGGTTGGATGGGGCTTTGAGCAACCTGGTCTCGTGGGAGGTGTCCCTGCCCATGCAAGGGGGTTTGGAACTAAATGATCTTTAAGGTCCCTTCCAACGCAAACCATTCCATGATGCTGTCATTCGATGAAAGGGCTGCACCTGCGAGTGAGGGGAGAGCAGTGTCATTTACCAGGGCTGCAGCAAGACTTTGGACACCACCCCTCCCAGTATTGTTTTTTCAAGGAACAAACAAGGTGGAGAGATGGACCAGCAGCAACCCTGTGATATCCAAGAAGGACCACTCCAAAGTGCTTACCCTAGTACCACAAACTCCTTGCAGTCACAGCGGTTGGGTACTGCCTGCCTGGGTTGGAGCACTGCAGAAGAATCACAGAATCATAGAATCATAAAGGCTGGAAAGGAACTTTAAGATCATCAAGTCCAACCTACAGCCCTACACCACCCTAACACTAAACCATCTCTTCAAGTGCCACATCCAACCGTTTTTTAAACACGTCCGGAGATGGTGACTCCACCACCTCCTTTGGCAACCAATCCCAATGCTTCACCACCCTTTCGGTGAAGAAGATTTTCCTAATATCCAATCTAAACGTCCTCTGGTGTAACTTGAACCCGTTCCCTCTAGTTCTATCGCTATTCACTAGGGAGAAGAGGCTGACACCCGTCTCACTACAGCTGCCTCAGAGAGCAATGAGGTCACCCCTCAGCCTCCTCTTCTCCAGCCTGAACAGCCCCAGCTCCCTCAGCCTCTCTTCATAAGACTTACCCTCTAGTCCCCTCATCATTCTGGCTGCCCTTCTCTGCACCTTCTCCAGCACCTCCATGTCCTTCCCGTACTGTGGAGCCCAGAACTGCCACAGTACTTGAAGTGCGGCCTCACCAGTGGGACACTGTAGGGGAATTTCTTGTGGAGCAGGGGCGCGGTGTCCCTTTAAAGGTGTGGACAACCCAGCTTAGGCCTAAACAAAGGCTCTGTCCTTGAAGCTGCCTTGGAACACAAGGAGGAGGAGGTTTTACCTGTTTTGTGAGAGCTGTGCGAGATGCTTGGCTGGAGGTGCTGGCCCTGGGGGGAGAAGGGGGGGCGAGAACCGCCTGCACAGTTGAATGGCACTGCCCAATAAAACGCTGGCGCGTGTAAACCTGTAACTGACCAACTCTGTTAAGGGGCAGGCGCGGGGACACTGCGCAACTGAATCTATTGAGCTGTTCGGAGCAATAAAGAGAGAACTACTTGTAGCCATATCGGTGAGATTTGTCATTCTCTTGACCGGCTCTCCGACGGGACCCTCTTCAGGACACAATCACTGTCCTGCTCCTGCTGGCCACACTATTGCTAACACAGGCCAGGATGCCATTGGCCTTCCTGGCCACCTGGGCACACTGCTGGCTCATTTTCAGCCAGCTGTCTATCAACACCCCCAGGTCCCTCCCTGCCTGGAAGCTCTCCAGCCACTCCTCCCCAAGCCTGTAGCGCTGCCGGGGGTTGTTGTGGCCAAGGTGCAGGACCCGGCATTTGGCCTTATTGAATTTCGTGCAAACGGCTGTGACCCAGCCATCCAGCCTGTCCAAATCCCTCTGAAGAGCCTCTCGACCTTCCAGCAGATCGATACTTCTTCCAGTTTTGTGTCGCCTGCAAACTTACTAAGGGTGCACTCCATCCCCTCATCCAGGTCATTGATCATGATGTTAAACAGGAGTGGTCCCAGCACCGAGCCCTGAGGGACACCACTCGTGACCGGCCGCCAACTGGATTTAACTCCATTCACCACAACTCTTTGGACCAAACCATCCAACCAGTTCCTGATCCAGGCAAGAACATGCCCATCCAGGCCATGTGCAACCAGCTTTTCTAGGAGAATGCTGAGGAAAACTGTGCCAAGTGCCTTGCTAAAGTCAAGGCAGACAACACCCACAGGCTTTCCCTCCTCCGGTAAGCAGGTCACCCTAGAAGGAGATCAGATTAGTCAAACAGGACCTGCCCTTCATGAACCCGTGCTGACTGGGCCTCATCACCTGTTTGTCCTGCATGTGTCTCATAATACAGCTCGGGATGATCTGCTCCATCAGCTTTCCTGGGACCGAAGTTAAACTGACAGGCCTGTAATTCCCTGGATCATCCTTCCGTCCTTTCTTATATACAGGGGTAACACCAGTTAACTTCCAGTCTGATGGGACCTCTCCAGTCAGCCAGGACTGCTGATAAATGATGGAGAGTGGCTTGGTGATCACTGCTGCCAGCTCCTTCGGCACTCCTGGGTGCATCCTATCTGCCCTCATAGACTTGTGACATCTAAATGTTGCAGTAGGTCAGTGATCGTCTCCTGCTGGAATGGGGGGGGTCCTTCTGCTCCCTGTCCCAGTCTCCTAGCCTAGGAAGTTGGATTCCCTCTACAGAACTGTCCCTGTTGATGAAGACTGAGGCAAAGAAGTCATTAAGCACTTCAGCCTTTTCCTCCGCTGATGTCACCAGTCGTCCGCCCGCATCTAACAGGGGATGGAGGCTCTCCTTGACCTTTCTTTTTTTAACATATTTATAGAAACTTTTCTTATTATCCTTAACCATAGAGGCCAGATGGACTTCAAGCTGGGCTTTGGAGCTTCTAATTTTTTTCTGACATAGCCTCACAATATTTTTGGAGTCGTCGTGAGTTGCCTGCCCTTCTTTCCGAAGGCCATAAATGCCCGTTTTCTCCCTGAGTGCCAGCCTAAGCTCCCTGCTAAGCCAGGTGGGTTGTCTATGCCTCCAGCTGGATTTATGGCTAACGGGGATGACCTGCTCCTGCGCCTTCAGGATCTCTCTATGAAAGATCGTCCAGCCTTCCTGAACTCCCAAACCCCTCATTACTCATTCCCAAGGAACTTCGGCAATGAGAGTGCTAAACAAGTTCAAGTCAGTCCCACTGAAGTCCAAAAGGGCAGATTTGCTGCACCCCTTCCTGGTATCTCCAAGTATAGGAAACTTTATCAGTTCATGGTCGCTGTGCCCAAGGCACCCTCCACCCATCCCATTGCCCACCAGACCTTCCCTGTGTGTAAGGAGCAGCTCCAGCAGGGCTCCTGCCCTGGCTGGTTCACTCACCAGCTGGGTCAGGAAGTTTTCCTCCACACATCCCAGGGACCTCCGGGACTGTTCCCTCTCTGCTGTGTTGCAGTTCCAGCAGACATCAGGGCAGCTGAAGTCCCCCACAAGAACAAGTGCCAGCGACTGACTTCACCCAGGTGGTTACAGAGAGTCTCGTCCACCTCATGGTCCTGGTTGGGAGGCCCATAATAGACTCCAACAGTCATAGTTTAGTACTGGAAAAAGCCAATTTAGTGTTGGAAGAAGCCAGTTTAATGCTGGAAGAAGCCCATAGGGGTCCAGTTTATACTGCGAAGGCTCCTGGTCTGTACTGGGTCATGCCCAGGAAGGTCTAGTTTGTACTGGGAGGAATTCCATTTAGTACTGGGAGAGGCCAAGGGGGTGCAGTTCTTACTGGGATTGACTATTTTGTGTACCGGGAGAAGCCCAGAGGATTTAATTTTTCCTGAGACCTCATCTGTACTGGAGAGGTTCAGCATGTGCACTTTTTACTGCGAGAGATCCCAGTCTGTACTGGTAGAGAGCCACGGACGTCCTACATGTACTAGTAGGGACCCCAGTTTGTACTGGAAGAGTCTCAGGGGGGTCCATTTTGTAATGGGAGGGATCGTAGTTTGTACATGAGGGCCCCAGATGGATCAATTTGTTTTGGGAGGAATCCCAGCCTGTAGTGAGAGAGGCCCAGGAGAGTCCAGTTAGTACTGGGATGGATCCAAGCCTGTGCCAGGAGGGGTCCAGAGAGTTCCAGTTTGTACTGGGAGAAGCCCAGTGTGTGATATGTGGAGTCCAGTATCTGCTGGGAGGGATGTGTATCTGTACTGGGAGAGGCCTAGCAGGTCCAGTTATTACTGGGAGCGATCGCCATATCTAGCGGGAGAGGCCAAGAAAGTCCAGTTTATACTGTGAGGGATCGCAGGCTGCAGTGAGGGGGGTCTGGGAAGGACCAGTCAGTACTGGGAGGAATCCTGATCTGTACTGGGAGAGACCAAGAATGTCCAGACTGTACTGGGATGGATCACAGTCTGTCCTGGTATAGGTCCACAATAGTCCAGTTTGTACTGGGTAGGAACCCAGTCTGTACTGGGAGAGGCCCAGGGCGTCCTGTCTGGAGTGGGAGTGATCCCATTCTGTACTAGGAGAGGATGAGTCCATCCAGTTAGTACTGGAGGGTTCCCAGTCTACACTGGGAGAGTCCCGGGGAGGTCCAGTTTGTGCCCCCCCAGCTCCCTGAGCCCCCAGCCCTGGCAGCCCCTCCCACTGCTCCTCATGGCCCTGCCCCATTCCTAGAGCCCCCCACCCTTCCCCTCTGGGCCCTGCCCCTTCCCCATGGCCCCGCCCCCTTCCCCAGATGCCCTTCCCCTTTCTCCTCCCTGACCCCCCTCCTGGCACAGCTCACCCTCACAGCCCCCCTCCCCATCTCCCGGGAACTCCCCCCAGTCCCTCCCCACTGTGACCCCTTCCAGGCCTCTCCTGCCCCATCCCCAAGGAACCTGTGCCCTGGGAACACTGGGGAGAGCCAGGGAGCTGCACTGGGAGCACTGGGCTGCTGTGGGAGGAAGCAAGGGAGTGATACTGGGAGCACTGGGTTGACACTGGTGTCAGTGAGGAGAGCCAGGGTGCTGAATTGAGAGCACTGGATCTGTACTGGGAGCACTGGGGGCACCTTGGGAGCTCCAATGGGAGCACTGGGGCAATATTACTCTTTCAATGGCATTCCATCCTAAACAATTCATATAATTATTTAAGAATTGATGAGTATTAGTTGACATTTAATTACTTTTAATCATTTATACATTAATTAATTTAAACTTAAATTTAAAAAATATCAATCAATAATGATTAATTATTACAGCATTGATGTGAAAGATTTTTTGCTCTCGTTTCTGTACTGGATCAGGGACAAATTCCTATTACTAATGAATATGCATGGAAATGAATTTTAGATTTATATAATTATTTCTAATATTAGTATTTTGTATATTTAAAATAATCATAAATTATTATAACATTTAAAATGAAATCTTAACATATCTTGACATCAGTAGTATGGAAAGGATCACCATCAGTAGGGGGAGAAGCCAAGAATATCCAGTTTAGACTGGGAGAGATCCCAGCCTGCTGTGAGAGGGGTCCAGGGAGGTCCAGTTTGTACTGGAATGGGTCTCAGCCTATACTGGGAGAGGCCCACAGTGGTCCAGTTTGCACAGAGAGGGCTCTCAGTCTGTGCTGGAAGAGGTCCAGGAGTGTCTAGTTTGTACTGGGAGAAGCCCTGGAGATCCAGATTGTATTGGCTAGGAATCCCAGTTTTGAGTGGGTTTGCTCCAAGGGGTCTGTTTTGTTCAGGGAGCGATCCCAGTCTGTACTGGGAGAGACCAAGACAATCCCATTTGTAATGTGGGAGGTCCCAGTCTGTACTGGAGAGGCCCAGGAAGCCCAAGTTGTATTGGGACGGTTCCCAGTCTGTATTGGGATATCTCCAGGCATTCAAGTTTCTTCCCGGGATGGATCCCAGTCTGTACTGGGAGAGGCCCTGGGAGTCCTGTTTGTAGTGGCAGTGATCCTAGTTTATAATGGGAGAGGCCTAAAGAGTCCAGTTAGTACTGGATTGTTCCCAGTGTAGACTGGGAAAGTCCCAGGAGCTTCATGTTTGTACAGAAGAATTACCCCAGTCTGTACTGGGAGAGGTCTGGAGGCGTTCAGTTTGTAGAGTGAGGGATCCCAGTCTGTACTGGGAGAGGCCCATATGGTCCAGTTTGTATTGGGAGTGTTCCTAGTCTATGTTGGGATAGACACAGGCGATCCAGTTTGCACTGGGATGGATCCCCATCTGTACTGGGAGAGGTCCAGAGAGTCCGGTTTCTACTGGGAGGGATCCCAGTCTCTTCTTGGAGGGGCCAGGGACATGCAGTTTGTACTGGGAAGGATCCCAGTCTGTACTAAAAGAGACCCACTGTGGTCCATTTTGTACTAAGAGGCATCCCATTCTATACTGGGACAATTTCAGGGGTATCCAGTTTGTGCTGGTGAGATCTCAGTGTCTACTGGGAAGCATCCATAGGGGCCCAGACTGAATAAGAAGGGGCTCAGGTGTGTCCATTTTCTATTGGATGGGACCCCAGTCTGTACTGGGAGAGGCCCACAGGTGTCCAGTTCGTATTGGCTGGGATCCCAGTCTGTAGTGAGAGAGGGCTAGCTGCATCCAATTTTAACTGGGAGAAATCCCAGTCTGGTGCTGGGAGAGGCCCACAGGGTGACACTTAGTACTGGGTGGGATCCCAGTCTATAGTGATGGAGATTTCAAGTTTTAGTTCGATTCAATTAATTAATTAATGTAACTGTAACTTAAATTATTTAATTGCTAATGATTGTCTCTCTGTGCACACTCGCTGTGTGCAAAGAGCAACTACGGCCAAACGGGCTCCCAGGCAGGGACTATTCTGGGGTGTCAGGGGGTCTGTGCTGGAGACAGGGATGCATTTGCCCTCGGGGTACGATCCTGCGCTGCAGAAAGAGAACTTCAGGGCAGGGGCTGTGGACTTAAGATGCAGCTGAGACAGATGTTGTTGTTCTTTCTTCAACTATCCCTGCCTTTCTTTTTGCTTGTTGGCAATTAAAAACACCTCCTCTGTCTGTGTGCATCTCGTTCCCCACGTGAAACAGGTGGGAACTGGTGCCAAAGGGGTGGCAGATGCAGCTCCAGCCTGGAGTGGAGGAAGCTCTGAACTGAACGGGGCTGATGCTGCAAATCCCCAGTGGGTGGTGAGAGAAATAGTGGGGCTGGGGGCAGGAGAGAAGACTGCCCAGAGAGCTTCTGCCAGGAAGGGTCTTGACTTCCCTCTGTGTTCATACTCCACTAAGAGATGCTCAGGGCCAACACCGATCAAAGACTGATGAAATCACGTGATCTATAAGTAGAGAAATAAGGAAAAAGCAGAGACAGAAGTGATTGTTTCTTACTGATATTTTGCACTGAAACTAACGTGGACTGCCCTGCTGAAACCTCTCTAACGAATCACATAACAAATGAGGTAGGACGGGATGCAGTGCCCAGGGACTTGGTTTGTTGGAGCACTTGGCATGTTAAGGAGCCCTCTGGGGCCGAGTTCCTGCACTGCAGATCCTCGGAGAAGGTGGAACAAGGCTCTAGAGAACTGAATGTCAGCAGCAAACCTCCACATTTCTGAGGGTATTACCGTGCCACCCCTGAATGCCATCACTGAAAAAAACCATGGGGGGACAACTGGAAAAGGCAAACATCCCTGGGGCTGCTGAAGGAGGAAATCAGAGGCTCTGGAACCAGGCAGGAAAGGGCTGTGAGAGAGTCATAGAACAGAACCATAGAACAATTTGTGGACTTTTAAAGGTCATCCATTCCAACATCCCCGCAGTGAGCAGGGGTATCTTCAAGGAGATCAGGTTGCTCAGAGCCCCACCACACCTGACCTGGAAGGTTTCCAGGGATGGGTCTTCTACCGTATCTCTGGGCAACCTGTTCCAGTGTCTCACCACCCTCATTGTAAAAAAGTTCTTCCTTCCATCCAGTCTGAATCTCCTCTCTTTTAGCTGAAAACCATCACTCCTTGGCGTATTGCCACAGGCCCTACTAAAAGTAGCCTCTTTCACAGAATCACAGAATCACAGAATGTTAGGGATTGGGAGGGACCTCGAAAGATCATCAAGTCCAATCCCCCTGCCAGAGCAGGAATGCCTAGATAATGCTACATAGGAACGTGTCCAGGCAGGTCTTGAATGTCTCCAGAGAAGGAGACTCCACAACCTCTCTGGGTAGCCTGTTCCAGTGTTCCGTCACCCTCACTGAGAAGTTTCTTCTCGAGTTTAAGCGGAACCTCTTATGTTCCAGTTTCAGCCCATTACCCCTTGTCCTATCATTGGGTGTCACCAAGAAGATCCTGGCTCCATCCTCGTGACACTCACCCTTGATATATTTGTAAACATTAATGAGGTCACCCCTCAGTCTCCTCTTCTCCAAACTAAAGAGCCCCAGCTCCCTCAGTCTTTTCTCATAAGGGAGATGCTCCACTCCCTTAATCATCCTAGTTGCCCTGTGCTGGACTCTCTCCAGCAGTTCCCTGTCTTTCTTAAACTGAGGGCCCCAGAACTGGACACAATATTCCAGATGGGGTCTCACCAGGGCAGAGTAGAGGGGAAGGAGAACCTCTCTTGAACTACTAACCACCCCTCTTCTAATACACCCCAGGATGCCATTGGCCTTCCTGGCCACAAGGGCGCAGTGCTGGCTCATGGCCATCCTGCTGTCCACCAAGACTCCCAGGTCCCTTTTCCCTACACTACTCTCTAATAAGTCATTCCCCAACTTACACTGGAACCCGAGGTTGTTCCTACCCAGATGCAAGACTCTACACTTACCCTTGTTATATTTCATTAAATTTTTCCCCACCCAACCCTCCAGCCTGTCCAGGTCTCACTGGATGGCAGCACAGCCTTCTGGTGTGTCAGCCACTCCTCCCAGCTTGGTGTCATCAGCAAACTTGCTGATAGTACTCTCTAGTCCCTCATCCAAGTCATCGATGAATATATCGAATAATACTGGTCCCAGTACCGACCCTTGAGGGACTCCACTGGATACAGGCCTCCAACCAGACTCCGCCCCATTGACCACAACTCTTTGGCTTCTTCCCCTTAGCCAGTTCACAGTCCACCTCACTACCCGAGAGTCTAGACCACACTTCCTTAGTTTAGCAGCAAGGATGCTGTGGGAGACTGTGTCAAATGCTTTACTGAAGTCAAGGTAGACCACATCCACCGCTCTGCCATCATCTATCCACCTTGTTATATCCTCGTAAAAGTCTATGAGGTTAGTCAAGCACGACTTCCCCTTGGTGAAGCCATGTTGACTGTCTCTAATGACCCTCTTATCCTTGATATGGCTTGAGATGGCACCAAGGATAAGTCGTTCCATCACTTTCCCAGGGATGGAGGTGAGGCTGACCGGTCTATAGTTACCCGGGTCCTCCTTCTTGCCCTTTTTGAAGACTGGAGTGACATTTGCTTCCCGTCTCTCGGCTGACCTGGAGAGCGTGGAGGGGGGCGATGAGGGCGTTGGCAACACCCCTCGGGGCCAGGGCCATGGCCACACACACTGGACCAGGCTTGCCTTGTGTTTCTGACACTGGACCTTTGCTCCTCCAGGTGCTGGTGGCCATGCTGCACTGCCCACTGATGTGCTCCTTCTCTGTGTTCCCTCCCGGCGTTTCCAGGAAGTGGAGGCATTGAAGCGCGCGCAGTTGGAGGATTCCAAGGACTACGTGCAGATGTCCGACTGGGCCCTGAAAAGCTCTGGTACGGCCGCAAGCCACACCGTGTCCTTGCTCTGCGCCTGTCTGTAGCACTCCCCAAAGGAGCCAGTGCTCCAGGTCCTGCTCCCCACAGCGGGCCTGGAGCAGACTGCCGCGGTGGCAGAGTGGCTCAGACCTTCTCGTGGTGCTGGGAGAGAAGCAGTGACCGGGCACAGGGGTGCTGTCGTGGCCCCGCGCAGCCGGGCATCCCCACCAGCGTGGAGATGAGGACGGCACTGGCCGGCGTGGAGCTGGCCGGCGACATCAGCAATAGCGCCTGAGCACCGAGTGCTCTGTGTGGCCTCTCGCAGTCACCTGCCCTCCCTTCCTTACAGGAGCCACCATTGACCTGACAAGAACGTCAGAGACCTACGGCTGCCAAGACAGGTGGATCTGCAGGGTTCTGCCCTTCTTTGCCCTTGCCAGCAACCCTCCTCCTGACGCTATTTTGGAGGTACGGTCGCAGAAACCACCAGTGCTGGGTTCCTCCCTTCCTGTGATGTTGGGGACTCTCCCCTCAGGCCAGCGGTGCTGCCCAAGCCCACAGTGTTGTTCAGGTTCCTGAAAAGCTCCAACACGGGCCTGGGCTTGCTGGAAGTCAGTGCTTGCCCTCAGGAGAGGAGGGCAGGGGAGGGGAAGGGAAGGGATCTGGACTGAGCTGTGCTGCTGCCTCTCACCCACAGTCCTCTCCCCCAGCCAGGTGAAAGGTTTTCTGGCTGGGGACCCCATTTCCACGCTCGTCCCAAACGGTGCCTTGTCGGGTGGGAGGGGGCAGGCGGGGGTTGCCCTGCAGGGCCGCTGGGCAGAGACCTGTCTCTGCTCGCCCCTGACTAGGACGCTTTCCCAACCGGTGTTCTCTGCTCCATGATACTGAGATCCCCCTGGGTAGGCAGGGAAGGCGGCCTCCTGCCTCTGTCCATCTCCTCGCACGCATCTCATTTCCGAGCTGAAATAGAGCCCCTGGACATGGCGCCTGCCGTTGTGCTGGCCCCAGCACTCGCTCACGCTGTGTTGCTCTCGCATTCGGGTTGCAGGCACAGGTTTCTCCAGGAAGCTGCTGGCCTTTACAAGGGCCTCAGGGCCAGGTGGTCATCAGGTTGCCAGCACGAGTCCACCTGACCGCCATCAGCGTGCAGCACATCTATGAAGAGGTCTCTTGGTCTGGGGATGTCACCAGCGCCCCCAGAGATGTCGCTGTCTTTGTAAGTCTCTGCTGGGCGCTTCCCATGGGGCTCCAGCACTGAGGGAAAGTCATGACAGGCTCTTGCTGTTGCGCATCCTCCGAGGTCTGTGTGCTGCCCTGTCTCTCCTGAGCACAGCAGTGCCCTGGCAGGATGCCTCGAAGGCTCTAGAGGTTTCATCCCTCCCAAGACTTGTTCTGGCCAGAGCATCTCGGGGCTCTTGAGCAAAACCCGGAGTGGAGATGGATCTGCACTGCAAGCAGTGGGAGATTCCTGCTGCAGCCCCAGGAGAGGCTGGGTAACTCACAGGGCTGGTCCAGCACCTACGCTCTGTCTGTGTTGAGACGAGTCTGAGCTGCTCTTCTTGTGCTTTGCCCCTGAGGGAGTGGATGCGGATGGAGAAGAAACTCTCCTTGTGACCTTCACGTACGACGTGGAGAAAGAGCCCATTCAGACCTTCCCTCTGCAGGTACAGTCCGCACACGGGGACAAGATGCCAGGGAACGAATGAGGTTTGCCTGCAAGTCCATGGCAGGAGGAGCGTGAGTGCTCTCTGCCTGGGCTGAGGGGCCCGGACCACTGGCGAGAGAGACCTGGCAGGGTTGGGAGGGCTGAGGAGCACGCGGTGGTGGTAGCCAAAGGAGGGCAAGGCCAGGGTCAGGCCCATGGGATCACGAGTCCCCAGAGGTGCCTGCCTGCAGGCACAGCCTTCAGCAGAGCCAGCCGCTCTCGCGGCCTCTCCGCCCGAGCAACGTCCTTGTGCCACAGTGGAACTGGGCGCCTGGCAGCAAAAGCCACCGGGCAGCAGCCTCGCTCCGTCCTGCGGCCTGCGGGCAGGCCGGATGGTGTCCTCTCCTCCCAGCAGCCCAGTGTGGCCCTTCTCTCCCAGGCTCTCCCGCTGGCCAGGAGGAAGGCTAGCGGAGTGCCCGGCGGGAGCTTGCTGGGGGTGCAGAGCAGCTGCCCCACGCACGGGAGCACCTTCCCAGCCTCTCTATCAGCCCAGAGCCAGCAGCAGGGGAAGGGGCACAGGGCAGGCAGGCGCAGCCCTGGCGGGGCCGGCGTGCACAGAGGATGCCCGGTGGGGGCTTCCCCCTTGCCGTGTGCCCCAGCAGCGCTGAGACCTGCCAGGGCCTGGACGTCCACGGGTGCTGCCAGCCCCCTGTTCCTGAGCAGGAGCAGGGCTGGCAGGGGGAGAGACTCTGGCTGCACCAGCGCTCTTAAACCCACTGTTTCCTTCTCCCTCTCTTTTTCACAGACTGCGCCGTTTCCCAGAGCCTTCTCCTATGTCAAACTGCTGGTGAAGAGCAACTGGGGAAACCCGTGGTACACCTGCCTTTACCGTGTGCAGGTGCATGGGAAGAGGGCGAAAACAGAAAGCCTCGAGTCCAAGCAGAGGAATAAAAATAAAGGATAGACGCGTAAAAAGAAGGATGTGACATCACCCTTTTTTATTTTTTTTTTTATGTTTTTGTTTTTGTTATAACTCACCGGGGATGCCCAGGAGAGCTGGAGCACTGTCCCATGACTAAGATACAGGGATTTCCAGGCCAGGATTAAGGGGAATCCACACCAGGGATCCTAACACTACCTTGGTTTATCCACAACAAAGAATCTCAATGCCTGACAGCAATGGACCGCAATTGCCCACTTAGCGCTCACATCAAGGCGCCTCACAACAAAGAAGTGCTTGTGAAAACCGACCTTGCCATAGAGACCCTCTGTCAGAAGAGGAAAGAGGGAAGAGAAAAGGACAGGAAAAGAGATCCCACCCTCCTTGTACGCCGTGAGGAGGGCTGCACACCAGCGATGGAGCCCGACTCCCTGTTTCTGCCTTTGGTCCAGCCAAGCCCCTGCCCCACCGTGTTCCAAAATTACTGAGAAGGGGTGTGGGGGTCTCTGAGGGGGTGACCCCTCCCTACAGGAGCCAGGCAGGAGGCTGTGGCCAGTTTCAGTTCAGAAAAGGCCCAGATCATAGAATCCTAGAATGACCTAGGTTCGAAGGGACCTTAGAGATCATCTAAACCAACCTCCCTGTCACGGGCAGGGACGCCTCTCAACTAGGTCAGGCTACTCAAGGCTCTGCCCAACTTGGCCTTGAACACCTCCAGGGAGGGGGCAGCCACAGCCTCTCTGGGCAATTTATTCCAAAGTCTTGCCACCCTCGGACTGAAGAATTTCTTCCTAAAATCTAATCCAAATCTATTCTCCTTCAACTTAAACCTATTTCCCCTTGTCCTATCAGTGCACGCTCTTGTCAAAAGTCCCTCCCCAGCCTTCCTGTAGGATCCCTTCAGGTATTGGAAGGCGGCTCTTAGGTCCCCCTGAAGTCTTCTCTTTTCAAGACTGAACAATCCCAGCTCCCGCAGCCTGTCCTCGTAGCAGAGCTGCTCCAGCCCCTCGATCATCTTTGTGGCCTCCTCTGAACACGCTCCAACAGTTCTATGTCCCTCTTATGGTGGGGACACCAGAACTGGACACAGTATTCGAGGTGGGGTCTCACCAGAGCAGAGTAAAGGGGGAGAATCCCCTCTCTTGACCTGCTGGCTACGCTTCTCCTGATACATCCCAGGATGGGGTTGGCCTTCTGGGCTGCAGGAGCACCCTGCTGGCTCATGTTGAGCTTCTCATCAATCAACACCCCCAAATCTTTCTCTCCAGGGCTACTCTCAACCCACTCTGTGCCCAGTTTGTATTTGTGACTAGGATTGGCCCAACCCAGGTGCAGGACCTTGCATTTTGACTTGTTGAAGCTCCTGCAGTTTGCACTGGCCCATTTCTCCAGCCTATCAGGGTCCCTCTGGATGGCATCTCTGCCCTCAAGTGAGTCCACGGCACCACACAACTTGGTGTCATTGGCAAACTTGCTGAGGGTGCACTCAATGCCATCGGCCATGTCGCTGACAAAGATGTTGAACAGTGCTGCACCCAGAACAGACCACTGAGGAACACCGCTTTTCACTGGTCTCCATGTGGACATGGAGCCATTGACCACAACTCTTTGAGTGCGACCATCCAGCCAGTTCTCTACCCACCGAGTAGTCCATCTGTCAGATTCGTGTCTCTCCATTTTAGAGACAAGGATGTCATGTGGGACAGTGTCAAACACCTTGCACAAGTCCAGGAAAATGACATCTGTTGCTTTTCCCGTGTCAACCAGCGCTGTAGCTTTGTTGTAGAAGGCCACTAAATGAGTCAGGTACGACTTGCCCCTGGCGAAGCCATGTTGGCTGTCACCAACCACTTGATTATCCTTCATGTGCCTTAGTACAGCTACCAGGAGAATCTGTTCCATGATTTTGCCTGGCACAGAGGTAAGGCTGACTGCTCTGTAGCTCCCCGGGTTGTCTTTGGTTCCTTTTTGAAAGATGGGGGTTATGTTCCCCCTTCTCCAATCCGCAGGAACCTCACCAGACTGCCAGGACCTCTCAAATACGATGGCTGGTGGCCCAGCACCTTCAGCCGCCAGTTCCTTCAGGACCCGTGGATGTATCTCATCGGGTCCCATGGACTTGTGCACCTTCAGGTTCTCCAGGTGTTCCCAGACATGACCTGCTCCTGCCCTGGGTGGTTCTTCACTCTCTCAGACCCAGCCGACACCCTCTGTGATTTGGGGGGTGTGGTTCGAGTGGCTGCCAGTGAAGACTGAGGCAAAGCAGTTGTTGAATACTTCAGCCTTCTCCACGGCCTCAGCAGCCAGGTCACCTGTATCGTTCCGGAGGGGCCCCACATTCTCTCTCATTTTTCTTTGTTCTCTTACATACCTGTAAAATCCTTTCTTGTTATTTCTAATATCTGTGGCCAGATTTGACTCTCTCAGGGCCGTAGCTTTTCTAACCTGGTCTCTGATTACAGGAGCAATTTCCTTGTAATCATCCCAGGTTACCAGTCCCCGCTTCCACGCTTTGTGAGTTCCCCTCTTGTATTTGATTTTCGCCAGCAGTTCTCTGTTTATCCGTATAGGTCTCCTGGAGTTTTTGCCTGCTTTCTTCCTTTTAGGGATGCAATGCCAGCTTTCTTGGGCTCCCAGTCCCTCCAGGGCTTTATCCCATGGCACTTCCCCTTGCTGGTTCCTCTATCACTTGGAGAAGGAAGTTATCATCAATGCATTCCAGGCATCTCCTGGATTGCTTTTTTCCAGCCCCAGCCCCTCCTAACCAGCCCCAAACCCTCGTTCCCAGACCCAACTCCTCGTTTCCAGCCTAAAACCCTCCTTTCCAGGCCCAAACCCTCGCTTCCAGGCCCAAACCTGCATTTCCAGCCCCAAAACCTCGTTCCCAGGCCCAAATCCTTGTTTCCAGCCCCAAACCCTCGTTTCCAGCCACAAACCCTCGTTTCCAGCCCCAGCCCCTTGTTTCCAGCCTCAAACCTTCATTTGCAGCCCCAACCCCTTGTTTCCAGCCCCAAACTCTCGTTTCCAGCCCCAAACCCTCGTTCCCAGCCACAGCCCCTCATTTCCAGCTCCAACCCCATGTTTCCAGGCCATCACCTGGGGCAGAAACCTCAGGATTTGGGGGTGAGAATGTGGAGAAAGTGATCACTAACCTGGGAGCAAGGAACCGCGATGCCTGAGGGGCCGGTTGAGGGGCATCGCTCTCTCCCTCCGCCCCAGGCAGGGCTACGGCCTCTCTGGGCAAGTGCCGGACCTGTTTTACCAACATCGCTCTCGATACAGGAACTGATTTTGGTGTTTGTGTCTCTCCTCCCGGCAAGATCGTTGCTGGGACGCTGGCAGTTCGTCTGGCAGTGAGTAGGTGGTGAGCGAAGGGACATTTCACCCTTCAGGGGCCTGAAGCCCAAGAATGTCGATTCGGTTTAAAACACGCCTCAAGCCGTTGGGACACCCTCGGTAGATTCATTTAGGAACCTCGGTATTTTAGTCAAGCAACCCTTCCCCAGTAACAAGTGTGTGGAATAAAGCTGCTGCTGCTTAAAGCAGTCATGGGAACGAGGTGAAATGAAATGTCTGCATCTTAAGATGAGCTGCGTCTGCATTTCTTTTCTTAAAAGGACAAAAGTTTTGAGTCTGTTCCCAGGGTTAAAGAGAGCACGGGGATTTCAAGGAGTTTCATGATGGGAGATGAATGATCCCAATGCGAAGGAGGTGACTGATAATGCTGACAGAGACTGGAAAATACGCAAGACCGAGCCTTCACGTTTACGCACGGAAACAAACTCTGCAACTCCCAAGGAGTCATGAAGCAGGTGTGTTTATTGCAGCGCTGGGTGCGAGGGGATTTCGCCTCCAAGCTCGCACACCCATGACCAAAACAAAGAGTTATTTATACTCAAAATTATACATATTCACTAACACGGGTTGGGTTAGTGCAATTAGCTCAAGGAATAGGCGTGATTGTTGCAGCTGCTTCTGTGAACTCGTTATCACACGTCTCCTCCTCCTGGCACATGCATGTTGCTGTCTGGAGATCGTGAAGGGGCGTCTTCAGGAGGAAGTCCTGAAGTCTTCCTCATTACGTCCTTTTCACCTTCGACTTACAATGTGGGGTTGGCAGCCCCCCCAAACTGCAGGACCAGCACCAGCCAGAGGGCGGTTCCGTGCAGACAGTCTGGATCCTGTGGTTCAGGCAATTTTGCTCACGCTGCCGGCCAAAACGGGCATTTTAGATTCATCACTTCAGAGGGCATTGTTCAAGATGTTGTCATTTAATTATCCTACAGTTTTCTTATATCATCCCCCCCTCCTTCTTCACTGACCTTGGGGTCTTCACAGTCTCTCACTCCTCTGTTTCTCTGCCAGATGTTGTGGTGCAGTTCTTTTTTTCCTGTTTCTTAAATATGTTTTCACAGAGGGCTCCTCTCCTGTCATTGCTGACAGGCTCAGCCTTGGCCAGCAGCGGGTCCCTCTTTGGAGCCGGCTGGCATTGGCTCTGTCAGACTCAGGGGAAGCTTCTAGCAGCTTCTTGCAGAAGCCACCCCTACAGCCCTCCCTGCCACCAAAATCCATCCAGGCAAACCCAGTACAGAGCAACAGGAAAGGAGACGGCTGGTCGTCGGAACACGCTTCGCAGGGCCAGGAAAGTGAGTGCCACGGGCTGTGCCACAGCTCTGCAGGACACCGTCCAGCGCGTGGTGAGGGAGGTTCTGGGACAGGCTTTGGCTCTGTGGGGCTGGCCCCAGATTTCTCCCACCAGACATCCACCCGCCCGTCCCTCCAGACTCACGAACACCCAGCAGCAAAGCAGGGAGCAGCCCTGCTCCCACGCTCTCCCAGAGACTCGAGCGCATACTTTGTCGGGGACCTTCGGCTGCAGGGGCTGCTGTCCCAACGCAGCTGCCTCCATCCCGTGTCTCCCACCCGCAGGGCGTCCCCTTCCCACCACAGAGCCTGCTCGTACGCGTGACAGAGCGGGTCTCCAGGCTGGGGAGGTCGCAGGCTGCCCGGAGCCGCCACGCAGAGGTGGGGATCCCAAGGCGGGGAGACAGGGCCTAGCGCCTGCCCGGGAGCTGCTGACGGGCAGCAGGAGGTGCTGGGGGGGCACAGGCAGCCCCGCGGGGCTGAGCCCTGCCCTGGGCTGGCAGGGGAGCCCGGCCACGGGAGCAATTCCAGTCGGGCTGGGGCAAGGTGGGGCAAGGGCCGCAGTCACGCAGCCCCTCTCCCCGGCTTCTCTTGCAGAGGCAGCGCCGGGCGCTGCAGGGGAGCGACACAAGCAGAGGCAGCTCATGGGCCAGCCGCTCCCCTTCGGGCAGAAGCAGCCTGGGCATCTTCGGCCACGGACAGGGATTTGGACACCCAGGCTGTCCTGGAGGAGAGGCGGCTCCAGCTGCTGGAGGTCGAGTGGCAGCAGTTTGTCCCTGAGGCGCTCAGGGCTGGCCAGGACGGTGGCCCTGGCCGGGCCACCCCTCCCTGGGGAAAGCCCTGGGTTGTGGGGGGCAGGCGGGAGCTTGCTGCTCGCCTGCAGCTCTCCTTGCCCCCCAGGCACCAGCGCTCCAGGGCAGCGGCGCTCCCTCTTCAGGAGGATGCTCAGGGCTCTGCGCGACAGCCCGAGGAGCAGCGCCAGCCCTGTCGGAGGGAGCAGCAGCAGGAGAGGCGTGAGCAGAGGCTGCCTGGAGGGCACCCAGGCGTCCCTTCAGCTGCCCTGAGGACACAGGGCTGTCGCCTGCCAGGCACTTGTCCGGGGAAGCTTCCTGACACCAAGGAAAGATGGCTGCTGGTTTTGTTCCTTGGCCCGGGGGGGCAGTCCCACAGAAGAGGAGGCCTTGTCCTTCTCCTCCTCCTTCCCCCTCCCCTCTGAAGTCCCTCCAGGATCCCCGGTCCTGCGGCCCGTGGGCTTCCCTCAGCTGCCAGCCCTGTTTTCCAGGTGGACGAACAAGCCCCACCTGAGGCCCTTGCGCCTGCCCAGAGTGGACAGGGAGGGGTACAGGGGGTGCTGGGTGTGAAAATGGGGGCTTTGAAGCTAAAACAAACTTGCAGGCAAACACCCCCTTCTAGAAGGGTCCCTTCGGAGAGCCAGCCAAGTTAACGACCATCACACCAATATGGCTACAAGTCGTCCTCTCTTTATTGCTCCGGACAGCTCAATATATACAGTTCAGCAGTGTCCCCGCGCCTGCCCCTTAACAGAGTTGGTCAGTTACAGGTTTACACGCGCCAGCGGTTTATTGGGTAGTGCCATTCCACTACGCAAGTGGCTCTCGCCCCCCCTTCTCCCCCCAGGGCCAGCACCTCCAGCCAAGCATCTCACAAAGCTCTCACAAAACAGATAAAACCTCCTCCTCCCCGTGTTCCAAGGCAGCTTCAAGGACAGAGCTTTTGTTTAGGCCTAAGCTGGGTTGTCCACATCTTTAAAGTAATACCGCACCTCTGCTCCACAAGAAATTCCTCTACACCCCCTGGGCTCCAGAGAGAGATCTGACCCACAGACGAGACCCACTGTCCCCAGACAGTGAGCCAGGGGACAGCTGGTGGGTTTAAGGAGGCTCATGGGAAACAGCCAAAGGGGCTTCTTAATCACTTTCCCCCTTGGTACCTCTAAAACACCCGACACCCTTTCTGGGGGTCCAGGGGCCCAGATGTCGGCACTTCTAACCGATGCTGCTGACCACGAGGGCACAGCTGCCGACGGGAAACAAATTGTGGTACCTGATCTGTTTGGCAATTCTCAGCCCCAAGCAACTGCTGGAGTTAATGTTGGCTGCCAGGAGACGAGACAGCAGCAGAAACTGGAAGGATCCTGGGACTGGCACTAGGTCTGTTGGACGGGCGGTCCCGGGTGGGCTCGAAAGCAAGAGAGCGGGTGCTGGGTCTCCCAGCTGCCTCCGAGCATCTGCTCCGGTCTGCACCTCCTCCCAAATTGTTAATGGGAACCCCTACCCTTTCCCTTGGGCGCAGGGGAAGGAGGTAGCTGAGTTAAGGGAGAAAGAGATCATTGCTCCCCCACTCTCGCCCTTGAACGCTCCTGTCTGGCCTGTGCAGGAGCCCAACACGGCATCTGAATGCAAATCCAGGTTCCGTAACAGCCGCTGTGTTTAAAGATTCGTCTTTCCTGGTTCCCTTGCAGGAAAGTGACCAGGATCGTTTTTCTTTACAGGGGAGAGGGTGCAGTTTACTTTTACCTGGTGAACTGGTTATACAGGACTTTATAGGAAGACCTTAGAATCATTTAGGATGGGAAAATTGCTTAAAATCATTGAGGCTGCCTGTTAACCCAACCCTGCCAGGTCCACACCCACCCTTGCCCTGAAGTGCTGCTGGGCCTGCCCAGCTGGGGGTTCCGCTGCTTCTGGCCACGCCTGTAGCTGTCTCAGGGGGGAGGCAGGTGGCTGAGGGTGTCCCTGCCTGTAGTTGGGGCGCACGCAGGCCGGCGCTGCTGATGTCACCAAGGCTGGCGCTGCTGATGTCACAGTGGCAGGTAGCGTGACTCGCGGGGCCAAGCCCATATAAAGGAGCCCGGGGCTCCCACCTGGCGTCAGTGCGACGTGGTGAGGTGAGGAGAGCGCAGGGGAGGGACAGGGCTGCCGAGGGAGGGGGGACCCCACACCTTGGGGCTCTGGGCCTGCGCTGGAGCTCACCTGTGTCCCGCTTCTCTCTCAGAGTCTTGCAGAGTTGTCTTTGCGAGACACACGTTGCGCTGCTGGGAGGATTTCCCACACTGGTGATGTCTGTGGAGCCAGACCGCGAGGAGCAAGCTGCTAGCCTGATGGAGCCAGGTGAGAGCAGAGTGTCCCTCTCGCGGCTGGGCGGAGGGGCTGGCTGTCGGGGCGCTCAGCATGGGGCCCGGAGCAGTGCCGGGGGGAGGCAGGAGGTCCCCAAGCGCTCCTCTCCTCAGCCAGCGGGGCCCAGGCTGGGCAGGGGGACCTGCGGGGACAGCCATGCCGGCCAGGGCCCTTTCCTCCCCCTCCAGCCCTGCCCATCAGCCAGCCAGGCAGGAACAGAGCGGCCCTCGGGGGCAATCCCTCGGGGATGCTTCCCCCGGCCCCGTGGAGCTGCTCATGCCTGGTGCCGTTTGCTCTCCCCCTCCAGCATGCATGCTGTGCCGCCAGGCAGATGCTGACCCAGAGATCTGCGGGTACAAACTGCAGAGCGAAGGGCTCTGCGTCCATGTGTTTTGCCTGGTGAGTATCTCCGGGCCTTCCTCCTGCTCTCCTCAGGCAGGCTCTGCCCGGCTCTCCTCATAGGAGCCTCATGTTTTCTCTCCTGAAGCTTTTTGCCAGTGACATTTCTCAGTACCGGCTAGAGCATGAGGAATCCATCGGATTTTACTGCTATGCTGTTCAACTTGCCATCGAGCAGGCAGCACAGAAGGTGAGGGCTCGACAAGATCAGGGAGCTTTGTGCCAGCAGAGATTTGTGGGAGCTTAGCCCAGACCCCAGGAAAGAACCCCCAGCCCCTCCAGCCGGCTCTGGGGCACAAGTCTTGCTCCCAGTAGCAGCTCCCCAGGAGCCTCGGCGGCCAGGAGGACCTGCGGGCTCTGACCCCGCAGTGGCCTCATCCTGCACCCTGGCTGGGGGGCTCAAGACTGCTGCTGATGGGGGCTGCACTGTCCCTTCCAGGTCTGCGTCGTCTGCCACGAGAGTGGGGCCACCGTCACCTGTTGCCTGACTCATTGTAACCAGAGCTTCCATCTCCCCTGTGCCGCCAGGGGAGGATGCGTCACACAGTTCTTCGGGCGCAACATGTAAGGCAGTGGCTCTCCCCGGGGGGAGGCCCCTCACCTCCAGCCCCTTCCTGCTGGCATCAGCCTGACAAGAAAGGAGCCCGCAGGGACGCTTCCCAGCGGCCACGCACAGGCAGAGCCAGAGCCGGGCCAGCTCTGGGGCTCCTTCCCCCTCCTCTGCCCTCCTCGCCATCACCAGGGCAGGACCCAGTGGTTCTCACCTGCCCCATCCCTGTCCTCTTCTCCCCAGGGCCTTCTGCTCACATCACAGCCCCAAGCAGGCAGTGGAGGCAGCTCGGGACGAGGAGACCAGCTGCCTCATCTGCCCGGACCCTTTGGATGATGGGCTGTGCTTCGGCACCCTGGTGTGCCCGGCGTGCAAGCACGCCTGGTTCCACCGTCGCTGCATCCAGGTGGGAGCCGTTCCCTCACCCCCGGGGCACAGCCAGCTCTCAGCAGCACCACGGCCTCACTCACGGTCCTTCTGCTTCTCCTGCAGGGACTGGCTTTGAGCACTGGCCTTGTTTGCTTCCAGTGTCCGCTGTGCAGGGACAGGGATCTCTTTGTCCCTGAAATGCTCCTCATGGGGATCCGAATCCCCACCAGGTTGGTGTCCTTCTGCCTGGCTCATAAGAGAGGAGGGGGCAAGTGCTGCACCGTGCCAGGGACTGCCCCTGCCGTCCGGGCCCGCGGCTGTCCTGTGAACTGGGTCTTCACTTTCCTGGAGGAGTTGGAAACAGGGCAGAGGGGGAAGAGCAGGGACGCCGCCTTCTGCCGTATGCCACGGAAGCAGGGGCTCATCAAATTTCCTTTCCTCATGTACAGGCTGCCAACATGGGAGAGCGCCCAGGCACAGACAGAACTACTGGAGAGGCACAGGCGCTGCGATGCCGCTGTGTGCCTGTGCCCAGGAGGCAGGGAGCAGGTGGGGAGAGAGGGGTAAGTGTCCAAAGCTGCACCTCTGGGCTCTGCATGGGGAGCTCTGTCTCGCATGGGGCTCGAAGCACAAGGACTAAGGACAAGAGCTCTGCCAGACAATCCCGGGCTGCGGTCACTTTGTCCTCAGAGCCATTTCCCTGTTTGCTTCCCCAGGCCCTGGCGACTGCTCCGGTGCTCGTCCTGCGCTGCTGAGGGCACCCACAGAGGCTGCTCCAACTTGGGCGACAGCACGACCCTCTGGGAGTGCGACGGCTGTGCTGGCCTGGGCACCGGTAAGAGGCAAAGCACTGGAGGGTGCCCCTGGGCCGGGTCCTAGGTCCTGGCAGTGGGTTCCCAGGGTGGGCTTGGCAGAGGCTCTCTGCTCCAGGAGGGCTGGAGGCACCATCCCGGGCCTGGAAGGCCCTGCCCTTGACCTTCCTGCTTCTCTTTACAGGCTCCAGTGCCAGCTTGAAGGTCGCCGGCCCCAGCGCCACTAGCCAGCCGAGATTGGTGCCTTCCCGTGGCTCTCCAGCACTGGAGAGGAGCAGCCCCAGCCCCAGCAGCCAGCTGCCGTCGGGCTCCCCCTGCGACTCCCCAGTGCCCAAGAGAAGACAATGCTCCAGCCCCGCTGGGTCCAGCCGGGAGCAGCTGGTGGGTTCATTGAAGGAGGCTTATGGCAAACAGCCAAGGGGGCTTCTTAATCACTTTCCCCTTGGTTCCTCTAAAACACCCGACACCCGTTCTGGGGGTCCAGGGGCCCAGATGTCGGCACTTCCAACCGATGCCGCTGACCCCAAGGGTGGAGCTGCCGATGGGAAACAAACTGGGGTAACTGGTGTGTTTAGAGATTCTCAGCCCCAGGCAACCGCTGGAGTCAGTGTTGGCTGCCGGGAGACGAAAACTGGAAGGAGCCTGGAACTGGCACTAGGTCTGTGGGACCTGGGTGGGCTCGAAAGCAAGAGAGTGGGTGCTGGGTGTCACGGCTGCCTCCGAGCACCTGCCCCAGCCTGCGCCCCCTCCCAGACTGGGAATGGGAACCCCTGCCCCTGCCCTTGGCCACAGGGGAAGGAGGCAGCTGAGCTGAGGGAGAAAGAGACCATTGCTCCCCCACCCTCCCCCTTGAACTCTCCTGTCTGGCCTGTGCAGGAGCCCAAGGGGGCGTCTGAACGCCAACCCGGGTCGCTTAACAGCCGCTGGGTTTAAAGATTCACCTTTCCTGGTTCCCTTGCAGGAAAGCGACCGAGATCGTTTGCTGCACAGGGCAGGGGGTGCAGTTTACTTTGACCTGGCAAACTGGTTGTACAGGACTTCGTGGGAAGTTCTGGGAACCATTTAGGATGGGAAAGTTGTTTAAAATCACTGAGGCCGCCTGTTAACCCAACCCTGCCAGGTCCGCGCCCACCCGTGTCCTGAAGCGCTGCCGGGCCTGCCCAGCTGGGGGTCCCGCTGCTTCTGGCCACTCCTATAGCTGTCTCAGGGGGGTGGCAGGTGGCCGAGGGCGTCCCTGCCCGTAGTTGGGGTACACACAGGCCGGTGCTGCTGATGTCACAGAGGCTGGCGCTGCTGATGTCCCAGTTGCTGGCCCTGCTGATGTCACCGAGGCCAGCGCTGCTGATGTCACAGTGACGGGCAGCGTGACCTGCACGGCCAAGCCCAGATAAAGGAGCCCAGGGCTCCCACCTGGCTCCGTGCGACGTGAGGAAAGCGCAGGGCAGGGACGGGGCTGCCGAGGGAGGGGGCGACCCACACCTCGGGGCTCTGGGCCTGCGCTGGAGCTCACCCGTGTCCCGCTTCTCCCCCAGAGTCTTGCAGAGGCGTCTTTGCGAGACACACGTTGCGCTGCTGGGAGGATTTCCCGGGCTCTGGAGATGTTTGTGGTTCCAGCCTACGAGGAACAAGCCGCCAGCTCGACGGAGCAGGGTGAGGGCAGAGTGTCCCTCCTGTGGCTGGGCGGAGCGACTGGCTGTCGTGGCGCTCAACGCGGGGCCCAGAGCGGTGCCGGGGGGGAGGCAGGAGGTCCCCAAGCGCTCCTCTCCTCAGCCAGCAGGGCCCAGGCTGGGCAGGGGGACCTGCAGGGACACCCGTGCCGGCCAGGGCCCCATCCAGCCCTGCCCATCAGCCAGCCGGGCAGGGACAGAGCGGCCCTCGGGGGCAATCCCTCGGGGACGCTTCCCCGGGCCCCGCAGAGATGCTCACGCCCGGTGCCGTTTGCTCTCCCCCTCCAGCATGCATGCTGTGCCGCCAGGCAGATGCTGACCCGGAGGTCTGCGGGCACAAACTGCAGCACGAAGATCTCTGTGTCCATAAGTTCTGCCTGGTGAGTATCTCTGGGCCTTCCTCCCGCTCTCCTAAGGCAGGCTCTGCCTGGCTCTCCTCACTCGAGCCTCGTATTTTCTCTCCTGAAGCTTTTTGCCAGCAACCTTTCTCAGCACCGGGTCAAGGATGAAGATTCCTTCACATTTCGTCACGATGACGTTCGACGGGCCATCGAGCAGGCAGCACAGAAGGTGAGGGCCCGGCAAGGTCAGGAGGTTTGTGCTGGCAGAGGTTTGCGGGAGCTCAGCCCAGAGCCCGGGAAAGAGCCCCCAGCCCCTCCAGCTGGCTCTGGGGCACAAGTCTTGCTCCCAGTAGCAGCTCCCCAGGAGCCTCGGCGGCCAGGCGGGTCTCTGGGCTGCGACCCTGCAGCGGCCCCATCCTGCGCCCTGGCTGGGGGGCTCGAGGCTGCTGCTGATGGGGGCTGCGCTGTCCCTTCCAGGTCTGCGTCGTCTGCCACGAGAGTGGGGCTGCCGTCACCTGTGGTGTGACCTGCTGCCGCTGCAGCTTCCATCTCCCCTGTGCCGCCAGGGGAGGATGTGTCACCCAGTTCTTCGGGGACTACAAGTAAGGCAGTGGCTCTGCTGGGGGGAGGCCCCTCACCTCCAGCCCCTTCCTGCCGGCATCAGCCTGACAAGAAAGGAGCCCACAGGGATGTTTCCCAGTGGCCGCGCACAGGCAGAGCCAGAGCCGGGCCAGCTCTGGGGCTCCTTCCCCCTCCTCTGCCCTCCTCGCCACCACCAGGGCAGGACCCAGCGGTTCTCACCTGCCCCATCCCTGTCCTCTTCTCCACAGGGCCTTCTGCTCACATCACACCCTCAAGCAGGCAGTGGAGGCAGCTCGGGACGAGGAGACCAGCTGCCTCATCTGCCCGGACCCTTTGGATGACGGGCTGTGCTTCGGCACCATGGTGTGCCCGGCGTGCAAGCACGCCTGGTTCCACCGTCGCTGCATCCAGGTGGGAGCTGTTCCCTCACCCCTGGGGCACAGCCAGCTCTCAGCAGCACCACGGCCTCACTCACGCTCCTTCTGCTTCTCCCGCAGGGACTGGCTTTGAGTGCTGGCCTTGTGTGCTTCAAGTGCCCGCTCTGCAGGGACAGGGATCGCTTTCTCCCCAATATGCTCATCATGGGGATCCGAATCCCTGCCAGGTTGGTGTCCTTCTGCCCGGCAAGTGCTGCGCCGTGTCAGGGACTGCCCCTGCCATCCTGTGAGCCGGGGCTTCACTTTCCTGGAGGAGTTGCAAAGAGGGCAGAGGGGGAAGAGCAGAGACACCTTCTTCTGCCGAGTGCTGGTGAAGCAGGGGCTCATCAGATTTCCCTTCCTCATGTACAGGCTGCCAACATGGGAGAGCACCCAGGCACAGACAGAACTACTGGAGAGGCACAGGCGCTGCGATGCCGCTGTGTGCCTGTGCCCAGGAGGCAGGGAGCAGGCGGGGAGAGAGGGGTAAGTGTCCAAAGCTGCACCTCTGGGCTCTGCATGGGGAGCTCTGTCTCGCATGGGGCTCGAAGCACAAGGACTAAGGACAAGAGCTCTGCCAGACAATCCCGGGCTGCGGTCACTTTGTCCTCAGAGCCATTTCCCTGTTTGCTTCCCCAGGCCCTGGCAACTGCTGCGGTGCTTCTCCTGCGCTGCTGAGGGCACCCACAGAGGCTGCTCCAACTTGGGCGACAGCACGACCCTCTGGGAGTGCGACGGCTGTGCTGGCCTGGGCACCGGTAAGAGGCAAAGCACTGGAGGGTGCCCCTGGGCCGGGTCCTAGGTCCTGGGAGTGGGTTCCCAGGGTGGGCTTGGCAGAGGCTCTCTGCTCCAGGAGGGCTGGAGGCACCATCCCGGACCTGGGAGGCCCTGCCCTTGACCTTCCTGCTTCTCTTTACAGGCTCCAGTGCCAGCTTGAAGGTCGCCGGCCCCAGTGCCACTAGCCAGCTGGCACTGGGGCCTTCCCGTGGCTCCCCAGGACCGGAGAGGAGCAGCCCCAGCCCCAGCAGCCGGGCAGCTTCGGAGCAGGCTCTGGAATCGCCAGCTCTAGAGAACAGCTGCCCCAACACTGGTCATCAGGTGGCCTCAGGATCTTCCCATGACTCCCCAGCACCAGAGAGGAGCAGCCCCAGCAGCCAAGTGCCCGATGCCAGAGCTGGGAGCAGCCCCAGCCAGGAGGTGCTGGGGCTGTCCCAGAGCTCCCCGGCTCCTGACAGCAGCGGCTGCCTGGACAGTCCCTGCGTCGAGCCCTCGGTCCCCCAGCTCTTTCCGGACGCCCTCGCTGGCCCCCAGCAGGACCCCGCCTGGCCCAGCAGCAGCACAGGCACCGAGGCAGCAGGAGAGGCAGGCGGCGACCTGCAGAGCGCATCTCCTGCCCCGGCAGGTCCCCCCGATGCTCCTCCCAAGCCACGAGACCATCGCAGAGAGGCCGGCACAGCCCTTGTCTCCCCAGCAGCTCCGCAGGACGAAGGGGCTTCTCCGCTGCCTCAGCAGCCTCCTGCAGATGCTGGCGCAGCCCACCTTGCCACTGCAGAGGGGGACACGTTTTCTCATCCCGAGCAAGTGGCCTCTGAGCACAGAGGTGACGCAGAGCCCTCCTCTGGCTGCAGGGCCGTGCCCGAGGATGACCAAGGTACGTCCCCGAGTTCACACAGGGGGGCCGCCCGTGCCCCGGGGGAAGCCCTGGCTGGGGGGGACAGGCAGGAGCTTGCCCATTGCCCGCCCAGCCCCTCACCTGCACTTTCCTTCCCCCGCAGGCATCGCCGCTCTCCCGCACACCCTGGCTCGACGCCGGCGCTCCCTGTTCAGGAGGGCGCTGCGGGCTCTGCGCCGGGCTTTCCGCTGTGCCTGCATCGCAGGGCAGCGAGAGGAGTAACGTCCTGCTGCCAGTGCCACGCGAGTGCCCCGAGATGGCAGCTGGCCCTGAGCCTGCGCAGTGTCCCGAGGAAGCGGCACGGGAAGGCGCGCGAGAGACGGGGCAGGGACGGCGCCCCAGGCATTCAGCTGCCCTGAGGACGATGTGTTACCAGCCTCTGCAGGGCCACTGATGCTTCCTGAGGCCAATAAATGCTGACAATTTTCCCCCAGACCTCAACCGTGCCCCGTTTAACTCGGGAGAGGGAAGGGTGCAGAAATTGGAGGAAGGGCACTCAAGGTGTGCTGGCCACAGATCTTCCCCTCTGCTCAGTCCCTTGGCCGGGGCCAGTCCCAGAGGGACTCGAGCCTGTCTGGCACCACGGGCCCTGGGGAGAGCCCCGCAGGCTCTGCCTAGTCCCTTGCTCCTCCGGCACGTCCCTGGGAACGACGTCCAGGCACTGGCAATGTGCACTGGCAGCCCCAAATGATATTTAAGATGGATTGGTGGGGTTAATGCTACTCGTTCTTCACTCACAGAAAACATTCTGAATAATCTGTCTACGCGGGGGAAAGTCCTTCCAAATGGGTCTGTGGCATCTGCATAGCCTCGTCCTGGAGGATTCCTCATCCCTTGTAGCTAATTCCGACTCACGGTCCTACGCCGCAGATGTGCCGGGCGTTGTACCCGTGTTCCTCACACAAGTGGAGTTGCTGAAAATCGTGCAAGAAGTTGGTACGGCTCATGGGGGAAGAATGAGAGGAGGAACTCAAAAAAATAAATTAAGGCTCTCGTTGAAGTATTGGCCAAACTAAAAGAAGAGCTTTGTTGTTCACTTCATCGGATTCTGGCCCTGGCGTTAGTTTTCACGCTGCTGAGCCTGCTGCAAAGATCAGTTGCCAGAGGGTCTCAAACACAAGGTGTGAATCAGCTGATTCGGTGATCAAACATTGGGAGTGCACATCAGGTCGGAAAACTTGCAGAAATCGCTTTCTACTGACACTGCCTCCAGAGAGGAGATTAAAGTACTCTTTTTTCTTTTTTTTTTTTCCCCTTTTTTTTCCTTCCCTGGTGGAAACACGACCAAATGTCAGCAACCCATGTCTTGTTTCCATCTGTGAAGGCTCGTGGCAGTTGTGTTCGGGCAAAGGTACCGCGTCCAGCAGGGCACACCAGCATGACACCACCAGCGGGCCTCGAGGCAAGTTTTCCTGCTCCTGCCGCTCTGCGTTCACAGGCTGGTGCCCTAAACGTCAGTAAGACGGCGTGTGTGCCGCCAGCCGCAGTCTCGGTCCCTGAGCTGTCCTGTCTCCGTGTTTTAGCAAGCTGGGCTGCTGCTGCGAGTTGACATTCCTGGAATAACTGCCTGGGACGACACGGTGTGTTATCAGCACCGCGCAGAATCTCCCTGGGATCACTTGAGGACACGGGCTCAAGTTGCTCGTTGCCTGTTCTGTGTGATCGATCCGGGTTTTCCTCTGGGGTGCCTGACTCCTTACCGTGCTCTGTCACGTCGTCTCTAGATATTTTTGCCCCTCAGCTGCATTTCACGTGGCTTCGTGAGGAACCTCTTCTGAAACATCCTGGTGCATCCTCTGCTTGGAGATGTCGTGGACAGTCCCCGAGCTGATGATCAAAGCAGGGAATCGCCGCTTTCTCACCTGTTTCCTTGCGGAACAATCTCAGAGAGCATTTTGTTTGTTCTGAGCAAGGGAAGTGTTCACAGAATCACAGAACTATTGAGGCTGGAAAAGACCTCTGAGATTGTCAAGTCCAGCCTAGAACAGCTCTGAAAGGAAATTTCTGCTTCTGAGGGCTGGCAGACAGATGTTGGCTTTCTCTTTTCTGGAGCCTGGTACCAGGGTGCTGGCGAGCCCACAAGAATCATAGAATCCTAGAATGGCCCAGGCTGGAAGGGGCCTTAGAGATCCTCTAATCCAACCTCCCTGTCACGGGCAGGGACGCCTCTCAACTAGATCAGGCTACTCAAGGCTCTGTCCAGCCTGGCCTTGAACACCTCCAGGGAGGGGGCAGCCACAGCCTCTCTGCGCAATTTATTCCAAAGTCTTGCCACCCTCACACTGAAGAATTTCTTCCTCAGATCTAACCTACACCTGTTCTCCTTCAACTTAAACCCATTTCCCCTTGTCCTGGCAGTGGATGCTCTTGTCAAAAGTCCCTCCCCAGCCTTCCTGTAGGATCCCTTCAGGTACTGGAAGGCAGCCTTTAGGTCCCCCCCAAGTCTTCTCTTTTCAAGACTTGTGGATACCCTACATTTTAGTTAGTTGTGCTGGCAGCACTGCGTTGCAGAGTTAAGACTTTCGTCCTTGAGCTCCTTCCTAAACAAGTGCATAACTCTTGCTTCTTAATTATGAAAAGAGACCGTGACCAGCCAAGTACAGCTCGTGTTGAGAGCTTGCCCGTGAGAATGAACAGATAAGGTGCTTCTTGTACACCAGATGTGCATGGGAGTGAACGGGAGAGTATGATCAAAACAGAGTTGGCAAAGTCTGTTTTCCCTGTGTGATAACAGAGTGATTGAAGGAGTACATGAGCTAATAACAACCCTGGCTGTATAGTCTGATCTCTTGTTTGTAACCCACAAATAGTGCTTCCTGCTAGTAGATATAAATATGTGTGCCTGCTTGCAATAAAGTGAATTCCGTTTTCCACCATCTCGGAGTTCGTGCGTACTTCTCAACAAATGGCAGCCCGAATCGGGACTTAACCATATCCAAGAGAAGTACCCCCCAGTGAGCCGAACGGGGTGATGAATTAACTGACGCGTCTATCCTCGCCCTTCGACAGGAAACAGGTACGAGGACCGCGGCCGGGGGACAAAAACGGGGCAAAAAGCGACACGATCGCAGCAACTTCATCATGATGTCCTGATGTGTATTGCTAAGGAGCGAGAGTATAAGATTAGCCTGCAGAAAGTGACTCTGTTACTTTTATGGATCGGTCATAATTGCCCCTGGTATCCTGAAACAGGATCTTACGAAATTAAGGACTGGAAATGTGTAGGCGAAGAGCTAACTAAAGCACAACATGCTGGTCATGACAGTTCGCCTGATAATATAGAGACACGGAAAGCTTTGTTTGCAGCGTTGCGCTCGCTGAAACCACGCGCTGCTGATGCTAGTTCTGAGAGCAGTGTGGCGAGCACTGCGGGCTCTGTTGCTACAGACCTCACTAATGACTTAATTGACTTAGCACCTACGCTACAGAAAGAGACTGTAATTCAAACAACGTGTGTAAACCTTTTGTCTTCTTAAACTGAAACTGCGGTACGGACTCGCCAGATTAATCTCACCAGTTTGCAAGGAGGATTGATGAGTGGCTATGAGGGAATTGCGCTGAGAACTGGAGATCTGGAGGAGGATGACAGTTCCTTTGATGTTGGTCCTGGAGACCCCGAGGCAGAACCCAACCTCTATCCTCCGCTCATGCCGAATAGAGCCATGGTGGCATCTGCACCTACTGCTCAGGACGTTTTTTCGGGACTTTTGGAAAAAGGAAAGGGGCTGTCAAAATCTGTTTCGCAGCTGTGTCAAAATAAGGGTCAGATGAACTCTCTTGTTCCACTCAATTATCAACCCCCACCCTATGCACCCCCTCCCTTATCTTCTCCACAGGTTTGTCCAGCACCGTCTTCTGTTACTAGGGTTCAGATTTCCTTGACAGATATTTTAACCGATCGTGATGAGCATGGTTTCCTTAACACTGACTTTTTTCCTCAGATAGTTAAAGCTATGCCAGTAGTTATGCATATGCGGCCGGACGGGACTCAGGCACCAGACCATCAACGGATTTCTCATAACACGCTGAAAGAGTTGCGGTGTACGGTTGCTGAATCGGGTATTCAATCATCCTATGCTGAAAATTTAATAGAGACAATGAAAGAGGCTTTTCTTATGGTTCCTCATGATTGGAAGTTGATATTTAAGTTGATTTTAACACCCAGCCAGTATACAATTGGTTATGCAGAATACAGGGAATTATGTATATCCCGTGCTACAGTAGCTCAAAATAATAATGCTCCAATTAACCCGGATCAACCGTTGGGGGAGGGTCAGTTTGCGAATCCACAGCTTCAAGCTCATTTTACTACAGAACTTTTACAGCTCACTGCACAATTAGCAACAAAAGCTTTTAAAAAGATTCCTGACATGAAAAAATCAAGCAAAAGTTTTGGCACTATCAGACAAGCTAACGATGAACCCTACCTTCAATTTATTGATCAATTACAAGGAGCTATTGAAAGACAGGTAGAGGTACCAGCGGCAGCAGATGCATTATTACTGCAGCTTGCTGTGGAGAATGCTAACGCGGACTGTAAAAGAATTCTGGAGATGCTGAGACCCACTAACAAGACAGCTACCATTCTGTAAATATTGTTGCTGATTCGCATTATGTATGTGGTCTTTTGTGCAGAATTGAGTTTGCCTTTTTAAAACATGTTTCTAATCGTGTTCTTTTCATGTTGTTTCAGAAATTATGCTTACTTTGTAGTAATCGCATACACCAATACTTTGTGACACATATTCGTTCTCATGCTAATCTGCCTGGCCCGTTAGTCGAAGGCAATGTTCGGGCTGATTCTTTGGCTGCTATGGCTGCTGTTCCTGATGTATTAGGACAGGCTAGACTTTCACATGCTTTTTATCATCAAAATAGTAAGGCTTTATCCAAAGAGTTTAATATAACATCTCAACAAGCTCAAGATGTTATTTTGTCATGTCCAGATTGTCAAGCGATCATGCCACTGAACTCTAATATAACAGCAGTCCCTCGTGGTCTTGCTCCCAATGACGTATGGCAGATGGATGTTACGCATATAGTTGAATTTGGTAAATTGAAATATGTGCATGTAACTGTAGATACCTTCTCATCTTTTATTGTTGCCACAGCGCACAGTGGTGAAAAGTTTAGAGATGTTCGACTGCATTTGCTACGTGCTATTGCCACGTTAGGAGTGCCATCACAGATAAAAACGGATAATGGCCTAGCTTATGTTTCTAACAATTTTAAAGTATTTTTACAGGAATGGGGAATATCTCATGTGACGGGGATACCTTATTCACCAACGGGACAGAGCATTGTGGAAAGAGCACATCTCACGCTGAAAAGAATGTTACAGAAACAGAAAAGCACTGTTGTGGGAATGTCTCCACACGAGAAGTTGTCTAAAGCAACGTATGTGTTAAATTTTCTCAATATATCCAGTTTTGATATGTTAACTCCTCATATGAGATCTCAGAAGGAAAAACAGAAAGACTTGCCAAAGCCTAACGTACTGTATAAAGACATTCATACCAATGAATGGAAAGGTCCGGTACCTCTACTGATGTGGGGAAGAGGTTATGGCCGTGTTTCTTTATCCACAGGACCTTATTGGCTGCCAGCAAAATGAATTAAACCATTTAATGACCATGATTTGGTTCCTATCCCGCATGATGTATCTGTGCAGCATCCTGTTACTTCAATAGCGTAGCAGCAACATGACCGTGAACTGGGCCCGTCTGTTGAATCCCTTTGTTTCGCCCAGTGACATGATGGGACCCTGAGGTACCGATTACCAATGACGACATGGATTGGACTGGCAGAAGATGCTTACGGCTGATGGCAGAGCAATTATGGGAAAATGTGACTGTTCTCAATGTTACCTGTTGTATTGATATGTATTCTCTTTGTGTGACTAACAATGAAGCTTATATTGGTTGTGTAAGACTGTCTGATCAAAGCCACGTAATAGGTGTTAAGGTTCCTGGTACTGACCAGCAGAGTGATCTTTCTTTAGCTAAAAGCAAGGCGGGGAAACCAGCTGCCTTTTTCTCTGTTAGAAGTCTGTGATTAAGGACCAAAATAGATCGGGAGACTCCCTTGCATTCTGCCTTCAGCCCTGGCCAAGCTGTGAGAAGAATTCAACGGAGCAAACAATACCAGATGTTCCGGCATTCAACATTATATAAGGGTGTTTATTTAATAGTATAAATGCTGGACCCTCTTGCAGCGACTTTGGAAACCTCACCTACGAATGGACGCCCTGCGTAGGACTTCCCAAGTACCAGGAGGGTTCTCCAGAAACCTCGCTGCAACAGGGGCTCCCCAGCCACTGCAGGTCTGGATGATTTGGGGTGATTGGTGATGGGGACTGTAGGTGCACTCAAACAACTTGCACCTAAAGTGTCAGAAAACACAGACATCTCACTGGATCACTGCCTGGCCTTGTGTGCTCGACCAGCAGCACACCCACACTGAGATAACAGAGGCCTGGGACTGATGCGGAGGCATCTCTCACATTCCTTCCCTGCAGAGCAGTGAATGTGAGTCCTGGGAACTCAGGTAGAGCAGCAAGTAAAACATGACAACACAGTGGGATAAATACCACACATTTTTTAGAAAGGATATGATTTGGTTAAACCTCAGAACATGGTTTTCTGTGTTAAAAATGTGTTTAATACTATTTGTTGTTGTGGAAAGTGTTTGTTCTGTTCTTTTTCATTATAGTTAACGATCTCACCTAATGGGATGTGTTGTAAGGATCTTGAAGATCACTCAGAATTCATCCATAAGAAAATTCAAAAATTGCAAGAGCATTCAAAACAGATCACTCAAGATTGAATTGGAGTGGTGTGAGAGGATGGATTAAGAGTTTAGTTAAGACATTTTTGGTTATTGGATTTCTAATCGTTATAGGCTTAGTTATGTTCAGTTGTTTGATAAGTACAATCAAGGAAATGACAAGCAAGCTAGCGGACGAAGCGTGGGTTGTCCAAAAAGAAAAAGGGGGATATGTAGAGGAATTTCTTGCGGAGCAGAGGCGCGGTATCACTTTAAAGGTGTGGACAACCCAGTTTAGGCCTAAACAAAGGCTCTGTCCTTGGAGCTGCCTTGGGGCACGGAGAGGAGGAGGTTTTATCTGTTTTGTGAAGAGCCTTGCCGAGGGGAGAAGGGGGTGGCGAGAGCCGCCTGTGTAGTTGAATGGCAATATCCAAAAAAACGCTGGCGCGTGTAAACCTGTATCTAACCAACTCTGTTAAGGGGCAGGCGCGTGGGCACTGCTTGACTGTATAGATTGAGCTGTCCGGGGCAATAAAGGGAGGACAACTTGTAGTCATATTGGTGGGATGGTCGTTAAATTGGCCGGTTCTCCAAAGGGACCCTTCTTCAATACAGTGTCCATACACCTCAAGGGACTGCTTCCCCTACTGGTCCAAACCTTCTCAGGAGACACTGTGGAGCATCATCAGTTGGAGAAAGCTGCTTTAAGCTCTTTCCTAAGCTAAAAAGTAATAATATAGTCCCTTTAAAATAAAACATAATTTTTAGTCTGTATGCTTCCTCCTTAACTACCAAAGAAACAGCTCCAATTAACTGCACAATTTTCTTGAAGAAAATTATAAGGAGATAACCAGCTCCATGGTGCATTTGGGGCTCATTACAGGAACCTCACAGAAGACTGAAGAAACCACTCAAGAAGTCCAAGTCAGAAGTAAAACTCCAAGTACCTGGAAGTATTAATCAGTCCCAGGGAGGCTCGTTACTGACAAAGGTTCTCCAGGAACTCACTGGAGGCCATGATTGCAGGCAGGCCCAGGCACTGTGCAGTGGCTGTAATACTGAGAAAAGCCTTGGACTGGTTGGATGAAGCAGAAAGGCCAAGCCCTGACCCCCAGGACTTGGCAAGGCAGATCCTGAGATCCCTCCACAGAAACTTCCATCTCTTTGGGCCTTGGTACTTGAGACAGCTGCTGTGGCCACAAGGACAAAGCCCTGGGTGCTGTTGGGCCTTTCAGCCTTGCCAGAGCCCTTGGCCATGTCTCCTGCAGGCTGTCCTGCCCTGTCCATGCCTGCTCCTCTGTCCCTTCAGGCTGTTGACTCTCTTCTTACTTTCCCACCTACCTCTCCTCCTCTCATTTCTAGACCTTCCCTGATGTCTCTGTAGTCTCACTGGCCATTCCTTGAAATATAAAGCTGTAGGATCTTCTACTGATCTCTCTGCTTGACATCTTCAACCACAATTTTACCCTTCGAGTGACATCTCTTTTTCCTCACATCCAGTCTGACACTTCCAAGCTGCACTTCGTGGTGGTTTTCTTCTACTCCCATTCCACTAAAATCACCATCTCTAAAACCACCCTCCAAGCAGTTGTATGCTACTACTGCAGTGCCTGGAGCCTCCTCCTTCACCAGGCTAAAGAAGCTCAGGACACTTAGCCTCTCTACACAGGCTCCAAAATGCATCCTGGCAAACAGCCTCTGGGGTCTCTCTAATAACTCCCCATTCCCACTTGATTGGACTTTAACAAATGTGATGTCCATCTACAAGAAAGTCTAGAAAGAGGATGTGGGGAACTGCTGGCCTCTCAATCTGACCACAGAGTCAGGTCAGTTTATGGAGCAGATCATCGTGAGTGCCATCATGTGACACATACATGACAACCAGGTGATCTGGCCCGGCCAGCATGGGTTTAGGAAAGGCATGTCCTGCTTGACTGACCAGATCTCCTTCTATGACAACAGGACACATTTATTTCATGAGGGAAAGGTTGTGGACATTGTGGACCCTAACCCTAACCCTAACCCTAACCCTAACCCTAACCCGAACCCGAACCCTAACCCGAACCCGAACCCGAACCCGAACCCGAACCCGAACACTAACCTGAACCCGAACCCTAACCCGAACCCGAACCCTAACCCTAACCCGAACCCTAACCCTAACCCTAACCCTAACCCGAACCCGAACCCTAACCCTAACCCTAACCCTAACCCGAACCCTAACCCTAACCCGAACCCTAACACGAGCCCGAACCCCTAACCCTAACCCTAACCCCAACCCTAACCCGAACCCGAACCCTAACCCGAACCCTGACCCTAACCCTAACCCGAACCCTAACCCTAACCCGAACCCGAACCCGAACCCGAACCCGAACCCGAACCCTAACCCTAACCCTAACCCTAACCCGAACCCGAACACGAACCCCTAACCCTAACCCTAACCCTAACCCTAACCCTAACCCCTTAACCTAACCCGAACCCTAACCCTAACCCTTAACCCTAACCCTAACCCTAACCCTAACCCTCACACCCATCAAAATTATAAGATGTATTTTTCAGTTCTTCGGACCCCTCAGGCAGCACTTCAGGTGAGATCGTTAACTATAATCAAAAAGAACCGAACAAACACTTTCCACAACAACAAAGAGCATTAAACACATTTCTAACACAGAAAACCATGTTTGGGGGTTTAACCAAATCATATCCTTGCTAAAAAATGTGTGATATTCATCCCACTGCTTTGTTATATTTTACTTGCTGCTCTGCCTGAGTTCCCAGGACTCACATTCACTGCTCTGCAGGGAAGGAATGTGAGAGATGCCTCCGCATCAGTCCCAGGCCTCTGTTATCTCAGTGTGGGAGCGCTGCTTGTCGAGCACACAAGGCCAAGCAGTGATCCAGTGAGATGTCTGTGTTTTCTGACACCTTAGGTGCAAGTTCTTTGAGCGCACCTACAGTTCCCATCACCAATCACCCCAAATCATCTAGACCCGCAGTGGCTGGGGAGCTCCTGTTGCAGCGAGGTTTCTGGAGAACCCTCCCGACAATTGGGAAGTCCTACGCAGGGCGTCCATTCGTAGGTGAGGTTTCCGAAGTCGCTGCAAGAGGGTCCAGCATTTATACTGTTAAATAAACAGCCTTACATAACGTTGAATGCGGGAACATCTGGTGTTATTTGCTCCGTTGAATTCTTCTCACAGCTTGGCCAGGGCTGAAGGCAGAATGCAAGGGAGTCTCCCTGTCTGTTTTAATCACACACTTCTAACAGAGAAAAAGGCAGCTGGTTTCTCCGCCTTGCTTTTAGCTAAAGAAAGATCACTCTGCTGGTTAGTACCATGAATCTTAACACCTATTATGTGGCTTTGATTAGACAGTCCTACACAACCAATATAAGCTTCATTGTTAGTCACACAAAGAGGATACATATCAATACAACAGGTAACATTGAGAACAGTCACATTTTCCCATAATTGCTCTGCCATCAGCCGTAAGCATCTTCTGCCAGTCCAATCCATGTTCTCATTGGTAACCGGTACTTCAGGGTCCCATCACATCACTGGGTGAAACAGAGGGATTCAACGGGCAGGCCCAGTGCACGGTCGTGTTGCTGCTGCGCTGTTGAAGTGACAGGATGCTGCACAGCCACATCATGCAGGATCATGCAGTTCCCAGGTCCCTTGTCTGTTATTAATAATAACAGGACACGCAATCGAACTGGCTGCTTCCCAATCTCCCTCTATTATAGCGTCTCTGATGACACCGCTCCATCGCTGTTGCAAAGGATCCTTTATGGTTCAAGCTTGAAAATCAGGCTTGAGTGAGGGAGCTGATAGTAGTGGGGGAGCTGAACTGGTTTCTCCAAAGTAACAATGAGACCGGTTTAAGGGTTTAGGGTTTCTTCTATTTCTTGCTGTCTAGTTGATAATTCAGCGAGTTGCCCAGGTCTGTTTTGATCACACTCTCCCATTCACTCCCATGCACATCTGGTGTACAAGAAGTGTCTTATTTGTTCATTCTCACGGACAATACATTCTCACGGTCTCAATACAGGAACTGATTTTGGTGTTTGTGTCTCTCCTCCCGGCAAGATCGTTGCCGGGACGCTGGCAGTTCGTCTGGCAGTGAGTCGGTGCTGAGCGAAGGGACATTTCACCCTTCAGGGGCCTGAAGCCCAAGAATGTCGATTCGGTTTAAAACACGCCTCAAGCCGTTGGGACACCCTTGGTAGATTCATTTAGGAACCTCAGTATTTTAGTCGAGCAACCCTTCCCCAGTAACAAGTGTGTGGAATAAAGCTGTTACTGCTTAAAGCAGCCGTGGGAATGAGGTGAAATGAAATGTCTGCATCTTAAGATGAGCTGCATCTGCATTTCTTTTCTTAAAAGGACAAAAGTTTTGAGTCTGTTCCCTGGGTTAAAGAGAGCACGGGGATTTCAAGGAGTTTCATGATGGAAGATGAACGATCCCAGTGCAAAGGAGGTGGCTAATAATGCTGACAGAGACTGGAAAATACGCAAGACCGAGCCTTCACGTTTATGCAGGGAAACAAACTCTGCAACTCCCAAGGAGTCAGGAAGCAGGTGTGTTTATTGCAGCACTGGGTGCGAGGGGATTTCGCCTCCAAGATCGCACACCCATGACCAAAACAAACAGCTATTTATACTCAAAATTATACATGTTCACTAACATGGATTGGGTTAGTGCAATTAGCTCAAGGAATAGGCGTGATTGTTGCAGCTGCTTCCATGAACTCGTTGTCACACGTCTCCTCCTCCTGGCACATGCGTGTTGCCGTCTGGAGATGGTGAATGGGTCTCTTCAGGAGGAAGGCCTGAAGTCTTCCTCATTACGTCCTTTTCACCTTCGACTCACAATGTGGGGTTGGCAGCCCCCCCAAACCGCAGGACCAGCACTGGCCAGAGGGCGGTTCCGTGCCCACGGTCTGGTTCCTGTGGTTCAAGCAATTTTGCTCACACTGCCGGCCAAAACGGGTATCTTAGTTTCATCACTTCAGAGGGCATCGTTCAAGATGTTGCTGTTTAATTATCCTACAGTTTTCTTATATCATCCCCCCCTCCTTTTTCACTGACCTTGGGGTCTTCACAGTCTCTCACTCCTCTGTTTCTCTGCCAGATGTTGTGGTGCAGTTCTTTTTTTCCTGTTTCTTAAATATGTTTTCACAGAGGGCTCCTCTCCTGTCATTGCTGACAGGCTCAGCCTTGGCCAGCGGCGGGTCCCTCTTTGGAGCCGGCTGGCATTGGCTCTGTCAGACTCAGGGGAAGCTTCTAGCAGCTTCTTGCAGAAGCCACCTGTAGAGCCCTCCCTGCCATGAAAATCCGTCCAGGCAAACCCAGTACAGAGTGACAGGAAAGGAGACGGTTGGTCATCGGAACACTCTTCGCAGGGCCAGGAAAGTGAGTGCCACGGGTTGTGCCACAGCTCTGCAGGACACCGTCCAGCGCGTGGTGAGGGAGGTTCTGGGACAGGCTTTGGCTCCATGGGGCTAGTCCCAGACTTCTCCCACCCAGCCACCCACCCGCCTGTCCCTCCAGGCTCACGAACACCCGGCAGCAAAGCAGGGAGCAGCCCTGCTCCCACGCTCTCCCAGACACTCCAGCGCGTCCTTTGTCGGGGACCTTCGGCTGCAGGGGCTGCTGTCCCAATGCAGCCGCCTCCACCCCGTGTCTCCTGCCCGCAGGGCGTCCCCTTCCCACCACAGAGCCTGCTCGTACGCGTGACAGAGCAGGTCTCCAGGCTGGGGAGGTCACAGGCTGCCCGGAGCCACCACGCAGAGGTGGGGATCCCAAGGAGGGGAGACGGGGCCGAACGCCTGCCCAGGAGCTGCTGATGGATGGGAGGAGGTGCTGGGGGGGCACAGGCAGCCCCGCGGGGCTGAGCCCTGCCCTGGGCTGGCAGGGCAGCCCGGCCACGGGAGCAATTCCAGTTGGGCTGGGGCAAGGTGGGGCAAGGGCCGCAGTCACGCAGCCCCTCTCCCCGGCTTCTCTTGCAGAGGCAGCGCCGGGCGCTGCAGGGGAGCGACACAAGCGGAGGCAGCTCGTGGGCCAGCCGCTCCCCTTCGGGCAGAAGCAGCCTGGGCATCTTTGGCCGCGGACAGGTGTGGAGAGTATTGTGGAAACATGGTTAAAGGAGAAGGGCCATGAAGAAAGGCATCAGGGGGATAAGATTAGATTAATGGACGTGTAGTACGTGCGGTACGTGGACAGGACACCATGCTTGCCCTTGTGCTAAAAAATATACAATAGCAGGTTGTTAAAGAAGGAACTAAGAACTGGGTAAAGAAACAAGAAAAAGCTACAAAAACTGCAGATACTGATATGACGCTAATAACATGATAGCCAATAAGGAGCTTAGCTTTTGCAATATGTACGTACCTACTTATGAGTACTATAAATGTATGAATTGCTGAACAATAAATTTGAGACTTGTTGATCACTATAGAGTGTGCTCGTCTCCCGCTGAAATCTCCCACAGACAGGGATTTGGACACCCAGGCTGTCCTGGAGGAGAGGCGGCTCCGGCTGCTGGAGGTCAAGCGGCAGCACTTTGTCCCTGAGGTGCTCAGGGCTGGCCAGGACGGGGGCTGGCCCTGGCCTGGCCACGCCTCCCTGGGGAAAACCCTGGGTGGTGGGGGCAGGCGGGAGCTTGCTGCTCGCCTGCAGCTCTCCTTGCCCCCAGGCACCAGCGCTCCAGGGCAGCGGCGCTCCCTCTTCAGGAGGATGCTCAGGGCTCTGCACGACAGCCCGAGGAGCAGCGCCAGCCCGGGCCCCGAGCTGAGCCCTGTCGGAGGGAGCAGCAGCGGGAGAGGCATGAGCAGAGGCTGCCTGGAGGGCACCCAGGCATCCCTTCAGCTGCCCTGAGGACACAGGGCTGCTGCCTGCCAGGCACTTGTCCGGGGAAGCTTCCTGACACCAAGGAAAGATGACTGCTGGTTTTGTTCCTTGGCCCGGGGGGGCAGTCCCACAGAAGAGGAGGCCTTGTCCTTCTCCTCCTCCTTCCCCCTCCCCTCTGAAGCCCCTCCAGGATCCCCGGTCCTGCGGCCCGTGGGCTTCCCTCAGCTGCCAGCCCTGCTTTCCAGATGGACGAACAAGCCCCACCTGAGGCCCTTGTGCCTGCCCAGAGTGGACAGGGAGGGGCACAGGGGGTGCTGGGTGTGAAAATGGGGACTTTGAAGCTAAAACAAACTTGCAGGCAAACACCCCCTGGGCTACAGAGAGAGATCTGACCCACAGATGAGACCCACTGTCCCCAGACAGTGAGCCACGGGAGCAGCTGGTGGGTTTAAGGAGGCTCATGGGAAACAGCCAAAGGGGCTTCTTAATCACTTTCCCCCTTGGTCCCTCTAAAACACCCGACACCCTTTCTGGGGGTCCAGGGGCCCAGATGTCAGCGCTTCTAACCGATGCTGCTGACCACGAGGGCACAACTGCCGACGGGAAACAAATTGGGGTACCTGATCTGTTTGGCATTTCTCAGCCCTAAGCAACTGCTGGAGTTAATGTTGGCTGCCAGGAGACGAGACAGCAGCAGAAACTGGAAGGATCCTGGGACTGGCACTAGGTCTGTTGGACGGGCGGTCCCGGGTGGGCTCAAAAGCAAGAGAGTGGGTGCTGGGTCTCCCAGCTGCCTCCGAGCATCTGCTCCGGTCTGCACCTCCTCCCAAATTGTTAATGGGAACCCCTACCCTTTCCCTTGGGCACAGGGGAAGGAGGTAGCTGAGTTAAGGGAGAAAGAGATCATTGCTCCCCCACTCTCGCCCTTGAACGCTCCTGTCTGGCCTGTGCAGGAGCCCAACACGGCATCTGAATGCAAATCCAGGTCCTTTAACAGCCGCCATGTTTAAAGATTCGTCTTTCCTGGTTCCCTTGCAGGAAAACGACCAGGATCGTTTTTCTTTACAGGGGAGAGGGTGCAGTTTACTTTTACCTGGTGAACTGGTTATACAGCACTTTATAGGAAGACCTTAGAATCATTTAGGATGGGAAAATTGCTTAAAATCATTGAGGCTGCCTGTTAACCCAACCCTGCCAGGTCCGCAGCCACCCGTGTCCTGAAGCGCTGCTGGGCCTGCCCAGCTGGGGGTTCCGCTGCTTCTGACCACCCCTGGGGCTCTCTCAGGGGGGAAGCAGGTGCCTGAGGGTGTCCCTGCCTGTAGTTGGGGTGCACGCAGGCCGGCGCTGCTGATGTCACCAGGGCCGGCGCTGCTGATGTCACCGAGGCCAGCGCTGCTGATGTCACAGTGACGGGCAGCGTGACCTGCAGGGCCAAGCCCAGATAAAGGAGCCCGGGGCTCCCACCTCGCGTCAGTGCGACGTGGTGAGGTGAGGAGAGCGCAGGGCAGGGACGGGGCTGCCAAGGGAGGGGGGACCCCACACCTTGGGGCTCTGGGCCTGCGCTGGAGCTCACCCATGTCCCGCTTCTCCCTCAGAGTCTTGCAGAGTTGTCTTTGCGAGACACACGTTGCACTGCTGGGAGGATTTCCCACACTGGTGATGTCTGTGGAGCCAGACCGCGAGGAGCAAGCTGCTAGCCTGATGGAGCAGGGTGAGAGCAGAGTGTCCCTCCCGCGGCCGGGCGGAGGGGCTGGCTGTCAGGGCACTCAGCGCGGGGCCCGGAGCGGTGCTGGGGGGAGGCAGGAGCTCCCCGAGCGCTCCTCTCCTCAGCCAGCGGGGCCCAGGCTGGGCAGGGGGACCTGCGGGGACACCCGTGCCGGCCAGGGCCCCTTCCTCCCCCTCCAGCCCTCCCCATCAACCAGCCGGGCAGGGACAGAGGGGCCCTCGGGGGCAATCCCTCGGGGACGCTTACCCCGGCCCCGCGGAGCTGCTCACGCCCGGTGCCGTTTGCTCTCCCCCTCCAGCATGCGTGCTGTGCCACCGGGCAGATGCTGACCCAGAGATCTGCGGGCACAAACTGCAGCACGAAGGGCTCTGTGTCCATGTGTTTTGCCTGGTGAGTATCTCCGGGCCTTCCTCCTGCTCTCCTCAGGCAGGCTCTGCCCGGCTCTCCTCATAGGAGCCTCATGTTTTCTCTCCTGAAGCTTTTTGCCAGTGACATTTCTCAGTACCGGCTAGAGCATGAGGAATCCATCGGATTTTACTGCTATGCTGTTCAACTTGCCATCGAGCAGGCAGCACAGAAGGTGAGGGCTCGACAGGATCAGGGAGCTTTGTGCCAGCAGAGATTTGTGGGAGCTTAGCCCAGACCCCAGGAAAGAACCCCCAGCCCCTCCAGCCGGCTCTGGGGCACAAGTCTTGCTCCCAGCAGCAGCTCCTCAGGAGCCTCGTCGGCCAGGCGGGTCTCTGGGCTGCGACCCCGCAGTGGCCTCATCCTGCACCCTGGCTGGGGGGCTCGAGACTGCTGCTGATGGGGGCTGCACTGTCCCTTCCAGGTCTGCGTCGTCTGCCACGAGAGTGGGGCCGCCGTCGCCTGTTGCCTGACTCATTGCAACCAGAGCTTCCATCTCCCCTGTGCCGCGAGGGGAGGATGCGTCACCCAGTTCTTTGGGCGCAACATGTAAGGCAGCCAGCTCTCCCCGGGGGGAGGCCCCTCACCTCCAGCCCCTTCCTGCCGGCATCAGCCTGACAAGAAAGGAGCCCGCAGGGACGCTTCCCAGCGGCCACGCACAGGCAGAGCCAGAGCCGGGCCAGCTCTGGGGCTCCTTCCCCCTCCTCTGCCCTCCTCGCCATCACCAGGGCAGGACCCAGTGGTTCTCACCTGCCCCATCCCTGTCCTCTTCTCCCCAGGGCCTTCTGCTCACATCACAGCCCCAAGCAGGCAGTGGAGGCAGCTCGGGACGAGGAGACCAGCTGCCTCATCTGCCCGGACCCTTTGGATGATGGGCTGTGCTTCGGCACCATGGTGTGCCCGGCGTGCAAGCACGCCTGGTTCCACCGTCGCTGCATCCAGGTGGGAGCCGTTCCCTCACCCCCGGGGCACAGCCAGCTCTCAGCAGCACCACGGCCTCACTCACGGTCCTTCTGCTTCTCCTGCAGGGACTGGCTTTGAGCACTGGCCTTGTTTGCTTCCAGTGTCCGCTGTGCAGGGACAGGGATCTCTTTGTCCCTGAAATGCTCCTCATGGGGATCCGAATCCCCACCAGGTTGGTGTCCTTCTGCCTGGCTCATAAGAGAGGAGGGGGCAAGTGCTGCACCGTGCCAGGGACTGCCCCCGTCGTCCGGGCCCGTGGCTGTCCTGTGAACTGGGTCTTCACTTTCCTGGAGGAGTTGGAAACAGGGCAGAGGGGGAAGAGCAGGGACGCCGCCTTCTGCCGTATGCCACGGAAGCAGGGGCTCATCAAATTTCCTTTCCTCATGTACAGGCTGCCAACATGGGAGAGCGCCCAGGCACAGACAGAACTACTGGAGAGGCACAGGCGCTGCGATGCCGCTGTGTGCCTGTGCCCAGGAGGCAGGGAGCAGGTGGGGAGAGAGGGGTAAGTGTCCAAAGCTGCACCTCTGGGCTCTGCATGGGGAGCTCTGTCTCGCATGGGGCTCGAAGCACAAGGACTAAGGACAAGAGCTCTGCCAGACAATCCCGGGCTGCGGTCACTTTGTCCTCAGAGCCATTTCCCTGTTTGCTTCCCCAGGCCCTGGCGACTGCTCCGGTGCTCGTCCTGCGCTGCTGAGGGCACCCACAGAGGCTGCTCCAACTTGGGCGACAGCACGACCCTCTGGGAGTGCGACGGCTGTGCTGGCCTGGGCACCGGTAAGAGGCAAAGCACTGGAGGGTGCCCCTGGGCCGGGTCCTAGGTCCTGGCAGTGGGTTCCCAGGGTGGGCTTGGCAGAGGCTCTCTGCTCCAGGAGGGCTGGAGGCACCATCCCGGGCCTGGAAGGCCCTGCCCTTGACCTTCCTGCTTCTCTTTACAGGCTCCAGTGCCAGCTTGAAGGTCGCCGGCCCCAGCGCCACTAGCCAGCCGAGATTGGTGCCTTCCCATGGCTCTCCAGCACTGGAGAGGAGCAGCCCCAGCCCCAGCAGCCAGCTGCCGTCGGGCTCCCCCTGCGACTCCCCAGTGCCCAAGAGAAGACAATGCTCCAGCCCCGCTGGGTCCAGCCGGGAGCAGCTGGTGGGTTCATTGAAGGAGGCTTATGGCAAACAGCCAAGGGGGCTTCTTAATCACTTTCCCCTTGGTTCCTCTAAAACACCCGACACCCGTTCTGGGGGTCCAGGGGCCCAGATGTCGGCACTTCCAACCGATGCCGCTGACCCCAAGGGTGGAGCTGCCGATGGGAAACAAACTGGGGTAACTGGTGTGTTTAGAGATTCTCAGCCCCAGGCAACCGCTGGAGTCAGTGTTGGCTGCCGGGAGACGAAAACTGGAAGGAGCCTGGAACTGGCACTAGGTCTGTGGGACCTGGGTGGGCTCGAAAGCAAGAGAGTGGGTGCTGGGTGTCACGGCTGCCTCCGAGCACCTGCCCCAGCCTGCGCCCCCTCCCAGACTGGGAATGGGAACCCCTGCCCCTGCCCTTGGCCACAGGGGAAGGAGGCAGCTGAGCTGAGGGAGAAAGAGACCATTGCTCCCCCACCCTCCCCCTTGAACTCTCCTGTCTGGCCTGTGCAGGAGCCCAAGGGGGCGTCTGAACGCCAACCCGGGTCGCTTAACAGCCGCTGGGTTTAAAGATTCACCTTTCCTGGTTCCCTTGCAGGAAAGCGACCGAGATCGTTTGCTGCACAGGGCAGGGGGTGCAGTTTACTTTGACCTGGCAAACTGGTTGTACAGGACTTCGTGGGAAGTTCTGGGAACCATTTAGGATGGGAAAGTTGTTTAAAATCACTGAGGCCGCCTGTTAACCCAACCCTGCCAGGTCCGCGCCCACCCGTGTCCTGAAGCGCTGCCGGGCCTGCCCAGCTGGGGGTCCCGCTGCTTCTGGCCACTCCTATAGCTGTCTCAGGGGGGTGGCAGGTGGCCGAGGGCGTCCCTGCCCGTAGTTGGGGTACACACAGGCCGGTGCTGCTGATGTCACAGAGGCTGGCGCTGCTGATGTCCCAGTTGCTGGCCCTGCTGATGTCACCGAGGCCAGCGCTGCTGATGTCACAGTGACGGGTAGCGTGACCTGCACGGCCAAGCCCAGATAAAGGAGCGCAGGGCTCCCACCTGGCTCCGTGCGACGTGAGGAAAGCGCAGGGCAGGGACAGGGCTGCCGAGGGAGGGGGCGACCCACACCTCGGGGCTCTGGGCCTGCGCTGGAGCTCACCCGTGTCCCGCTTCTCCCCCAGAGTCTTGCAGAGGCGTCTTTGCGAGACACACGTTGCGCTGCTGGGAGGATTTCCCGGGCTCTGGAGATGTTTGTGGTTCCAGCCTACGAGGAACAAGCCGCCAGCTCGACGGAGCAGGGTGAGGGCAGAGTGTCCCTCCTGTGGCTGGGCGGAGCGACTGGCTGTCGGGGCGCTCAACGCGGGGCCCAGAGCGGTGCCGGGGGGAGGCAGGAGGTCCCCAAGCGCTCCTCTCCTCAGCCAGCAGGGCCCAGGCTGGGCAGGGGGACCTGCAGGGACACCCGTGCCGGCCAGGGCCCCATCCAGCCCTGCCCATCAGCCAGCCGGGCAGGGACAGAGCGGCCCTCGGGGGCAATCCCTCGGGGACGCTTCCCCGGGCCCCGCAGAGATGCTCACGCCCGGTGCCGTTTGCTCTCCCCCTCCAGCATGCATGCTGTGCCGCCAGGCAGATGCTGACCCGGAGGTCTGCGGGCACAAACTGCAGCACGAAGATCTCTGTGTCCATAAGTTCTGCCTGGTGAGTATCTCTGGGCCTTCCTCCCGCTCTCCTAAGGCAGGCTCTGCCTGGCTCTCCTCACTCGAGCCTCGTATTTTCTCTCCTGAAGCTTTTTGCCAGCGACCTTTCTCAGCACCGGGTCAAGGATGAAGATTCCTTCACATTTCGTCACGATGACGTTCGACGGGCCATCGAGCAGGCAGCACAGAAGGTGAGGGCCCGGCAAGGTCAGGAGGTTTGTGCTGGCAGAGGTTTGCGGGAGCTCAGCCCAGAGCCCGGGAAAGAGCCCCCAGCCCCTCCAGCTGGCTCTGGGGCACAAGTCTTGCTCCCAGTAGCAGCTCCCCAGGAGCCTCGGCGGCCAGGCGGGTCTCTGGGCTGCGACCCTGCAGCGGCCCCATCCTGCGCCCTGGCTGGGGGGCTCGAGGCTGCTGCTGATGGGGGCTGCGCTGTCCCTTCCAGGTCTGCGTCGTCTGCCACGAGAGTGGGGCTGCCATCACCTGTGGTGTGACCTGCTGCCGCTGCAGCTTCCATCTCCCCTGTGCCGCCAGGGGAGGATGTGTCACCCAGTTCTTCGGGGACTACAAGTAAGGCAGTGGCTCTGCTGGGGGGAGGCCCCTCACCTCCAGCCCCTTCCTGCCGGCATCAGCCTGACAAGAAAGGAGCCCACAGGGATGTTTCCCAGTGGCCGCGCACAGGCAGAGCCAGAGCCGGGCCAGCTCTGGGGCTCCTTCCCCCTCCTCTGCCCTCCTCGCCACCACCAGGGCAGGACCCAGCGGTTCTCACCTGCCCCATCCCTGTCCTCTTCTCCACAGGGCCTTCTGCTCACATCACACCCTCAAGCAGGCAGTGGAGGCAGCTCGGGACGAGGAGACCAGCTGCCTCATCTGCCCGGACCCTTTGGATGACGGGCTGTGCTTCGGCACCATGGTGTGCCCGGCGTGCAAGCACGCCTGGTTCCACCGTCGCTGCATCCAGGTGGGAGCTGTTCCCTCACCCCTGGGGCACAGCCAGCTCTCAGCAGCACCACGGCCTCACTCACGCTCCTTCTGCTTCTCCCGCAGGGACTGGCTTTGAGTGCTGGCCTTGTGTGCTTCAAGTGCCCGCTCTGCAGGGACAGGGATCGCTTTCTCCCCAATATGCTCATCATGGGGATCCGAATCCCTGCCAGGTTGGTGTCCTTCTGCCCGGCAAGTGCTGCGCCGTGTCAGGGACTGCCCCTGCCATCCTGTGAGCCGGGGCTTCACTTTCCTGGAGGAGTTGCAAAGAGGGCAGAGGGGGAAGAGCAGAGACACCTTCTTCTGCCGAGTGCTGGTGAAGCAGGGGCTCATCAGATTTCCCTTCCTCATGTACAGGCTGCCAACATGGGAGAGCACCCAGGCACAGACAGAACTACTGGAGAGGCACAGGCGCTGCGATGCCGCTGTGTGCCTGTGCCCAGGAGGCAGGGAGCAGGCGGGGAGAGAGGGGTAAGTGTCCAAAGCTGCACCTCTGGGCTCTGCATGGGGAGCTCTGTCTCGCATGGGGCTCGAAGCACAAGGACTAAGGACAAGAGCTCTGCCAGACAATCCCGGGCTGCGGTCACTTTGTCCTCAGAGCCATTTCCCTGTTTGCTTCCCCAGGCCCTGGCAACTGCTGCGGTGCTTCTCCTGCGCTGCTGAGGGCACCCACAGAGGCTGCTCCAACTTGGGCGACAGCACGACCCTCTGGGAGTGCGACGGCTGTGCTGGCCTGGGCACCGGTAAGAGGCAAAGCACTGGAGGGTGCCCCTGGGCCGGGTCCTAGGTCCTGGGAGTGGGTTCCCAGGGTGGGCTTGGCAGAAGCTCTCTGCTCCAGGAGGGCTGGAGGCACCATCCCGGGCCTGGGAGGCCCTGCCCTTGACCTTCCTGCTTCTCCTTACAGGTTCCAGTGCCAGCTTGAAGGTCGCCGGCCCCAGCGCCACTAGCCAGCTGGCACTGGGGCCTTCCCGTGGCTCCCCAGGACCGGAGAGGAGCAGCCCCAGCCCCAGCAGCCGGGCAGCTTCAGAGCAGGCTCTGGAATCGCCAGCTCTGGAGAACAGCTGCCCCAGCACTGGCCATCAGGTGGCCTCAGGATCTTCCCATGACTCCCCAGCACCAGAGAGGAGCAGCCCCAGCAGCCAAGTGCCCGATGCCAGAGCTGGGAGCAGCCCCAGCCAGGAGGTGCTGGGGCTGTCCCAGAGCTCCCCGGCTCCTGACAGCAGCGGCTGCCTGGACAGTCCCTGCGTCGAGCCCTCGGTCCCCCAGCTCTTTCCGGACGCCCTCGCTGGCCCCCAGCAGGACCCCGCCTGGCCCAGCAGCAGCACAGGCACCGAGGCAGCAGGAGAGGCAGGCGGCGACCTGCAGAGCGCATCTCCTGCCCCGGCAGGTCCCCCCGATGCTCCTCCCAAGCCACGAGACCATCGCAGAGAGGCCGGCACAGCCCTTGTCTCCCCAGCAGCTCCGCAGGACGAAGGGGCTTCTCCGCTGCCTCAGCAGCCTCCTGCAGACGCTGGCGCAGCCCACCTTGCTGCTGCAGAGGGGGACACATTTTCTCGTCCCGAGCAAGTGGCCTCTGAGCACAGAGGTGATGCAGAGCCCTCCTCTGGCTGCAGGGCCGTGCCCGAGGATGACCAAGGTACGTCCCCGAGTTCACACAGGGGGGCCGGCCGTGCCCCGGGGGAAGCCCTGGCTGGGGGGGGACAGGCAGGAGCTTGCCCGTGTCCCGCCCAGCCCCTCACCTGCACTTTCCTTCCCCCGCAGGCATCGCCGCTCTCCCGCACACCCCGGCTCGACGCCGGCGCTCCCTGTTCAGGAGGGCGCTGCGGGCTCTGCGCCGGGCTTTCCGCTGTGCCTGCATCGCAGGGCAGCGAGAGGGGGAAGGTCCTGCTGCCAGTGCCACGCAAGTGCCCCGAGATCGCAGCTGGCCCTGAGCCTGCGCAGTGTCCCGAGGAGGCGGCACGGGAAGGCGCGTGAGAGACGGGGCAGGGACGGCGCCCCAGGCATTCAGCTGCCCTGAGGACGACGTGTTACCAGCCTCTGCAGGGCCACTGATGCTTCCTGAGGCCAATAAATGCTGACAATTTTCCCCCAGACCTCAACCGTGCCCTGTTTAACTCGGGAGAGGGAAGGGTGCAGAAATTGGAGGAAGGGCACTCAAGGTGTGCTGGCCACAGATCTTCCCCTCTGCTCAGTCCCTTGGCCGGGGCCAGTCCCAGAGGGACTCGAGCCTGTCTGGCACCACGGGCCCTGGGGAGAGCCCCGCAGGCTCTGCCTAGTCCCTTGCTCCTCCGGCACGTCCCTGGGAACGACGTCCAGGCACTGGCAATGTGCACTGGCAGCCCCAAATGATATTTAAGATGGATTGGTGGGGTTAATGCTACTCGTTCTTCACTCACAGAAAACATTCTGAATAATCTGTCTACGCGGGGGAAAGTCCTTCCAAATGGGTCTGTGGCATCTGCATAGCCTCGTCCTGGAGGATTCCTCATCCCTTGTAGCTAATTCCGACTCACGGTCCTACGCCGCAGATGTGCCGGGCGTTGTACCCGTGTTCCTCACACAAGTGGAGTTGCTGAAAATCGTGCAAGAAGTTGGTACGGCTCATGGGGGAAGAATGAGAGGAGGAACTCAAAAAAATAAATCAAGGCTCTCGTTGAAGTATTGGCCAAAATGAATGAAGAGCTTTGCTGTTCACTTCATCAGATTCTGGCCCTGGTGTTAGTTTTCACGCTGCTGAGCCTGCTGCAAAGATCAGCCGCCAGAGGGTCTCAAACACAAGGTGTGAATCAGCTGATTTGGTGATCAAACATTGGGAGTGTACATCAGGTCGGAAAACTTGCAGAAATCGCTTTCTACTGACACTGCTTCCAGAGAGGAGATTAAAGTACTCTTTTTTCTTTTTTTTTTTTCCCCTTTTTTTTCCTTCCCCGGTGGAAACACGACCAAATGTCAGCAACCCATGTCTTGTTTCCATCTGTGAAGGCTCGTGGCAGTTGTGTTCGGGCAAAGGTACCGCGTCCAGCAGGGCACACCAGCATGACACCACCAGCGGGCCTCGAGGCAAGTTTTCCTGCTCCTGCCGCTCTGCGTTCACAGGCTGGTGCCCTAAACGTCAGTAAGACGGCGTGTGTGCCGCCAGCCGCAGTCTCGGTCCCTGAGCTGTCCTGTCTCCGTGTTTTAGCAAGCTGGGCTGCTGCTGCGAGTTGACATTCCTGGAATAACTGCCTGGGACAACACGGTGTGTTATCAGCACCGCGCAGAATCTCCCTGGGATCACTTGAGGACACGGGCTCAAGTTGCTCGTTGCCTGTTCTGTGTGATCGATCCGGGTTTTCCTCTGGGGTGCCTGACTCCTTACCGTGCTCTGTCACGTCGTCTCTAGATATTTTTGCCCCTCAGCTGCATTTCACGTGGCTTCGTGAGGAACCTCTTCTGAAACATCCTGGTGCATCCTCTGCTTGGAGATGTCGTGGACAGTCCCCGAGCTGATGATCAAAGCAGGGAATCGCCGCTTTCTCACCTGTTTCCTTGCGGAACAATCTCAGAGAGCATTTTGTTTGTTCTGAGCAAGGGAAGTGTTCACAGAATCACAGAACTATTGAGGCTGGAAAAGACCTCTGAGATTGTCAAGTCCAGCCTAGAACAGCTCTGAAAGGAAATTTCTGCTTCTGAGGGCTGGCAGACAGATGTTGGCTTTCTCTTTTCTGGAGCCTGGTACCAGGGTGCTGGCGAGCCCACAAGAATCATAGAATCCTAGAATGGCCCAGGCTGGAAGGGGCCTTAGAGATCCTCTAATCCAACCTCCCTGTCACGGGCAGGGACGCCTCTCAACTAGATCAGGCTACTCAAGGCTCTGTCCACCCTGGCCTTGAACACCTCCAGGGAGGGGGCAGCCACAGCCTCTCTGGGTAATTTATTCCAAAGTCTTGCCACCCTCACACTGAAGAATTTCTTCCTCAGATCTAACCTACACCTGTTCTCCTTCAACTTAAACCCATTTCCCCTTGTCCTGGCAGTGGATGCTCTTGTCAAAAGTCCCTCCCCAGCCTTCCTGTAGGATCCCTTCAGGTACTGGAAGGCAGCCTTTAGGTCCCCCCCAAGTCTTCTCTTTTCAAGACTTGTGGATACCCTACATTTTAGTTAGTTGTGCTGGCAGCACTGCGTTGCAGAGTTAAGACTTTCGTCCTTGAGCTCCTTCCTAAACAAGTGCATAACTCTTGCTTCTTAATTATGAAAAGAGACCGTGACCAGCCAAGTACAGCTCGTGTTGAGAGCTTGCCCGTGAGAATGAACAGATAAGGTGCTTCTTGTACACCAGATGTGCATGGGAGTGAACGGGAGAGTATGATCAAAACAGAGTTGGCAAAGTCTGTTTTCCCTGTGTGATAACAGAGTGATTGAAGGAGTACATGAGCTAATAACAACCCTGGCTGTATAGTCTGATCTCTTGTTTGTAACCCACAAATAGTGCTTCCTGCTAGTAGATATAAATATGTGTGCCTGCTTGCAATAAAGTGAATTCCGTTTTCCACCATCTCGGAGTTCGTGCGTACTTCTCAACAAATGGCAGCCCGAATCGGGACTTAACCATATCCAAGAGAAGTACCCCCCAGTGAGCCGAACGGGGTGATGAATTAACTGACGCGTCTATCCTCGCCCTTCGACAGGAAACAGGTACGAGGACTGCGGCTGGGGGACAAAAACGGGGCAAAAAGCGACACGATCGCAGCAACTTCATCATGATGTCCTGATGTGTATTGCTAAGGAGCAAGAGTATAAGATTAGCCTGCAGAAAGTGACTCTGTTACTTTTATGGATCGGTCATAATTGCCCCTGGTATCCTGAAACAGGATCTTACGAAATTAAGGACTGGAAATGTGTAGGCGAAGAGCTAACTAAAGCACAACATGCTGGTCATGACAGTTCGCCTGATAATATAGAGACACGGAAAGCTTTGTTTGCAGCGTTGCGCTCGCTGAAACCACGCGCTGCTGATGCTAGTTCTGAGAGCAGTGTGGCGAGCACTGCGGGCTCTGTTGCTACAGACCTCACTAATGATTTAATTGACTTAGCACCTACGCTACAGAAAGAGACTGTAATTCAAACAACGTGTGTAAACCTTTTGTCTTCTTAAACTGAAACTGCGGTACGGACTCGCCAGATTAATCTCACCAGTTTGCAAGGAGGATTGATGAGTGGCTATGAGGGAATTGCGCTGAGAACTGGAGATCTGGAGGAGGATGACAGTTCCTTTGATGTTGGTCCTGGAGACCCCGAGGCAGAACCCAACCTCTATCCTCCGCTCATGCCGAATAGAGCCATGGTGGCATCTGCACCTACTGCTCAGGACGTTTTTTCGGGACTTTTGGAAAAAGGAAAGGGGCTGTCAAAATCTGTTTCGCAGCTGTGTCAAAATAAGGGTCAGATGAACTCTCTTGTTCCACTCAATTATCAACCCCCACCCTATGCACCCCCTCCCTTATCTTCTCCACAGGTTTGTCCAGCACCGTCTTCTGTTACTAGGGTTCAGATTTCCTTGACAGATATTTTAACCGATCGTGATGAGCATGGTTTCCTTAACACTGACTTTTTTCCTCAGATAGTTAAAGCTATGCCAGTAGTTATGCATATGCGGCCGGACGGGACTCAGGCACCAGACCATCAACGGATTTCTCATAACACGCTGAAAGAGTTGCGGTGTACGGTTGCTGAATCGGGTATTCAATCATCCTATGCTGAAAATTTAATAGAGACAATGAAAGAGGCTTTTCTTATGGTTCCTCATGATTGGAAGTTGATATTTAAGTTGATTTTAACACCCAGCCAGTATACAATTGGTTATGCAGAATACAGGGAATTATGTATATCCCGTGCTACAGTAGCTCAAAATAATAATGCTCCAATTAACCCGGATCAACCGTTGGGGGAGGGTCAGTTTGCGAATCCACAGCTTCAAGCTCATTTTACTACAGAACTTTTACAGCTCACTGCACAATTAGCAACAAAAGCTTTTAAAAAGATTCCTGACATGAAAAAATCAAGCAAAAGTTTTGGCACTATCAAACAAGCTAACGATGAACCCTACCTTCAATTTATTGATCAATTACAAGGAGCTATTGAAAGACAGGTAGAGGTACCAGCGGCAGCAGATGCATTATTACTGCAGCTTGCTGTGGAGAATGCTAACGCGGACTGTAAAAGAATTCTGGAGATGCTGAGACCCACTAACAAGACAGCTACCATTCTGTAAATATTGTTGCTGATTCGCATTATGTATATGGTCTTTTGTGCAGAATTGAGTTTGTCTTTTTAAAATATGTTTCTAATCGTGTTCTTTTCATGTTGTTTCAGAAATTATGCTTACTTTGTAGTAATCGGATACACCAATACTTTGTGACACATATTCGTTCTCATTCTAATCTGCCTGGCCCGTTAGTCGAAGGCAATGTTCGGGCTGATTCTTTGGCTGCTATGACTGCTGTTCCTGATTTATTAGGACAGGCTAGACTTTCGCATGCTTTTTATCATCAAAATAGTAAGGCTTTATCCAAAGAGTTTAATATAACATCTCAACAAGCTCAAGATGTTATTTTGTCATGTCCAGATGGTCAAACGATCATGCCACTGAACTCTAATATAACAGCAGTCCCTCGTGGTCTTGCTCCCAATGACGTATGGCAAATGGATGTTACACATATAGTTGAATTTGGTAAATTGAAATATGTGCATGTTACTGTAGATACTTTCTCATCTTTTATTGTTGCCACAGCGCACAGTGGTGAAAAGTTTAGAGATGTTCGACTGCATTTGCTATGTGCTATTGCCACATTAGGAGTGCCATCACAGATAAAAACGGATAATGGCCTAGCTTATGTTTCTAACAATTTTAAAGTATTTTTACAGGAATGGGGAATATCTCATGTGACGGGGATACCTTATTCACCAACGGGACAGAGCATTGTGGAAAGAGCACATCTCACGCTGAAAAGAATGTTACAGAAACAGAAAAGCACTGTTGTGGGAATGTCTCCACACGAGAAGTTGTCTAAAGCAACGTATGTGTTAAATTTTCTCAATATATCCAGTTTTGATATGTTAACTCCTCATATGAGATCTCAGAAGGAAAAACAGAAAGACTTGCCAAAGCCTAACGTACTGTATAAAGACATTCATACCAATGAATGGAAAGGTCCGGTACCTCTACTGATGTGGGGAAGAGGTTATGGCCGTGTTTCTTTATCCACAGGACCTTATTGGCTGCCAGCAAAATGAATTAAACCATTTAATGACCATGATTTGGTTCCTATCCCGCATGATGTATCTGTGCAGCATCCTGTTACTTCAATAGCGTAGCAGCAACATGACCGTGAACTGGGCCCGTCTGTTGAATCCCTTTGTTTCGCCCAGTGACATGATGGGACCCTGAGGTACCGATTACCAATGACGACATGGATTGGACTGGCAGAAGATGCTTACGGCTGATGGCAGAGCAATTATGGGAAAATGTGACTGTTCTCAATGTTACCTGTTGTATTGATATGTATTCTCTTTGTGTGACTAACAATGAAGCTTATATTGGTTGTGTAAGACTGTCTGATCAAAGCCACGTAATAGGTGTTAAGGTTCCTGGTACTGACCAGCAGAGTGATCTTTCTTTAGCTAAAAGCAAGGCGGGGAAACCAGCTGCCTTTTTCTCTGTTAGAAGTCTGTGATTAAGGACCAAAATAGATCGGGAGACTCCCTTGCATTCTGCCTTCAGCCCTGGCCAAGCTGTGAGAAGAATTCAACGGAGCAAACAATACCAGATGTTCCGGCATTCAACATTATATAAGGGTGTTTATTTAATAGTATAAATGCTGGACCCTCTTGCAGCGACTTTGGAAACCTCACCTACGAATGGACGCCCTGCGTAGGACTTCCCAAGTACCAGGAGGGTTCTCCAGAAACCTCGCTGCAACAGGGGCTCCCCAGCCACTGCAGGTCTGGATGATTTGGGGTGATTGGTGATGGGGACTGTAGGTGCACTCAAACAACTTGCACCTAAAGTGTCAGAAAACACAGACATCTCACTGGATCACTGCCTGGCCTTGTGTGCTCGACCAGCAGCACACCCACACTGAGATAACAGAGGCCTGGGACTGATGCGGAGGCATCTCTCACATTCCTTCCCTGCAGAGCAGTGAATGTGAGTCCTGGGAACTCAGGTAGAGCAGCAAGTAAAACATGACAACACAGTGGGATAAATACCACACATTTTTTAGAAAGGATATGATTTGGTTAAACCTCAGAACATGGTTTTCTGTGTTAAAAATGTGTTTAATACTATTTGTTGTTGTGGAAAGTGTTTGTTCTGTTCTTTTTCATTATAGTTAACGATCTCACCTAATGGGATGTGTTGTAAGGATCTTGAAGATCACTCAGAATTCATCCATAAGAAAATTCAAAAATTGCAAGAGCATTCAAAACAGATCACTCAAGATTGAATTGGAGTGGTGTGAGAGGATGGATTAAGAGTTTAGTTAAGACATTTTTGGTTATTGGATTTCTAATCGTTATAGGCTTAGTTATGTTCAGTTGTTTGATAAGTACAATCAAGGAAATGACAAGCAAGCTAGCGGACGAAGCGTGGGTTGTCCAAAAAGAAAAAGGGGGATATGTAGAGGAATTTCTTGCGGAGCAGAGGCGCGGTATCACTTTAAAGGTGTGGACAACCCAGTTTAGGCCTAAACAAAGGCTCTGTCCTTGGAGCTGCCTTGGGGCACGGAGAGGAGGAGGTTTTATCTGTTTTGTGAAGAGCCTTGCCGAGGGGAGAAGGGGGTGGCGAGAGCCGCCTGTGTAGTTGAATGGCAATATCCAAAAAAACGCTGGCGCGTGTAAACCTGTATCTAACCAACTCTGTTAAGGGGCAGGCGCGTGGGCACTGCTTGACTGTATAGATTGAGCTGTCCGGGGCAATAAAGGGAGGACAACTTGTAGTCATATTGGTGGGATGGTCGTTAAATTGGCCGGTTCTCCAAAGGGACCCTTCTTCAATACAGTGTCCATACACCTCAAGGGACTGCTTCCCCTACTGGTCCAAACCTTCTCAGGAGACACTGTGGAGCATCATCAGTTGGAGAAAGCTGCTTTAAGCTCTTTCCTAAGCTAAAAAGTAATAATATAGTCCCTTTAAAATAAAACATAATTTTTAGTCTGTATGCTTCCTCCTTAACTACCAAAGAAACAGCTCCAATTAACTGCACAATTTTCTTGAAGAAAATTATAAGGAGATAACCAGCTCCATGGTGCATTTGGGGCTCATTACAGGAACCTCACAGAAGACTGAAGAAACCACTCAAGAAGTCCAAGTCAGAAGTAAAACTCCAAGTACCTGGAAGTATTAATCAGTCCCAGGGAGGCTCGTTACTGACAAAGGTTCTCCAGGAACTCACTGGAGGCCATGATTGCAGGCAGGCCCAGGCACTGTGCAGTGGCTGTAATACTGAGAAAAGCCTTGGACTGGTTGGATGAAGCAGAAAGGCCAAGCCCTGACCCCCAGGACTTGGCAAGGCAGATCCTGAGATCCCTCCACAGAAACTTCCATCTCTTTGGGCCTTGGTACTTGAGACAGCTGCTGTGGCCACAAGGACAAAGCCCTGGGTGCTGTTGGGCCTTTCAGCCTTGCCAGAGCCCTTGGCCATGTCTCCTGCAGGCTGTCCTGCCCTGTCCATGCCTGCTCCTCTGTCCCTTCAGGCTGTTGACTCTCTTCTTACTTTCCCACCTACCTCTCCTCCTCTCATTTCTAGACCTTCCCTGATGTCTCTGTAGTCTCACTGGCCATTCCTTGAAATATAAAGCTGTAGGATCTTCTACTGATCTCTCTGCTTGACATCTTCAACCACAATTTTACCCTTCGAGTGACATCTCTTTTTCCTCACATCCAGTCTGACACTTCCAAGCTGCACTTCGTGGTGGTTTTCTTCTACTCCCATTCCACTAAAATCACCATCTCTAAAACCACCCTCCAAGCAGTTGTATGCTACTACTGCAGTGCCTGGAGCCTCCTCCTTCACCAGGCTAAAGAAGCTCAGGACACTTAGCCTCTCTACACAGGCTCCAAAATGCATCCTGGCAAACAGCCTCTGGGGTCTCTCTAATAACTCCCCATTCCCACTTGATTGGACTTTAACAAATGTGATGTCCATCTACAAGAAAGTCTAGAAAGAGGATGTGGGGAACTGCTGGCCTCTCAATCTGACCACAGAGTCAGGTCAGTTTATGGAGCAGATCATCGTGAGTGCCATCATGTGACACATACATGACAACCAGGTGATCTGGCCCGGCCAGCATGGGTTTAGGAAAGGCATGTCCTGCTTGACTGACCAGATCTCCTTCTATGACAACAGGACACATTTATTTCATGAGGGAAAGGTTGTGGACATTGTGGACCCTAAGCCTAACCCTAACCCTAACCCTAACCCTAACCCGAATCCGAACCCTAACCCGAACCCGAACCCGAACCCGAACCCGAACCCGAACACTAACCTGAACCCGAACCCTAACCCGAACCCGAACCCTAACCCTAACCCGAACCCTAACCCTAACCCTAACCCTAACCCGAACCCGAACCCTAAACCTAACCCTAACCCTAACCCGAACCCTAACCCTAACCCGAACCCTAACACGAGCCCGAACCCCTAACCCTAACCCTAACCCCAACCCTAACCCGAACCCGAAACCTAACGCGAACCCTGACCCTAACCCTAACCCGAACCCTAACCCTAACCCGAACCCGAACCCGAACCCGAAACCGAACCCGAACCCTAACCCTAACCCTAACCCTAACCCGAACCCGAACACGAACCCCTAACCCTAACCCTAACCCTAACCCTAACCCTAACCCCTTACCCTAACCCTAACCCTAACCCTAACCCTTAACCCTAACCCTAACCCTAACCCTAACCCTCACACCCATCAAAATTATAAGATGTATTTTTCAGTTCTTCGGACCCCTCAGGCAGCACTTCAGGTGAGATCGTTAACTATAATCAAAAAGAACCGAACAAACACTTTCCACAACAACAAAGAGCATTAAACACATTTCTAACACAGAAAACCATGTTTGGGGGTTTAACCAAATCATATCCTTGCTAAAAAATGTGTGATATTCATCCCACTGCTTTGTTATATTTTACTTGCTGCTCTGCCTGAGTTCCCAGGACTCACATTCACTGCTCTGCAGGGAAGGAATGTGAGAGATGCCTCCGCATCAGTCCCAGGCCTCTGTTATCTCAGTGTGGGAGCGCTGCTTGTCGAGCACACAAGGCCAAGCAGTGATCCAGTGAGATGTCTGTGTTTTCTGACACCTTAGGTGCAAGTTCTTTGAGCGCACCTACAGTTCCCATCACCAATCACCCCAAATCATCTAGACCCGCAGTGGCTGGGGAGCTCCTGTTGCAGCGAGGTTTCTGGAGAACCCTCCCGACAATTGGGAAGTCCTACGCAGGGCGTCCATTCGTAGGTGAGGTTTCCGAAGTCGCTGCAAGAGGGTCCAGCATTTATACTGTTAAATAAACAGCCTTACATAACGTTGAATGCGGGAACATCTGGTGTTATTTGCTCCGTTGAATTCTTCTCACAGCTTGGCCAGGGCTGAAGGCAGAATGCAAGGGAGTCTCCCTGTCTGTTTTAATCACACACTTCTAACAGAGAAAAAGGCAGCTGGTTTCTCCGCCTTGCTTTTAGCTAAAGAAAGATCACTCTGCTGGTTAGTACCATGAATCTTAACACCTATTATGTGGCTTTGATTAGACAGTCCTACACAACCAATATAAGCTTCATTGTTAGTCACACAAAGAGGATACATATCAATACAACAGGTAACATTGAGAACAGTCACATTTTCCCATAATTGCTCTGCCATCAGCCGTAAGCATCTTCTGCCAGTCCAATCCATGTTCTCATTGGTAACCGGTACTTCAGGGTCCCATCACATCACTGGGTGAAACAGAGGGATTCAACGGGCAGGCCCAGTGCACGGTCGTGTTGCTGCTGCGCTGTTGAAGTGACAGGATGCTGCACAGCCACATCATGCAGGATCATGCAGTTCCCAGGTCCCTTGTCTGTTATTAATAATAACAGGACACGCAATCGAACTGGCTGCTTCCCAATCTCCCTCTATTATAGCGTCTCTGATGACACCGCTCCATCGCTGTTGCAAAGGATCCTTTATGGTTCAAGCTTGAAAATCAGGCTTGAGTGAGGGAGCTGATAGTAGTGGGGGAGCTGAACTGGTTTCTCCAAAGTAACAATGAGACCGGTTTAAGGGTTTAGGGTTTCTTCTATTTCTTGCTGTCTAGTTGATAATTCAGCGAGTTGCCCAGGTCTGTTTTGATCACACTCTCCCATTCACTCCCATGCACATCTGGTGTACAAGAAGTGTCTTATTTGTTCATTCTCACGGACAATACATTCTCACGGTCTCAATACAGGAACTGATTTTGGTGTTTGTGTCTCTCCTCCCGGCAAGATCGTTGCCGGGACGCTGGCAGTTCGTCTGGCAGTGAGTCGGTGCTGAGCGAAGGGACATTTCACCCTTCAGGGGCCTGAAGCCCAAGAATGTCGATTCGGTTTAAAACACGCCTCAAGCCGTTGGGACACCCTTGGTAGATTCATTTAGGAACCTCAGTATTTTAGTCGAGCAACCCTTCCCCAGTAACAAGTGTGTGGAATAAAGCTGTTACTGCTTAAAGCAGCCGTGGGAATGAGGTGAAATGAAATGTCTGCATCTTAAGATGAGCTGCATCTGCATTTCTTTTCTTAAAAGGACAAAAGTTTTGAGTCTGTTCCCTGGGTTAAAGAGAGCACGGGGATTTCAAGGAGTTTCATGATGGAAGATGAACGATCCCAGTGCAAAGGAGGTGGCTAATAATGCTGACAGAGACTGGAAAATACGCAAGACCGAGCCTTCACGTTTATGCAGGGAAACAAACTCTGCAACTCCCAAGGAGTCAGGAAGCAGGTGTGTTTATTGCAGCACTGGGTGCGAGGGGATTTCGCCTCCAAGATCGCACACCCATGACCAAAACAAACAGCTATTTATACTCAAAATTATACATGTTCACTAACATGGATTGGGTTAGTGCAATTAGCTCAAGGAATAGGCGTGATTGTTGCAGCTGCTTCCATGAACTCGTTGTCACACGTCTCCTCCTCCTGGCACATGCGTGTTGCCGTCTGGAGATGGTGAATGGGTCTCTTCAGGAGGAAGGCCTGAAGTCTTCCTCATTACGTCCTTTTCACCTTCGACTCACAATGTGGGGTTGGCAGCCCCCCCAAACCGCAGGACCAGCACTGGCCAGAGGGCGGTTCCGTGCCCACGGTCTGGTTCCTGTGGTTCAAGCAATTTTGCTCACACTGCCGGCCAAAACGGGTATCTTAGTTTCATCACTTCAGAGGGCATCGTTCAAGATGTTGCTGTTTAATTATCCTACAGTTTTCTTATATCATCCCCCCCTCCTTTTTCACTGACCTTGGGGTCTTCACAGTCTCTCACTCCTCTGTTTCTCTGCCAGATGTTGTGGTGCAGTTCTTTTTTTCCTGTTTCTTAAATATGTTTTCACAGAGGGCTCCTCTCCTGTCATTGCTGACAGGCTCAGCCTTGGCCAGCGGCGGGTCCCTCTTTGGAGCCGGCTGGCATTGGCTCTGTCAGACTCAGGGGAAGCTTCTAGCAGCTTCTTGCAGAAGCCACCTGTAGAGCCCTCCCTGCCATGAAAATCCGTCCAGGCAAACCCAGTACAGAGTGACAGGAAAGGAGACGGTTGGTCATCGGAACACTCTTCGCAGGGCCAGGAAAGTGAGTGCCACGGGTTGTGCCACAGCTCTGCAGGACACCGTCCAGCGCGTGGTGAGGGAGGTTCTGGGACAGGCTTTGGCTCCATGGGGCTAGTCCCAGACTTCTCCCACCCAGCCACCCACCCGCCTGTCCCTCCAGGCTCACGAACACCCGGCAGCAAAGCAGGGAGCAGCCCTGCTCCCACGCTCTCCCAGACACTCCAGCGCGTCCTTTGTCGGGGACCTTCGGCTGCAGGGGCTGCTGTCCCAATGCAGCCGCCTCCACCCCGTGTCTCCTGCCCGCAGGGCGTCCCCTTCCCACCACAGAGCCTGCTCGTACGCGTGACAGAGCAGGTCTCCAGGCTGGGGAGGTCACAGGCTGCCCGGAGCCACCACGCAGAGGTGGGGATCCCAAGGAGGGGAGACGGGGCCGAACGCCTGCCCAGGAGCTGCTGATGGATGGGAGGAGGTGCTGGGGGGGCACAGGCAGCCCCGCGGGGCTGAGCCCTGCCCTGGGCTGGCAGGGCAGCCCGGCCACGGGAGCAATTCCAGTTGGGCTGGGGCAAGGTGGGGCAAGGGCCGCAGTCACGCAGCCCCTCTCCCCGGCTTCTCTTGCAGAGGCAGCGCCGGGCGCTGCAGGGGAGCGACACAAGCGGAGGCAGCTCGTGGGCCAGCCGCTCCCCTTCGGGCAGAAGCAGCCTGGGCATCTTTGGCCGCGGACAGGTGTGGAGAGTATTGTGGAAACATGGTTAAAGGAGAAGGGCCATGAAGAAAGGCATCAGGGGGATAAGGTTAGATTAATGGACGTGTAGTACGTGCGGTACATGGACAGGACACCATGCTTCCCCTTGTGCTAAAAAATATACAATAGCAGGTTGTTAAAGAAGGAACTAAGAACTGGGTAAAGAAACAAGAAAAAAGCTACAAAAACTGCAGATACTGATATGACGCTAATAACATGATAGCCAATAAGGAGCTTAGCTTTTGCAATGTGTACGTACCTAATTATGAGTACTATAAATTTATGAATTGCTGAACAATAAATTTGAGACTTGTTGATCACTATAGAGTGAGCTCGTCTCCCGCTGAAATCTCCCACAGACAGGGATTTGGACACCCAGGCTGTCCTGGAGGAGAGGCGGCTCCGGCTGCTGGAGGTCAAGCGGCAGCACTTTGTCCCTGAGGTGCTCAGGGCTGGCCAGGACGGGGGCTGGCCCTGGCCTGGCCACGCCTCCCTGGGGAAAACCCTGGGTGGTGGGGGCAGGCGGGAGCTTGCTGCTCGCCTGCAGCTCTCCTTGCCCCCAGGCACCAGCGCTCCAGGGCAGCGGCGCTCCCTCTTCAGGAGGATGCTCAGGGCTCTGCACGACAGCCCGAGGAGCAGCGCCAGCCCGGGCCCCGAGCTGAGCCCTGTCGGAGGGAGCAGCAGCGGGAGAGGCATGAGCAGAGGCTGCCTGGAGGGCACCCAGGCATCCCTTCAGCTGCCCTGAGGACACAGGGCTGCTGCCTGCCAGGCACTTGTCCGGGGAAGCTTCCTGACACCAAGGAAAGATGACTGCTGGTTTTGTTCCTTGGCCCGGGGGGGCAGTCCCACAGAAGAGGAGGCCTTGTCCTTCTCCTCCTCCTTCCCCCTCCCCTCTGAAGCCCCTCCAGGATCCCCGGTCCTGCGGCCCGTGGGCTTCCCTCAGCTGCCAGCCCTGCTTTCCAGATGGACGAACAAGCCCCACCTGAGGCCCTTGTGCCTGCCCAGAGTGGACAGGGAGGGGCACAGGGGGTGCTGGGTGTGAAAATGGGGACTTTGAAGCTAAAACAAACTTGCAGGCAAACACCCCCTGGGCTACAGAGAGAGATCTGACCCACAGATGAGACCCACTGTCCCCAGACAGTGAGCCACGGGAGCAGCTGGTGGGTTTAAGGAGGCTCATGGGAAACAGCCAAAGGGGCTTCTTAATCACTTTCCCCCTTGGTCCCTCTAAAACACCCGACACCCTTTCTGGGGGTCCAGGGGCCCAGATGTCAGCGCTTCTAACCGATGCTGCTGACCACGAGGGCACAACTGCCGACGGGAAACAAATTGGGGTACCTGATCTGTTTGGCATTTCTCAGCCCTAAGCAACTGCTGGAGTTAATGTTGGCTGCCAGGAGACGAGACAGCAGCAGAAACTGGAAGGATCCTGGGACTGGCACTAGGTCTGTTGGACGGGCGGTCCCGGGTGGGCTCAAAAGCAAGAGAGTGGGTGCTGGGTCTCCCAGCTGCCTCCGAGCATCTGCTCCGGTCTGCACCTCCTCCCAAATTGTTAATGGGAACCCCTACCCTTTCCCTTGGGCACAGGGGAAGGAGGTAGCTGAGTTAAGGGAGAAAGAGATCATTGCTCCCCCACTCTCGCCCTTGAACGCTCCTGTCTGGCCTGTGCAGGAGCCCAACACGGCATCTGAATGCAAATCCAGGTCCTTTAACAGCCGCCATGTTTAAAGATTCGTCTTTCCTGGTTCCCTTGCAGGAAAACGACCAGGATCGTTTTTCTTTACAGGGGAGAGGGTGCAGTTTACTTTTACCTGGTGAACTGGTTATACAGCACTTTATAGGAAGACCTTAGAATCATTTAGGATGGGAAAATTGCTTAAAATCATTGAGGCTGCCTGTTAACCCAACCCTGCCAGGTCCGCAGCCACCCGTGTCCTGAAGCGCTGCTGGGCCTGCCCAGCTGGGGGTTCCGCTGCTTCTGACCACCCCTGGGGCTCTCTCAGGGGGGAAGCAGGTGCCTGAGGGTGTCCCTGCCTGTAGTTGGGGTGCACGCAGGCCGGCGCTGCTGATGTCACCAGGGCCGGCGCTGCTGATGTCACCGAGGCCAGCGCTGCTGATGTCACAGTGACGGGCAGCGTGACCTGCAGGGCCAAGCCCAGATAAAGGAGCCCGGGGCTCCCACCTCGCGTCAGTGCGACGTGGTGAGGTGAGGAGAGCGCAGGGCAGGGACGGGGCTGCCAAGGGAGGGGGGACCCCACACCTTGGGGCTCTGGGCCTGCGCTGGAGCTCACCCATGTCCCGCTTCTCCCTCAGAGTCTTGCAGAGTTGTCTTTGCGAGACACACGTTGCACTGCTGGGAGGATTTCCCACACTGGTGATGTCTGTGGAGCCAGACCGCGAGGAGCAAGCTGCTAGCCTGATGGAGCAGGGTGAGAGCAGAGTGTCCCTCCCGCGGCCGGGCGGAGGGGCTGGCTGTCAGGGCACTCAGCGCGGGGCCCGGAGCGGTGCTGGGGGGAGGCAGGAGCTCCCCGAGCGCTCCTCTCCTCAGCCAGCGGGGCCCAGGCTGGGCAGGGGGACCTGCGGGGACACCCGTGCCGGCCAGGGCCCCTTCCTCCCCCTCCAGCCCTCCCCATCAACCAGCCGGGCAGGGACAGAGGGGCCCTCGGGGGCAATCCCTCGGGGACGCTTACCCCGGCCCCGCGGAGCTGCTCACGCCCGGTGCCGTTTGCTCTCCCCCTCCAGCATGCGTGCTGTGCCACCGGGCAGATGCTGACCCAGAGATCTGCGGGCACAAACTGCAGCACGAAGGGCTCTGTGTCCATGTGTTTTGCCTGGTGAGTATCTCCGGGCCTTCCTCCTGCTCTCCTCAGGCAGGCTCTGCCCGGCTCTCCTCATAGGAGCCTCATGTTTTCTCTCCTGAAGCTTTTTGCCAGTGACATTTCTCAGTACCGGCTAGAGCATGAGGAATCCATCGGATTTTACTGCTATGCTGTTCAACTTGCCATCGAGCAGGCAGCACAGAAGGTGAGGGCTCGACAGGATCAGGGAGCTTTGTGCCAGCAGAGATTTGTGGGAGCTTAGCCCAGACCCCAGGAAAGAACCCCCAGCCCCTCCAGCCGGCTCTGGGGCACAAGTCTTGCTCCCAGCAGCAGCTCCTCAGGAGCCTCGTCGGCCAGGCGGGTCTCTGGGCTGCGACCCCGCAGTGGCCTCATCCTGCACCCTGGCTGGGGGGCTCGAGACTGCTGCTGATGGGGGCTGCACTGTCCCTTCCAGGTCTGCGTCGTCTGCCACGAGAGTGGGGCCGCCGTCGCCTGTTGCCTGACTCATTGCAACCAGAGCTTCCATCTCCCCTGTGCCGCGAGGGGAGGATGCGTCACCCAGTTCTTTGGGCGCAACATGTAAGGCAGCCAGCTCTCCCCGGGGGGAGGCCCCTCACCTCCAGCCCCTTCCTGCCGGCATCAGCCTGACAAGAAAGGAGCCCGCAGGGACGCTTCCCAGCGGCCACGCACAGGCAGAGCCAGAGCCGGGCCAGCTCTGGGGCTCCTTCCCCCTCCTCTGCCCTCCTCGCCATCACCAGGGCAGGACCCAGTGGTTCTCACCTGCCCCATCCCTGTCCTCTTCTCCCCAGGGCCTTCTGCTCACATCACAGCCCCAAGCAGGCAGTGGAGGCAGCTCGGGACGAGGAGACCAGCTGCCTCATCTGCCCGGACCCTTTGGATGATGGGCTGTGCTTCGGCACCATGGTGTGCCCGGCGTGCAAGCACGCCTGGTTCCACCGTCGCTGCATCCAGGTGGGAGCCGTTCCCTCACCCCCGGGGCACAGCCAGCTCTCAGCAGCACCACGGCCTCACTCACGGTCCTTCTGCTTCTCCTGCAGGGACTGGCTTTGAGCACTGGCCTTGTTTGCTTCCAGTGTCCGCTGTGCAGGGACAGGGATCTCTTTGTCCCTGAAATGCTCCTCATGGGGATCCGAATCCCCACCAGGTTGGTGTCCTTCTGCCTGGCTCATAAGAGAGGAGGGGGCAAGTGCTGCACCGTGCCAGGGACTGCCCCCGTCGTCCGGGCCCGTGGCTGTCCTGTGAACTGGGTCTTCACTTTCCTGGAGGAGTTGGAAACAGGGCAGAGGGGGAAGAGCAGGGACGCCGCCTTCTGCCGTATGCCACGGAAGCAGGGGCTCATCAAATTTCCTTTCCTCATGTACAGGCTGCCAACATGGGAGAGCGCCCAGGCACAGACAGAACTACTGGAGAGGCACAGGCGCTGCGATGCCGCTGTGTGCCTGTGCCCAGGAGGCAGGGAGCAGGTGGGGAGAGAGGGGTAAGTGTCCAAAGCTGCACCTCTGGGCTCTGCATGGGGAGCTCTGTCTCGCATGGGGCTCGAAGCACAAGGACTAAGGACAAGAGCTCTGCCAGACAATCCCGGGCTGCGGTCACTTTGTCCTCAGAGCCATTTCCCTGTTTGCTTCCCCAGGCCCTGGCGACTGCTCCGGTGCTCGTCCTGCGCTGCTGAGGGCACCCACAGAGGCTGCTCCAACTTGGGCGACAGCACGACCCTCTGGGAGTGCGACGGCTGTGCTGGCCTGGGCACCGGTAAGAGGCAAAGCACTGGAGGGTGCCCCTGGGCCGGGTCCTAGGTCCTGGCAGTGGGTTCCCAGGGTGGGCTTGGCAGAGGCTCTCTGCTCCAGGAGGGCTGGAGGCACCATCCCGGGCCTGGAAGGCCCTGCCCTTGACCTTCCTGCTTCTCTTTACAGGCTCCAGTGCCAGCTTGAAGGTCGCCGGCCCCAGCGCCACTAGCCAGCCGAGATTGGTGCCTTCCCGTGGCTCTCCAGCACTGGAGAGGAGCAGCCCCAGCCCCAGCAGCCAGCTGCCGTCGGGCTCCCCCCTGCGACTCCCCAGTGCCCAAGAGAAGACAATGCTCCAGCCCCGCTGGGTCCAGCCGGGAGCAGCTGGTGGGTTCATTGAAGGAGGCTTATGGCAAACAGCCAAGGGGGCTTCTTAATCACTTTCCCCTTGGTTCCTCTAAAACACCCGACACCCGTTCTGGGGGTCCAGGGGCCCAGATGTCGGCACTTCCAACCGATGCCGCTGACCCCAAGGGTGGAGCTGCCGATGGGAAACAAACTGGGGTAACTGGTGTGTTTAGAGATTCTCAGCCCCAGGCAACCGCTGGAGTCAGTGTTGGCTGCCGGGAGACGAAAACTGGAAGGAGCCTGGAACTGGCACTAGGTCTGTGGGACCTGGGTGGGCTCGAAAGCAAGAGAGTGGGTGCTGGGTGTCACGGCTGCCTCCGAGCACCTGCCCCAGCCTGCGCCCCCTCCCAGACTGGGAATGGGAACCCCTGCCCCTGCCCTTGGCCACAGGGGAAGGAGGCAGCTGAGCTGAGGGAGAAAGAGACCATTGCTCCCCCACCCTCCCCCTTGAACTCTCCTGTCTGGCCTGTGCAGGAGCCCAAGGGGGCGTCTGAACGCCAACCCGGGTCGCTTAACAGCCGCTGGGTTTAAAGATTCACCTTTCCTGGTTCCCTTGCAGGAAAGCGACCGAGATCGTTTGCTGCACAGGGCAGGGGGTGCAGTTTACTTTGACCTGGCAAACTGGTTGTACAGGACTTCGTGGGAAGTTCTGGGAACCATTTAGGATGGGAAAGTTGTTTAAAATCACTGAGGCCGCCTGTTAACCCAACCTTGCCAGGTCCACGCCCACCCGTGTCCTGAAGCGCTGCCGGGCCTGCCCAGCTGGGGGTCCCACTGCTTCTGGCCACCCTGGGGCTGTCTCAGGGGGGTGGCAGGTGGCCGAGGGCGTCCCTGCCCGTAGTTGGGGCACACACAGGCCGGTGCTGCTGATGTCACAGAGGCTGGCGCTGCTGATGTCCCAGTTGCTGGCCCTGCTGATGTCACCGAGGCCAGCGCTGCTGATGTCACAGTGACGGGCAGCGTGACCTGCAGGGCCAAGCCCAGATAAAGGAGCGCGGGGCTCCCACCTGGCTCCGTGCGACGTGAGGAGAGCGCAGGGCAGGGACGGGGCTGCCGAGGGAGGGGGCGCCCCACACCTTGGGGCTCTGGGCCTGCGCTGGAGCTCACCCGCGTCCCGCTTCTCCCCCAGAGTCTTGCAGAGGCGTCTTTGCGAGACACACGTTGCGCTGCGGGGAGGATTTCCCGGGCTCTGGAGATGTTTGTGGTTCCAGCCTACGAGGAACAAGCCGCCAGCTCGACGGAGCAGGGTGAGAGCAGAGTGTCCCTCCTGTGGCTGGGCGGAGCGACTGGCTGTCGGGGCGCTCAGCGCGGGGCCCAGAGCGGTGCCGGGGGGAGGCAGGAGGTCCCCAAGCGCTCCTCTCCTCAGCCAGCAGGGCCCAGGCTGGGCAGGGGGACCTGCAGGGACACCCGTGCCGGCCAGGGCCCCATCCAGCCCTGCCCATCAGCCAGCCGGGCAGGGACAGAGCGGCCCTCGGGGGCAATCCCTCGGGGACGCTTCCCCGGGCCCCGCAGAGATGCTCACGCCCGGTGCCGTTTGCTCTCCCCCTCCAGCATGCATGCTGTGCCGCCAGGCAGATGCTGACCCGGAGGTCTGCGGGCACAAACTGCAGCACGAAGATCTCTGTGTCCATAAGTTCTGCCTGGTGAGTATCTCTGGGCCTTCCTCCCGCTCTCCTAAGGCAGGCTCTGCCTGGCTCTCCTCACTCGAGCCTCGTATTTTCTCTCCTGAAGCTTTTTGCCAGCGACCTTTCTCAGCACCGGGTCAAGGATGAAGATTCCTTCACATTTCGTCACGATGACGTTCGACGGGCCATCGAGCAGGCAGCACAGAAGGTGAGGGCCCGGCAAGGTCAGGAGGTTTGTGCTGGCAGAGGTTTGCGGGAGCTCAGCCCAGAGCCCGGGAAAGAGCCCCCAGCCCCTCCAGCTGGCTCTGGGGCACAAGTCTTGCTCCCAGTAGCAGCTCCCCAGGAGCCTCGGCGGCCAGGCGGGTCTCTGGGCTGCGACCCTGCAGCGGCCCCATCCTGCGCCCTGGCTGGGGGGCTCGAGGCTGCTGCTGATGGGGGCTGCGCTGTCCCTTCCAGGTCTGCGTCGTCTGCCACGAGAGTGGGGCTGCCATCACCTGTGGTGTGACCTGCTGCCGCTGCAGCTTCCATCTCCCCTGTGCCGCCAGGGGAGGATGTGTCACCCAGTTCTTCGGGGACTACAAGTAAGGCAGTGGCTCTGCTGGGGGGAGGCCCCTCACCTCCAGCCCCTTCCTGCCGGCATCAGCCTGACAAGAAAGGAGCCCACAGGGATGTTTCCCAGTGGCCGCGCACAGGCAGAGCCAGAGCCGGGCCAGCTCTGGGGCTCCTTCCCCCTCCTCTGCCCTCCTCGCCACCACCAGGGCAGGACCCAGCGGTTCTCACCTGCCCCATCCCTGTCCTCTTCTCCACAGGGCCTTCTGCTCACATCACACCCTCAAGCAGGCAGTGGAGGCAGCTCGGGACGAGGAGACCAGCTGCCTCATCTGCCCGGACCCTTTGGATGACGGGCTGTGCTTCGGCACCATGGTGTGCCCGGCGTGCAAGCACGCCTGGTTCCACCGTCGCTGCATCCAGGTGGGAGCTGTTCCCTCACCCCTGGGGCACAGCCAGCTCTCAGCAGCACCACGGCCTCACTCACGCTCCTTCTGCTTCTCCCGCAGGGACTGGCTTTGAGTGCTGGCCTTGTGTGCTTCAAGTGCCCGCTCTGCAGGGACAGGGATCGCTTTCTCCCCAATATGCTCATCATGGGGATCCGAATCCCTGCCAGGTTGGTGTCCTTCTGCCCGGCAAGTGCTGCGCCGTGTCAGGGACTGCCCCTGCCATCCTGTGAGCCGGGGCTTCACTTTCCTGGAGGAGTTGCAAAGAGGGCAGAGGGGGAAGAGCAGAGACACCTTCTTCTGCCGAGTGCTGGTGAAGCAGGGGCTCATCAGATTTCCCTTCCTCATGTACAGGCTGCCAACATGGGAGAGCACCCAGGCACAGACAGAACTACTGGAGAGGCACAGGCGCTGCGATGCCGCTGTGTGCCTGTGCCCAGGAGGCAGGGAGCAGGCGGGGAGAGAGGGGTAAGTGTCCAAAGCTGCACCTCTGGGCTCTGCATGGGGAGCTCTGTCTCGCATGGGGCTCGAAGCACAAGGACTAAGGACAAGAGCTCTGCCAGACAATCCCGGGCTGCGGTCACTTTGTCCTCAGAGCCATTTCCCTGTTTGCTTCCCCAGGCCCTGGCAACTGCTGCGGTGCTTCTCCTGCGCTGCTGAGGGCACCCACAGAGGCTGCTCCAACTTGGGCGACAGCACGACCCTCTGGGAGTGCGACGGCTGTGCTGGCCTGGGCACCGGTAAGAGGCAAAGCACTGGAGGGTGCCCCTGGGCCGGGTCCTAGGTCCTGGGAGTGGGTTCCCAGGGTGGGCTTGGCAGAGGCTCTCTGCTCCAGGAGGGCTGGGGGCACCATCCCGGGCCTGGGAGGCCCTGCCCTTGACCTTCCTGCTTCTCTTTACAGGCTCCAGTGCCAGCTTGAAGGTCGCCGGCCCCAGTGCCACTAGCCAGCTGGCACTGGGGCCTTCCCGTGGCTCCCCAGGACCGGAGAGGAGCAGCCCCAGCCCCAGCAGCCGGGCAGCTTCGGAGCAGGCTCTGGAATCGCCAGCTCTGGAGAACAGCTGCCCCAGCACTGGCCATCAGGTGGCCTCAGGATCTTCCCATGACTCCCCAGCACTGGAGAGGAGCAGCCCCAGCAGCCAAGTGCCCGATGCAAGTGCTGGGAGCAGCCCCAGCCAGGAGGTGCTGGGGCTGTCCCAGAGCTCCCCGGCTCCTGACAGCAGCGGCTGCCTGGACAGTCCCTGCGTCGAGCCCTCGGTCCCCCAGCTCTTTCCGGACGCCCTCGCTGGCCCCCAGCAGGACCCCGCCTGGCCCAGCAGCAGCACAGGCACCGAGGCAGCAGGAGAGGCAGGCGGCGACCTGCAGAGCGCATCTCCTGCCCCGGCAGGTCCCCCCGATGCTCCTCCCAAGCCACGAGACCATCGCAGAGAGGCCGGCACAGCCCTTGTCTCCCCAGCAGCTCCGCAGGACGAAGGGGCTTCTCCGCTGCCTCAGCAGCCTCCTGCAGACGCTGGCGCAGCCCACCTTGCTGCTGCAGAGGGGGACACATTTTCTCGTCCCGAGCAAGTGGCCTCTGAGCACAGAGGTGATGCAGAGCCCTCCTCTGGCTGCAGGGCCGTGCCCGAGGATGACCAAGGTACGTCCCCGAGTTCACACAGGGGGGCCGGCCGTGCCCCGGGGGAAGCCCTGGCTGGGGGGGGGACAGGCAGGAGCTTGCCCATTGCCCGCCCAGCCCCTCACCTGCACTTTCCTTCCCCCGCAGGCATCACCGCTCTCCCGCACACCCCGGCTCGACGCCGGCGCTCCCTGTTCAGGAGGGCGCTGCGGGCTCTGCGCCGGGCTTTCCGCTGTGCCTGCATCGCAGGGCAGCGAGAGGGGGAAGGTCCTGCTGCCAGTGCCACGCAAGTGCCCCGAGATCGCAGCTGGCCCTGAGCCTGCGCAGTGTCCCGAGGAGGCGGCACGGGAAGGCGCGTGAGAGACGGGGCAGGGACGGCGCCCCAGGCATTCAGCTGCCCTGAGGACGACGTGTTACCAGCCTCTGCAGGGCCACTGATGCTTCCTGAGGCCAATAAATGCTGACAATTTTCCCCCAGACCTCAACCGTGCCCTGTTTAACTCGGGAGAGGGAAGGGTGCAGAAATTGGAGGAAGGGCACTCAAGGTGTGCTGGCCACAGATCTTCCCCTCTGCTCAGTCCCTTGGCCGGGGCCAGTCCCAGAGGGACTCGAGCCTGTCTGGCACCACGGGCCCTGGGGAGAGCCCCGCAGGCTCTGCCTAGTCCCTTGCTCCTCCGGCACGTCCCTGGGAACGACGTCCAGGCACTGGCAATGTGCACTGGCAGCCCCAAATGATATTTAAGATGGATTGGTGGGGTTAATGCTACTCGTTCTTCACTCACAGAAAACATTCTGAATAATCTGTCTACGCGGGGGAAAGTCCTTCCAAATGGGTCTGTGGCATCTGCATAGCCTCGTCCTGGAGGATTCCTCATCCCTTGTAGCTAATTCCGACTCACGGTCCTACGCCGCAGATGTGCCGGGCGTTGTACCCGTGTTCCTCACACAAGTGGAGTTGCTGAAAATCGTGCAAGAAGTTGGTACGGCTCATGGGGGAAGAATGAGAGGAGGAACTCAAAAAAATAAATCAAGGCTCTCGTTGAAGTATTGGCCAAAATGAATGAAGAGCTTTGCTGTTCACTTCATCAGATTCTGGCCCTGGTGTTAGTTTTCACGCTGCTGAGCCTGCTGCAAAGATCAGCCGCCAGAGGGTCTCAAACACAAGGTGTGAATCAGCTGATTTGGTGATCAAACATTGGGAGTGTACATCAGGTCGGAAAACTTGCAGAAATCGCTTTCTACTGACACTGCTTCCAGAGAGGAGATTAAAGTACTCTTTTTTCTTTTTTTTTTTTCCCCTTTTTTTTCCTTCCCCGGTGGAAACACGACCAAATGTCAGCAACCCATGTCTTGTTTCCATCTGTGAAGGCTCGTGGCAGTTGTGTTCGGGCAAAGGTACCGCGTCCAGCAGGGCACACCAGCATGACACCACCAGCGGGCCTCGAGGCAAGTTTTCCTGCTCCTGCCGCTCTGCGTTCACAGGCTGGTGCCCTAAACGTCAGTAAGACGGCGTGTGTGCCGCCAGCCGCAGTCTCGGTCCCTGAGCTGTCCTGTCTCCGTGTTTTAGCAAGCTGGGCTGCTGCTGCGAGTTGACATTCCTGGAATAACTGCCTGGGACAACACGGTGTGTTATCAGCACCGCGCAGAATCTCCCTGGGATCACTTGAGGACACGGGCTCAAGTTGCTCGTTGCCTGTTCTGTGTGATCGATCCGGGTTTTCCTCTGGGGTGCCTGACTCCTTACCGTGCTCTGTCACGTCGTCTCTAGATATTTTTGCCCCTCAGCTGCATTTCACGTGGCTTCGTGAGGAACCTCTTCTGAAACATCCTGGTGCATCCTCTGCTTGGAGATGTCGTGGACAGTCCCCGAGCTGATGATCAAAGCAGGGAATCGCCGCTTTCTCACCTGTTTCCTTGCGGAACAATCTCAGAGAGCATTTTGTTTGTTCTGAGCAAGGGAAGTGTTCACAGAATCACAGAACTATTGAGGCTGGAAAAGACCTCTGAGATTGTCAAGTCCAGCCTAGAACAGCTCTGAAAGGAAATTTCTGCTTCTGAGGGCTGGCAGACAGATGTTGGCTTTCTCTTTTCTGGAGCCTGGTACCAGGGTGCTGGCGAGCCCACAAGAATCATAGAATCCTAGAATGGCCCAGGCTGGAAGGGGCCTTAGAGATCCTCTAATCCAACCTCCCTGTCACGGGCAGGGACGCCTCTCAACTAGATCAGGCTACTCAAGGCTCTGTCCAGCCTGGCCTTGAACACCTCCAGGGAGGGGGCAGCCACAGCCTCTCTGCGCAATTTATTCCAAAGTCTTGCCACCCTCACACTGAAGAATTTCTTCCTCAGATCTAACCTACACCTGTTCTCCTTCAACTTAAACCCATTTCCCCTTGTCCTGGCAGTGGATGCTCTTGTCAAAAGTCCCTCCCCAGCCTTCCTGTAGGATCCCTTCAGGTACTGGAAGGCAGCCTTTAGGTCCCCCCCAAGTCTTCTCTTTTCAAGACTTGTGGATACCCTACATTTTAGTTAGTTGTGCTGGCAGCACTGCGTTGCAGAGTTAAGACTTTCGTCCTTGAGCTCCTTCCTAAACAAGTGCATAACTCTTGCTTCTTAATTATGAAAAGAGACCGTGACCAGCCAAGTACAGCTCGTGTTGAGAGCTTGCCCGTGAGAATGAACAGATAAGGTGCTTCTTGTACACCAGATGTGCATGGGAGTGAACGGGAGAGTATGATCAAAACAGAGTTGGCAAAGTCTGTTTTCCCTGTGTGATAACAGAGTGATTGAAGGAGTACATGAGCTAATAACAACCCTGGCTGTATAGTCTGATCTCTTGTTTGTAACCCACAAATAGTGCTTCCTGCTAGTAGATATAAATATGTGTGCCTGCTTGCAATAAAGTGAATTCCGTTTTCCACCATCTCGGAGTTCGTGCGTACTTCTCAACAAATGGCAGCCCGAATCGGGACTTAACCATATCCAAGAGAAGTACCCCCCAGTGAGCCGAACGGGGTGATGAATTAACTGACGCGTCTATCCTCGCCCTTCGACAGGAAACAGGTACGAGGACTGCGGCTGGGGGACAAAAACGGGGCAAAAAGCGACACGATCGCAGCAACTTCATCATGATGTCCTGATGTGTATTGCTAAGGAGCAAGAGTATAAGATTAGCCTGCAGAAAGTGACTCTGTTACTTTTATGGATCGGTCATAATTGCCCCTGGTATCCTGAAACAGGATCTTACGAAATTAAGGACTGGAAATGTGTAGGCGAAGAGCTAACTAAAGCACAACATGCTGGTCATGACAGTTCGCCTGATAATATAGAGACACGGAAAGCTTTGTTTGCAGCGTTGCGCTCGCTGAAACCACGCGCTGCTGATGCTAGTTCTGAGAGCAGTGTGGCGAGCACTGCGGGCTCTGTTGCTACAGACCTCACTAATGATTTAATTGACTTAGCACCTACGCTACAGAAAGAGACTGTAATTCAAACAACGTGTGTAAACCTTTTGTCTTCTTAAACTGAAACTGCGGTACGGACTCGCCAGATTAATCTCACCAGTTTGCAAGGAGGATTGATGAGTGGCTATGAGGGAATTGCGCTGAGAACTGGAGATCTGGAGGAGGATGACAGTTCCTTTGATGTTGGTCCTGGAGACCCCGAGGCAGAACCCAACCTCTATCCTCCGCTCATGCCGAATAGAGCCATGGTGGCATCTGCACCTACTGCTCAGGACGTTTTTTCGGGACTTTTGGAAAAAGGAAAGGGGCTGTCAAAATCTGTTTCGCAGCTGTGTCAAAATAAGGGTCAGATGAACTCTCTTGTTCCACTCAATTATCAACCCCCACCCTATGCACCCCCTCCCTTATCTTCTCCACAGGTTTGTCCAGCACCGTCTTCTGTTACTAGGGTTCAGATTTCCTTGACAGATATTTTAACCGATCGTGATGAGCATGGTTTCCTTAACACTGACTTTTTTCCTCAGATAGTTAAAGCTATGCCAGTAGTTATGCATATGCGGCCGGACGGGACTCAGGCACCAGACCATCAACGGATTTCTCATAACACGCTGAAAGAGTTGCGGTGTACGGTTGCTGAATCGGGTATTCAATCATCCTATGCTGAAAATTTAATAGAGACAATGAAAGAGGCTTTTCTTATGGTTCCTCATGATTGGAAGTTGATATTTAAGTTGATTTTAACACCCAGCCAGTATACAATTGGTTATGCAGAATACAGGGAATTATGTATATCCCGTGCTACAGTAGCTCAAAATAATAATGCTCCAATTAACCCGGATCAACCGTTGGGGGAGGGTCAGTTTGCGAATCCACAGCTTCAAGCTCATTTTACTACAGAACTTTTACAGCTCACTGCACAATTAGCAACAAAAGCTTTTAAAAAGATTCCTGACATGAAAAAATCAAGCAAAAGTTTTGGCACTATCAAACAAGCTAACGATGAACCCTACCTTCAATTTATTGATCAATTACAAGGAGCTATTGAAAGACAGGTAGAGGTACCAGCGGCAGCAGATGCATTATTACTGCAGCTTGCTGTGGAGAATGCTAACGCGGACTGTAAAAGAATTCTGGAGATGCTGAGACCCACTAACAAGACAGCTACCATTCTGTAAATATTGTTGCTGATTCGCATTATGTATGTGGTCTTTTGTGCAGAATTGAGTTTGCCTTTTTAAAACATGTTTCTAATCGTGTTCTTTTCATGTTGTTTCAGAAATTATGCTTACTTTGTAGTAATCGCATACACCAATACTTTGTGACACATATTCGTTCTCATGCTAATCTGCCTGGCCCGTTAGTCGAAGGCAATGTTCGGGCTGATTCTTTGGCTGCTATGGCTGCTGTTCCTGATGTATTAGGACAGGCTAGACTTTCACATGCTTTTTATCATCAAAATAGTAAGGCTTTATCCAAAGAGTTTAACATAACATCTCAACAAGCTCAAGATGTTATTTTGTCATGTCCAGATTGTCAAGCGATCATGCCACTGAACTCTAATATAACAGCAGTCCCTCGTGGTCTTGCTCCCAATGACGTATGGCAGATGGATGTTACACATATAGTTGAATTTGGCAAATTGAAATATGTGCATGTAACTGTAGATACTTTCTCATCTTTTATTGTTGCCACAGCGCACAGTGGTGAAAAGTTTAGAGATGTTCGACTGCATTTGCTATGTGCTATTGCCACGTTAGGAGTGCCATCACAGATAAAAACGGATAATGGCCTAGCTTATGTTTCTAACAATTTTAAAGTATTTTTACAGGAATGGGGAATATCTCATGTGACGGGGATACCTTATTCACCAACGGGACAGAGCATTGTGGAAAGAGCACATCTCACGCTGAAAAGAATGTTACAGAAACAGAAAAGCACTGTTGTGGGAATGTCTCCACACGAGAAGTTGTCTAAAGCAACGTATGTGTTAAATTTTCTCAATATATCCAGTTTTGATATGTTAACTCCTCATATGAGATCTCAGAAGGAAAAACAGAAAGACTTGCCAAAGCCTAACGTACTGTATAAAGACATTCATACCAATGAATGGAAAGGTCCGGTACCTCTACTGATGTGGGGAAGAGGTTATGGCCGTGTTTCTTTATCCACAGGACCTTATTGGCTGCCAGCAAAATGAATTAAACCATTTAATGACCATGATTTGGTTCCTATCCCGCATGATGTATCTGTGCAGCATCCTGTTACTTCAATAGCGTAGCAGCAACATGACCGTGAACTGGGCCCGTCTGTTGAATCCCTTTGTTTCGCCCAGTGACATGATGGGACCCTGAGGTACCGATTACCAATGACGACATGGATTGGACTGGCAGAAGATGCTTACGGCTGATGGCAGAGCAATTATGGGAAAATGTGACTGTTCTCAATGTTACCTGTTGTATTGATATGTATTCTCTTTGTGTGACTAACAATGAAGCTTATATTGGTTGTGTAAGACTGTCTGATCAAAGCCACGTAATAGGTGTTAAGGTTCCTGGTACTGACCAGCAGAGTGATCTTTCTTTAGCTAAAAGCAAGGCGGGGAAACCAGCTGCCTTTTTCTCTGTTAGAAGTCTGTGATTAAGGACCAAAATAGATCGGGAGACTCCCTTGCATTCTGCCTTCAGCCCTGGCCAAGCTGTGAGAAGAATTCAACGGAGCAAACAATACCAGATGTTCCGGCATTCAACATTATATAAGGGTGTTTATTTAATAGTATAAATGCTGGACCCTCTTGCAGCGACTTTGGAAACCTCACCTACGAATGGACGCCCTGCGTAGGACTTCCCAAGTACCAGGAGGGTTCTCCAGAAACCTCGCTGCAACAGGGGCTCCCCAGCCACTGCAGGTCTGGATGATTTGGGGTGATTGGTGATGGGGACTGTAGGTGCACTCAAACAACTTGCACCTAAAGTGTCAGAAAACACAGACATCTCACTGGATCACTGCCTGGCCTTGTGTGCTCGACCAGCAGCACACCCACACTGAGATAACAGAGGCCTGGGACTGATGCGGAGGCATCTCTCACATTCCTTCCCTGCAGAGCAGTGAATGTGAGTCCTGGGAACTCAGGTAGAGCAGCAAGTAAAACATGACAACACAGTGGGATAAATACCACACATTTTTTAGAAAGGATATGATTTGGTTAAACCTCAGAACATGGTTTTCTGTGTTAAAAATGTGTTTAATACTATTTGTTGTTGTGGAAAGTGTTTGTTCTGTTCTTTTTCATTATAGTTAACGATCTCACCTAATGGGATGTGTTGTAAGGATCTTGAAGATCACTCAGAATTCATCCATAAGAAAATTCAAAAATTGCAAGAGCATTCAAAACAGATCACTCAAGATTGAATTGGAGTGGTGTGAGAGGATGGATTAAGAGTTTAGTTAAGACATTTTTGGTTATTGGATTTCTAATCGTTATAGGCTTAGTTATGTTCAGTTGTTTGATAAGTACAATCAAGGAAATGACAAGCAAGCTAGCGGACGAAGCGTGGGTTGTCCAAAAAGAAAAAGGGGGATATGTAGAGGAATTTCTTGCGGAGCAGAGGCGCGGTATCACTTTAAAGGTGTGGACAACCCAGTTTAGGCCTAAACAAAGGCTCTGTCCTTGGAGCTGCCTTGGGGCACGGAGAGGAGGAGGTTTTATCTGTTTTGTGAAGAGCCTTGCCGAGGGGAGAAGGGGGTGGCGAGAGCCGCCTGTGTAGTTGAATGGCAATATCCAAAAAAACGCTGGCGCGTGTAAACCTGTATCTAACCAACTCTGTTAAGGGGCAGGCGCGTGGGCACTGCTTGACTGTATAGATTGAGCTGTCCGGGGCAATAAAGGGAGGACAACTTGTAGTCATATTGGTGGGATGGTCGTTAAATTGGCCGGTTCTCCAAAGGGACCCTTCTTCAATACAGTGTCCATACACCTCAAGGGACTGCTTCCCCTACTGGTCCAAACCTTCTCAGGAGACACTGTGGAGCATCATCAGTTGGAGAAAGCTGCTTTAAGCTCTTTCCTAAGCTAAAAAGTAATAATATAGTCCCTTTAAAATAAAACATAATTTTTAGTCTGTATGCTTCCTCCTTAACTACCAAAGAAACAGCTCCAATTAACTGCACAATTTTCTTGAAGAAAATTATAAGGAGATAACCAGCTCCATGGTGCATTTGGGGCTCATTACAGGAACCTCACAGAAGACTGAAGAAACCACTCAAGAAGTCCAAGTCAGAAGTAAAACTCCAAGTACCTGGAAGTATTAATCAGTCCCAGGGAGGCTCGTTACTGACAAAGGTTCTCCAGGAACTCACTGGAGGCCATGATTGCAGGCAGGCCCAGGCACTGTGCAGTGGCTGTAATACTGAGAAAAGCCTTGGACTGGTTGGATGAAGCAGAAAGGCCAAGCCCTGACCCCCAGGACTTGGCAAGGCAGATCCTGAGATCCCTCCACAGAAACTTCCATCTCTTTGGGCCTTGGTACTTGAGACAGCTGCTGTGGCCACAAGGACAAAGCCCTGGGTGCTGTTGGGCCTTTCAGCCTTGCCAGAGCCCTTGGCCATGTCTCCTGCAGGCTGTCCTGCCCTGTCCATGCCTGCTCCTCTGTCCCTTCAGGCTGTTGACTCTCTTCTTACTTTCCCACCTACCTCTCCTCCTCTCATTTCTAGACCTTCCCTGATGTCTCTGTAGTCTCACTGGCCATTCCTTGAAATATAAAGCTGTAGGATCTTCTACTGATCTCTCTGCTTGACATCTTCAACCACAATTTTACCCTTCGAGTGACATCTCTTTTTCCTCACATCCAGTCTGACACTTCCAAGCTGCACTTCGTGGTGGTTTTCTTCTACTCCCATTCCACTAAAATCACCATCTCTAAAACCACCCTCCAAGCAGTTGTATGCTACTACTGCAGTGCCTGGAGCCTCCTCCTTCACCAGGCTAAAGAAGCTCAGGACACTTAGCCTCTCTACACAGGCTCCAAAATGCATCCTGGCAAACAGCCTCTGGGGTCTCTCTAATAACTCCCCATTCCCACTTGATTGGACTTTAACAAATGTGATGTCCATCTACAAGAAAGTCTAGAAAGAGGATGTGGGGAACTGCTGGCCTCTCAATCTGACCACAGAGTCAGGTCAGTTTATGGAGCAGATCATCTTGAGTGCCATCATGTGACACATACATGACAACCAGGTGATCTGGCCCGGCCAGCATGGGTTTAGGAAAGGCATGTCCTGCTTGACTGACCAGATCTCCTTCTATGACAACATGACACATTTATTTCATGAGGGAAAGGTTGTGGACATTGTCTGCATGGAGTTTAGAAAAACCTTTGACATCATTCCCCAGAGCATTCTCCTGCAGAAACTGGCTTCTCAAGGCTTGGACGGGTGTACTCTTTGCTGGATGAAAAACTGGCTGCATGGCTGGACCCGAATAGTGGTGATGAATGGAGTTCAGTCCCCTTGGCAGCAGGTCACAAGGCTGTTCTCCCACTATGGTGATAGATCTAAGGAACCACATTTCAAAAGAAACCTCACATAGTCCAAGGGGCTTTCTTACTGGAATTACAGCAGCCCAGCACCTTCTGGTGAAATAACTCTCTCCGTACACTTAGATTCATCCCCTCTGGTCCCATGGTTTGGGAAGGGTGTAGTTTGCTCAAGGAACCCCTGGCATGATCCCCATTCATCCCTGGCTGTTCACTCTTCCCGTTCAGAGTCCTGCCTCACAGCACCAAGGCCTGGGAGACCTTGCTGGTGAAAGCTGGGGCACAGAGGACATGGGCTATCTCAGATCCGCCTACACCTGCTCTTAGGGAATTTAACTTTGGTCTTGTAATAGTGATGCTTCATCTTTAATCCTGCCTGATGTAGCAACAGCTCGTTTTGGTGTCCTTCAATTGCCTTTGAGTCTCCACTGAGCTTTGATATGAACCATTGCTGTGCTTTGTGGGATTAAGGCACCTTTGCCTAAACTTTAGTTCTAACTGCAAGGCAGGCATCTTGTCTAAAACATTGCCAGAGCGCTTAGGCCTCAAAAACTAACCATTCTCATGATATTTGACATGGGGTAAATATATAAAATTACTTAATTGCCTACACAGCATTGTTCACCTGTCGGAACAACGAGAAAGCTTCCAGGACAACGTGCAGCTGATGTATACAGAGCTCTCCCCACAAAGGTTTCCAAAACAAGCTTAAGGGTCAGTAGCGTCAAGGAAGCTTGATTGGTCTGTCCCTAAGAGAAAATCCCACAGAGCTTGGAATGTTGTGGAAACACCGTGGTCAAGCTCTGTGAACACAAAGCAACCTGGAGATGTCAAGGAGCCAGTTGTCTGCACATTTGCTATCCTGGGCCAAGAGTCTGTCATCTTTTGATAGATGCTGTTCTTGGGTGAACTATGCTCATTATGACCTCGTTATGATACCAAAACACACCTCCATCCCAAACGCTACCTGCTTCCAAAGTGCGACCACCCCTCACTGAGCTTGCTCATTGGATTTTTCTAGTCTAGACCTTTAAATATGAAGTGAGGAAAAATTTACAGCAATCACCATAAAGATATGCATGACTAGAGTCACTCAAGCTCTGCCTGAAAGGTAACAAATAATATAAAAATGGCCCAAGAGAGGGGAGGTGTGAGGGAAGATACCATCATCATCAGGGAAAATACCACCATGGACCACCTCTGACTCTCGGGATCACTCAACGGGTCGAGCCTCTCTTCCTCCCCACAGGGACGCCTTTGGGTAAGGTCCGAACACTTGGTCTCACCAAGTGCTGCTGCAAGATACTTGGGAAATTTTTATAGAACTGCTCATAATCGATTACATCTGTAGCTTCCGCACTGATTTGCAGTCAGTCACTATCACCAGCAATCAAAAGGGATCTGTGCATCTGTCGCCTAAAGAAATTATATTTGATCCTAATCTGGCCGTTTGAGTCCCTGTTGATTTTATTCCGATCTGGCCATGTGGGTCCCTGTTGACTCTTTCCAGGGGCACTGTCAGATCGATTCCGATCTGGCCGTGAGAGTCCCTGTTGACAATTCCAGGGGTTCTGTTGGATCGAAGATATTGGCACCCTTGTGAAGGCTGGTCTCATAATTCCAGGGGCGCTGTCAGATCACAGGCATATTCCAGGGGCGCTGTCAGATCACAGGCGTATTCCAGGGGCGCTGTCAGGTAGAAGGCAGTTGGGCATGTCGTGCTAGTAACGTGGAATTGGGCATCTCTCAGAACCTGAGCCCAGCTGCCCCCAGCCCCTCTGATATCTGAGCACAAGCTGGAATGCAAGGGGGTTTAGCTTCTGCCACACTGATATGAGCCTTTTTGCAACAGCACTTGTTGCCTCTTTTAACACAACTGAAGGTGGTGCCTCGCTTTTGCAGAAGAAATTGTTGCCCCTTGTTCACAACAGGAATTGGTGCCTCCTTTTAACGCAACAAATGGTTTGAGTTAGAAGGGACCTAAAAGAGCATCTAGGCCAACCCTCTGGCCATGGGCAGGGACATCTCTCACTAGTTCACGTCGCTCAAAGTTTCTGACCTTAGATACTTCCAGAGATGAGGCACCCACTTGTCTGGGCAATCTGTTTCAGTCTCTTGTTATGCTCATCATAACATATTTTCTTGTTTTATCCAATCTGAATCTACAGTTTAAAAGCATTACCCCTTATTCTGCCACTATTGTACCAATAAATGATCAGAGATTTTTTAAGGGTTAACGTCCCACATGATAAAACACAATGGGGAAAATCAAGTAAAGACCTTATTACAAAATTATGGAAAACAAATGAAGAAAAAAAAGGTTTATTTCCAGAAATACAAAACACCTATTCTCTCATTTCTCCATCTTCTCTCTCTTCTTCCACACCTCTGATGTACAAAACATTATTGCACCTTATCAAAACCTCACCCAGGTGTCCAGACAACACAAAGTCTCGCTCCATCTCTCTTGGACTATGACCGCTACGGTTTCGTCTGCAAACAACTTGGAGAGTGCTGAGACATCTCCCAAGATGAGGTTTAGAGGCCTCAAGCACATGACCAGTACACAGAGGCTGAGGGCCCTGGACTCCGTGCTGTGGAGACCAAGGAGAGTATAGCAGTAGCCTGAGAAAGAAATTTCAACAGAGGGGAGGTGCTGTGGGGCAATGCATCAGCCAGAAGGAGTCTGGATGTGCCCAAGGCTTTGTGTTTCAAGGTGCAACCAGGGAGGACAGAGAGACACCAGTAAAGGAAGGTGACAGCCAGGTGGGGCAGCCGGGTGAATGACTACAGCCTGCAAGGACAGAGGCACAGGACATGTGACACTGTAGGACAGTGTGAGGTGGAGATGACAGAGGGGTGTGGAAAAGCTGAAAGCCCCCTGACAGAGCCAACCTCTTCATGACTTGTTTATGGTTGCTGTCTCTGTCAATGATGCCTGTAAGGAGACAACTGATCCTTCCAGCACTGGGGCCTCATTGCTTCCTTGTCCAAATTTAGGAGTCTGGGAGGTGTCAGACCAGGGCCCTGCCCTGCCCTGGCCCTGCACATCTCCACACCCAGTAAGAGCCCTGAGGAATCAGAGCAGGACAGGATCCACCTTCTCAGGAGCTGGGGTCAGGGCTTGGTCCTTTGGATTCATGAAACACATCCAGGTTTACCCAGCATCACAGGACCTTTGCCTTGCTTTTCCTGACCTGCCATCTCTGCATCCAGTTTTCTGCTCTAACTGGACACTGGGGATGCTTTCTCAGTAGTGCCCCTCACTGGGACTCACTAACAGTCAAGAAACTTTGGAGTCTGAATCTGACTTGGACTTCCTGAGTGGTTTCCTCAACTTTCTCTTAGTCTCTGAGGATCATGATCTCAGCACAAACCTCATGGAAGAGTTCATTAAAGTGGTGCCTTGTGCTGGTACTGTGCTGCTGAGCTGGGCAGGGTTCCTGGGATGGAGGGAGCTGATGGCAAGCGGGCAGCGCTGCCGAGAGACAGCTCTGCTTGGGAGCAGCTCCTCTGCCCAGCGCAGCAGGGCTGAGGGCACTGCCTGCAGGCACCCAAAGCAGAGGAGCCAGCACAGAGATGTTGATGGCAGAGACGAGAAGAGGAGGAATCTTCAGACCCTTTGACATGTTAAGTCTCTGGATGCAGGGCAAAGTAGCTGCACTATAGGGAGAAATTTCATAAACCTGTCAGAACTCACAGCCTATGGGACACCTGTGTTCCATGGCAAAGAAGGAGGACGTGTTCCAGAGCAGGACTTCCCTACTGAACCATCTAAGGGACAGGATGTGAGAGCTGCCTTCTCCTGGGGATGTCAGCAGATCCTCCTCAGGTACAATGAGATGGAGCGAGGGGCTTGGCAATCTGCCCTTGGCCAGTGGATTCCTCTGTGGGGGAGCAGGCAGGGGTGCCCAGGGCTGTCCTTGGAGCAGGGTCCCTGCACAGTGCCAGGGGCTGTGTGCTGGGGCAGGGACTCTGCCGCCTGCCAGGGTCAGCACTCAGCCTGCCCGGGGAGCTCCCCACGGCCCTGGGGGAAAAGATATATGGGGAAGGGGGGACCCTGGCAGGGCAGGAAGGGTGTTTCTGCTCTTGAGAGGCTGTAGTGTGATGCAGGGATTCTTAGAGCTCCAGATCCTCCCCACAGCAATTGCAGAGGTTCTCTTTGAAGAAGGACATCAAAGCAGCTTTTACATGAAAGGGAAGGAATCTGTGCTTCCAGATTATCACTGTGTTTGGCTGGGTGGGGAGGGGGAAATGGGAATTTATTTCTCTATTCTTGGCAGTCAGCAAGACCTCAGTCCTCATTAGCATTTGCCTGAGCATCTCCCCAACCCTTGCCCCCCCAGAGCTGCCCCTGGGCAGTGCCAGGCTGCTGCCAGGAGGGGTCTGCAGGGCAGAGCTGAGCCCCCAGCAGCTGGGATGGCCTGTGGGAGCAGGGACAGGGAGGAGGCCTGGGCACAGAGGAGCAGTTCCTGGCAGGGACAGCTCTAGGCAGCAGAGCCAGGGGCAGGGGCTGGGGGGAAGCTGAAAACCAGCCTGAGGGAGGCTGCCTTCAGGCTGCTCCTTTGTCTCCTGCCCTGCAGGTGGCTGCTGGGGGGGCTCTGCTGGACAAGGAGCTGACTCTCTCTGCAGAACATCCCATCTCCAGGAGCCACAAGTGTTGGCTTGGCCTGTCCTAGTGGGCTCACAGCTGTCCCCAGAAAGGCTCAGCTCTGCCACAGGATTCCAGGGAGTGCTGAGCCTTTCCCTGGGGCCACACTCTGCTCACACAGGCCTTGGCTTCTCTGCGTGAGGGGTCGTCTCCTGCTCTGTCCGTCACACCTGCACCTCTGGGCTGGGACAGAGAAGAGGGCACAGAGCTGTCCTTTCAAATAATGCTCCCTTGCTCTTGTCAGAGAACAGACATCTGTGATATCTTAAAGGGTGATTTCTCTGTGAGGTAATGTTCAAGGTAGACAAGGAAAAGCACAAGGCAGCTGAGAACAAGGCTGATGGACACGGAAACTGTCCTGGCTCTGCACTGAGCTGCAGAGAGCTGAGGATTTTTCCTGTCTTGTCTCAGCACTCTTCACATCAGTCATGGAAATGAGGATTTCTAACCCTAAAGAGTAGACTGACCAGAGGTGATGGTGGAAAGTAAAAACATCCACAAAATTGCTATAAGGAGATGCTAAGCATCTTCTCTGCAGCTCACACTATTCCATCTCATGAGTGCAGACACTGAACTTTTCCATTAGGGGTGGATTACATCTGACATCCATTGGGAATGTCAGGGCTGTCACAAACCAGTTCAATGTACCCCGTGTACAGAGCAGAGCTGACTCCTCAGCAGCACACGGGCAAAGATCCTGCTCCTCACAGCACACTCAGTCACCTCAAACCAGAGAAAGAAACCACATTTTAACTCTGGGGGATATCTACAAAAAAAAAGAGTCAGAGTGCTCAGAGCAGTCTGTCTCAATTTTAACCTGTCCTTTCTTTCTTTCTTTGGACAGAGCTCCCGTGTCAGAAACTGCAAATGTCCAATGGCAGCTCCATCAGCCAGTTCCTCCTCCTGCCATTCAAAGACACGCGGCAGCTGCAGCTCTTGCACTTCTGCCTCTTCCTGGGCATCTACCTGGCTGCCCTCCTGGGCAACGGCCTCATCATCACCACCATCGCCTGGCACCACCACCTCCACACTCCCATGTACTTCTTCCTCCTCTCTCTTCTGGACCTGGGCTCCATCTCCACCACTGTCCCCAAAGCCATGGCCAATTCCCTCTGGGACAAAAGGAACATCTCCTATACAGGATGTGCTGTACTAGTCTTTTTCTTTCTCTTCCTGATTGTAGGGGAGTACTGTCTCCTCACCATCATAGCCTATGACCGCTACGTGGCCATCTGCCAGCCCCTGCACTACGGGACCCTCCTGGGCAGCAGAGCTTGTGCCCACATGGCAGCAGCTGCCTGGGCCAGTGGGTTTCTCAATGCTCTCCTGCACACGGCCAAGACATTTTCAGTGCCCCTCTGCCAGGGCAATGCTGTGGGACAGTTCTTCTGTGAAATCCCACACATCCTCAAGCTCTCCTGCTCACATTCAGACTACCTCAGGGAAGTCAGGCTGATTGTGTGTGGTGCCTGTTTACTCTTTGTGTGTTTTGTTTTCATGGTGGTGTCCTATGTTGGGATCTTCAGGGCCGTGCTGAGGATCCCCTTGCAGCAGGGACGGCACAAAGCCTTCTCCACATGCCTCCCTCACCTGGCCGTGGTCTCCCTCTTTCTCAGCACTGCCATCTTTGCCCATTTGAAGCCCCCCTCCAATTCCTCCCCATCCCTGGACCTGATGACATCAGTTCTGTTCTCGGTGGTGCCTTCAGCAGTGAACCCCCTCATCTACAGCTTGAGGAACCAGGAGCTCAAGGATGCCCTAAGGAAAATGATCACAAGCAAAAAGGTTGTTTTTATCTGCCATCATTCATAATATAATTCATTACTTCCCAGCCTTCACTCTCATGTTTTGAGAAGGTGTCCAATCATGTGGTTCCTCATAGGGAGTTTTTTGATAAAAATAATAAATTTATTGGTTTTTTGATAAAAAAAACCAATAAATTAATTTATTAAACTTCTAATTTGCTGTGTGCCTGTTGAATTAGATCCAGAGATGATATAATGAGGAATCATGCTATTCAAAAATAAAATTGGCCCTGCAGTGACTGGATATCCAAGATCCTTCCTCTGAGACCTTTGCCAAGCTGCAGGGCAGCGCCTGTGTGCAGAGGTGGAGGTTAGAAGAGTCCCGGCACAGCAGCACGGCCACGGACCTCCAGCGCTGGGTCTCTCCAGAGCTGCTCTTTCCTCTCCCATACTCTCTTCCTGAGCCGCTGTGCTGCAGTGAGGCCTGAGGGCTCTGGCATCTTGGTCCCCATCCTGCGGTGTGGCCATGCTGTGACCACAGATGCGGACAGCCCATGGGCACTTCTGGCATAGAGCTGGCCTTCAGAACACTATTTTCATCATGAAAGGGTATCATGTCAGTGTAGTGCACGAAGACAGGACTGTCCTAATGTTGTTCTCAAGAACATGCTCAGGAAAATGCATGGGAGAGAAAGCACCAGTGGAAAGATAAGTGTGTGAGTGTCCACGGTGGGGACACACGGCATTGTCCTTCCACAGCCAGAGCAATTCTCAGCTCTCCTGCTTTGAGCTAAATAGACTCAATTCTGTTCTGCAGCTTTTTCTTTCTAGCTCAGTCTCTCCTAAGAGAAGGCACTTTCTGAAGGGAACAGCGTGTCTGTGCAGACAGTGCCTTCTGCTGGAGGGGAGAACACTGGTGTCTGCAGTCACTGCCAGGGCTGGGGATGCAGAAAGGCTCTGGCTGCTCCTGGCTCCTGGAGTGACCGATGTGGCGGCCTGAAAGGCACAGACTCAGCTCTTGAGAGAAGCAAAGACAAAGTATTTATGGGTTACAAACAGGAGACCAGACTATGCAGCCAAGATGGTTACTAGCTCATGTGCTCCTTTAGTCACTCTCTTATCACACAGGGAGAACAGACGTTCCCAGGTCTGCTTTGATCACACTCTCCCGTTCACTCCCGGGCACATCTGGTGTACAAGAAGCGTCTTATCTGTCCATTCTCAGGAGCTCAACATGAGCTGTATTTGGCTGGTCACGATCTCTTTTGATTATCAGCAAGCAAGAGTTTCGTACTTGTCTAGAAAAGAGCTCAAGGACGAATGTCTTTATTCTGCAACGCAGTGCTGCTGGGATGTGGGTGTGTGTGTCATTCTGTATCGGATTTGTATATATTTTAATATAGAGCATTATTTTCATTTTTCCCTTATGAGTAATGTTATTGTTTTATTAAAAGTGGTTTAGGTTTCTTTTCCAATCCGTCAGTCTCTCTGCCTCGTTCCCTTTTTCCATCCCCTTTGGAGAGGGAGAGCTTAGAGAGCATCTGCCAGTATTTAGTGGCCAGCCCAGGCAGAAGTCTGGAAACCTACTTGCAAGCAGGACAGGGTGAGGAACAGAAAAAGCTGGGTGCTCTCCAAGTACTGCTCAGCAAGAGCTAAAGCACTGGGGTGTTAGCAACACCACTTCCAGCACAAATCCCAAACACCCACCATATGAGCTGCCATTACGTAAATTAACTCCATCACAGCCAAAATCATCTCAGTCTCCCCACCTCAGCCCATGCTCTTTGCCTCATGCTCAGATCTCACACTCTCCAATGGATCCTCACCAACCATCACCCCCCTTCCCATGTTCTGATTTATGCACAGATATCATTCCCTTCACCTACGGCCTTCTCGATGAAGCCCCACACAGCCTCTTTGTTCGCTCCTTCCCAGAGGGAAGTGGGAGACCATTGGAAGGGGAAAATGACAGAATCCATGATTTGAGATAAAGACAGTTTCATAGGTAAAGAAAAGCTCTCTGTGAACATCAAGATGATGAAGAAACTAATTTCCTACTTCCCATTGGCAGCCACATTTTCACCCGTTTCCAGGAAAGTGTCATTTTTCAGACAGTTTTCAATTCATCTCACTGCCTACTTGTCCATCCTGTGTTGCCCCAGGTTCTCAGTGAGGATTTCATGGGAGATAGTGTCAAAAGCTTTACTGATATCCAGGTAACCTCTACTCATCTGCCAAGCCAGTTACGTCATTGGGGAAGTTGATGAAGGTATCATACAGGAATGACCTTGGCTCCCATTGGCTGTGCTCTGGGCCTCTGTGTGTCAGTTGGGGTCTGGCACTTGGAGGGCCACGATGTTACATCATCACACACCCCAGAAAGATCTGGCCACCTCAGAAGCAAGGAAGATGTGAGGGAAGTGCTACCAATGGTGGACATTGCTTGAGAGTCTTTGTCCAACCTCCCTTGCTCTGTGCTCTGTTTTGATGGGAAACTCAGACATGGAAGGTGTTAATACAAACATGTCCTGGGAACAGTTTCTCCACTCTCAGTGTTCACAGGGAATGCATTTAGAAATAACTGCATAAGTCTGGATTTACACAGAAGGAGTGAAAGCATCATCAGCTTGCTGGTGCATGTCAATAACCAATGAAAAACATTCATGAGAATTTATAGTCACCCCTCAAATGTCTGAAAACAAGGACTTTTTACAGACCTACAACGTCAAGGATGTTTCTGCACAGGTTTCAAGCCCTGCCTAACATCTTCCTTTGGGGGCTGCTGCAGTTGCCCACCCAGAGCTGGCCACTGCCTCCAAGGTAGCTGAGGCAGCAGTGGCAGCTGAAGACCCCACTTGTGGGGTGATGCAGGACCAACGTCAGCCCTTCCAGAGCATGAAGTGCCTACATTTTCTCTATCACAGCATTTTTTAGCCTTTTAGTCATCTCAGAGATGCTGCCAGCATTGCTGATGGGCTGAGATTTGACCAGGGGCAGATGTGCGTTGGAGCTACAACGGACTGTGCTCACCATGGGGACAACTGGTGCCTTCTCACAGAAGCACCCCTGCAGCCCCTGCCTCCACCTCCCAGCTAACAAAGCCCTGCCAATACAACGGTGATTGGCTGTGGGGCAGAGCAGGGTGGGGGGATTAAAAAATAGAGAAAGGACACCCTAGAGAGAGAGGCAGAATGGGGGGAGAAATAGAAATAGGCTACAGGACAGAGAGGAGAAAAGAACAGGGCACAAGACTCAGAGAGGTGGAGAAAGACAAAGAATAGAGATGGACCGGAGGGCAGAAAGAGAGGAATTAAGAAAGGAACGATGAAGTGGGCAGAGACTGAGAAGGAAGAACAGACCTCACAGAGCTAAAGGGAAGAGAGCAGAATTAAAGGACAGGGACAGAGAGTCAGAAAGAAACAGAATGGTGAAAAGGGGAATGAGCCACAGAATAGAGAGGGAAGAAATTAAAACCTAGGGAGAGGGACCTGGAATGAGAGAAGATCATGAAGAAAAAGCGTATCTGGTGTATAGGGCAGAGGGAGAGGGAAGACAGAGACTGACAAAGGGAGGATGCTTCACAAGACTTGTATCTGCTGGTTGCAGTGAGATGCTGGGAAACAGCAACACAAGAAGGCTGTAGGAGACGGGAGAGGAGGTGGGAGAAAGAGAACAGGGAAAAAAAATGGTACAAAAGGGCAGAAAAGCAGTTAGGAGCAGCACTGGATAGGTAACAGAATCAATCAAACACTGGGAGGTTGCCTGCTACAAAGATAACGGCACAATTGGCGTTGCAGCCCCAAACGGCGAGTAGTACGAGTCACGCTGGTGTCTTCCCTTCCTTACTCGACTCCTTACACCGGGGCACTGAGAGGTCATGTGCTCTGTGGAAAGTGTCCTTAAAGACCTGCCAGCTCTGTTCTGCTCCTTTGTCCCTGAGGACCAGTTCCCAGGGGTCCCCGGCTAACTCCTTGAAGAGCTGGAAGTCTGCTTTCCGAAGATTCGGGGTCTTGACTGTGCTCCTCACTTGGCACGGATCCATCAGGACTGTGAACTCTGCCAGCGCATGATCACGGCAGCCCAGGCCGCCTCCAATCTTGACATCCCCGAGGAGCTCGCTTGCACTGGTGACCTGTGAGGTCACAGGTGTCTGAGAAGCTGGAAGGCCAGGAGACAGCACTTGTCTTGTTGGGGGTGTTTGCAAGGTCACTTGTGACAAATGGCCAGGAAGAGGCCCATGGGTTGTGTATGTGCTTGGGAAGGCTCCTGGACTATCAGGAGCAGGGACATGGTTGTGATGTCACTGGTGCCTGAGAAGATGACAGGTTAGAAAGGAATCATAGAGTCCTAGAATAATAGAATCATAGAACAGTTCAGGTTGGAAAAGACGCTTGGGATCATCGAGTCCAACCATTTACCCTACACTGCACGTTCACCCCTAAGCCATCTCCCCCAACACTACATCTGAGCGACACTTAAACACATCCAGGGGTGGTGACTCAACCACCTCCCTGGGCAGTCTGTTCCAGTGTCTGACCACTCTTTCTGTGAAGAATTTCTTCCTAATGTCCAGTCTAAAACTTGAACCCATTCCCCCTGGTTCTGGCCCTAATGACCTGTGAGAAGAGCACCAACCTCTCTACAACATCCTTTCAAGTAATTTAGAGCATGATGAGGTCTCCCCTCAGCCTCCTCTTTGTCAAACTGAACAGTCCCAGCTCCCTCAATCGCTCCTCGTAAGATCTATTCTCCAGGCCCTTCACCAGCTTCGTTGCCCTCCTTTGTTAGGAGAAGACCAATATCTTGGGTTGGCACCCAAATGCCTGATAGGCTAACAGCAGGCACATGGTGAGTTCAGGTGTTGTGACATCATCTGTGGCTGAGCGTCACAGTCAGAATAAGCCACAAGCACACAGGGGTGGCACTACTAATGTGTGAGAACCCACTCCTAACGGCACCTTGTGGCTGCTGGACTTGGCCGGGTGCGTCAGAGAGGCATGGCAGGGGAGAGGAGCTGCCCGGTCCCGTCTTTGCGAGGCTGAAGGAGCAGGTCCCCAGCCCTGGCTGTAGCAGTCGGGGAGGGGGTGGCTCGAGGATGCCATGGAGATGTGCCTCGACACGGTGCCAGGAGGAAACCACAGGCTGCCTGCCTGGGTGCAGCATGGTGGGGATCACATGGGCTGTGGTTTGTGCACCTGCAGGGTCTGGCTCCTGACGTGCCTGTGGGGAATAACGGCCCATGGGGGACAGGCTGAAAGTCAGGGGCACAGCTGAGCCTCAGGGCTGAGTGTCTGCTGCCAGGGCAGAGACAGGACCCAGCTCCTGCTCCTGCGAGGGACCCACCGTGCAGCTCTCCAGGGAGGGATGGTTGAACCAGCGCTCGGGGATGGAGCTCTTCTCCTGGCCAAGGACCTCTCTCAGCTGCTGCTCTGAGCACATCGGGGGCTGTCACAAAGGCAGGGGCTGTTTTCTTTCCAGCCTGACACAGCCCCCCATGCTGTCCCAGCTCCACGGTTGACGTGGCTCAGGGACAGCTGGACCCTGGACTCTTGGGTTCTTGGATGAGCCCAGTGAGGGAGATGCTTGGTGCTCCCAGCCCCCTCAGCAGGGTACAAGGGCACACAGACTCATTTCCCCTCCACAGCCACCTTCTCTCATGACAATTCTGCACAGCAGCGACCATGACGCCCACAGTGGGACATACGTGTCCATCATATATGGTCATGAACGGCTGTAAAGAAGTTCATTGGAGGGCTGGGCTGTCAGAGGGGAGATAGCTCCCGATAACGTCTAATAAGGTGCTGCTGCTTTGATTGGCTCCTTCAGCATCTCTTTCAGCATCTGCAGAGAGACATATCACCCTCCCATCACCGTTGTCCCCGTGAGTCCCCAGGAGCTGTGGCAGGGAGTGGAGTTCAGCAGGGCTGTGCCAGCAGGGTGGGAGGCTCAGGACGGTCATGGAGGGACCCCTTTCCGCTCGGGTGCTGTGGCTGCTCCTCTGGGTGCAGCTGTGCAGGGGTAAGTGCTCGTTCCCTTGTCCTACTTCCAGGGGCCGGTGGGATCATGAGCATTCCTCTGGGAATGGAATTTCTATCCAGGCACCGCTGAGACAAGGAGCAGAAGGTGCTCAGTTCCACGGACCTTCTGCCCTTCCTTGTGCCTCTCCGTGTTCATGGCAGCCTGTTCATGGCTGCATTTATAGACAATGCCACCCTGGGGTTCCCTTTTGGGAACCCTTGTTCCCCAGTGCTGTTCCTTGAGGCTGGTGGGGGCCTGGCTGGTGATGGCAGCACTCAGCGATTCTCAGAGCACAGCCAATCTCTTGGGTTCTCCAGAGGATTTGTTCTGTGCTCGGTGACCCCAGGCACCAAGGGGAGCCCTGACCCCAGGAAGGTAGTTTGTGCCCCTCATAGAATCATAGAATCCTAGAATGGCCCAGGCTGGAAGGGACCTTAGAGATCATCTCATCCATCCTCCCTGTCACCGGCAGGGACGCCTCTCAACCAGATCAGGCTACTCAAGGCTCTGTCCAACCTGGCCTTGAACACCTCCAGGGAGGGGGCAGCCACAACATCTCTGGGCAATTTATTGCAAAGTCTTGCCACCCTCGGACTGAAGAGTTTCTTCCTAAGACATAATCTAAACCTATTCTCCTTCAACTTAAACCCATTTTCCCTTGTCCTATCAGTGGACGCTCTTGTCAAAAGTCCCTCCTCAGCCTTCCTGTAGGTCCCTTCAGGTATTGGAAGGTCCCCCCAAAGTCTTCTCTTTTCAAGACTGAACAATCCCAGCTCCCGCAGCCTGTCCTTGTAGCAGAGGTGCTCCAGCCCCTGGATCATCTTTGTGTCCCCCTCTGAACACGTTCCAACAGTTCCATGTCCCTCTTATGGTGGGGACACCAGAACTGGATGCAGTATTCAAAGTTTCCTTCCTGGGGGCCCTGGCAAAGAAGAGGGGCTGGGCTGGCTTTGAGGGACCCTTGGGATCATCTCAGTGCTCCCAGAGGACATGGGAATGGTGTTGGTTCAGGTGGTGCCAGGGCAGAGGATGGATGGGACAAGCTGTGGGCCTGGGGACACGGGGTCATTCGGGGTGTTCTGGGCTGGGGAGGAGCGTGTGCCCTGTGCAGGGATGGGAGCACAGAGTGCAGCCAGGCATGGGCAGAGAGTCATGGGAGGAGAAGGAGGTGTCCAGGGCTGTGGGGTGGCAAATAGCCCAGCATGGCTGGAGTTGGCAACTCCTAGCTAGCATTGACCGCAGGGAGAGGAGGAGCAACTCCGGCTGCCCCAGGGATAACTGGAAGAGGAAAGGGCTCTTACCCCATTGCCTGTGACTCGGGCTGGGCAGAGGGCACCTCCAGACCCGCTGTCTGGAGCTCCGAACTCTTCTGACCAGTCTCATGTCCATGTTTGAAGGGGCTGTGGAGGTGAGGCTGAAGGATGGTGGCAGTCACTGTGCTGGGAGAGTGGAGGTGAAACACCAGGGCCAGTGGGGGACTGTGTGTGGACGCTTCTGGAACATGAACAACGCTGCAGTGGTTTGTAGGCAGCTGGGCTGCGGGTCTGCCCTTGAAATTCCTCGGCATAGACTCTTTTGGCCAGGATCTGGACCCATTTGGATGGATTTTGTTCGCTGTCATGGCAACGAGTCTGCACTGTCTGACTGCACACACAGAGGATGGGGTCAACATCACTGCGATCACGGTTTTGATGTTGGAGTGAACTGTTCAGGTATGGGGCCCACCTGTAGCCCATGACCACCTCATTCCTCTTCCAGGGTCACCTCATGAGAGCCAGACCATGGACACAGAGCCCTGTGCAGGCAGTGCTGACTTGCTGTCCCTCTCCTGTCTTGGGTCAGCCCCATGACGTGTGTCATCCACCACCAGTGGCCCAATAGCCTGAGAGACCCCAGGAACGGGGCTTCTCAGGGCTCCCAGGAGCCCAGGAACAGGGCTTCTCAGGGCTCCAAGGACCCCAGGAATGGGGCTTCTCAGGGTTCCAAGAACTCCAGGAACGGGGCTTCTCAAGGCTCCAAGGACCCCAGGAATGGGGCTTCTCAGGGCTCACAGGAGCCCAGGAACGGGGCTTCTCAGGGCTCCAAGGACCCCAGGAATGGGGCTTCTCAGGGTTCCAAGAACCCCAGGAATGGGGCTTCTCAGGGTTCCCAGGAGCCCAGGAACGGGGCTTCTCAGGGCTCCAAGGAGCCCAGGAATGGGGCTTCTCATGGCTCCAAGAACTCCAGGAATGAGGCTTCTCAGGGCTCCAAGGACCCCAGGAACAGGGCTTCTCAGGGCTCCAAGGAGCCCAGATGTTTGTGCCATCAGCACCCAGAGGGAGCTGCTGAGGTCCTCGTGGGGGTCTTGGAGATGAGATGGGACCTCTAACACCCATGGGTCTCTGGAATTCACAGGGGTCTTTGGTTGCTCCAGGGTTTGTCCGGTTAGTTGGAGGGGACAGTGCCTGTTCAGGACGCATGGAGATCCATGATGGGAATGAGTGGAACACTGTCTGTGACTCAGACTTTGGTCCCAAAGTCGCCGACGTGGTCTGTAGGAACCTTCAGTGTGGTGCAGCTCTACCTGTCCATGGGGCAGCTCGCTTTGGAGAAGGGGCTGGTCCCATGTGGGACAGAGAGCTGCAATGTGCGGGGAACGAATCTCTTCTTGCCTCCTGCCCCAGGGGATCCCCAAGAAACCAGCCCTGCAGCCACACAAGTGATGCTGGTGTCACCTGCTCACGTAAGGACTCAGGGCATTGTGTTGAACACCGGGTGGGTTCTGGGAATGGGGGAGCAGGGCAGGACTGAGGGTGAAGACAGAAGGAGTGAAGTGGTTGTCTACAGCACTAAAATCACAGAAGGAGGGGAAAGGAAGGCTGTCCTGCCAGCCTCTGCAGCTACTGAGAGTGCAAAAGCACCAGCCCACCCTCTCTCATCTTTCTTTGTCCCTGAGCGCACAGGGTTCAGGCTGGTGAACGGCAGCACAAGGTGTGAGGGGAGAGTGGAGGTCCACGTGCTGGGGACCTGGGGCACCCTCTGTGCCTCTCACTGGGATCTCTCGGACGCCCACGTTCTCTGCCGTCACCTCGACTGTGGGTTTGCTGAGTCCATCCCTGCAGGAGGGCATTTTGGGAGAGGAACCGGCCCCGTCTGGAGAGACTCGTTCCACTGTGAGGGGACTGAAGCCCACCTGGGCCAGTGCCCAGTGAGTGCCCTGGGGGCCTCACCATGCTCCCATGAGAACAGCGCTGCTGTCATTTGCTCAGGTGAGTGCTGGGAAGACACTGGGTTAACTCCAGTTTCCCCTCACATGAGAAAGATCAACCCAGCCAGGGACCCTGTTGTGGTGCCGGGCTGCATCTCACCCTGGAGAAACCCTGGCATCACCAGGAGGGATCTGAAAGGTTTTGCCTGCTGGAAACAACTGCTCTGCTGGAGGAGAGGTCAGGGGGGCCACCGCCAGGCTCAGGCTCCTTTGATCTCCCACTGTGGGACAGTCCCAGGACAGGGCTGTGGGGTTCATCTCCATCTCTCCAGCTGCAGACAGCATCTGGCTCCAGAAGGCTCAGGGACCGCGCATCCAGCCCCAGGGAGCCCTGGCCCAGGAGTTCCCTCAGAGGGCTGGACAAAGTGGGCTCCCAGGGTCCCAGAGCCTGGAGAGGTGCCTGCGCCCCTCGGTGCCACCAAGGCTGCTCTCCCCAGGCCCAGCTGGCTCCGGGTCCCTGCGGCTGGTGGGTGGAGGAAGTCGGTGTGACGGACGAGTGGAGATCTTCCAGGACGGGACGTGGCACAGGGTCCTGGCTGAGCAGTGGGACGTGCAGGAGGCCAGCGTGGTGTGCCGGCAGCTGTGGTGCGGAGAGGCAGAGGCAGCCCACAACCCTGCGAAGGCTCAGAGAGGGACGGGCGCCGTGGGGCTGCGAGGGGTCCGGTGCACAGGGCACGAGGCCAGCCTGACCCTCTGCAACGCCTCCCTGCCTGACAGTGTGCTGGCAGCGGGGATTGCAGAGGACGTGGGGGTCATTTGCTGGGGTGAGTGGCACTGTGAAGGCCCCCGGGCTCTGGGATGTGGGGACACCAGCTCCTGATGACAGTTGGGGTCTCTGGGATAGGGGAACACCAGCCCCTGACGGAGGTGTCTTCCCACGGGGGTCTCTTCCCACTGCAGGGAGCCGACAGATCCGGCTGGTGAACGGGTCTGGGCGCTGCGCTGGGAGAGTGGAGATCTACCACCAGGGCAGCTGGGGCACCGTCTGCGACGACGGCTGGGACCTGCCCGATGCCACCGTCGTTTGCCACCAGCTGGGCTGTGGAGGGGCAGTGGAAGCCGTTGGCTCTGCGGGCTTTGGGAAAGGTTCTGGGCAGATCTGGCTGGACGGTGTGAACTGCTCTGGGACTGAAGCTGCTCTCTGGGACTGCCCGGCGGGGTCCTGGGGGCAGCACGACTGCGGGCACAAGGAGGACGCAGGAGTCGTCTGCTCAGGTCTGTGCCAGGAGCTGCAGTGGGAGCCAGCAGGGGCCAAGGCTGTTCCTGGCTGCCGCTGAGTCCCTGCCTGAGCCTATCCTGGGGACACCCATGGACGGGTCCCATCACTCCTACTGGGGGTCCCATGCAAGCTGAGCCATCCTGAAGGCTCTGCCAGGATGGGACAAGGGTGTCTGTCCATCAGGGACTTCACCCTGCCCCCTGGCAAAAGGGGGGCTCGCTGGCCGTGCCTCTGCCTGTCTCAGGGCCTGGGGATGGGGGGAAGGAGCTTCTCTGATCGCACAACCCCAAGAGCAGGGGTCTTTCCTCACAGAGTTCATGGCCCTGAGGCTGGAGAACAGAAGCACCTGCTCCGGGCGCCTGCAGGTTTTCTACAACGGGACGTGGGGGAGCGTTTGCTCCAACTGGATGACTCCCGAGACCGTGTCACTGGTGTGCAAGGAGCTGGGCTGCGGGGACAGAGGGCACCTGAAAACACACCTGCCCTCTGGTAGGGTGTCTGGCACCGCCTGGTTGGATCACGTGGAGTGTGGGGAGAGAAACAGCTCCTTCTGGCAGTGCCCCTCCACTCCCTGGGATCGGCAGTCGTGCAACGATCTGCGAGAAGAGACCCACATTGTTTGCAATGGTAATTCTGAGCTCCACGGGCACCAGTGTCCTCCCAGCTCCTGCTCCTGCTGGGTATGGCGAAGTGCAGAGACAGGGCCCACAGGACAGATCCTTCTGCTACTCATGGCAAAAACAGAATTTCAGCTCTCAGATTCCCAAACACTCACCAGTAGTTCCCAGCCGGGTTGCCAGGAGCTCCAGGCAAGTCAGAGGGGTCTCCTGGAAAGGTCTCAGAAGAGACCAGCCAGGTCTTTGGGAAGTGTCTCATCAATGGACCCTCCCACAGCTCTGTGGACCACAGTCCCTTTAGGGATGTCACACAGGAAGGAATAAGCTGAGCTCAACCCCGCTATCTGCTTCATAATTCCTTTGCTGCAGCCCTTTCACTCCAGAATCTCCTCTACAGGGAGACGGCCAGAAATGTCCCCAGTCCCGGGGTCCACGTGCCCAAACTCCACCAGCTGCACAGGTAGCGGATCCTCAGCATGTTTCTCTCACCCGGCAGGGCTCTGCCTGTTCTCCCGGTGCCCCGGCAGGTCTCTGCCTTCTCCAGACAGGGAGAAGATTCGTGCTGTGGGAGGCAAGGACGGGTGCTCAGGCAGAGTGGAGGTCTGGCACCGCGGCTCCTGGGGGACAGTGTGTGACGACTCCTGGGACGAGAAGGATGCAGAGGTGGCATGCAGACAGCTGGGCTGTGGCCCGATGGAGTCTGCCCTGGGGGAGGCTGCATTTGGGGAGGGCACGGGCCCCATCTGGCTGGAGCAGGTGGAGTGTCGGGGGACAGAGTCATCTCTGCAGGAGTGCTGGGCCCGGCCTGGGGACAGCGGTGTGTGCCAGCACAAGGAGGACGCTGCCGTGACCTGCTCGGGTGAGTGGAGGGGCTGGGACCCCTCAGGGGAGTATTTGCAATAATCCAGGACAAAGAATCACGGAATAACAGAATGTCAGGGGTTGGAAGGGACCTCAAAAGATCATCAAGTCCAGCCCCCTACCAGAGCCGGATCACCTACAGTAGGTCACACAGGAACACGTCACAGGCTGCTCCCTGGGCAGCCTGTGCCAGGACTCTGTCACCCTCACAGGGAAAAAGTTTTTTCTAATATTTTTATGGAACCTCCTGTGTTCCAGCTTGCACCCATTGACCCTTGTCCTGTCAGTGGACATTACTGAAAAGAGCCTGGCTCTGTCCTCCTGACACTCTCTCTTGACTTATTTATAAACACTTATGAGGTCACCCCTCAGCCTCCTCTTCTCCAAGCTAAAGAGACCCAGCTCCTTCAGCCTTTCCTCACCAGGGAAATGTTCCACTCCCTCCATCATCCCTGGGGCTGCGCTGGACTCTCTCAAGCAGTTCTCTGTCCTCCTTGAGCTGAGGGGCCCAGAACTGGACACAAGATTCCAGATGTGGCCTCACCAGGGCAGAGCAGAGGGGCAGGAGGACCTCTCTCCACCTACTGGCTACTCCCCTTGTAACACACCCCAGGATGCCATTGGCCTTCTTGGCCACTGCTGGCTCATGGCCATCCTGCTGCCGATCAGAACCCCCAGGTCCCTTTCTCCTACACTTCTCTCCAGCACATTTTCCCTGCTGGTCCCATCCTGTCCCCAGTGCAGGGCCCTGATCTCTGTCCCAGCCACCCTGACCAGCCCCACAGGAGGGGCAGTTGTGGTTGTATGCATCAGGGATATCTACCTATGGGGGGAAACACACACACACACAGGATGTGTCAGAGAGCTGCCTCCCTGGTACCAGCACACCCACCCTCTCAACCCAGCTCTCCTTCTCCTCTGCAGCTGCACCCAGCATGGCACCACCAACCCCTCGAGCAGGTAACCTCTCCTTCCTGCCCACACTGGATCTTTCTGGGGACAGGATGTGACCCCCAGCCAGAGGGAAGGGGCTCCTTGTTGGGGTGTGAAACCCCCAAAAGAAGACGCTAGGGTAGTGGGGGTGAGGAGGGCTGTCATTTACCCAGTGGGGTTGGATCTTCCCCATCACTCACCCCCTGGGGATCCCTTCCCCCTTTTAAATAGGGGTGCAGACCCGTGTGTCCTGGCCTCCCACCTCTCCTACACCTGCCCCTGCTCACTCTGTGTTCCTGCCCATGCAGGTTCCACTCAGGGCCGTCCGACCGGCAGCGGGACAGTCTCACTGCCCGTCATCATCTGCATCATCCTGGCAGCCCTCCTCTGCCTGCTCCTGGCCCTCCTGGCCGGGCAAGCGCGCAGCGCCAGGGCTGAGCGCAGAGGTGGGTCCTTTCCCCACGGTCCTTGGGGAAGATGCCACTAGGCAGGGCTGGGGGTGTCAGTGAGGGACACAGGCAAAGGTGGCTGACGAGAGGGTGCGCTGTCTGCTCTCCCATCAACTGCCTGACTGTGGGTCACCAGCAGCAAGAGGTAGAGAGAGTCCAGACATGAGGAAGAATCTGGGATGAGAAATGGCAGAACTGGGCTAGGGGGAATGGGGGAAAGGAGATGGATGAGCATGGGCCACTGATAGTGCTCTGGGCAGCTCCGGAAGGGGCTATGGGGCAGAGGAGACACCAGGAGGAGCACGGGACATCAGGGTCCATCTCCATGGTTTCAGACCTTCAAGTTGTTCCTCTGTCAAAACCTGGCAGGGCAGGGGCTGTGCGATGGATCCATGGGGCAGAGAGGAGAGGCGGGAGCTTTCCCCAGCACCAGGGACCTGACCCAGGGGACAGAAGGGCACAAGGGCCATCTCTGAAGGGAACAGGCAAGGGCGTTGCTTCCCGCGATGTTCTCCATGGGGACGCTGCCCTCACGGAGACAGTGACAGTGGTGACAGGACAGTGTGGTGGGGCTGTGCTGTGGTGACAGCCCTGGGCTGGCCCCAAGAACCAAAGCTGGGGGAGCAGAGCAGGATCCCGTCCCCTGTGCCCATCCCAGCGTCAGCCCTGCTTCTGCCCGCAGACCCCGAGAGAGCTTGGGAGCCCTTCCCTGAGGCCGTGTATGAGGAGATCGGTTACAGCCCAGCATGGCAGAAGCAGGCGAGGTTCAGCAGCTCAGGTGGGTGCGGGTCCCTCGTGGGTCCCTTGGCCCCCACCTAGGACTGACCCCCTGGCCCATGGCGCTGCAGACCCGGGGCTGTGGGTCTGAGGGGGGAACAGCCAGCTCCTGGACCTTGTCATGAAGCTTCCTCCCCACCAGCCCTGCCTGTCTTGGCCTGGGACAGCCCCTCTCCACCTGTCCCTGCCTCCCGGGTGACACCTGAGGCGTGGGGGAATGAGCCGTTCTGGGGCATCACTGGGAGCTCCTTGGAGACAGGGTTTGTCCCAAGGGGAGCAGGATGAGTCCTGAGCCCTCCTCCCCACTCAGCCCTGCCTCTGTGGGTCCCCCGTCCCCAGCAGCACTGAGCACAAACTGCATCAGCAGAGAGCACCCCCAATAACACCCGCTGCACCTCTCTCCAGGCTTCTACTCAGAGGGTTCCATGCGCAAGCTGCCACCCAGCCCCGGGCACAGCGAAGAGGAGGGTCCGGGGTCAGCCCCAGGTAACGGCGGGCAGGACGGGGTCGATCTCCCCGCAAATGCACGGGGTGCAGCAGCGTCACTGAGTGTTACCCTCAGAGTTGGGGAGGGCGTAGGCAGGGGTGTCCTGGCATCAATGTCTTAGCCCCACGTCTCTGCTGGGGCATCTTCCTGTCCTCTCTTTCACAGGATGTGTCTTCTCACTGTCCCCTGTCTTTTTCAGACATCCCTGCCCTGCCCAGAGGCAACCCGGTGGGTGACTATGACGATGCCCAGGAGGCTTCTGCCCCTAAGGAGGATGCTGGGCAGGGAGACTGGGAAATTCCCCAGGAGACAGGATGCGGCAGCGTGGCGTTCAGGGATTCATTTGGAGGTGAGAGGGAAAGAAAGCACTGCTGGTTCCTGGCGTGCCATCCCTAGGACTGGATGAATCTGAGAGCCCGACCTCTTGGTGCGGGGGAACTGCCCCGGTAGCTTTGCTTGGGGGAATCTGGGGTTGGAGAGCGAGCTCAGGGCAGATGAGGAGAAGGGAGGAAGCTGATGTATGGACTAGGAGGGCCAGCCCATGGCGTAAACTTGCAAGGGTCTTGCTGCTTGCAGGGGCAAACCTGCACTCCTGCAGAAGTGCTGGGGCCCCTGGAGCTGAGGGAGACGCCTGGTCCCTGTCCCCAGAGAACACGGGCTATGATGATGCTGAGGAGGTGTCTCTGGCGCATCCCCCTGAAGACACAAATGCTGTGACACCGGAGCTCCGTGCACAAGGGTCCCCGAGGCCATCCTGACCGTGGGGCTGGGCGCAGCTGGGAGAGCCATGAGCTCCTGGGAACCGTCTTCCCTTTTCCCGGAAAAGCAGGACGGCATCTCCATGATACACACCCTGGTTTTACCCCGTGTCTCCATAATTGGTCTCATTAAAAGCCTTTGGGGGTTTGAGCCAGAGCTGGTTCTTGCCTTCCCAGGTGTTGGGGTCTGTCTGAGGCTGAGGGAAGGAAGGCACAAAGACATGACTCTGTGGAGGGGGCACATCTTGGCCAGAGTGGTCTCGGGGTCAAAGGCGTTTGGGAGTTGGGAGGACAGAGGAGAGCTTCTTGCGGGACAAACCTTGGAACCCTTCACACGGCGTCTGCCCGTGGAACAACGCGCCAGAATGTCCTGACGGCACCTGCTGCAGGCGGCACAACCCCCTGCTCACAAGATCTGCAAGAACAGCTCCTGAGATGAGGAGGAGGTGCTGCAGAGCAGGGACGGGGTGGCCACTGGTGCCCAGGGATGGCTGGAGGGTGTGAGAACCCGTCCGTGCAGCCCAGGGTGCCCCGGGCTGTCCTGCAGAGCAGTGTCCCCGTGACCAGGGACTCTGTGCCAGGGCACGGGGATGAGGAGGATGAGGAGACACTGGGAGCCTCCCAGTAGGGACTGGGAGGGACTAGGAGCCTCCCAGGAGGGACTGGGAGGGACTGGGAGCCTCCCGGGAGGGACTGGGAGGGACTGGAAACCTCTAAGAAGGGACTGGGAGCGATTGGGAGCCTCCCAGTGGGGACTGGGAGTGACTGCAAGCTCCCAGTCATGCCCGGTCCATACTGGGAGGTTCCCAGTTGCTCCCAGTCCCTACTGGGAAGGTCCCAGTTGCTCTCAGTCCCTTCTGGAAAGGTATCAGTTGTCACCAGTTCCTACTGGGAGGCTGCCAGTCACTCTGAGTCCATACTGGGAGGCTCCCAGTTGCTCCCAGTCCATACTGGGAGGCTCGAAGTTGCTCCCAATCCCTACTGGGAAGCTCCAGTCGCTCCCAGTCCATATTGGGAAGCTCCCAGTCACACCCAGTCCCAACTGGGAGGCTCCCAGTCCACACTGGGAGGCTCCAAGTCACTCCCAATCCCTCCTAGAAAGCTCCCAGTTCCTCCCAGTCCATACTGGGAAGCTCCCAGTTGCTCACAGTCCATACAGGGAGGCTCCCAGTTGCTCCATATCCCTTCTGGGAAGCTCCCAGTCCATTCCAGTCCATATTGCAAAGCTCCCAGTCCCTTCCAGTACATACTGAGAGGCTCCCAATCCCTCCCAGTCCACACTTGGAGGCTCCCAATCGCTCCCCGCCCATACTGGGAGGATTCCAGTTGCTCCCAATCCCTACTGGGAAGCTCCCAGTTGCTCCCAGTCACAGAATCACAGAATCACAGAATCACAGAACATTAGGGATTGGAAGGGACCTCGAAAGATCATCAAGTCCAATCCCCCTGCCAGAGCAGAAACGCCTCGATTATGCTACACAGGAACGTGTCCAGGCGGGTCTTGAATGTCTCCAGAGAAGGAGACTCCACAACCTCTCTGGGCAGCCTGTGCCAGGGCTCTGTCAACCTCACTGAGAAGAAGTTTCTTCTTGAGTTTAAGCGGAACCTCTTATGCTCCAGTTTCAGCCCATTACCCCTTGTCCTATCAGTGGTTGTCACCAATGGAGCCTGGCTCCATCCTCGTGACACTCACCCTTGATATATTTCTAAACATTAATGAGGTCACCCCCAGTCTCCTCTTCTCCAAACTAAAGAGCCACAGCTCCCTCAGTCTTTTCTCATAAGGAAGATGCTCCACTCCCTTAATCATCCCAGTTGCCCTGTGCTGGACTCTCTCCAGCAGTTCCCTGTCTTTCTTGAACTGAGGGGCCCAGAACTGGACACAATATTCCAGATGGGGTCTCACCAGGGCAGAGTAGAGGGGAAGGAGAACCTCTCTCGACCTACTAACCACCCCCCTTCTAATACACCCCAGGATGCCATTGGCCTTCATAGAATCATAGAATCATAGAATGTTAGGGATTGGAAGGGACCTCGAAAGATCATCAAGTCCAATCCCCCTGCCAGAGCAGGAATGCCTAGACTATGCCACACAGGAACGTGTCCAGGCAGGTCTTGAATGTCTCCAGAGAAGGAGACTCCACAACCTCCCTGGGCAGCCTGTGCCAGGGCTCCGTCACCCTCGCTGAGAAGAAGTTTCTTCTCGAGTTTAAGCGGAACCTCTTATGTTCCAGTTTCAGCCCATTACCCCTTGTCCTATCAGTGGTTGTCAGGGTTTTCCTGGCCACAAGGGCACAATGCTGGCTCATGGCCATCCTGCTGTCCACCAAGACTTCCAGGTCCCTTTCCCCTACACTACTCTCTAATAAGTCATTCCCCAACTTATACTGGAACCCGAGGTTGTTCCTACCCAGATGCAAGACTCTACACTTACCCTTGTTATATTTCATTAAATTTTTCCCCGCCCAACGCTCCAGCCTGTCCAGATCTCGCTGGATGGCAGCACAGCCTTCTGGCGTGTCAGCCACTCCTCCCAGCTTGGTGTCATCAGCAAACTTGCTGATAGTACTCTCTAGTCCCTCATCCAAATCATTGATGAATATACTGAATAATACTGGTCCCAGTACCGACCCTTGAGGGACTCCACTGGATACAGGCCTCCAACCAGACTCTGCCCCATTGACCACAACTCTTTGGCTTCTTCCCCTTAGCCAGTTCACAGTCCACCTCATTACCCAAGAGTCTAGACCACACTTCCTCAGTTTAGCAGCAAGGATGCTGTGGGAGACTGTGTCAAATGCTTTACTGAAGTCAAGGCAGACCACATCCACTGCTCTGCCATCATCTATCCACCTTGTTATATCCTCGTAAAAGGTTGTGAGGTTAGTCAAGCACAACTTCCCGTTGATGAAGCCATGTTGACTGTCTCTAATGACCCTCTTATCCTTGATATGGCTTGAGATGGCACCAAGGATAAGTCGTTCCATCACTTTCCCAGGGATGGAGGTGAGGCTGACCGGTCTATAGTTACCCGGGTCCTCCTTCTTGCCCTTTTTGAAGACTGGAGTGACATTTGCTTCCCTCCAGTCCTCAGGCACCTCTCCCGTCTCCCAAGACTTGGCAAAGATGATGGAGAGTGGTCTAGCAATGACATCAGCCAGCTCCCTCAGCACCCGTGGATGCATCCCGTCTGGACTCATGGATTTATGGATGTCCAGATTGTTTAATTGGTCCCTAACCCAGTCCTCATCGACTAAAGCAAACTCCTCCACTGCTCTGACTTCCTCTGGGGCCTCAGGGGAACAGGGCTCCTCAGGACAGCCTCTGGCAGAGTAGACAGAGACAAAGAAGGCATTCAGTAACTCTGCCTTCTCTGTGCCTTCTGTCACCAAGGCACCCACCTCATTCATCAGTGGGCCTACACTGCCTCTGGTGTTAGTTTTATCTGCCACGTATTTGAAAAAGCTCTTCCTGTTGTCCTTGACCCCTCTTGCCAGGTTCAATTCTAGGGAGGCCTTTGCTTTCCTAGTTGCCTCCCTACATCCTCGGACAACAGCCTTATATTCTTCCCAAGTGGTCCTTTCCGTACTGTGGAGCCCAGAACTGCACACAGCACTCGAGGTGCGGCCTCACACAATCACTCCCCTGCTCCTGCTGGCCACTCTATTGCTAACACAGGCCAGGATGCCATTGGCCTTCCTGGCCACCTTGGCACACGGCTGGCCCATTTTCAGCCGTCTGTCTATCAACACCCCCAGGTCCCTCTCTCCCTGGCAGCTCTCCAGCCACTCCTCCCCAAGCCTGTAGCACTGCCGGGGGTTGTTGTGGCCACGGTGAGGACCCGGCATTTGGCCTTATTGAATTTCATGCAATTGGCCTCGGCCCAGCCATCCAGCCTGTCCAAATCTCTCTGAAGAGCCTCTCGATCTTCTAGCAGGTCGACACTTCCTCCCAGTTTTGTGTCATCTGCAAACTTACTAAGGGTGCACTTCATCCCCTCATCCAGGTCAGTGATAAACATGTTGAACAGGAGTGGTCCCAGCACCGAGCCCTGGGGGACACCACTTGTGACCGGCCGCCAACTGGATTTAACTCCATTCAGCACAACTCTTTGGACCCAGCCATCCAACCAGTTCCAGATCCAGGCAAGAACATGTCCACCCAGGCCATGGGCAGCCAGCTTTTCTAGGAGAATGCTGTGGGAAACTGTGCCAAATGCCTTGCTAAAGGCAAGGCAGACAACATCCACAGGCTTTCCCTCCTCCAGTAAGCAGGTCACCGTGTCATAGGAGGAGATCAGATTAGTCAAACAGGACCTGCCCTTCATGAACCCATGCTGACTGGGCCTGATCACCTGGTTGTCCTGCATGTGCCTCATAATACAGCTCGGGATGATCTGCTCCATCAGCTTTCCTGGGACCGAAGTTAAACTGACAGGTCTGTAACTCCCTGGATCATCCTTCCGTCCTTTCTTATATAAGGGAGTAACACCAGTTAATTTCCAGTCTGATGGGACCTCTCCAGTCAGCCAGGACTGCTGATAAATGATGGAGAGTGGCTTGGTGATCACTGCTGCCAGCTCCTTCAGCGCTCCTGGGTGCATCCCATCTGGCCTCATAGACTTGTGACATCTAAATGTTGCAGTAGGTCAGTGACCATCTCCTGCTGGAATGGGAGGGGTCCTTCTGCTCCCTGTCCCAGTCTCCTAGCCTAGGAAGTTGGATTCCCTCTACAGAACTGTCCCTGTTGATAAAGACTGAGGCAAAGAAGTCATTAAGCACTTCAGCCTTTTCCTCCTCTGATGTCACCAGTCGTCCGCCCGCATCTAACAGGGGATGGATGCTCTCCTTGACCTTTCTTTTGTTGACATATTTATAGAAACTTTTCTTATTATCCTCAACCATAGAGGCCAGATGAACTTCAAGCTGGGCTTTGGAGCTTCTAATATTTTTCCGACATAGCCTCACAACATTTTTGGAGTCGTCGTGAGTTCCCTGCCCTTCTTTTCAAAGGCCATAAATCCTCTTTTTCTCCCTGAGTGCCAGCCTAAGCTCCCTGCTAAGCCAGGTAGGTCGTCTAAGCCTCCAGCTGGATTTACAGCTAACGGGGATGACCTGCTTCTGCGCCTTCAGGACCTCTTTCTGAAAGAGCGTCCAGCCTTCCTGAACTCCCAAACCCCTCAGTATTCATTCCCAAGGATCTGGTGGCAATTACAGAGACATGGTGGGACAGCTCACATGACTGGAATGTGGTCATGGGTGGCTATGTCCTTTTCAGGAAAGACAGGCCAGCCAGGCGAGGTGGTGGAGTCGCTCTTTACGTGAAAGAGCAACTACAATGTCTTGAACAGCATCCAGGCATGGATGAGGAGGAGCAAGTTGAGAGTGTATGGGTTAGAATTAAGGGGCAGGCTGGTAGGAGAGATACTGTTGTGGGTGTCTATTACAGGCCACCAGATCAGGGTGAGGAAGTTGATGAGGCCTTCCACAGGCAGCTGAGAGCGGTCTCACAATCACAGGCCCTGGTTGTCGTGGGGGATTTTAACTTCCCTGATATTTACTGGAAGGACAACTCAGCCAGTCAGCCACAGTTTTACTACATTGGCATGGTTTAATTTCTTCAAAGACTAGAAACAGAAAACACAAACAGGATTTTTACAAGGATCTTACACTAAGTAAAACCCTGGAAATTCCTCCTTGGTGTTGTGCATTAACCCTGGTGGGCAGCTGAGCCCGCTCATCCCCCAAAGTGGGGTGGGGGAGAGAATCAAAAGGGCAGAAAGTGAGAAAACTCGTTGGTTGAGATAAAGACAGTTTAATCATTAAAGCAAAAGTGGTGCACGTGAGCAAATCAAAGCGAGGGATTCACTCACTGCTGGTACCATAATAAAAGCAACCCAGGTTTTCTGCATGTTCGCAACAGCGATAGCAAGGACTATAAGTTAAGAGAGGCCCTTTAGAACATACCCCTAAAGCTCTGCTGATGTCAGAATTTTGTGCTAAATGTCTGCCCTCAAACCAACTATCCAGAAAAAAACGGCATATACAAAGGTTACTGCTGTGCAAAGGGTGCGCGTTGTCAGGCTCCACAAACCAAACACCAGTCGACGCCAGGTTGTGTGATAGGAAAGTTTCGTCATCACACAGCATTCACTGCAATGAGGAAGCAACTCTCTAAAACCAAATGACTCTTTGTAAGATGACAGAATTTTAATAAGAATTTTTATACGACAGAACTCTAATGCCATATGCCACAGCCCAAGTTTGGCGGGGGGGGGGGGGGGGGCATTGATAAAAGAGGTAGAAACAATTTGATGTTACCCCAAAAAATGACAAGCATTGTCCAATTTGAAGTCAACCACAGAATGAAACAAGTACCTTAACCTCTCGAAGATTCATGCACTCCTCCCAGGAATAAAACTTCCTCTTCATTCTACAATAGTAGAGGGGGAAAAAAAAAAAATCCAACTATTAATCCATGGTCAATATCAGCTAGTCTTAGACCCATAAGCCTCATTAGATCTTAACAATTCAATTCTTCCATCAAAATCTAAGGTGTCATCTCCTTTGTCAAAAAACTCTACACCTCTAGACAAGCATCCTGGTTTGAGCCAAACAGATTGAGTTGAAAAGTGAAAATCACTAAACAGAATTTGTTGTTTAGCTCAAACCAGGACAACAAGGTACACTCTATTAGAATTTAAAAGCATTACTATTACACAGGATCGCCTTTTTTTGTATATATAGCTATAGTGCTGCAAAAAAAATCAGAGTCTTCAACAAGTCAGGGCACGCGACTTTTCTTTCCAGTGTACAATGTGGCGGAACAGATCGTTTGTAACAAGAACAAGTGCTACGACAGTAATGAACACCTTAGACTAAGTTTTGAAACAAATCTAATGAAGATCATATTAAATCACTTCACTGGGTCTCCAATTTTATCATATTCTTCTTGTTCCTCTCCTCTATATTTTGATTTCTCTGTAATTTCAATACGTTTCCCCTCCAAGTTGTATCTCTTCATTTTTCAGTATCCAGTGCTCCCCATGTTTTTCTCTTCCTCTTGAGTTCCATCTCTCATGGCAACAGCTTTTTGAATTCTGCCTTTCCTTTCAAGCTTATAAGCAACTCAGCTCTAACAGAAACAAAATGCATGGCAGATCTGTCTTCTCCTAAGCCAGAATCTAACTCCGAACACAGAATTTTTTGTGTAATGTAGTCCTACTTGTTCATACGCATTTTGATTACAACTTGGTTCTTTCACACATAATTCTACGCTTTAGGATCAACAGGATGAAGGCTCCCATGTACACACACGCGTGGTGGCAGAGCACAGATGAATTTACACTCAACTGCTAAAAGTCTGGATTTCAGAGGTAGGTACCTTCTGAAGATCTTTGTAAGACTTTACTAATAATTCTGTATTACTTAGTGTAGTGGCTCTTAGTTCAAGAACTACAACTCCTCATTTTTTTTTGTTTAAGCAGTGTTTTTGCAGTTCCTGTCTGGTGTGTTCAGCCACCAGGTCATTTCTGTTCTTAACAATATACTTGTGCTAACATGTGAGCCAAGAGAATACCATCTTCTGGTTTGTTCTGATATTTTTGACTTTCCGCCAGGTTGTAAAATGAAAATCAAAGGTGCCTCTGGAAAGGGGAAAACACCCTTTGCACTAAAGATTTAGAAAGCTGCTAAAGCCAGCTATTGACTGTACAAAACAGCATTGTACTGAAAGCTCTTTAGAAAAGTCTGTCCCTGGGTCATGGTCGGAATTTCAGGAAGGTGCCTGCAACGCTTTACAGCTGTCTCTTACCCCAACTAGGACAAATATGCCATTTACAAACAGGCCACTGCTGAAGCGGTAGAGAAAATCAAGTGGATTTCTCAAGGAATTTTAAGATAATCTAAAGCCGAAAACACCGATACATTATAACATATAAAGACAAAGATAATGGACAATGAGATCCATTATGTTAATTATCTCTGCAATATTAACATTACACAGAATCACAGAATTGCCTAGATTGGAAAAGATCTTTAAGATTACCGAGTCCAATCACTACACTGTCATCATTACAGTCCAATGCACTGGAAATTAGACCATGAAATGTATGTTCCATGGAAGCAGCAAGGTAGGGAGTGCAGATTCAGAAGCAGCGTTGCAGAATGCTCTAGATAATATACATAACACACATTTGACTGCACATAGCAGCAAAGCACTGTTACAGTAAGCCTACATATCTCACCCTCTTCACCTTCTGCTGGGGCTTTGGAGGATACAAGGAGCTTGAGCTTTGCATGCTTGCCCCAATTCAACTTCAAAAACAAACCTTGTGTGGAACATGAAGTAGTCAAATGAGCACCACCAAGTGATACGGACCATAGAATGGAAAAACCTGGACAATCCACTGTGAAATAAAAAATGAAAATACTTACTTTTTAATGGCTATTAGCTCTCCAGACTCAATGCCTCTCCCCAGGAGGACAGAGCCATAGGTCCCATCACCAAGCCATCTGATAGTTGTGTACCTATTCATGATGAGGATACTTTAGCTGCAGGCGCATTTCAGTCCTTAGTGTTTCTTGGTGTCTCCTCCGAGTGTAACCAGTTCTTTCTGTGGCAGCATAAATATAGAGCACTCAGGACAGTGTGAACAGTTGCAGGAATCATGTCTTCAAGACTTAGCCTTTGGTCTGAAAGCACAGAACATAATCCATTTGATTTCCGAACCCTTCAGAGATTGCTTGTTTGCAAGCAGCCCTAACGGGAGAAACTATCTGAGTGCAGAGGACAAAGTACCATAGCTCGGAGAAAACAGTTTGCTATCAAAAAAACGAAGCATTATGGTGAAACAGGAGGGAATTAATTCCAGCCAAATTATCAGACATGGAAGTCTCCATCTCATAAGTTGTACTGCCATCAGTTAAACCCATTTCCTGACTTTCTGAAAGGTTCTATGCCACAGTTACAGCCATATGTATTCCCTTAAACAAATTCCTCAGCTATTCCCGTCAGATGAGACCACGTGCACTTCACTCCAGCAGCTCTAAGCATGAATCAGTCTTGAGAAGTGACTACATCAGCTCATCCATCCGACCTTTTGTCCTGACACTGCATGAACAAGAGAACACTAGATAATAAAGGAAAAAAGTTCTTACTCCCTCATTTAATCTATCATTGCTAGTACTTCCCACAGTTTAGTTTAGAACAAATCTGATCCATTCTACATAAATCAACCATGGATTTAGAATAAAAAAGGATTTCCCGGCAATGAGGGTTTGGTCCCTGTATCACTTTTTACTGAACTCTGAGAGGACAGCAATAACCATGGCTGGTGACTTTTTGCATTCTGTAACCTGCATTTATTTTTATTTTTTTAGTAGCAGCTTTAAATCTCTCCTCCTTGCCTTCCTTCACAAAGCCAAATTACGATTTTAAAAATAAAGGGATTATGTTGCTTGAACTCTGAACTGACATCAATCCAGAGCCACAATCCTCTAGATTCAAGACGTTGTGAAGATCCTTTGTTTTCATTCTTCTAAGCCTACCAGTCCTACTAATACTGATACAGGAACAAACAAAAATTAGGAGATACGATGTTAATACACCTTTTGACAATTTTACACATTGTTTATTAAAGAGAAATGCCAGATCTCTAGCACTGTCTTAGACCCTGAGTAGTGTCTCAAGCAGGCAGGAGGAATTGCCCTCTAGCGGTACATGCTTCTCTCCATACACTACTACAGAGAACCACGACTGATTGAGCACCTTAAATTAGAGACCTAATCCCACAGTTTGTACTACGTGCCAAGGCACACAGAGCCTGCCTGTAACGACAGCACTTCAGGGTACCAGCCGTCATTTTGGCTGGTTCTCAGGCTGTGCACGCGCACAGCATAAAACTGCGTTAAGGCAACGTTCTGTATCCACGTTAAGAAGGTTTGGTTACTCTAGCTGGTCAATGACTAGACGGCAACTTAGAAACCTCGGCTTCCAAGCCTTTATTCAGATCCTTGGAGAAAATTTCAAATGATGACAAAGCCTCGCATGTTCTCCTAGTCTGAAATGTAGTATTTACTACTCCACAAACAATTTTGTACAGTAACTTCAAATTGAAACAGATGAGACTTGTAGATTTTGCAGCATATATTCCTCTAACGACAGAGTTCTGAAATGATAAACCTAACAGATGCGATGGCTTACAATTCATGGACCATTTTGCTGCCCCTGGCTTACCATTCACATGTCCCATTTCATGGGACTGTGACCGCAGAGCGGAGGAGCATGCTTGCCTCATGTTTGATAACCACAGCAAACCAGAACATGCGTGACGCTGCTGGTGTGTGAGCTCACCGATGTAACTGCGGATAAGGCAGCTGCCGTGCAAGCCCAAACGTCTGTCAAAAATGGGCCCTCTGGACACCTCTGCATGCCCCACCGGCAGAGGTGACGCTGGGGGGCATGAAGATCGCTCCTGATGCCCCTCACGCGCATGCACTGAACAGGCGGAGGATGAGCAAAGCGGCTCTTGGAACACTATAAAATGCCACCGTGAACAGCTATTCTTGGGAGATCTTCCCCACCGAATCGAAACAGGCGGACCTGCGAGACGTCGCTGGATCTGTGGTGGTAGCTATACTTCCTGCTATTCTAAACGTTTTACTGCTTCGCTTTTCCTTTTCCTTATGTTTCTTTCCTATTGCTCTCTAGTGGTTGTTAGTCAATAAAGGGTTTTACTTTTGTGAGATCTGACACCGTTTGTGTCTTAATTTCACCTTTGCGATCGAAACGAATCACCTTGACCCTAACCTCTATCAGGTATAAGCGGGTCAAGACGAAGGTTAGTCTCAGTTCCCCTTCCTCCATCTTCAACAGGAATTTAAATATACTCGTAGTCGCTCTGACTTCAAGTGTCCTCTGTGAGCATCTGCACCCTCAGCTGGTGCACAAAGATAAAAGTGAAAAAACTACGTCAACTCATACCAACTGACACCACTGCCCGATCTCTGAAAGAGATGGTATGTGTGTGTGTGTGTGTTGAGGTTCACTCACATCTGAAATAGTCGAGTGTGACATTTTGAATGACAGGATCACGGGACAATTCAGGTTGGAAGGGACCTCAGGAGGACACCTAGTCTAATTTCCTTGCTCAAAGACGGGTCTTCCAGGAGGTCAGACCATGTGGGTAATGGCTTATTCAGTTGTATCTTGAAATCTCCCAAGGATGAAAATGGCATAAGCTCTCCAGGCAACCTGCTGCCCTGCCTGGCCGCCTTTGGAGCGAAAAGGTTTCCCCTTATATCCAGCCTGAACACCTTGTTTGCAGTTCTGCCCTTTGTCTCTTGTCTTCCTAGTACGTGCTACAGAAAAGGACCTTGCTCCGTCTTCCTGAAAACCTCTGTGTTGGTACTTAGGGGCTGCTACGAGGTCCCCCTCGATCTGTCTCTTCTTTGGGCTGAGCATAATCTCTCCTCACAGGGTGGGAGCTCCAGCCCCAGCCACCCCGGTGTCCCTCCAGCGGCCTTGCTCCAGTTTGTGCTTCCTGGGACGAGCTGGCTTCCTAGCGGCCAAAACTGGATGCGACACTCGAACAGCAGACGGGGAGAAGCCCTTCTCTCAGCATCTCAAGTGCCGCTGACCCGGCCGTTGCCGAATCAGCTCAGTGCCAACCGACACGGCCAGGACCGTTCCCTCGGCGCCGCCCGCCGGCTCCTCTCCTGTTCACCACCTACGCCGCGAGGCCGTCCTCCGGCACCCTCCGGGCCGCGACGGCGGCGGCGCCCTCGCGGGGACCGGGCAGCCCCTGCGCGGAGACTCCGGCGGAGCCGCCCGGGCCTTCCCCGCGGCCGGCAGGCGGCAGCGCGGCTCCGCCCGGCGAGGCCCCGTCCGCGGCGCCGCCCCCGCCCGCCTCCTCCCGCCTCCTCCCGCCGCCGCCTCGGGGCGGAAGCGCGCGCGGGCGGCTGGCGGCGGTGCCGCGCCGCGGGGAGCGGGCATGGCGGACGGGGCGCGCTCGCTGCGCGGCGGCGGCAGCGGCAGCCCGGCCTCCAGCCCGGTGCTGGGCGGACGGGGCCGGGCAGCGGCGGCGGCGGCGAGCGGCGGCGGCGGCAGCCCGCCGGGCCACGGCTTCCGCAGGGTGACCCTCACCAAGCCCACGTTCTGCCACTACTGCACCGACTTCATCTGGGGGCTGGCCGGCTACCAGTGCGACGGTGAGGGGGCGGGCGGGGCGGCGGCAGCCGGGCGGGGGTGGCAGCGGGGACCTGCCGGGAGCGGCCGCCGGGTCCTGGGCGAGGTTGGCCCGGGAAGGCGGGGTGGGGGGGTGACCGGGAAAGGGGGATGGGGGAGGGAAAGCAAAACAAACCAAAAATGTGGCTAAACATACTTCTAGTAAAGGATTCCGGTCGATAGCAAGGACAATAAAATTCTGACACGATAATGGAAAAAAAAAAAAAAAATCCTAATGAAAAATACGCTCTTGCAAAAAAAAAAATCCTACCGGCAGTAATAATAAGGTACTCTAGTAGTAAAGACTAATGGCAACAATGGTGCTGAAAATTCTGATAATAATTCCAGAAGCTTGAAGGCAATACTGAAAATTCTTATACTAGTAAAAAAATTCTGATAATAAAAATTGTAATTAGCAATGCTGAAAGCAATTACTGAAATCTCGGTAATACTGACAATTCTGGTAGTAATAATAATAATTATAATCAATTCCAACCACAGTAGGAACACTTAAAAAATAACTCTAAGAATAACTTACAATAATTACATATGCATAATAATAATATTCCTGGTCCCGGGATGGATCTGCCATGAGCTGCTCATCCAGCAAGCGCTGCCCGTTTCCCGTCAGGGTGGCCGCACCGAGCTGGCCCGGGAGTGCCTTTATCAGCTAAAGTGTCTGATGGCACAGAGGAGCCACAACCTGCGTGGAGTTTGAACCTTTTAAACCTGGACTAGTGCCAGGGAGCAGAGAAGAAATCACTTAGGTCTCCTTGCCAGCCCCCTACGGCAGCTGAGATTCTGGGAGGAGACAAACATGTTGGCTTGTTCTGATGGCAGGGAAACCCAGGGGTGCCATAGGAAATAGAGAGGTTCAGTGTGTCATGCTGTAAAAAATACAAACCCAAACCCAACGCCTTGATGTCTTCGTGAGCATGTGCCAGCCTCCACTGCACCCCTCCACGAGCACATCCGGTGGAGTTGGGTTGCACAGGAGCCTCGTTGTTTGGCCGGTATCGAACAAGGCCGTGGGTGTAGAGCAAGTACCCAGCGGTGCCCGAAATAGCTCCTGCCTTTTGTCCTCGGTGTGGGTGAAGAGGGTGCGGGACTAAGTTGGGTAGAAATCATGTTCTTGTGTGGTGCAAAAAAAGTCTTGCAGGAGTGGTTTTATATTTGCTTAAAACTTTGCAGAGTGATGTGTCGTTTGGTTTGCGTAGCAGGAGGTCGCTGCCTAACCTAACAGCAAAAAAACCCCAAAACTTGAGTGAAAATACCTTTCAGTTGTAAAAATGCGCAAAGCTAGTCTTTTATCATCTTTTTGTCTTTTACTACATCACTGCCTTAAAAAAGGTGAATCATTGGAGTCATGAACGTGGGCGTTAAGGTGTCAGTTTTGTTACTTGAAAAGCTGAGTGGCTTTTGTATGTTGACAGGTAAGAACACATGAAGAACTTTTGTCCAGGATTTATCTCTTTTTTTTTTTTTCTTCCTCATTCATATACTACATACATAAAGATAGTGCATAACTAACCTGAATCTAGGGTCTTTTCCTAGTTTGAAGCTGCATTGACAGTCTGTGGTCTGGAACTGTTTTTTCGCCTCTGGCTTTTCAGGCTGAACTCCAGTTCAGGACCATTAGCACCACAGACTCTTGGGGCACATCCAAGCTGCACTGTTAACATTCCTCTTTTAAACCTGTATCTGAAACGTCCACCCCAGATATGTCGTATGAGTGTGTGAGGGATAACGATAGAGAGAAAAACATTCTTTGGTCTTCATTAGCTGTAACATTCCCAGCTCAGAGTATGGGGAAAACCTTGTAATGTCACCTGGCATGTCAGTGGCTCTTTTGGTTGAAGAATTCATTTTTTGTTTGTTTGTTTGTCTCTGTGTTTTCAACCAGCTATGCTCAGTGGTGTGTTAGTACTTTCCAACAACTTAACTGCTAAACAACAAATTTTAAAAATGCCCAGTGGTCATTTGCTAATTGACAGCCTGCTTTTGGCAGCCATGCATACATATCCCTGTATCTGTAGAATAGCTTGGCAAGTAGTTCTTTCCAAGGTATTTAATAAATGCTAATATGATTTCTTGTATGATATTTTAAGTAGGCTGAGTTTAATAATTACCTTCTTGTCACATTTGCTTTAACTAATGGAGTTTAATCATTGTTCTCTGGAAAGTAGTAAAAGGGTGATCTCTAGGAGTGCCAGGCTGATTAAAAATAATAAAATAACTCACCCAGCTTTCAGTGAAAAAACATTTGCAGCAGACTGGAAGAACCTATTAGCTAGTCTGCAGCTCCTTATTCTTCTCCTAGCAGAGACCAGGATTGGGGGTGTAATTGCAGCTTTGCTGATGTTGTCGTTGTTTGGTCTCTTTTTGATAAACCATGTACACGCCTCGACATAAAGCTTTTTCTTAGTGCATTTGCAGTGGTTTCTGTTCCAGATCAGTGCGTTCAGGTATTCATTCTCCTGATGCTGTTAGTGTTGATGTTCCCTGAAGCCAACCTTGATCAAAACAGAAAGTTTCCAAACTTTGAAGGGAGCTCAGCTTGCTAATGGTAAGACTCCATGAGTTAAAGGAAGGAGGGTGGGGAAAAAAGCTCCTGCCTGTGAGTAGTTATGTGGCTTAAATGAGCTGGGTTTGAGTTTTACTTGTGATCACGCTTTTGACCCTTGAAACATTGCGTCTTCTATATGTGAACAATCAGGTTTATAGAGTTTTTCAGTAAATTTATCAACTATTCAGCAGACTGGTGCATGTACATGTGGCTTATGTGGCTGTGTAGCAAAAATACAAGAAATTACAATGAATTCTTAACACATTTCTGGCAGGCAAAAGTAATAGTCCTTTTCTCTTCTTTCTGTGGACTCTGAAAAATACATAGAAGAGATGCTCTGATGCTCTTGGTACAGGGCACAAAGTGTCCTGGATTTAATCTCTCTCATTTGAAGTAAGATACTGCTTTCCTCTCCAGTTCAGGGCCAGCGCTTTGTACTGGGCAGGAGAACTCCTGGGGAGAACTAAAACTCTCTTGCTAGGTTGGCAAGGTGGTTTTAGTAGTGAATTTTTGCAGGAGTGGCAGTAGTCCTCCTGTGTGGAATAGGTGTCCCCTTGCATCTGTCGCTGTATTAAGCATTTGTGCACCTATTTGTTGTAGTCTCAGTCAACGAGGCTTGCGGCTGTGGTTTATTTTTCCTTTCTCTCCTGGCCCCCACCCCACCCTGTTTTTCATAAATCTTATGTAAATGACTCTTTACTACTCTTGCCACTTACCTCTTTGTGGCTATCACTTCCTTTGGTAAGTGTGTTAAAGAATAAGAGATGTTTGGATTGTAACATGGAACAGTTACTCACTTACATTGCTCTTGCTTTCCAAAGCCTGGTCCTCTCAGTTTTGAGTGGGTTTCCTCAGCCTTGGCAAGGAAGAGGCAGTGTAAGTGACTGGATTTCTGTGGACATGTGTGTGTGTTTTAAAAGTAAAAAAAATATATTAAGTAGATGAAGTCTGTATGAGAAAAAAAGGAGTTGAGTGCTTACTGGTAGTGCACAGAGGAACCAGTTTAACACAATAAAAATATAACCTTCAGATATTTCAATTTGGAGGTTTTGATTTATTTTCGTGACCAATAAATATCCTTTTATGGTGCTTCTTCTTTTTAAGACTTTTAAAAAAAAAGTGCAAAGACTTGTGAATCTGTACATTTTTAGGGCTACAAATATTTCCAGTTATGTACATTTTTCTAATGTGAACTGGGTTTGGTTTATTTTAGCAAAAGGTAAAAATGTAAGGGATCTAAGTAATAAGCAAGACAGTTTACAAATTTAACAGAATTGTTTAGCCATTTAGGTTTTTATATCTATATTTTTATATATCTTTCATTATAACATTTATTGGAAGTTACTGTCAAGGACTTTTTAGTATGTTTTGCGTCTGTTTCTACTAGGGAAGTGTCATTTGAGTAGGTAGGGTACTTGTCTTGATATGGAAGACGCTAAATTAAATAATACTTTGAGAAATAGCATCCTTGTTTCCGATTTTTGTATTTTTGGAGGATTTTTGTTTGTTTGTTTTTTAGGCTTTGTGTTCTCGGGAGAACTTCCAAGATGTGGAAATCCTTATTTCTCCTAATCTGGTTTAGATGTTGGCTAACAACACTACAGCTTTGCTGGAATAACATGTAAATGGTGAATTGAAGTAGTAGTAGTAGGGAGTAAGGGGACAAGGAGCAATTGCTCTGAACTCTCCCTCTTTATGGTTAGTTCTGTGGTTGGACCAGGCAGCTGGAACATCCTTGACCCTGATGGTTCCATTCAGCTCAGATGTGAAGGTAGTGAGTGGTGTAGGAGATTCCTCAGAAAGTCTTAATGCTTGTAGTTCAAAATGAAAACAAATTCTTCCTTCTTCTGATGAGCTTAGCTTGATTTTGGTGCATCTTGAACTAAAAATAAAAGCTGCAGGAAGGTAAAACCGCAGTAAAATCTTGTTTTCGGTTTGAATTATCAAGACTTACTCGCCTTATTCTTTAGTGGTTTCCTCGTCAGTGGTGGGGCCCTTCCTTGCAACAATAAGATGTTTGATGTTGAGGTGCAGTGTGAGCTTGTGGTTGAGATGTTGTTGAGTGGATGTGACTTTGCTGCATTTAAAACTTAGATTGAGCCATTTGACTCAATCCATCTTGGCAACAAACCAAAGGCTCACAAAAGAGAAAAAATCGGCCATAAAACGCTCCCCAACAGAAACCCTGACACCAAAACTTTGCTCAGTTCTAGTAAAACTGAAATAAATTTTGGGAAAACATTTGGGGTGTTGACTGACAAAATGAATGATGCAGCTTACTTACTGGTCTGGATTTAAAGGCTGAGGGAGCTGGGTCTCTTTAGCTTGGAGAAGAGGAGGCTGAGGGGTGACCTCATTCATGTTTATAAATATGTCAAGGGGGAGTGTCAGGAGGACGGAGCCAGGCTCTGCTCAGGGATGTCCAATGACAGGACAAGGGGCAGTGGGTGCAAGCTGGAACAGAGGAGGTTCCATAAAAATATGAGAAAAAACTTTTTCACTGTGAGGGTGACAGAGCCCTGGCACAGGCTGCCCAGGGAGGTTGTGGAGTCTTCTTCCCCGGAGACATTCAAAACCCGCCTGGACACGTTCCTGTGCGCTCTGCTGTAGGTGGTCCTGCTCTGGCAGGGGGGTTGGACTGGATGATCTCTGAGGTCCCTCTAACATTCTGTGATTCTGTGATTTGAGGGAAAATCTGTTTTATACTGGAAGGAATTTGTGCTTTTCATTTCCTCACCTCCCTCTGGCACTCTGACAGTGCTTTGGAAGAAAATACCAGTCGCTGTCCACAATGCAAAGGAAGGGACAGGGAGCCTTGTGAGGATGCAGACAGCTTTTGTAGCTGGAAGCTATATTTCATGTTGTTAGCGTTTTCCCAGATTTCAGTCCAGAAACTCAATTAGGTACTAAATAACTTATCGCAGAAAGTGTTAAAGCCAGTAATCCAATACCAGGCTGTGCACAGCACTTCCGTATCTCCTCTGTGTTACTGCCTCAGTCTGACTCGGTGATAAATGGCAAAAGCAGTAAAGAAGGTGCTCATTGATCCGTTGTGGAGTGGCTGAGGCTGGTGCTCTGCAGGTTTCCCTTCTACGTGGTCTTTCCTCTAATATTGCTTAGACTTAATATGTTCAGGTGTACCTCAGCCATCTTTTAGGATGATGTCATCTGGTTCATTTAATCTCGTATGAAATTTTTCTGTCTTCCTTTGGTAAGTTTCCTATGGCCCATAGTTCTTGCAGAGCTATGCGAAGGATCTAAAAAGCCTTTTATTCTTTCTTGCAGTTGTGTGGGAGATAAATGCCTAAGTGGTTATTTCTTTCTGATAAGCAAAGTACATTGAACTCTAAGGCTTTCCACATAAAATATTTTCTAAGAACTGTACCAAGTCATTTAACATCATTTTCTTTAAAACTTGGGTAGTGTTTCAAGCAGAAGTGACCTCAGTGCTCCGTGGGTGGAGAACCACTTGCTTGTTCCTATTTTCTGTGATGTTTGTGTGCATTGGCTGCATGTTTCCTCTTGGTTCAGGTTTGGTTTTTTTGTTATTTTGGTAATACCTCTCCTTTCTCTAGAAGTGACATACATTCCTTCTTTATAGATGTAAAAGTTTCCATTAAAATGAGATGTAGCACATCATACTCAGCAACACACTGTGTGTGTCATTACGATGGCCATCTTTTAGCTTCAGCCATCAGCAATTTTTTTTTTTAGCAGTGACGTTACTTTTATTTCAAGGTTTTCCTGATGACGTGATGCAGTATCCTGGGGTTTCCCATGCAAAATAACTGCATTAAGCAATCGCTTTGCATTGACAATTGCTTTGCCGCAAGGGACAGGTTGTGTACAATGGGCATTTGTTACCCAAAGTGTTGATGCTGATCTTGAGGTGGGGTCTTCTATTCGTAGTGCCGTGGAGGATGACCTGCAGATTTTTAGTTTTCCTTCTCCTCTGGCAGTTCGTAATGAGTGTTTCTGTAGATCGCTTTCCTTCTCCCTGCTCCCATTCTCAGTTCCAAGTCCAGGCACGAGGAGTTTTGCTGCGTTGTTTCCGGTGGGTTCTCTCTGGGCAGGGTCCCTGTTGCTTGTCTCTTTTCTCATGTTTGGTTCTGTGCCTTTTTTAACTTGCCCATCGGGTTGCTTCCCATAGGAAATGGGTTCTGTTCCTGATTTTGAAGCTCTTTTTGCGGGTTTGAATTATCTTTGAATCAGGTTGTCCCAGATGACCTTTGCTTTTTGTTTATGTCAGTAGTTTCTTCTAACTACTTTCTAAAAATTACTTTTGCAACACCTAATGAGGACAGGTAACTAAGTGACATTCATGTATTTAATTTGACTCAGCTCAGGTGGGGAAAGAACAGGATGTGCATGTGGCATATAGACCTTTCTGAAGGATAAAATAATATGTGCTGGTCATATTCTTTTTTTTTTTTTTCACCAACCTTTTTGTTTAATAGCAGCTTTCAGTTTTTAGAGAAACCTGTTAGGAAACACTCCAAGCAGAGAGCAAAAATTAGCATTTGAAGTGTACATCTTTCTTTTTTCCCCCTGCTAAATGTACCATCAGGGTATTCTTCCTTTTAAACCACATTGTTGCTTACTGTTGTCTCACTTGTGAAAGTTTGTTATTTGCTAGAGTACAGTTAACCCCTGATTTCAATTCTTGATTTTATTTAAATATCTTTTAGCTCTGGAAGAATATGATTTTGTGCATGTGTGTGTATTCATACGTGTGTATTCACATAAATATATTTACACACACATGAAGAATACGTGTATTTGTATTTTTTTGCTTTTTCCCCTGTTTAAAATCGAATGAGTAATGTACTTAGAAGTATGTTTAGGATTATGAATGTAATATGCTGATATCACTCACCTGCTTGGCTTCTTTTTAAATACCACTTGTATGACACAAATGTCGTGCTACCTGCCTTGTAAAAATAGCATTAAGATTTAAAGCAACTGATAGTGAAAGTAAAGATCGCTGTATTTGACCACAATTTAATCCTTCCTTGGAGGTTTTACATACAAAAGTCTGCAGAAGACATTCCTGGTATTTTGCTAAAGAGATCTCCTTGGTAAAAACTGAATGATTTGAACTTCAAGTATTAAAATAGGTGCACTGTGTTGTTCTGCAGGGTAGTATAAGACTACAGTCGCTCGGAAATAGGGCTTCCAGTTTAACTGCAAGAATATGTAGCAAAAAAATTCTCTGTGGCAAAAAAATCTCTGTTCCTCATTGTATTTCTTTCTCCAGGGCAGAATGTGTCACATTGTAATGTCTTGGCTTGTTATGATCTAATTCAGGAAATGAGTCTGTCCTTTTTCTGTACTTTCTCTACAGTGCGTGGAGATAAGAACTGGTACACCTTGTTAACCAGAAAATGTAGGAGTACTCTGCTAATCAATTCCTTAAACGTTTCAAACAAAAATACCTCCTAAATGCTGAAATCGTTGCGTGGTTGGAGCTTCGAAAGAAGGCAGAAGAATACAAGGAAATTGCTAAGATTCCTCTAAACATGAAGAGGGTATGAGGGAAGGATCTGAACGTAAAGTGAAAAGACTAGTGCTGTCTGATACTCTGGATGCTCTCATTCAGACCTTTATGAGATGAAAGATTTTCTTCAGAATCTACTTAGGATGCGAGAGTGAGTGTAAGTCATCACACGTGCAAAATTGCATAGGAGGACTAGCAATCCTGGAGTGTATCTGCTATGGAAAGAAGCCCTTTACCTTGCAACAAAGGTATCGCTCAGTAGCATGACCTAGGAAAAACTGTTCTCAAAACCTCAAAACAATGTTGGTATGGAGGACTGAAGAAGCTGATTTCAAACTTCTTGGCTATTCACAAATATTTAGAGAATTTAAAACTCTAAGACACTTCCATGAGTTGATGCACGAATTTTGAATGGCCACAGATGCCATTGGGTGTACTGATGGCATAGTACTGCACTGGGACAGTTGTGCCTGGCGGGTGTGCACATGGGCTGTGAGCAGCGTGTCTGTGCTCGCTGCTGGAGGGTTGTCATCGGTGCTCATGGCAGCCCTTCCAAAAAGTAATGACAAACTCTTTAGCTTAGAAGGAATTTAAACTTGAGGAAAGTGGTGCTTGCAATTATGTTTGATGCTCCAACTCTGTGGATGCTGGGGAGAATTAACTCTGCAAATAGAAGATGCTGAGTGGGAAACTAAGCATGTGACCCAAAATGAAGAGATGTGAAAGAAGAGATGTAACCTTAAGATCAGAAATAAGTGAGAAGATTCTTGCTTTGGTTTCTGTGCCATTGATTTACATGCCTGGAGTTTCTTTTGTGAGGAAGAGAAGTTAACTAGTGCCACATATTCCCAACAGCAGCTGGGACTATCAGACCTCCCCAGCTGAATTCCAGAAATAGGACAGAGTAGGAGGTAAAAACACTGGATTGTTAAAAGTAGCCCTAAAACCAGCTAGGTATCATAGAATCAGAAAATCATAGGATGGTTTGGGTTGGAAGGAACCTTAAAGAACATCTCGTTCCAACCTCCCTGCCATGGGTAGGGACACCTCCCACTAGATCAAGCTGCTCAAAGCCACATCCAGCCTAGCCCTGAACACTTTGAGAGAGGGACTTCCACAGCTTCTCTGGGCAACCTGTGCCAGTGTCTCACCACCTCACAGTGAAGAATTTCTTCCTGATACCTGGTATAAATCTAGTCTCTTTCAGTTTGAGACTGTTACACCTCATCCTATCACTATGCTCCCTGGTCACAGAGTCCCTCCCCAGCTTTCCTGTAGGCCCTCTTCAGGCACTGGAGGCTGCTAGAAGGTCTCCCTGGAGCCTTCTCCAGGCTGAACAACCCCAACTCTTTCAGCCTGCACTCTTCGGAGAGGTTCTCCAACTCCCTGATCGTCTCTGTGGTCCTCTGGACCCAACAGGTCCATGTGCTTATGTTGAGGGGCCCAGAGTTGGACACAGCACTGCAGGTGGGGTCTCATGAGAGTGGAGCAGAGGGGAAGAATCATCTCCCTCAACCTGTATGCACATCCAAGCCATGAGCAGCCAGTTTCTCCAGGAGAATGCTGTGGGAAAGGGTCTCAAAGGCTTGACTGAAGTCCAGGTAGAAAATGTCTGCAACCTTTCCCTCATCCACTATGTGGGTCACCTTGTCTTAGAAGGAGACCAGATTAGTCAAGCAGGACCTATGTTTCCTAAACCCATGCTGACTGGGCCTGATCGCCAGATTGTCCTGTACGTGCCATGTGATGGCACTTAAGGTGGTCTGCTCCATGACCTTCCCTAGCACTGAGGTCAGACTGGCAGGCCTGTAGTTCCCCAGATCGTCCTTCTTGTAGATGGGGATCACATTTGCAAACCTCCAGTCATCTGGGACCTCCCCAGTTAGCCAGGACTGCTGGTAGATGATGGAGAGTGGCTTGGTGAGCACTTCTGCCAGCTCCCTCCATGCCTTTGGGTGGATGCCATCCAGCCTCATGGTCTTGTGTGTGTCTAAATGGAAAAACAGGTCACTGACCATTTCCCCTTGGATTTTGTGGGCTTCATTCCTTCTCCCCATCCCAGTGTTCAGGCTCAGGGGGCTGGGTACTCCAAGAGCAACTGCTCTTACTGTTAAGACTGAGGCAAAGAATGCCTCAATTTCCTCAGCATTTTCCTCATCGTTTGTCACTGTTTACCCCCACATCCATACAGGGTGGAGTTTCTCCTTTGTCCTCCTTTTGTTGCTGATTTATTTACAGAAACATTTTTTATTGTCTTTTACAGAGGTGGCCAAATTAAGTTGTAGTTGGGCTTTAGCCCTTCTAATTTTCTCTCTGTATAACCTCAAGATATTCTTGTACTCCTCTTGAGTTGTCTGCTTCTTCTTCCAGAGGTCATAAACTCTCATCCTTTTTCCTGAGTTCCAGCCAAATCTCTGTGCACCCAGGCTGGTCTTCTTTCCCAACAGCTCAAATTCTGTTCCTCTCATATTCTCTTTGTTCCAGAATGGCACCTGTCTGGCAAGTGCCTTGAGATTTTTTGAAGATATTGTAATTTTTATTCCAGCACTTTTTTCTTCAGGAGGAGCAAATAGATTGTTTAAAAGATAAATTCTCCTCCTCTTTTCCCAAGTCTGGAAAGACAATGGAGGTATATTATTTTTATTCAGTACTTTTGCTCAGTGTAGTTTGTTGGGGTTTTTTTAATTAATGTGATCTTGTGGGGAGCCTTAAGAACTTTTCAGCATGTGTTAGTAATTCATGTGTATAAATTAATAACTGATTATGTTACATAATAAAGTAAGAGCAAGCAAGTGCTGGAAGAGCTTGCCCTGCCAGTCTAATCAATCAAGAAAACCCCATGCCAACAACAACAAACCAAAATAAACAAAACTGTGAGATCTCTAGTAATTATTTATAGTTTCTCACGGGTGGATTTTGCATTTTACTGTTTTGTGAACAGAGCTTTTGCACTTTGGAAGTTCTGGAGTATTCAGAAGTGGCGTGTATAACTTGACACTGCAGACTTCTGCTCTCCAGAGAGATGTAAACACTCAGCTTCTGTGCATTATATATGATGTTACTCATGTGAGACTGTTCCTTAAATTCAATAGAAGTATAGTCCGGAGTCTCATCCGTGACTCAAGCCTAAGTGGTGGAGTTGAAATCCTCACTCTTCTTAACAGGAGACTTTTTACAGGGCTTGAAATTCTTAATAAAGTTAAGAACAGTGATTATAAAAAAAACCCCTAACACAAGATTAGCACCTTCAGTTTGCTAGCCTTTCTTGAAATAGTGCCTGGTGAGTGTTTTCTTTTCCTCTGATTCACCACGGTATGAATCATTTGCCTTTAGTTTCCTGACCATGTCAGTACCTTTGTAGCAACCACACTAAAGAAAGTACTGAATGTACTCACCCAGCTGGCACAGGACCCTGTTTGGGTTTTTGCTTTTTCCCTTTTTTCGCCCCCTCTCTTCTTTCCAACTCTTCTTTACTCAAATCCTATAGTTTTATATTCTTCTGTCTGTGATGCAGCTTGGAAATGAAGCCCCATAGGAATGAGAGGGAGAGGTTGCCATGGCAACTGGGTTGTTTTTGCTAGGTTTTGTTCCGTTTGCTTGCTTTGCTTTTTGGTGATGAAAAGTATTGGTAGTGCCCTAGATAATGTTAAAATTACCCAGGTTAGAACAGGAAGAATGCTTATCTTGGGATTACATACATTAATAATTTCACCTACATTTTAATTGTAATCAGTGCTTCTTTTGAAAATGTAACTGTGCTGTGGAGTTAGTGCTCCTGTAGCTAACATTAGCAATGAGTTTTATTCTAGTCTTGTCAGGATTTTTTATTATGCTTTTGTATTCTGTGTCCGGTTTTTAAGATGCAAGGTGAAAGGAAGCGCACCTCCTAAGGACTGCAAATCTCCTTACTCAGTACACCACTGAGCAGAGGAGGCTGGTTTTACATAAAATACTGGTTGTCTCTCCTTCCTTGGTCCGGTAAAATGCTTATGTGTGCTTTTTTTGAGGGAATTCTTGGTTTTTTTCCAGTCATAGACCACTGACCAAACTCATGCAGGCTCTGTGTGCATGGTGTGGATGTGCAGTTGCCCTGGCAGGCCGTTGGTGTATGTTTTGTGTCCCTGGTGGTATGACCCATAGGTGCAGGACTACATTAGAGCTGCCCTTGCTGGTGTAGTGTTGGGAATCTTCTGATTATTGTGAGGGATTCCAGGCAACTCTGTTGACATCACAGTTTTCTGTCAAAATGCAGTAATGGTCTGTGAAGTCCTACCATGCATTCGGTTCAGCTGTGATCCACCTGATTTGAGTGTAGCTGAAATTCTTCCTTTTCAAAGCTGAAGATATGCTACTGCTGTTTGTTGACGGGTTATGGCTGGACCAGCCACTGAACACTGACAGATGCTTTCTAACCCCTCTCCCTCCCCAAACAGTAAGGGAAAGGGAATGATGCAAAGAGGCGTATGAGTTGGAAAAGAAAACTAAAACAGCTTTAATAAAGCAATAATACTACTAATATGGGAATAATAATAATAAAAAAACTATGTATGAGTATACACAAATCCAATATTGAACCCAGCTCCCCCCAATATCAATGCCCACTGATGCTGAGAGCAGCCCCAAAGAAAAGGTCTTGGGAGTACTGGTGGATGAGAAGCACAATGTGAGCCCTCAGAACGCACTTACAGCCCAAAAAGCCAATTGTATCCTGGGCTACATCAAGAGGTGCGTGGCCAGCAGGTCAAGGGAGATGATTCTCTCCCTCTACCCCACCTGGAGTTCTGCGTCCAGTTCTGGAGCCCACAGCACAAAAAAGATCTGGACGTGCTGGAGCATGTCCAGAGAAGGGCCACGAGGATGCTCAGAGGGCTGGAGCACCTCTCCTAGGAAGACAGACTGAGAGAGTTGGGGCTGTTCAGTCTTGTCACGGGTTAGGGCTGGGCCGGCCACTAACACGGACAGACGCTCTCTAACCCCCTCTTCCCCCCGCCCCCAAACGGGAAGAGAAAAGGGAATGAGGCAGAGAGACTTACGGATTAGAGGAGGAAAAAAAACTAGAACAGCTTCAATATGAAATGAAAATAATAGGAATAATGGTGAAAAGATAAAAGTAAAGAATTATATACAACTATAGATAGTAGCCCGATATCAAACCTGACTCCCTCCCTCGATATCAATCACCACTGGTGCTGCAGAGCAGGAGGCACTGGGGAAACCCCAGGCTCAGCGACAGTGGGAGCTGGATACAGGGAGCTGAATTCGGGAACTCAGGATCCGGATCAAAATCAGGAGGTCAGATGGAGTCCTCTCTGGACACCAGCCATTGCAGGAAAGGTAAAACGAAGGGCGAGAAGGACAAAAAGACCAAAACTCTCGTGATCACTCAATTTATACTAGATATGACGTATATGGGATGGAATACTCTCGTTGGTCACCTCTCCTGTCCGTTACCCCCCGGAGGTGCAACCTTTTACTTCCTTGTGCCCCCTCTTACTACCCAGCACCCCCAACGTGGCACACAAGAGCCAGCAGTGGCCTTGGTCACTATAGGAATAAGTATAAGCAGGAGCCTTTCTGCATCCCAGTCCCAGGCAGTGAGTGTAAACATCAGGTGTTATCACTGCTGGTAGCAGGCTCTGTCTGCAAAAACACGCTGCTGACTTCAGAAAGTGTAGCCTCTTGCAGAGAACTGAGCTGGAAAGTAGAATCACTGAACAGAATTGGCTCTGTGTAGCTCAAATCAGGACACCTTTTCTTAGTTAGGGAGTCGTTTTGACTTGAGTATGTCTACAGTTGCAGAAGTGTTAACAGGACTGCTTTTTGTTGGAGACATCTGCTATGTCCACCAGGGATTTCAGAAGCTAGTTATTGAAGTATGACATTGACATTGTAGTGTGCAAAGTTATATGCCTATACTGGGCAATCAGTGGTAGCATTGCAGGACGTCACATATATGACGGCTGGAAACCTGCAATGTTTATGTAGGTTGCCTCAATATGATGAAGTTTTAGTTACAAGGACACTTCCAGTAAATGTCAAATTGTTCTAGCAGATTTTCCTTACAATTGAAGGCTGCATGAGACTGCCTTGTGGTTTTTGTTGTTATTCTGTTCTCAACACCGTAAGCTGTAGCTCTTTGTTTTCACCAGTAGCTGTGAGTCAGCTGGAGAATGCTGATAAACAATTGACAAAGTTTCTCTTTGTACAGTGTCACCCTGGAGGCAATGAATTGAAGAAGCTATTTCACACAACAGCTGCAGGGAATTACGTATCATGTCTTTGGGATTGATGGCACTGGTGTGGAAGTCCTGCAGTGGATGGTTCTGTGGTCTGGCTGGGTCTTTCTTGTCACTCTCCTCTACTATTAACAGTTACATGTTTCTCTGCCCCTGCTTTCCTGTTTCACTTAGACGATGCAGAGCTGGCACCTCTCTGCTCTAGCCACTGTTTTTGTCCATGGTTCAGTTGATTGCATGGGCAATGGGCAGCAGAAGGCAAAAGAGGCTGCCACTGAAGACAGAACCTGGAGCGTCTACCACCTCTCTGGGCAACCTGTTCCAGTGTTTCACCACCCTCATAGTAAATAATTTCTTCCTTGTACTTCATCTTAACCTACCCTCTTTTAGCTTAAAACCAGTAGTGCTTGTCTTGTTGCTACAGGCCCTACTAAAATGTCTGTCCCCATGTTTCTTGCAAGCCCCCTTTAAGTATTGAAAGGCTGCAGTGAGGTTTCCCCTGAGCCTTCTCTTCTCCAGGCTGAACAACCCCAACTCTCTCAGCGTGTCCTCATAGCAGAGGTGCTCCAGCCCTCTGATCATTTTTGTGGCCTCCTCTGGACCCGCTCCAATAGGTCATATCTTTGCTGTGCAGATGACTCCAGGGCTGGACACGGAACTGCAGATGGGGTCTCAGGAAAACAGAGAATCGCTTCTCTTGCCTGCTGGCTACACTGCTGTTCGCGCAGCCCAGGATGGCCTTTGGGTCTGTGAGTGCACATTGCTGGGAAACATCCAATTTTTCCTCCGCCTGTACCCCAGAGTCCTTCTCTGTAGGGCTGCTCTCAATCCCTTCATCCCCAGCCTGCACCCATACCAGGTGTTGCCCCAACCCAGGCGCAGGATCTCACACTTGTCCTTGTTGAACACTGTGAGATTCACATAGGCCCACTTTTCAAGGCTGTCAAGGTCACTCTGGATGGCACCCCGTCACTCGGGCATGTCAGCTGCACCACTCAGCTTGGCGTCATCTGCAAACATGCTGAGAGTGCGCCTGATCCCACTGTCTGTATCATTGATGAAGATACTCAACAGTCCTGGTTCCAGCAGGGGCCCATCGGGGACACCACCGACTGCTTATCTCCATCCAGACATTGTTCTGTTGACCAGTTCCCTCTGGATGCGACCGTCCAGCCAATCCATTTCATGGAAGCCTGTGCTCAGCCAGACCATATCCCTGCCGGCCGCACTGTACAGCGTGGATGGGGACTGGACTGCAGCGTTTAAAGTGGAGAGGGTGGACCCCTCCTCTTTGTGTAGGCACAGCTGGTAGGGTGCCTTGAGTCTTCTGCTGACTGTAGTTTTATGACCTAAAAAAGCTTCTTGACCAAATGGAGACAGCTGCTTTTGATGCTGTGGTATAGCTTGCTCGTGCAGCAGTGATTTGCTCCTTGGAGCGTGAAGCCCTGGTAGGACGGAGCACGCAGCACAGGTGACTTTGTTATCTCTCTGGCTGCAAGCGCTCTGGCTTTGTCTGCTTTGCGGGGTTTAGGAAACCTTCTCTGGGAGTCAGGAGGTGGGAGGATGGGGAAGGTGCTTTTCTGGCAGGTGGGTTCTGCTAGTTCGTTTGTCAGTGCCAGTCTACCTGGATCAGGGAAGGTGGAGAAGCGAGACAGAGCTTCTTGTTAGACTCCAGAATGTTTACAGCCTTGCTGATGAGAGTGTGAGCAGCCCCAGGGGCTTTGGAAGCTTACCACAATTCATGCAAACCTATTATGATCAAATTGGTGCTTTTATGGTTGATGCTTCAAGTATATCATTGAACTCATTTAACCATTTCATTATTCAGTATCTTCTCTTGTTTTCCCTTGACTGGTTGCTATGGTATTTCTTAACAGCATATCTGAAATACAAATGAGTAAGAATTCAGATGTGCAGCCTTGAAATTACAGAGCTCAGATGTTACAAAAACATTTCTTTTGGGTGTCTATACTTATGAATAGAGCTTGCTCTCATTTAGGCAGTTCTGGAAATATAAAGTACAATGCAATCCACATTGTGTGTGGCAGGGGGAGAACCGTATTTTTTTTTTTTTTTCAGAAATGGTATATGCTGGTATCTCCATTTAAAGGCAGGTATGGCTGGTTAGTTGGTAAGACCGAAGAGTCCTTGAGTGAGAAATGACCTGGCAGGTGCAAGTGATCTGTAAGGATGCTCAGTAAATACTTAGAAAACCTGAACATGTTTCTCATTTGTTCTGGATTTTCAGAGGACAAGGATCCACAGTGTGGTCTCATTAAACTGTAAGACAAGCAAAGGCCCAGGGTTACTCTTCACCATGAGGGAGGAGGGTGTGTTTAGTGCTTGACTTCTTGAAGCTTTCAGAGATTTTTCCATTCCTGTCTTGCTGTTGTTTGAAGAAGACCAAAGCTTCTAGTGACAGCTTTCCTGGTGACATTTAGCAAGAATTGCACAACAGATTTTTGAGCTTAAGCTAGGTTGTGTTTTTGTCTGAGAGAGTGCACCAGTATTGCATACAGGTCTTTGCATGTTTCTGATGAATTGGGAAATAAGCTGGCAAGGTCCATGTACTGCATCCAGCATTCCTTTTGGGGAATAATCACAGTATTCAGGCTGGCCTGTAGTCACAGTCCTAAACAAAAAAGCTAAATGTGTCTGTGTTGGCAAGCTGCTACAATGGAAAAGGAGCTCAAAGCTGTGTAACAAATGTAGAAGTTAATTTCCACAAACTTACAGTGAAAATAGGGTGCTGCTTTTAAGGTACTCATGAAAACAGCATCCGCTCCTTCAGCTTGAATGGTATTGTTTGCATAAGCAGTCTGGTAACAGTGCATTTTATATAATAATGTAAAAACTTCAAGATGTATAAAAAAAAAAAAGTGCCTTTTTCTGCAGTCTATGATTACTTAGCCTGTGGACATTTCCTCAAAGCTATTGTCTTCTAATTATCAATGGATCCCTTCAGTGAATGCAAAAACTGTCTTGCTGAACAAAACAGCCTGCTTGCAGGAGATAAGTTCAGAAGTGAGTGAAAATGCCCCTAAAGGATAGAGGCACTGTAAAATTCAACCTGTATTGTAGCTTCTGTCATGTCAGGCACATGCTATGGAAGAGCAGGAAGAGAAGGAAATGAGCAACTTAGTTCTGACCAAATTAAAACTTTGTTTTGATAGAGTTAGACTGACTTGACCTGAATTGTTTTGGTGCCAATAAACCCTTTAAGTCCCACCGATTCATTGTTTGGAAAGTAGAGACTGTTATTGTTGTCTTGCGTAACAGCTTTGAAGCTTTGATTTACTCCCTGGCTTTGCTGCATTTCTTGTTTGTTTTGCTCTGTCCATCTTGTCCTTCCTTGTTGTGTCTTTTAAATACTCTGCTATAGCTGTGCCTCTGGGCATCCTTGCCATTGTGTGCATGGCTGTACTTTTATTAAACTAATTTGAGCAAGCAGCTTCTTCCCGTGTACAGCTTTTCTGTTCTCGTCTTCCTTCCTCAAGCACTTGTAACCACGCTCTTTGTAAACCAGTGCTGCTGTTCCGTGGCTGCAAGCCCTGCCAGAACCACAGTGAAAGCTAAGACGCTTCTACAAATGCTGGCAAACCAAGTGGGAATTTTGGGAGCCTTTCCAGGTCCTGGACTAAAGCAGTTGGGTTCGGTGATCCACCAGAAGGTGGAGGGCCCTGCTGTGTTGCAGGATAACCCTGGGGAAAGTGGCCAGACTGGACAAATATTTGCATCTCCTTCCGTAATAAGAGGGGCAATAAAAGAACATCTTGTTTTCTCTTACTCTTGCAGTGACTGACAGTGATCTTAAAAAAAGAGCTGGGTTCATCTCTTTATTTTTTTTGTGAGAGGTAGAGCAAGAATAGCCACTTGAAGACCACATAAGATTTGCTATCTGCCATGGATTTTTTCCTGTCCTTTCTATTCTGCTCTCAGTAAGTGCACAAAATAAGCCTCTGATTTGTTAAAATAACCAAGCACCTTGCCTTGCTGAAGAGCCTAGCTGCAGAAATAGTTTCATAGGGAAAGGAAATTAAACAGTTCCTCGTGGCTGCAGTACACAGAGCAGGAAATGCCAGACTTAAATTGTAATGAGGGAGATTTGGTTTAGACATCAAGCACCAGGCTCCTAACTGTAAGGATTTTGGAAAATGTAGAGATAGGTGTGTGCAGAGGCTGTGACTTGTCTCTCCTAGATAAGTTTCTGGAGCAAGTTTGGCCGACACTTGTCAGGAACACAAAAGGACGGGCTAAGTGCGCTCTTGACATCACTTGCTGTCCAGTTTTCTGTAAAAGTTAGTATGTTAGATATGTGCTTTCGTCTGGAGCACACTGAGATTCATGCCCAAAGTACTAAATATTTTTGTAGAAATTATGTTGAAAGTGTAAGTACATGACGCAGAAATAGCATACTGCCTAAATTATGATGTATGAATATTTGGCATTGGCTGAGCAGAGCTGTAACTACTCATCTATCTTTCTGCTTGGAATGAGTTTTGGTTTGGAGGCAAGAGAAGGAAAGGATCAAAATCCCAGTGCTTCCCTTATGGTTTGAGCTCAGGAATGTCCTCATCTCTTCCTTCCCGGCAGGTGTCTTCTCAGAAGCAAATGATGTGAGACCTTTGAATTCCCACAGTCATTTGTTTTGAAAAATGCCAAGATTTTTCTGTTAACTGCTGAATTTGTCGCATTCTCAAGCTTGGTGTCTGGAGTAGGGGAATATTTTGTAATTCTGAGGAATATTCATATTCTGCAGAACAGCTCTGACTTTGGGCAGAGGAAATGCCTCTAATAGTAGAATAGGTTGCAATAATGGCTTCTTCTGGATTGTTGATGTCCTTATATAAGTTTGTCATGTAGGGGACAAAGATTTGTGATAATCGCGTCTGTTAAAGAAAAATATTTATGTTGCTAGAAGTACTGTTGTGTATCTCTTCTCATGAGTGAACCTTACAGGAAGCCTGGGAAATTTTTTTGAGGGTGTAATTTACCCCTAATTCATCCTTTCATCTTGATGAGTACAAGATGTATGTTACATGGTGTAATTTATAATCTGGTGTATTGACTTGAAGTAAAAGAATCTTGGCTTCTGTAAATTGTTGTGCTTTAGCAAGCTGGAGGGAGTTGTGCTGATTTACAGCATGTGAGAGTCAGACATTAACTCTTCACACTGTAGTTAGATGTACTGTTCTCTTAACATTAATAGTCTCCTCTCGAGTTAATGAAAATTAAAACTATTGCAAGTATTAAAAAGGAACTGAAAAGTATACCCTGCTGGAATGAATTAACCTTCTGGAATAATTGGCACAAGGCATTATTCTTTCTGTAGTACCTGTTGAATTTAAAACATGGATTTTTTGTGTGTCCCTTCTTGTTAGGCGATTGCCCCTCTCTTGGAGCAATCAAACTTTGGAGCAGTTGTCGCCTGTTTCTGCCTTCCCACAGCTAAGTCTGCAAACACGTTGTGAGAAGCATTCAGGGGCATGGTTCTGTTTTTTCAGAGACCTGCCCACCTTCAGCTGGCAGAAAACGTCCCTCCTTGCAGCTACTGTTCAGATCCGCCTTCCATCCTGTTCAGATGGAAAAAGAAAATTTTGATTACAGATTAGTTTTGTTTGATGTATAATGCAGTAAGGAGTTGAAGATTGTAATGTGAAAGAGGAGGAGGGAGATTCTCAGGCTGTGGGAGTTTATGATAAAGAGGGGAGGTTGCTGTAAGGCTGGATATGGTGAGAGCATAATTGTATCACCTGCAATTGGTCCATAAAGCTATTTGTAAATGTGTTTGATTTTTAAAATCAGTATTTCAAAGTTTTAAGCCTAAAATATGTGTAAATAGAGAGATACAATCCAGTTCAGGGTAGGAAGAGTGAAAATGCACTTTAGATACTTGATGAGGACTTTGTGTTTCTCCATCTACTGTATTTAACGATGACGTGTTTGCACAGGGGTCATTTCTAACACTTGCAGACACCTGTTGCTGAAAAAAAGAAAAGTTGCCCAGTATTTTAATCTGCCCAGGTTGTTGCTGTGGTGTTTTTTGTTTTTCGGGTTTTTTTTGTCCTGTACGATTTCCATGGACTCCCAAAAAACGTAGAGAACGTCCCCCTGGCCACCCGAAGCGTGGTCCAGTGCCAGAATCAGTTGTCAGCCATAACCACAGCCTTCTCCTTGCCTTGTTTTTCCTGAGCATCTTAGCAGAAGACGGATACATCTAACTGAGGGTACTGCGCACAGAAGGTTCCATCCAGAACTGAAAGTTGGCATTTATGACATGTGAAATGCAAAAATAAAACCACACTTGCTGTGGGCTTGGGTTTGGGTGGCGGACAAAAGCAATACAGGGAAGCAATGAATTTGAGCCAGGTTGCAGGTGGATCGTGGCAGTGGTATCTCAGCAGGGTGTGTGCTGCCCAACTCTCTGTTACAAACCCCTCATCCCCTCTACAGAGTGATCCAAGAGTTCATGTTGGGTGTCAGAGGTTGAGGATTGCAGGAGGATCTTTTAAGTCCATCAGTTTCAGTCTGCTGTTCTACTGCCTGGCATTGATGAATGTAGTGATGTGTGTCAAGGAGGGAAAAATACTCTCATGAGTTTAAGAGTCTTGAGTCAGCTTTTACAGATCAGGCAAGAAATTAAGTTAGGGTTGTAATGATGTGTCTGGGGAAATATGTGCCCAATGTGTAACTGTCAAAAAAAAAAAAGGAAAATTGAATACTAGACATTATTAGAAAAGGAATGGGGAGGAGTGGTACAAAAGCCACCTCAGTACCACGATAAATTTTGTCTTTCTCCTCCTGCTCCTTCTCCTCCTCCTCCTCCTCTTCTTCTCTTCTTGCCATCTGTTCTGTAAACTCTCCAAGGCAAGTTCTTCCAGTGTTACATTTAACAAGATTCTCCACAGAATTACTGCTTTTCATTTCATTTTATTTGCATTTGCATTAATGAGCCGAGTATGTTCTTCAAAGCAGCGCAGTGAAATTTTTTCAGAAATTAAAAGATTTCTTCTGCACTCATAGCTGGAAAAACAGTTCTGAGTTACGAGGCCATTCCTGGCTGAGCTAATGATTTTTTTTTTGAAAACAAGAACAAGCCCTTTAGTCAATTGGAGCATTCAGTAACATATAACCTTTGTGAAAGATTAGAAGAAACTTTGGCAGGCACTTGCTGTGAGTTACAATTTGTTCAGGTGAGCAAAATGCAAACGAGTGGGTTAACGGCACTCACAGGTAACGCCAGAAGAGTTGTGGTGTCTCACTTTGTGTCAGGGTGTGAAATTTTCCCAGTGCTGACTCTTGTGACAGGCAGCGGCCAAAACACTTGTGTTGCAGTTTACTTTGCAGGTGTTTTTGTTAGGATCGAAAATGAGTGCTCACTGGAATGAAAGGGGTGCTCTTGGGTTAAGAACACGCGTGCGAATAGGTGTACAGTGATGCTCATTTTAAACCAATGACGCTTCCAGGAGGGAATCACATCTGTTTTGGTCTTTGTGTTGACATTCCTTGATTCTCCTTGGAGAGCAATTTGGTAGCTCTAATTTTAAAAGTATGTAACAAATGTAGAATTAGATTCATAAATACAATTGCTAAAGTTAAAATAAAAAATAAAGACTTAACGTGTTAAAATATATTTTTACAAATAAATTTGCGTCTGAAAACCAGCAAAATTGAATTATGGTTTTATGAAATTATGAATTATTTTCCTCAAAAAGGAAAAAGAAGTAATTTTCAAGCCCCCCTAGGTCTGCGTGGCCTTTTCAAAAGTGGGAGGAGATTGTTGCATTTGTTATTTCATAAGTGGTTCTTATGCAGACATCATTTACATGGGACACTGATACATTGCTAGTCTGTACAGAACATAATCCTCCTTTTTCTGCTTCCCATTTTTGGAATGTGCCTTGAAGTCTGTCTTGAGGACGGATTAAAGAAGGATTATGTGGAAAAAGTGACATACTGGCAGGTATAAACAGCCCTTGCTTTGTGTAGTGGTTTGACCCTGGCTGGCGGCCAGGTGCCCACACAGCCCCTCTGTCACCCCCCTTCTTATCCACACAGGGGCAGAAGGTACATGGAAGGGCCGTGGTTTGAGATAAGGATCTCAAAGCATCTACTGTCCCAGGCAAAGCAGACTCGAGTTTGGGGAAATTAGTTAAATTTATGAAAGAACAAATCAGAGAAGAGTAGTGACAAAAATAGATCTTAAAATAACCCCTTCCCCCCAACCCTCACTTCTTCCTGGGTTTGATTTTAACATCCATCCCAGTTTAATCCACCTCCTCCCCCCAAGCGGTGCAGGGGGCAGGGGATGGGGTTGTGGTCAGATGTTGTCTCCATCGCTCCTTCTTCCTCCGAGGGAGGACTCCTCACTCTTCCCCTTCTCCAACGTGGGGTCCTTCTCATGGGAGATGATTTCCACACGCTTTTTCCAATGTGAGTCCTCTCATGAGAGGCAGTTCTTGACAAAATGCCCCAAAATGAGTCTCTCCATGGAGTGCAGTCCTTCAGGGGGAAACTGCTCCAGCGCGACTGCATCACAAAAGTCACACCAGCCAACCTGCTCCAGTGCAGGCTTCGCACAGGCCACAGCCGCCTTTGGGCATCCACCCGCTCCGGCGTGGGGTCCTCCATGGGCTACAGGTGGACATCTAGACCCCATATTCTCACTCCTCTCTCTCTCTGCCACTTGTTGTGTGGTGCAGTTCTTTTTTTCTCCCGTTTCTTAAGTATATGTTCACAGAGGCATTCCCACCCTGTCATTACTGGTGCGCTCAGCCCATGGCTACTGACTGGCATTGGCTCTAACAGATCTAGGGGAAACTTCTAGCAGCTTCTTGCAGAAGCCACCCCTAGAGCCCTCCCACCACTGAAGTCTGGCCAGGCAAATCCAGTACACTTGCTAGCCAGTTACACAGCTCACGAGTTATACAGTGATGCCCACCTATTATATCTTGCCTTCCTAAGGAGGGCTGTAGCGACATTTGATGGTTTTTGGTGGGAGAGCTACTGGCTGTATGTTCTCTGGGTGTTACCACACATACACATTGCCTTTTTCTTTATTAAATCACCAAGTCAAAGAAAATGTGATTGCGAAAGTGGCCCTGGCAAGTGAAGGCATATGGGCGAAGACTGCTGTAAAGCCATTTCTCATGCTTGATGTGGACGGGGAGCAGTCCTGTGGTGCCTGGTGGCCTCCTAGCTTCTTGCTCTGCATTTGGAATATATAATTTTTCATATGAATGAAGTAATTTATTATTGAGTAGAGGAGGGTAGCAAGGGAAAGTTGTCATATGTAGTGGCTGCTGGACGCCTCACTGTGTAGTTAAGACCTCGGCGAGACCACGTGAAGCCCCCCAAACCTGCAAGTAAATGATTTTGTGGATTCTGTCAGTGTCTCTTAAAATCATGTCTATTCGTCTTCCCTCGGTGTTGTACAGCTCCATGCAGTTTAATGGATATTGACGCCTTGTATTCCAATTCTGGTTTGAAGGTTGCAGGCGCTGTCTCCTTCAAATATACCAAATATACCAATACAAATATGTCTCTTCTTTCATCATCCGTGCTGTTAGTTACTTTTGGCAGTGCTTAAAATGCGTAGCTGAAAGATGCGCTGAGTGCTCCAGCCTTTGAAGCTTGACTGAAACCGTCCGTTCTGTATATGGGATCTGAATGCTGCTTAAAATTGCTTTATTTTGACTTAGACAACCCAGAGATGTGTCTGCTGGTAGCTCCTCACTCAGTTTATGTGTATGAAGAAATCCACTTCATGTAACTAGAACAGCCTGCCCTTTTCCTTTACCTTTAAATGCTTTTTCCTCAAAAATTTTGCATTTCAGCTCCTGCAACTTTACACAGCATCTTCGGGCTTGTTTTTCCTGGTGAGAATCACAGAATCATAGAGAAACCCTCCTTAAAAATAACAAAGCTGTCAGAGCTTCAGGCCTAACTGTTTTTCTTCTCTTGGACTACTGATACAAATTTAGGATTCTTTCCCTGCTTTGTTCATGCTTCAGTTTAGCTTGCTGGCTTTTTAAAAAATTTTATTTCTTTGGTAAATGTGGAAAATAAAAACAAAATGGTGACTTGTAAGAGTTAACTCACTCCCTGAGGAATTCTGTGAAAAAGACAGTTTCCAGACTGCATCCTCCCTGCTGAATTTGAAGCATGTGACAAAGAACGAGTGTGTGAGTTCCTCCTGAAAAATGTATGAAAATGTTTCATGGATTTACAGTCTCCCTTTGGGCACTGCTAATAACCTCCTTTTTGTCTCCTGACCTTCTTTAATTTGATTCTTTGCAAGATACTTCAATCTTTCCTTAAAATTGCAGGAAGTTAATTATTTTGCATCTTGTCTTTTTTCTGTATGCACACAAACAATTAAAAACTTTATGCACCTTCCTATTTTACTTCTTGTCTGGAAACTTTTTTTGCCTTTTGATTTTATTGCTTGTCTAAAGTTGCCAATTTCAATTCTTCTGTCGTATATTTTTCTGTAACATATTTCCTTAGCTGCACCATGGGATACTGACTTTATGCAGGACTATGTTGTACTGCTTTTGTCACCACAAAGAGAAAATTGAGTGGTATTGTGTAGTGACTTGAGTTCTCTGAATAAATGGAGAACATTTCTCAAGGTCTATGCCCATCGGAAGGAGTCTCACTTCAGCTGGCTGATTTGGAGACACCTTCTCTGAATTCCCTGAGGTGTTTGTGCACGGCTTGGTTAGCTTGTGCATGAGGTTGTTGTGTCTGCACTTGAAGTTAGTAGCCACTTCGAGGTACTAGTCTTGCAGATGTCTGTTCCCTGCTGTTTCTTGCAGATGGTAGACTTTCCGAGAGCTGTCTGCAGCGCCTTGCTCTCTTCCTTCCTTTGTAGTCTGCCCGCTTCTGAACAAAAAATCAGGGGAGGACAGTGCCATTTCACCAAATTCCATTAGTCGCTAATGCTTTTTCCTTCACTAGCTCTCAGTCCTTTATGAAGTTATTGACAGCTGCCTTTTGGGGTTTGAAGCTTTTTATTTTTGCCTTTTAAGCGCTGGAGCTGTGGGAACCTTTTGCCCCATGCTTCTGCCTGCAGAGGCCAGAACCCCTCACCCAGCTAGGCTCAGCTGAGCTTCCAGCACCACCTGTGAGAGGGTGAAGAGGCTTCCTAAACAAATGGCTGGGGCAAGTATCTTCTGTTGGTGGCAGGGTGTATGGGGTAGATTTTAGACCAGCTGGTAATGCACAGATAGCTTTTCTCCTGCAGCCTCTGCAGACCTGCTATCACAGGAACCAGCGGACCCTCCTAAAAGCATCAGTAGAAATGTTGCAGGGACCTCAAGGAGAGACAAGGTTATGCCCATACACATCCATGTTGCGATAAAAACTCACCAGTTTTCTGTGTGGGGACATACCTGTTTTCTGGAGCACATGGATCTTTCCTCTGCCCAGACAACCACTGTGTTCTCTTTGGTCTCCTCTGTGCTGATGGGTGGTGTGTTCCTTCCTTCATAGTAACTGCCTCCAAATGTATTGCGCATCTACATTTTCAGCTCTGAGAATCTGCTTTATCATCCCTTTGTCGGCTGTTTATACCCTGATCTGCTTAATTTAATCAGGAATGCTATCAACCTTAAAGATGCATGCAACACTTGATAGCACACAGCAGAAGGTTTGGGTTTGTTCCACTCCCACTTTGTTTCAGCAGTGTAGTCATTGCGCTGTGTTCGACTATGGATGATGAATAACATGACTTGCAGCCCTGCTTCGTTTTCTGCCTTGCGGACTAATGCAAAACAAAGTGTCTGGTTACTGCTCACATCAATATAAGCGCCATCAAAAGGGAAGGTTATTTTGCATGGATGGGCAGTAATCTTTGTAGTGAAGTGGACCTGGATTTTAGTGCTTGAGTTGGCATGGTAGGAACAGTGTGAAATCAAAAGTCAGCTGAAGAAAAAGAGGGAGGAAAGTTCTTTGTTTAGCACATGCAATCAGTAATGGCAATGAGCTGTGGAGCTTGAAATGCATGAGTTTTCTTCGATTGCTGGTGAAACTTGGAAGGTGGTACAGTGTGCCTGTGAAAAGCCGGGACCTGCAAAAGCCTCCTGTGGACAGCAACACTTTTCACCAGCAAGCAGTCTTCTGCCCGGGCTCTGGGAGAAGTCTGTGCTTGCACACAAGAGGTCAGGGCCTGAGCATCTTGTGTAAGGCTTCGAAGTAGTACTGGTGGAGAGTAATTCTGGAGAAAGGGGACTCTGAAGCCATAGCTGCGTGGGTTATTAGTTCCTAATTAACGTGAGGTGGTGGGAATGAAACAAAGAATCCCTTGTTTTCTTTCCACAGCTTAACATCAACTAAATCCATGGGTAAGAAGCTGTGGAAAATATCGCTCCTGTGAGAAATGTTTTTTTTCAAACGCTGACATGCTTGAGAGCATGCTTTGTGGAGCTTGGATGGAATTCTAAACCTGTTGCTTCCACAGTAAAAGAAATAATTAGTTGCTCTTGACTTTAAAGGCTGTGTGCAACTGGTGACCTTTAGTTCGGCCTCCTTCATCCATTATGCTCAGTGTGTAAGAATACTGTGTTTTCTCCCATTTATTCCTGTCACACTTACTAGCTTGTGGAATAATTGACATTCAAACATGTCCATTTGCTTTGGCTGCCTCAAAGAGCTATTTTGGACTTTAGACTGTTTAAAATCTCTTTTGAAATTTTAAGAGCTCATTTTGGTGCTTATGGAGGGAGAGTGTGGGAGGATATGACTTGGTGTAGGCCTGTGATGCATGGGGATACACTCCTTTTCCATTGCTAACATTTTAGTAACAAAACGAGCTGGAGTTCATGCGCTGCAAGAAGTGCCAACAGTCGTGTATGTCCTCAAACGTAAGGGAGAGCAAATGTGATTTAAAAGATGTATTCCTAATTGTGTTCAACTCAGTATGATTTTTTTGCTTGTTTTTCACGAAGTCCCTTGTTTGTGAAGACTTGCTCACAGTTCTTATTTTGTTTCCTCAGTTTGCAACTTCATGTCTCATGAAAAGTGCCTCAAGAATGTCAAGATACCGTGCTCGTGTATTGCTCCCAGCCTTGTAAGGGTGAGTAAGCACACACTGCCTTGTCTCTTTCCTGGGACAACAGCACAAACGTGACTCTAATGAACACAGTGTAGTACAGTGGTGGCTTGTGGTAATGCTTAAATCAATTGTGTTAGTCTTCACTGAGGCTTTTATGGCTGCTTGAAGGCCAAGTTACATTTCCTTCAAAAAGTCTCTGCCACGAGAAGCTGTGGACAGTCTGCCTTTGAGGAGCAGTTATTTGCATTCTTCAAATATTACTCGATGTTGTTACTTGCCTGTCATTACCTGGAGGCCTCGCAGTAGTGGGATGGGGTGACTGATTGCTATCAGTGCTCTGAGAAAACCATACAATGTGTCATACGGAAGAACTCTGTACCTCACTAATTTCTTACAGCAATTACATCTTACTGGGAAAATGCTAAAGTTACTTTGCTTAGCAAAGCAGCTGTGTTTGGCTTCTATTGGTGACTGCATCTTAAGAATTTCCTTGTTTATTGCATCCAAAGGATAAAGTCATTGTGTTAAAATCACAGGATTTCAAAGCCAAAAATCAGAGAGCAGGACTTCAGCTGATGGTAGTTAATAAAATACTTGCTTTTAGATGCACTGTGACTTTTTCTCCCACAAGACCTCATGCTTAAGAGAAAGAGTGTGAAAGATGAATGAGCTTTAAAGAAGCTAATAGGATGCAACCAAGGTATTAAGAAGCTAAACTGAGGAGAAGACAAAGTATGTTATCTACTTTGGGAAGGGATGATGGAAAAGGGAAAAAGGGAAGGAGGAGCCAAAAAACTTATTAGAGAAGTAATAAAACACTGTAACTATCTTAAGGAGCCATATGCAAAAATTAAATGAGACATGGCTGTAGAATCAGAATCATGTACTCTACAGGCCTCACTGACTAAATGCACATTTATGGGAGCACATTGTGTAGACCTGGCCACCTGTGAAACAGAGCTGATTCTCTTCTTTGCACCCTAAAAAGCTTTATAAGTTTTGTTGTGGAAACCTATGTAGGGGGAGGGGTGAAACAGGAAAGTTTACAACAATATGTAACTCAGGTTACAGGAATTAGACAGAAATTAGCTACTCATTTTTTCTTAAATTTGCTTTGTCTGGATGATAATGCTGTTAGGCTTTGCTACACACTTCCTCTTCCCCACATTGTTTTCATCCTGAGAGGTATAATTTACATGGCAAAAGGTGTCCGATACATAAAAAGTTACCAGTGAAATAGTGAGAAATAATGCTCTAAGTCTTAGAACACACAGTAAAGGGGCATGTAGATAGCGAGAAATGCTATTACTAAGAATTAGCATCTATTACTGGTTCGGTATGCTGGCGAACAGTCACTGCAGGGAAGAGGAATGAGTCAGGTGATATAGGTATCTTTGAAGGGGCCTGTGGGGGATGATACAAATCCAAATGGAAAATGTCCATTTAGTTCGGAGTGTCAGAGCTGTAAGCATTTGTGCCTTCTTCTTCTTTGTGAATTTGCTCTAAATTTAATTCATTGTTCAAAATAGTATTTCTTCCCTTTGCTTTTGCATGATAAATCCTGCATTTAAATTTACTCATGTTTCCACTTGCATAAGTCTTGGATGTCAGTGTAGGTTTTTTTTTGTTCTTTTGCCAGTCCCCATTCTCTACCTGCTCCAACATGCAAATTTTATCTCATAGTTTATTGTATACACACAAAATCTAACTGCCCTGGCTGTGCAGTAGGGTTTGTTTTATCTGAGTCTTGCTGTCAGCCCTCACTGCTGTTTGCAGTTCAGTGTTGCTGTATCTGTCTCTAAAGAGTGTCATGGTTTGAACCTGCCCTGCCGGAAACAAAACTGCTCAGCCACTCGCTCACCCCCAGCCCCCTCCCTTTAGGTATGGAGAGGGAGAAAATTCAACAAAAAAGTCTCAAAGATTGAGATCAGGACATAGAGGGTCTCACTCACCACTTAGTCGGGCAAGAGGAACAGAACAGACTTGGGCAGAAAACAAATTTAACATACCACCGCCAGTTTAACCAAGCCAACTAGATTAGAGCAGGATAGAGAAATAAATAAACACAACCAGGTCTTCACCACCCCTCCCTCCTTCCCGGCTACCTCCTCTCCCCCGTGGGCGCAGTGGGGCAGGGATGGGGGGTGCGGTCTGTCCGTGGTCTCGGGTAGAGGGCTCCTCTCAGCCTTCCACTGTGCTGTCCCTCTCAGGGGAGGCAATCCTCCTCCTCCTCCTCCTCATGAGTCAATCCCACCACTGTGGCACCCACCCACGGGATGCAGTGTCCCTGCTCTGGTGCCAGGTCCGCCTTGGCATCGCAGTTCTCCTCGGATGCATCTGTTGCTCCCGTGGTCTCTCTCCCCCCCTGGCCTGAGGTCCTCCATGGGCTGCATCGTGGACACTTTCACCACCACTGATCTCCTTGGGCCACAACCAGCACAGGTCTCCGGGGAATGCGCTTTTCTGGTGCCTCTCTCCTCCTGCTTCCCCAGCCGTGTGTTTGCTCCTCTCTCACCTCCCCCTCCTCTTCAAAACAAAAGCGGAGTCCTCAACACAAAAACACAGGGGAGAAGGGAGCTTCTTCAACATTTCATCTTTTCAACACGTTGATTCAAAAGGAGCTGCTTGGCCTGGCCTGGGGTGGGTCCAGCTGGCTTCCCGGATTTGGGACGGCTCTGGAAACTTCTCCATAGGAGTCCACCCGTAGCTCCCCCTCCCTCACCAAAACCCAGCCAGACCCAAACCCATCACAAAAAAAGTCTTCTGCGTTATCTGTGTTGCGCTATAATGATTATGTTTTGAAAATACGGGATCGTGCTGTTCTTTCTGGACAGTTGCCCTCCTTGACGTGGTCTTCCAAGTTGCGTTAATCCCGGTCTGCTGTGGGAGTGAAGTCTGCCATATGGGAGACGTCGTGTTGCGTGCAGGCTATGTCGAAGTAAATATTGAACTTGGCCTTTGCTTAAAAAACATAACAGAGCAGAAAGCAAATGATAATCATTTATAGAATGTGTGGACAGTTTGTTTTCTTAATCTCCCTGCTCTCGTCTCAGATTATTTATTATTTATTTATGAAAAGGTCTGAAGTAGGAGGGACCACTGGTGGGTTTTTTTTTCTGATAGTTCCTTCTAGTGTGTCAATATTCAGTGCAGTAGTGAAATGAGATTTATTTTTTTTTTGTCCCCTGGATTTAATCTAGAGAAGATGGCAGTAAATTTTGAAGTTCATCAGAGTGTGTGTCATTCGATACTTAGTCAGACTGTCAGAGAACAATTTTTCAGCAGATGTTTCATGGAAACTTTTATTCCTGAGAGTTGGGTTTCCTTCCTAGGGTCAAGTAAAGGCCCATAGTCACAAGCACACTGGTACTGTATCCAGGCTCAGATCATTCTTGCTGAGTTCACTCTTAAGGCCGCCCTAGGAATTTTTTAACTATTCTTAATTGTTATCACCTGCATGTAGTATTCCAGACTGGAACCAGGACATGGTGTTTCAAAACAAAACTTCATAGATCAGTCTTCTGAACAAGTTTGTGAGTTTGTAGTTTGCAGGAGGTGTGATTTGTTTTGCTGGGAAGGTCTTGGCAGCTTTTCCAAATTTAAGCTCTTTCTCCTCTACATTTCCATAAGAATTTCCCTCCTCTGAGGTATGCGTAAAAAAAGAAAACCAAACAACAAGCCCCAAACCAACAAACAAAAACATACACAAAAAACCCCCAAACAGTACTACCCCCAAAACACCCAACAGCAGATAGCAAACAAAATAACAGTGGAAAAAAAATGCTCTTTGATTGTATGTGACATGTGAGGTTTTATTTTCACTTGTTACACTGGAATTGAAGTCTTCTTACTCATTAGATTTGCCGTGGAAGTGTGGTGTCCTCTGTTCACATAGAAGTGTGAATTGTTTGAATAATAAATGGAAATAAGAATATATTAAGAGTTTAATGAAGTTAGGCATTTGCTATGTTTGACTTGTTGTTGGTACAGTGTTGTAATGGTTTCTAAACGTTTCCATTTCAAGAACAGTTGATAAGGATGCTCCTGAAACTTTCTTGTGTGCTTTTGCTCTTAAAGCCAGGTTGTCTAGAATCAAAAAATGCTGATTTAGGTCATCATCTTCTGCTGCAGATTTCTATGCTGGAAGTAAAACTTGGCTTTGTTGTTCAAAACGTGGGTCACTGCTGCGTTAACCGGTTGTGATAGCAAATGGGAAAGTCATGGTGCAGAGGTCTCTGCTCAGGTGAGCAGATGCTGCCCTTGCCTGCTGACCTGCTTCTCTCTCTCTGGCTGCTGTGTGCAGGTAGTTATTTGGGTCAGTTTCTCCTGAACTGAAAGAAGAAAGGGAAAAAAGCATGCTCGAGTTAAGATAAGTCTCCCTAAACCCCCTTCTGATAATCTGTTCTGTGTTGGACACTTCATACTTTTGTGTAAGCAACAGCAGCATTTAATTTTTCTGCACGTGAGAAACTTCTGGACTGGGACACAACCTGTTTTTTGTTTACCTTCTCTCCTTATCTCTGTTCCCTGCCAAAGAAGCAACGGGAAGCTCCAACAAAGTGTGAGACAAAGACCATCAAGATTTGATTACTGCTTCACTTGCCATGGAATAATAAATCCCACAGTCTCATTCAGCTGATGAAAATGTCTGATGAATTTTTGTGTGACGGCCTCAGAGAATTAGCTTTTAAAGACTGTTGTTGCAGATGGCTCATAGGTATTTTAACAAATGGGGAAGAGTTTGTCAAGCTGGAAAGAAGAATCTGATGTGCTTGAGTTTGATGGGAATTCTGGAGAGTAAAGGGAAAAAAAGTCAGAATCCTATTTTGGAAAATCATTCCTTGGTGGTTGTCGCAGGTGTTGGAGGTTTTATATCAACATTGGTTAAAAATTAATTCTTGCAGAACTTTTACTGCTTCTCCAAGTAGACTGTCATAGCAGACAGGCTGAAGTGCAATGTTTATGAATAATCTGGTTGGCATATTATTGTTACATTTGATCTTCAAGTTACTGTATATTTGTCATGCATTAATCAAGGAACTTTTTTATACTGCCCCTACTGTATATTTTTCGTAGTGGTGGTGGAGTCAGATCCGTAATATGAACTCAACTTCACAAAATACATTCTTAACATGTTTTCTCTTTTATATTAGATACTATAAAAACAAGTTTGGAAATGTTCTCTTTTCTGTTCTTCCCCTTTTATTTCTCTGTGATCAAAAAGCTTTGCTAGTGTGAAGTTTTTTTCGCAGGGTGTCATAAGATGGTTGTACCCCAAGCTGATCGTCTTAGTTGAACCAGTTGTGATGAGAGAAGGAGTAATGGTTTTAAACTGAAAAGGGCAGATTTGGACTAAATATGATGAATACATTTTTTACAGTGAGGGTGGTGAAACCCTGGCACAGGTTGCCCGGAGAGGTGGTGGAGGCTCCATCCCTGGAGATACTCAAGGTCAGGCTGGATGGGGCTCTGAGCAACCTGACCTAGTTAAAGACGTCCCTGCTCACCGCAGGGGGGTGACACTAGATGACCTTTAAAGGTCCCTTGCAGCCCAACATATTCTATGATTATTTCACCTTAGCACTTGTGAGATAGCCCTGACTGCTTTCAGAGAGAAGGTGTATCTCTAGTTCTTCAATACTTGACCTATACCTGCCTTGTGTCATTAAGGCAGTTGCTTGGAGTGTAGCAGCCACATGGCATAATTTGGAAGCCAAATGAGGTGTGAAACTGCTTACTGGTACTCTTAGCACTACGCCAAGGTTCCCTCTTTTTTCTCCCCAAAGAGATAGTCCCTTGAACTCTGAGGTTAAAGAGGAGGGCTAGCAACCCTGAATTATAAACTCAAGAGAGTATATTATTCTCTGCTGAAACTTGATGCAAGCTGCCTGGTAGCCTGAGAGGTCCCAGAGGCCGGTAGGTGTATCAGTGACTCTTCAGAATCGGAAGTGGTATGAGATGTCACTGTGTCATTTTCTTTTAATTCTTAATCTTCATCCTAATAGAAATAGATATTGATTTCTTCCATAGCAATAAAAGCATGTCTTTTGTGTATTGTTTTCTTTTTCAAGTGCAAAAACCGCTAGTCCATACAACTCTTGATTGGAATGGAAAGCTCTTACACAACTCTTATTTTCTTGTAGAAGTATATGGGTATTCCTATTTGAAATGGTGTGAAATTCACTGTATAGTTCCCATTACACAGGATCAATGAGAGCTTGCAGGCGTCGTGTCCTGTCACAGAGACGTGTAGGACAGAGGAAAAAAATCCTGGATATGGTGAGGTTGCATGTAGATGTGTTCATTATTCCCATTAACCTCAACTAAAATTTTGATTAACAAAGTATTTGATTTTCTTGTCTCTCTCTGGTGTTCTGATATGTTAAGACACCTTTTAACTTTGTATTCTTATCTGATTTCAGGCCTTCCATATGGAAGGTGTACTTAAAGTTGGTTTTTAACAGCAACCAGTGCATCCAGTGCTCAGAGGAAGAGTATCAATTTGGACAGAACCGACACATAATAGACAAATATTGTTCCTAAATGGAAAAAGTATAGATAGAGTACATTCAAGTGCATGTAGTGCATATAAATTGCAGAAGTGTGTTTCCAGTAGAGCAGAGAAGTTTCAGAGAGGCTCTCTGAATACTGGGTAATAGTAATTGAAAGGATGTCAATACTGGAAAAAGTTCAATCACAAAGTTCTTAGCTTCTCTTAGAGAGGGTGCGGTCTAGACACTGTTAATGGGAACAGAACAATCATAGGGTGTAGTCAGATGTGATCGCCATATCTGCCTCTCTAGAGAAAAGGTTTTTGGTGTCAGTGATCCTTAGGAGCGTTAGATAAGGAAGTACTTTCACACTGGAATCCATAGATGTTCTTGTTTCAGAAACACCATTTCGATTTGTAGCAGCAACTGGGTTTTTTTCGCCTTCAGTTGAGAGCGGTCTTCATGAAAAACCCTGTGTGACTACCCTTGTGGGCATTTCATGAGTGCCGTGGTGTTTTTGAACTGAACGCTGGTGGCCTTAAGTTTGGGGGCTATTGTGAGAGGGTTTGTATCCTTATTTCTGTGCACCCTTCCCGACCTGGGAGCAGATCAGCCCTGCAGTACTGCGGCTGCTGCAGCCCTGCTTTCTCAATCTCTCTGGTGTGTTCACAGAGTCTGGCCAGGTGCAAGTCTCTCTGATGTGATGAGGAAGGAGATAGATGGGCAAACCAGTATTTAGACACAGGCCTAGGAAAAGTATTTAGAAGGTTGTTCTTTTTCAAATCTTCCTGAGATAGTGGCTGTCACTCCAGCATTTGTCACAGCTGCATTTCTCCTGTTCCCCTTTCAGCCTGGAAGTCTTTGATTCAGGATTCAGGCTAAAAACTTTCTTCTGCCTGAGCTGGTAGGAAAGCAGCTGCCAGCTGGGTGAAGAATGGGCCTTTCTGGAGCTGTATTTTTCACTGCCAAGGTTTTCAGGAGTTTGCAGACCAGTAAGACTCGTGCCAAGGTGGTAGCTGAGTTGCTCTGTGTGTAGTGACTTCGCGTCAGTGGAAGAGCACTTCAGTTCATGACCTGCTGTTGGCCACATCCATGATATCCCGTGGCATTTCTGGGTGAGGAACAATTGTAAAAGGCACTACTGAAAGGAAATCATTCTATGTCGCTTTTTTTTTTCTTCCAGAGTGTGGATGTTAAGAGCAGTTTGTTGCTGTTCTTTCTAGATAATGCAGAACTGCTTTGTGCTTGCACAGATTGCACTGAAGTGGTTAGAATCTAAGTTTTAGTTTTTTGTAGGATCGAATTTTATTACAGACTGACATAAAGTACCACAGAAATGTGTTGCATTTTGTAATGCATTTGATTTCTTAAGATGGCAGGAAACAAAATAGGAACAAGGATTATCTTGTCCATGAGTGCAGAGTCATTCTGGACCTTATGCTTTCTGTTGATGGGCTTCTGGTAATACTATAAGGGCACTTAGATGTCATTTAATGGTATTAGTAGCAGAAATTTTCTGTGGTTTTCAGCAGAAATTGGTTATAGAGGTTTGTATAAGGTAATTTAAGTAGTTGCATTGAAAAAGCGGTTTTAAACTCTCATCAATTATTAACTTTCTCTCTGTAGGCCAACGTGTGTCTGTACTTTGCTGTACCTATACGGGTGAATATTAATAATTTAATAATTAAAGATTAATACATAACATTTCATATTCTGACATGCTGCCTCACTGGCTTTCCCAGTTTGAGTTTTGATTTTTTTAGTGTATTGGGTGCTTGGAACTTGTTCAACAACAAACAAAATGTAGGGAGCTGCTGGAAAAATAAGATATTACTGATGAATTTTTGTTGTACTTGTTCTTCTACCTGTTCTCTTTCTCCATCTTGTTCCCATCCGAGTTCCCAGCAGACTGTGCAGTAGTTTCATACCTGTCACTTGTAAAGCAAGTAAAAAAAGAGTACTCAAAATGAACAAAGTTCGTTTGCTTGCTCCAGACAGGAACAAGTTAAAGGAACAGATTTATGTATTGTTTCCTTTTTTTAATTTGTTTTCTATTCAGCATTTCAGTCAGCAATTTCTTCCCTTATTTTTGAGAGTGATTTGAGATTTCAGAGGATTGTCACCAGGGTCTGAACTGCAGAAGTTAGACTAGTCTAACTTGAGTACAGTTGGACTCTGAATAAGTTTGACTCCCGTCAAAGTACTTTCTGAGAGTCTTTCCTAAAATAAACTCTACTTTGATCCTCTGGTGTGTGGAATGTCCTTTTCCTTCAGCAGAACTTTTCTGTGGCAATGAAGAGCCCTCATTTCTGTGCCAGGTGTGAGATAAAATAGCCAGACTCATGTCCAGAGAGAAAAGTTCTCTGTTTCAAACACGGGTTGTTGAGGTTGTCAGATGGCTACGCTGGGTGTCCAAAGCAAGTTATTCACCTCTCCAGAGCTAAAGAGGGGCTCCTCTGCATCTGATCCCAAGGGGAATAGTGCTGCCGCGGGCGCTCGACTGTGCTGGGGCTGTGAGGGCAGCAAGGCGGGCAAGGGACTTAAAGGTGACCTTGAGTGCCTCCAGGGATGGGCTCCCCACCACCTTTCTGGGCAACCTTGTGCCAGCGTTTCAGCACCCAGGTTGTAAAAAACTTCTTCCTTATATCCAGTCTAAATCTACCCTCTTTCAGTTTAAAACCATCTCTTTCTGCACTTGAACTCATTGTGTAGGATGAATTTTGGGCAAATGGCCTTGCCCCATCAAGACGGGATTGGATTTTTATTTCTGGAGTGACTAGAGCAGGAGAACAGCTCTGGCACTTTAGCTTCAGAGGAGCTGAGTCAGATGACTTATGTGTAAGTGTGCAGGGAGGTTTAGATTCTCCTTTCCCCTAAAGAAGTAGCATGAAATTGCAAGAAAAATGGGCAGAGATTATGAGCCTTGAGCTTTATCTGAGGTAGTTTGGTTAAAATTCCTCAGGGTCTCCAGGATTTACCCTCCTCCACTCCAAGGATATTCTTTTTGTAAACATGCATTATATGACTAGTGTATTCTGATTTAATAAAAAAAAAAAAATGCAAGCCAACCGTAAACTTTGTGCCTCCAGTTACAGCTGGAGGACTGCAGGGAATGAAATCTCTGTTTGGGTTGATGGGAGGAGGAGACAGACCCCAAAGCATGGTTTCTCCATATTTTTAAGTCCCAAACTTGTACATAAAGTGAAAATTTTGGTGGCGGGGATGTTTTGTAATGTATCATGTTGGAGGCACTGATATGAAATCCTTCTAAGAGGCTGACTGGGGTGTGGAGAGGCAGTCTTCTGGTCAGCCAGGGACCAAGGGCTCCTCAGACAACACGCCATTAGCTGGTGGCTCTGCTTGACTGGTCAACTGCTGTGCATGGTCTTGTGTCCATCTGCTGACATTAGTGTATTTCATCCTCCGTTACCTCCCAGAGGTTAATTCTGAGGAGGACTGGAGGAATCATAGGCTTTGCAGCTTGAGGGTTAGTGATTTTTCTTGTTAAAACTTGCAGCTACATTCCTTTCTCCCTGTGTTACATCTGACAAAACTTTATCTCACTTACTCCATTGCACATGATCAAAGTCGAGGATTGTTTAGTGTAGCAGTCCCCACGCTTTCAAAGGCAGAAACGCTGGTGGAAATTGGACCTTTGTAACTGGAAACAACTTTCTGAGTCATCAAATTTTGTGTTCCCAGTGTGTGTCAGATTTGCCGCTAGTGGTTCCCAAGAAAATCCTAATACACAAAAAGAAAAATTCAGATCCGACTCAATAGCTCTGGAGGATTGTTTACTAATTCATCTGGGAGGAAAAGAAGTTACCTGTGACTACATGTATCTTAAGTGATTATTTCCAACTTTGTACTGGATAAAAACCCCACATTTGTCAGCCTTCATTAGAATTTTTTTTTTTTTTGTGATGCAAGAACCGGAAGATAAATCTGATATGTTTGTCATATTAGGTAGGGCATGTGAGGTGCACGATACCTAAGTTGCAGCAAACTCTTGTGGAAGTAATTTGGATTCTAGAATTTTAAAGATGCAATTATGCTTCTTCCACCTAATGTAAATGTCAGTTTAACAAAGGTGCATAACTTGTAGGAAGTGTGGTCTCTAGAACAGATAGGAAACTTAAGCATATTTCTTATTCTTCACTTTTTGTCTTTTGGTACTGTCCCTTCTAGTCTTCATTATTAATCACTAAACGAGAAAAACCTCTACTTTTTTAGGATAAATGAACAGTATACTAGAAGTACGTTTGCTAGAACGGTTGGCACAGCTCTGGGCAAGAGGATATTGAAATTTATAACCTTCCACTTACAGTCAACAGGAACTCAGTGTGAATGCTCTTCAAGAGCTGCTTCTCTGTATCATCCAGGCTTTGAAGTTTTTGGAGGGAGGGGAGACCGATGCTTTTGTCCTGATCTGGCTGGGCAGTGTTTGGAGAAGAGGATGAAAAGCTTGTGGAGGGTACTGGACTGTGGCAGCATGGAGCTTTTAAAAGTTGTCTTGAGTACGTCGTTAGGGTATTGTGTGTCTTTGATCATCCTTGATTGTGTTAAGAATACTTACGAGAAGAACAGACACCAAACCCAAACTTCGGGTTCATGGCACTGTGAATCATCAAGAAGTTGACTGGCACTTAAAAATGTATACATTGCATATTAAAACCCAAGAATTAAACCCAGATTTTAAAAAAAATATAATTATTCAAAATAAAGCATTTAAAATATATTTTTAAGTATGTTTTTTTTAAAAAAATATGATTTGCCTGTATATTTGTTCTCGGGCTTAATTAAATTTGTGTTGTATGTACTGTCCTGTCTTGCGTGCTAAAGTAGTTTCTGTGAATAGTAACTGGGACTTTGAAAGTTGTGGCTGATGATGTCTTATGCATTCTTCATTGTCAGGTTCCAGTTGCACACTGTTTTGGGTCTCCAGGACATTACAAAAGAAAGTTTTGCACTGTGTGCAGAAAGTCACTAGAGTCACCTGCCTTTCGATGCGAAGGTAATGTAAAGAACCCTGCTCGTGTAGCCACCTGTGTGCCACCCAGCGGCGCACACTTTGCTTGCATCGCACAGCCTGAGTGCCTGTGCACGTACACACACACAGATGCGCTCATTGCATTTGAGAGATTTTTGGGTTGTTTATCACCCACTCGTTGATTGTGGAAGTGTGTACTTCAAATGAAGGAATATCTAAACCATTAGCTTTCAGTAAAGCACAGACTTTTTCAGATGTTTATGCTCGTTCATGTTTCCTCCAATTTACCCTGAGCAAGTCTCTGGTGTTGATGGTGTGCAGTGAATCTCTGCCTGAGGTGTGAGAGGAGTGAGAAGCTGTTACGGTGAAAGAAAGACTTCTTCTGTTGAAGTAGTTTATTTTTGCTTTCCATGGAAGCTTTTGATACAGGAAATCATCAGGTATTCGTCTTCATTAAGTCTTCCTCTTTTTACAAATGAATGGAATATAACTTTTCTATGTCACTGGTCTCAGATATCCATTGCTTGTAATGGGGATGAGATGCCTTCAATGGAAAGATATTTGAAAATATTATTTGTCAAAATACTACTGCTCTGAGTGTTCTGATATGGATTCTCTGAAAAAAAACAGTAATTAAAGGAATCACTCAAATACAAGAATTTTTATTTGAAATACATGTTGGCATGAGTACTGAACTGGTTTTGGGATGGGGCAACTCCTTAATTCTTGTGTGTCTTCTTTGTCTTGAATGTCTAGTAGTTGTTGCTCAGTTGATGTTGTGAGTTGAATAGAAATTAGTATTTTAAAAGAATATTAGCTGTGAACTGGTTTGTGTTTTGGGTTTTTTTAAAAAGTCTACTGAGAGAAGAATCAATTCTGTAGGTATTTTACACGCTTTCAGAATGGCTATTATGCTAAAGATAGTGTCTTGTTTACTATGGGCACTTATGTGTAGGGGAAACATCAGGGCTTTCAGACTTAAAATGGTGCCATGGTTTTGTTTCTCCTTTTGTTTGGAGCGTTGCATAGTGAATTTGAGCTATGTTCTTCTGACGAGTGGCAGTCTGTCACTGAATGTAGTTACCGTGTGAGACGTATGATCTGGTGGGTTGATCAAAGAGCTACAGATACCACTGAGTCCTTTCTGATAATCTGCCTGAATAAGCATCAGAACTTGTGTGGATGAAATAAACATTAAAAATTTGAAAAGTTTTACTACCTATATCCTCTTAACTCCTGAAAACAATTTTAGTTTAGTGATTTATTTTAGTTAAAGCTTTATAAATTTTACTTTCATATTCTTACTCTCTTAATTCTGCTATATTACCCTTGTACTCAATACAAGGGAATATAATTTTTTCAGATGTTTCCCTTTAAGTTTTCTTAACAAGAAACATGTGAAATCATGTGTTGTATTTAGGTATTACAGATACCTGGACAGTCTTTTTTTCTGGTTCAGTGAAAGTTCTGAATTGTTTTCCTCATATGGATCAAACAATTTTCTTGTTGTATGTCATGTGACTTGCCTGTTACCCTGTTTTCTGAATACCCGTAATGCTACAACCTGTTTCTCAGGTACTTTTCCAAAATGTAGCTTGCAAAAGGGCAGGTTCCTAAAATGCACAAATTCTTCCTTCACTCTTAAAAATATATTTAGAATAATTTCTTTTAGAGGTCAGCTCTTTTAAGCTGTAGAGCTTTTAAATCCAGATGGAGTTGTTGAACTTTTTTCCCTTCTTTGCTTACTTCTAATGACTTAACTTAATAGTACATGGTTATGGTTTTCTCTTCTGATACTGCAATTTAAAGAACTCTTTCTGGAATCTTTGCCATAATTAAGATGGAAAAGAGGGTTAAGATGACGTCGTTTTTCTAAACGAATGACTGACTGTAGTGGTTTGACCTTGGCTGAACACCAGGTGCCCACCAAAGCCGCTCGATCACTCCTCCTCCTCAGCTGGACAGGGGAGAGGAAATGTGACATTGACATCATTAGATGTACTTCTAAGATGAAATGTGAGTGGAGAAGGGACCATGTCACAACCCTTACAAAAGGTGTTGATCTCAGTGAAGATATGAAGTATGGGAGCTGAATGTGAAAGCTCGTGGTTGACTTTAGATCATGGTTTTCTGCAGGGTTAGAAAAAGACAGTATTAGTGCTGATGGCTTTTTTCAGAGTTTAGAGTGATTTTGAAATAAGATGTTATTCTCTATGTAATTCCATACCGTTTTCAAGATACTTTCAGATAATGTAGCTAATGTGTCACCTTCCAATCTCCAGGTTAAAGTTTTCAGATTTTTGTGATGTGCAATAACCTGCTTGAGTGGAACAGAAAAAAATATTTGAAGAATTTGATGTTTGCCTCTTACTCAATGAAAAATGGAATGCCTTCCCAGAATACTTGTATACACCAGTTTTTAAAAAGCAGCTGGAGGAGGATCTTTTTAATCAATCCCTGTCTATGAAGTCCAGAGATCTTTCTTAATTCTTGGGGTAATGAAGCTAGGTGTTGAAACCTTTTAGTGGTTGGCTTGTTATTTCTTTTTAATGACTGAATCTTTGCAACATAGTATTTTAGCTGGGTTTCTTTTTTTTTGTAGATTCTCTTTTTCTTCATGTCTGATGCTTCAAGTCAGCTTTTAAATAACGAAAGTACTTTATCCAAAATACAAGCTTACCTAGAACTTCATAGGCTTCACTAAAACTTCTTCCAGCTGCAGTATCTAACAGGTGTTTTGGAAGACAAGCTTACTTAGGAGAGTGCACTCAAAAAAAAAAAATACTATTTTCCTTTTCCTGACAATGAAATGGTAATTTACCATATGCAGACATAGCTTGGAGAAATACTCTATGAGATTAACATACCATTTTTTGCGGTCAGTTCAAAATTAAGTCCATCAAGTGTCATCAAGCCATAAAAAAAGGTTTATTTCCTGAGTAAAACACAGTTTTTGGCTGTTGCAGCCTCCCTGAGGATGACATCCTTCAGTCATTTTGCATGTTTGGATGTCAGCCTGCGTCGTGCCACTTGGCAAACATGGGCGAGCCCGTGCCGGGGTGCTCCGTGGGTCAGTCACTGATCCGTCCCTGGTGGGACCGTGAGTGAGATGGGGCTCCGGGCTGTGAGCAGGAGGGGTGTGTGGCTGCCTTGCTGCTACTTCGGGGCTGGGGACTCGAATACATCCTGTCTCTTATTTCCTTGGGCTCCTGACAGCTCCAGGGGTGGATTGAAGGGGGACCGTCCAGCAGAAAAGTGTTTTGAACCCACTCGTGAAGTGGCAGCTTCCTCTGCAGTGGATTTCAGAAAAGAATTTGTAAAGGGAATGGAAGACCTTTGCTTTGTGCTCAAGACTTGGTGATATTTGGGTGCATTTCTGTTAATGCTTCTAACATTCTGCTTTCTATGGATTTGATTAAATCAAAGTAGACTTCGGGTGCAATTGTGCTGAAGTGGAGGCAGTGGTTTCTGTGAAACTGAGAGACAAAGCTGTAATAAATAGCCAAACAGTTGTTACAGACTTAACTTACTGCATTGGAGGAAATAAGGCAAGTGCTCATGAGCGAAATTAGCTCAGCCTTTCCTTATACTTGCTGCATCAGTTTAACAAAGGAAATGGAGCAACACACGGGACGATGCCGATAAACTTACTGCCTATCTTTGCTGAAGGGAAAAGAGCATGAAGGAAGGAAAGTATGGAGTGAGAAGGTAGTGGAGGAGTGCTGGAGGAATGGAGGGAGGGAGGGAGGGAGGGAGGAGCTGAAAAAAACTCAGGGTTTCCAGCTTAAAGAACCATAGAACGGCCCAGGCTGGAAGGGACCTCAGAGATCATTTAATCCAACCTCCCTGTCACGGGCAGGGACGCCTCTCTACCAGATCAGGCAACACATGGGGATCGAACCCGCGACCTTGGTGTTATCAGCACCACGCTCTAACCGAGTGAGCTAATTTTCTTGTTTTCGTGCTTTTAGTTTGTGAGCTACATGTGCACACAGACTGTGTCCTGTTTGCTTGCAGTGACTGTCGACAGTGCCACCAGGATGGGCACCAGGACCACGTAAGTGTGGATGTGTTCTTGGTGTGAAAACGTGGGCTACGGGAGGGGGTGGAGTCTTGGCCTTTTCTTTAGCGTGCTGCGTGTTATCGAAATGGGGTTTGTTTTTTTTACTGACAGGCAGAGGAAACCTGTGGCTTCTGATTTTATTGCAGATAACAAGATGAACATCAGTTCTGACATATTCACAATGCCTATTGAAGCTGTGCTGAAAACTCGTGCAATGTATACAACATCCTAATTTAAAAGGAAAGAAAAACAAAACCGAACATCTGCAAACTTGCATTGCAGAAGCTGGCATGGAACTCTTATTTTTTTTTCTCTGTTAGCTGTTGGCTGCATTGCATCCTTGGCAAACATTATCATGTTCCTCAGGCTTCCTGCAGTCCCTCTGAAGGATGACTGCCCAGTTTCTCACTGTAAAATACACACATAATACTACCCTTTCAGAATTATTTTCTTTTTTATTTAAGAAGTGTATTGTGTTTGGTGGACTGTGAAGAAAAGCGCTGTGTGGTAAATATTTTGATACTCTGATGAACTTCCTTCAGTGAAATGTAAGATTCTGCAGGTTCATACCTAGAGTGAGGAAATACTTAATGTCCTACTCTGTGCTGCTGTTTCTTCAGAGATGTTTGAACTGCTGATTGTAAAGTTAGTGTGAAGATGCTTCTTTGTCTGTTTTATGTAACACTTAAGTCGTGATGTGTTCCCCCAGAATACTTATCACCACCACTGGAGGGAGGGAAACCTTTCTTCAAGTGCTCGTTGTGAAGTTTGCAAAAAAATCTGTGGGTCTTCCGAGGTGCTCTCTGGCATGAGATGCGAATGGTGTGGCATCCTGGTACGTTGTGCTGTTGCATATGTTGGTGGGAACCGTAAGTGTATATAGGCACACACTTATTTAAATGCTTTATATAAGCAAACTATGTTTGTACACCTTATAAATATACTTTATATGTATTTTATGTGCACTTTATAAATATACTTCATTTGTACACAATTATGTATATATGTAAAAGTTAGATGGTAAATCTGATTTTTTAAATCCCCCCATTGCTCTTAAAATGAACAATTCTCAAAATCACAATTATACGTTATGTAAATCAAATTGAATTAAAATTTAATGGGAAGTAAGCATTATAGATTTCTGTATTACAGTAGCCTGCAGTTACTTTTCCTGTGTGAAATCAGAATTTCAAATCACATGAATTTTGACAAGGCCAAAGACTTACCATTCCAATATGTTTATCCCTCTTTCAGTGTTAATAGAGCGGGTTTGTAGTATTTGCAGTTTCTTCATGTGTTAAGATTTTCTTTTATGGGTTGTATAAAAATGGAATGGAATAAATGAAAACATAGGGTGAAAAACAGGTCACTCATTTCATGAAAGTGATTTACGAAAGGTCTGTATATGTTCTGACCTGAGTTTTGCATCTCCAGTTGATATTTTGATATAAACAAATACGCTTTCTTTGTGTCTCACTAAGTTCTTAACTGATGCTTCTATTTGTAGGCTCATGCTGCTTGCTACATAATTGTCACGCCAGAATGTACTTTTGGAAGATTAAGGAATATGATTCTTCCTCCAAGCTGTGTGCAGTTATATTCTCGCAACTTCAGCAAACTGCATTGTTTTCGAATATCAGAAAATTTGCAAACAGAATCAGGTAACAAGTTTTGAAGTTGAATGTGACTGATTGGTGAGCATGTTTAACCGGGTGTTGTGACTCACTGGGGCACATGATTGCCAGTTCTCACTGGCTTTTGTGGCCATACTGTAACTTACTGGTATTTCTGGGACAGGATGGAGTTTTTAAGATGTAGAGGGTGTGCAAAATGCTGAAACTTCTGTTTACTAGTTCAGGGCAATTTGAAAGCTCCTTTAAATAGTAAGCATGCAGAAAGTGAAAACCTGAGATCCACAACTTTACCTGGCAGATTAGTGCTATCATTCCTACAGACATTTGCTGACATACATGTTGTTTTTTATTTAGCATACCATGTGTACAGATATTTTTATTTGCCTCTGATTAAGCATCTGCCCTTTTAAGGATACTCTGCTGAAAGGAAATCGTGTATTTAGCAGGGTAATGTTCTGCTGCCATCTAGAGTGTGTAGCTGTTTAACAGCTCTTTAGGAACAAGAGGATATTTTTAAGCCACTGAAGTGTTTTCTAAGTTATATTTTGATTATTATGTTGTTGTGACGTCTCTCTTTTGGTGCTTGAGTGCAGTAGGCAAGCAAAGAAAAGGTAGGCAAAATATAGGTCGAGGAAGTTAAGTATTTGCAAATGCGCTTTTTTAGACCTGGCAGGGTGTTCTTGAACTTTGTGCTTTGAGCGTGTGGGTTTGGTTTGGGTGAAGGCAGCTGGTGGCTGCCAGGGGCCGTGTGTTCTCCGGTGTGGTAGTCGTGCTGCTGCGTCATCTGCATGACCCTGAGTCTGCATAAACCCAGGTACATTCAAGTGATCTATAACAGGATGAAGGGGAAGAGGAGGCGTTATATTGTTTTAGTTGGTTGGCACAGAGTTTTCTTCAGTGAGTTATTTTGTCTTTTTAGTGAATTTGCTTGTTGATAGGGGAGGGGGAAGTACAGCAGAGAGTGAAAGTCATGGAGTTTTTAATTCTTCCAGCATTAGGAATACCAGAAATAAACAGTCAGGATGAGCTTGTTTTTGCTGGAAGGCTTGTTATGAACCTTGATTCAGGTCTGTTGTTATGTATTCTACAAGTGTTCCAAAGGCTTTACGCAGGATGAAGTTTTATTATTAACAGAAGTTAATCAACCTTTTAAATAGCCTTTTCAGGTGTGACTTTTCTGATATTGACTTAGTTTATCTCTTGAGCAGTGGTGAGGTTTTTTAATATGTCACTTAAACATTTTCCTTTTTTAATTTTTAAATAACTTCTAAGTAAATATGGAACACAGGGTACCTTGCGTGAAAGAATCCAAAGTTATAGCTAGGCCTTCTAGTCTCTTCCTTAATTATTTTATATGTTGAAAGAGAAGTTTTTTTAATTTCAGGACTGAATTTATGCATTTGTGTTATACATATTCAATTTTTTTAAAAAAATTAGTAACTTTTTTGCATTTCTTTGTTTAAAATATATGTTTTTTACTTTATATTGAGAGAATGCAGTGCAGACCAGTCGTTAGCTGATGATCGGGGGAAATACTCAGGAACTTAATTTAGACCATTTTCAGTGCTTTAATGTGATGTGAAAAAAAAAAAAAACCAAAGAAAACTGAGCGCGTTTAGAAAGCCAAAATCTGTTTTTCTGTAGCTTTCAGCCTGCATATACTCAGACAAAACATAGCAGCACCCTGAAAAGTCTTTCTTCTAACACCAGACCTCTTTTCTGCCTGTGAGAATTTCTGCTCCTTGGGGTCAGGACCCCGTCACATGGTGGGTGGCTGCCTCCGGGGTTGGGGGGCTGCTGACACCCAGGGGAGCAAGAGCCCCCCAGGGACGCTCCCCATTGCTCCTGCTGCTGTTCTCTGGCGTACCTCTGAACTTGGTGGCTCCCCCCAGCTCCTGTTTCCATGGTCAGCGGGCCATGGCTGTGACTCATCACAAGGCATGGAGAATAATATTTGTGCTGGGCACCTGCCTTGCAGTCTGGTGCACGTGTGGCATTTTGTTCTGGTTTTCCTTAGCCGATGTTGGGATATGACACGTGTTTTTCTGCCTAGGTCCCTAATGTTCAGGTGCGAGTCAGGTGTCTTCATGCATGGGTCCTTGTTAGACCAGTCACGTCCTGTTGAGAGTTGCTGTAAGACCTGATGCTGGAGTCTTGCTCTTCTTCAACATCTGGAGATAAGCTGTGTGGAGGTCCCTGCCAAAGCCACCAAATACCATCGTTACGCAGGTCTTCCCCTCTGCCCAGATTCCTCATTAAAGACAGAGCTGGGAATGGCTTAAAACTAGTTATCACATCATCCTGCCTCAAGGGAGCTCAGAGCTCCAGCCTCGTAGTCGTTCTTTTTACCCATGTTCACACACTTGCATTTTCTTTCAAAGACCCACTAGCTCCTGACATGTGCTGGAAGTTACCAAGATGTGTCACAGGTCCAGCGGCTCCCTGACACTCTTCAGGACGTGTCTGAATCTTCTCTAGCCTCAGAGCAGCTTGGGACAGCTGCCCTGAGTGTTGCTGCTGCTTTTCCAGGGGATGGTGTATGCTCCGGATAGCAGATCTTATTAAAGATTACATGCATGATAGGGATGTTTCTGGGGAGCAAAGAGCACTTCAGCTTTGTTGGAGGATAATTACCACTTTTGTCCTCATTTCTGTGGGGAATGTTGTGCAAGCACACTCGTTTAGAGGTCCTCATACATGACATGAGAAGAGGGTGCTCTTGTGTTGCCACGTGTGGCAAAGGGCTTGCTCAAAAGTCTGTGAGAAGACCGGTCTGTGGTACCAAAGAAGCATTGGTGGTCACCTGGATGAGTTAACTGCTGCAGGTACATCTCTTCCCAGGCTGATGGCTGGGAAGTGACAGATGACTTTTCCTAGGAAGAGAATCAGCACATCATTGTTGACCTATTGGGGAGCATTTGTTGAGACTAGCTTTTGCCACTGAGTAAATGCTAAGCTTCATGGCTGACCTTCAGTCAACATCTCTCTGCTGAACATGGGTTTTCAAGACTCTTGGGACACCAAGGAAAGCAATGGTAGAGGAGTTCTCTCCTCTCCCTCCAACCAACACCTCTCTTAGCATATTTTAAAAGAAGTCATTGAATTTCACTGGGGTAGTTTCAAGATGCTGCTAGTATAGGTTTCCCAACTATCCAGAGGAAAAATCCATACAAACCTCATGAAGTTCAACAAGGCCAAGTGCAAGGTCCTGCACTTGGGTTCGGCCCTCCCAAGCACAGGTACAGGCTGAGCGATGAGTGGATGAGAGCAGCTCTGTGGGCAAGGGCTTGGTGGGGAGATCAGTGAATGAAAAACCAAATGTGAGCCAGCAATGCATGTTCACAGCCCAGAAAGCCAATTGCATCTTGGACTGCATCAAAAGAAAATTGGCCAGCAGGTCAAGGGAGGTGTTTCTGCCCCTCTATTCTTATCTCATGTGACCCCACGTGCATTTTTGTGTCCGGCTCTGGAGCCCCCAGTACAAAAATGACATGGACCTGTTGGAGCAAGTCCAGAGGAGGCCACAGAGATGATCAGGGGCTGGAGCACCTGCACTGTGGGGAAATACTGAGAGAGCTGGGGCTGTTCAACCTGGACAAGAGAAGGCTCTGGGGGACCTTGTAGCAGCCTCTCAGTACTTAAAAGGGGCTGTGGGAAAGCTGAGAAGGGACAATATATTGAGTAGTATAGTGATAGGACAAGGGGTAACAGTTTCAAACTGAAAAAGAGTGGATTTAGATTAGATATTAAGAAGAATCACACAGAATCACAGAATTGTTGAGGCTGGAAAAGACCTCTGAGACCATCAAGTCCAGCCTATGACTCAACACCATTGCAGTGGCCAGACCAGGGCACCAAGTGCCACATCCAGCCTCTCCTTAAACACCCCCAGGGACGGTGACTCCCCCCTGCCCTGGGCAGAGCATCCCAGTGCCTGAGCACCCTCTCCGTGAGGAAGGGCTGCCCGAGACCCAACCCAAACCTCCCCTGAGGCAGTTTCAGGCCGGGCCCTCTCATCCTGTCACCAGTTACCTGGGAGAAGAGCCCGACCCCCCCTGACCGCACCCTCCCTGCAGGGAGTTGCAGAGAGTGATGAGGTCCCCCCTGAGTCTCCCCTTCTCCAGCTGAACCCCCCCAGCTCCCTCAGCCTCTCCTCACAGGACTGTCCCTCCAGGCCCTTCCCCAGCCTCGTTGCTGTCCTCTGGACCCGCCCCAGCCCCTCCAAATCTTTCTTGCTGTGAGGAGCATGGACATCCCTGCTCCTGCTGGCCACACTGCTCCTGATACCAGCCAGGATGCCAGAAATTCTTTTACTGTGAGGGTAGTGGGACACTGGAACGGATTACCCAGAGAAGCTGTGGCAGCCCCCTCCCTGGAAGTGTTCAAGACCAAGTTGGACCAGGCTCTGAGGAACTCAGTCTCATGGAAGGGGTCCCTGCCCCCGGCAGGGGATTTGGCTGAACTTGGGTGATCTTTAAGGTTCCTTCTGATACAAACCATTCTATATGATTCTATGAAAGAGTAATAAAAGATGGCAGCTTCTTCCCACCCAAACTGAGAAAAAGGGGCGATGTGGGGAGCAATCAGGAATTCTTTCACTTCTTGTTGTATTTACTTATTCTTTTATTAATTTGACCTTATCTGAAGTGAAATTCAAGAAGGCATTCAGCTGACATTTATTTCAGGATGTTCCGAGACCATAATGTCTGAATTTCTCTCCAGTTTGAAACTTAATCTGTTTGTTTGTCAACAACTGTAACGGGAAAGGTATTTCAACCCTTTAAAAAAAACCCCAACACTTTGTTGTTGGTCTTTCTTGTGTTCAGTTGAAGCATTACCCAAATATTCAGTAAGTTGACTGGTCTCCAGTTGAGGACTCCTGCTATCCTCTTGACATGCTGAGATTCAGCTTCTTGGCAGGTTTTCCTGTGTTAATGTTCCGATTTCCCTAGTACCTCTTCTGCTCTGAATATCTCTCTTTACTAATTTTATCTCACGTTTTTCTCTCTTGTGTTGTGCTTTGATTTGTCCCTCAACTGCAAAGTGTAGTTTTTGTAAAGGTGTTTCGTGACGTATCTTTTGGGAGTTAAGGCTGCTTCCCAGTCAATCAAGTCAATCGAGTTGGAGTTTCAGTGGGTGGGAGTATGAATACCCTTGTGTGATCAGCACACTGAGGTGGCTGGCTTATGTTGCACATTACTGCTACCCTTAGAGAAGACAAATTTATCAGATTTTGGATTTGCGCCAGTCTTCCTGTATGGACCTGAGTGTCAGGAGTGAGAATGCAGTCAGGATGTGATCTTAACAGAAGCAACTGTAAATGTTAGTTACTTTTATTATAATATTTTCCAAGTATTTTACATGTGATTTTACAAGCAGTGTTATTATCTGACCTGTTAAGTCCTAGCTTTTAGTGAGAGTGATGAACTGCTGTCAAAGTCCTCTTCTGGAGTGCAGTGATTTCTTTTATTTTGAGTATTGTCTGTTTTTAAGTTACCGAAATTATTTACATAACACCCGTACTTCTGACTAGAAAGCTGTTACTGTAGTTCTTGGACTGATTTGGTGATTTAAATCTTAATGGAAACCATATATACTTCAGTCATAGGCAGCTGGGGAAAGGGATAAATGCAGTAATTGGAATATTCAAGCTAATAGTAGAAGGACTTGAGATATGCCTTCAGTGTAGTTACACGACAACGCAGGTTCATTTTTTAATGCTATTTTATGGTATGGATTACTACCCTAAAATAGGCAGGAGAAGAAAGTGTACTTTTCTGACTGGATTCTTTTGTGTTAGCTTCTTTGATGAGAATTATCCTTAAACAGCGAACACTTCTTTTTTCTCCCGGTTCAAATTAACGAGAATCGTTTCTTAAAACATTTCTTTTTTTCACAGATGAAGATGATGATGTTGATGGGTCGATACAGGGATCAGCAAAAGAAGTCCAAATTTCAACAGATTCAAGTAAGAATTTTATTAAGTGAATAGAGACTCATTCCAGTCTCTATTCATATAATCTTCATTCACTTTTCCTTACGAAAAGACATTAAAATGCTAGTTTTCTAATACTGGGTGTCAGTTTGAGGTCAGAAGTTTTGATCCAATGTATTTATTCAGGGTCCTACAAATGTCTTATCACTATTTTTCACTCGTAAATTGGCATAATTGACAATCTGCTCATCACCCTGACAGACAGATCATTTCTCTCGACTTGGTAATCAAAGAAAGAAAGCATGATGTTAACAATCCGTCAGTCAGCAACCAATTTAAAAGGCAGACAGCATGTCTTCTCCAGGCTTGATTTTTTTTTAGGATAGCGGGATCGAAATATTATTGAAGACATGGGGTGATTTTTTTCCTTACATGGGCACATTGCAGTAAAGGTGTATGTATTCCTGTGCATCAGAGTTGAGCTGGGCTGATTCCTTCTTGTACAGTTAAATTCTTACGTATGTGGAGTTTTCTGGGGTTGAAATTAACCAAACTCTTACTTTTCAGAAGATGAAGCCACCTAGAACTTATGGGCATCTTATCCCCTATATCCTTGTTAGTAACTAGAAGAACATGGTACTTGCTACCTGGTGGAGCTGCATAGATTGTTGTAAAAAATGAAATTTCAAATCAATAAATACATTTTTTTTCCTATTTCTTTTCCTTATTTTGTTCTTTCCCCTGCCCCGCGCTAAATTTCTTACAAAATGAATAGGAAAATCATGTAAATGCTGTTTGAATTTTTAAAAAAATCCAGCTCAGTAAAAATTAACTCAGTTGTGGAAGTGATCTCAAACATGCTCTTATGTCTCTTCTTAAAATTTGAATCAAGTGTCTCCTAATGACTGTAAGTTATTATTCACCACCGTGTTCCCTTATTACAGGACCAGACTCTGACTAAGTGCAGTTTATTTAAGAAGCTTTCACTTTTTCCAGGGTTTTAAGTGACATAAGTGGTTGAGTGTGAGGACTTTTCCACTTCTCCAACTACGGCTACTTCTGTTACTCGCTACTGTGAAAGAGAGCAAATTATGTATCCAGATACTTGAACTGGATTGATTGAAAGTCCTAGTACAGGACAGTACAGCTGTAGATAGCATTCCCATAGAAGGAAAAATCTGGGGAAGGATATAAACTTTAATGTCTTTTGTTCATGTGTCTGTCTGTGGACTGAGGAAAGCAGCGGTAGGTGGTACATGTAAAGAATCGTTACTTGTGTTTTAAATAGAACAGTGGCATTAAAACAAATTCCTTCCTCTTAATACGTTTTCACAAACAGAAGTCAGTGCAGGCCCCACAGTCTCTCCAGGGGTCATCCTGAACCTCCTGATCCCTCCAGTAGTCATCTCCACCAGGTGCCTCACTCACAGAGATGTGGGCCCACATGGCTCCCAGGCCACTTACCTCGTGTGCCCAGGATGACACATGGGTCACAGTGAAGTCCTGCTTCAGTTGCTGCGCTCAGGAACCTGGATGCACACATGCATGCAGAAGAGTGGAAACAACATCCGCAGAAATAGTTAGAAATAGCATTTAATGAGAAAACAGGACAGACTGCTGATCAGGTGTGGGGCATGGCCAGGTGGGTGCACCAACCATCAACCTCTTCGCATATGATCGTGTTACCGTGATCCCCCCCTGCCCCTGACTTTGGTTCCTCCCCTAAGCATCCCCCGACAGCTATTCTACAATCCCAGAATGCTCTCCCCAGGCATTTATCTCATAGAGCCCCTCTACACATATATCGTATGTATAGTGTGTGTATATATAGTATGTAGTATGTGTGTACTCTATATATATATATATATAGTAGGTATAAACACTGACCTGCACCGCCTCACCCAAAAGGTTCCTGCAGATGATAAGATCATAATCCTTGGTGACTTCAACACCAGAATAGGAAACAACACTGAAGCCTGGAAAGGAGTACTAGGCAAGCATGGTGTTGGAAACTGCAATGACAGTCGTCGCCTCTTGCTAGAGTTTTGTGCAGAGCAGCAGCTCACCATCACCAACACTATCTTTCAGCAGAAAGACAGCTTGAAGACAATCTGTATGCACCCTTGATCCAAGCACTGGCACCTCATTGACTGTATCTTAGTATGCCAGAGTAATATTCATGATGTCCATCATACGCGAGTGATGCCTAGTGCAGAATGTCAAACAGACCACCACCTGGTGCGATGCAAACTTAACCTCCACTTTAAGCCCAAACCTAAGAGGAGCAGCATTCCAAGGAGGAGGCTCCAAGTTAACAATCTTCAAACAGCTACAGTAAGAGACAGCTTCCATGTAAACCTTCAAACTAGACTTGAAGACCATCTCATAGATCCCTCTCCTGAAGCGCTTTGGCAACATATTAAAAATAGCATCCTCCAGTCTTCTGTAGAATCTTTAGGGTTCTCCTCCAAGGAAAACAAAGACTGATCTCATGAAAACAATCAAGAGATTCGGGAATTGTTAACAAAGAAGAGAAATGCTCACCAAGCACACCTCGTTCAGCCATCTTGCCATGTAAGAAAAGCAGCCTTTCATCTTGCATGCAGTAAGCTCCAACAGAAACTTTCAGACATCCAGAACAAGTGGTGGATCAACATAGCAGAAAAGACTCAACTATGCGCTGGTTCAGGTGACCACAGAGGATTCTGTGAGGCTCTGAAAGCAGTGTACGGACCCACACACCACGTTCAAAGCCAGCTGCTCAGTGCAGACGGCCAAATGCTTCTCACAGATAAAACCTCCATCCTGAATCGATGGTCTGAACATTTCCAGACTCTCTTCAGTGTCAGCCATGTAGTTCAAGGCCCAGCAATTCGGCACATTACACAACAACCGGTGAAAAACGAATTGGATACAGCCCCTACTATGGGAGAGACTCTCAAGGCCATACAGCAGCTGAAAACTGGCAAGGCAGCTGGGATTGATGGAATCCCACCTGAAGTCTGGAAGCACGGAGGCCAAGCACTCCAAGCTAAATTTCACGAGCTCATTGTGCATTGCTGGGAAAAAGGCGAACTCCCACCAGATCTCCGTGATGCAGTCGTCATCACCCTGTACAAGAAGAAAGGAGAAAAATTAGACTGCTCAAACTACCAAGGTATTACTTTGCTCTCTGTTGCTGGTAAAATCCTTGCAAGAATACTTTTGAACAGACTAGTACCAGCTATCTCAGAAGAACTTCTGCCTGAAAGCCAATGTGGTTTCAGAGCCAACAGGAGCACCACAGACACGGTGTTTGTTCTCAGCCAACTGCAAGAGAAGTGCAGGGAACAGAACAAAGGACTCTATATGTGACTTTCATTGACCTGACCAAAGCTTTTGACACTGTCAGCAGAAAAGGCCTTGGGCAGATCTTGGAACGATTAGATTGTCCTCCCAAGTTGCTCAAAATTATTATCCTGTTACGCGAGGATCAGCGCGGCCTAGTCAGATCTGGCGATGCGCTCTCTGAGCCCTTCTCAGTAACCAATGGTGTGAAACAAGGTCGCGTTCTCTCACCAGCTCTATTCACAATTTTCTTCAGCATGATGCTCCAGAGGGCCACGGCAGACCTCGATGAAGATGAAGGCATTTACATCCGTTATTGTACCAGTGGTGACCTGTTCAACCTAAGGCGGCTGAAGGCCCACACTAAGACCCTGAATCACCTTGTCCGTGAGCTGCTTTTTGCTGACGATGCCGCCCTTGTGGCTCACAGAGAAGCAACTCTGCAGCGCTTAACATCCTGCTGTGCAGAGGCTGCTGAGCTTTTTGGGCTGGAAGTCAGTTTGAGAAGACAGAAGTTCTTTACCAACCTGCACCTCAGGAAGTCTCCCATCATCCCCACATCACCACAGGCAAATCAGAGCTTAAGTCAGTCCAGCAGTTCACCTGTCTAGGAAGTATCATATCCTCGGATGGTGAGATTGACTGAGAGATAGACAACAGGTTAGCAAAGGCACACAGAGCTTTTGGAAGACTCCATAAAAGGATCTGGTGCAGTGAACACCTGAAGAAAAGTACAAAGGTTAGTGTCTCCAGAGCCATTGTCCTGTCTGCTCTTTTGTACGGATCTGAATCATGGGTCATCTACAACCACCACCTATGACTCCTCGAACGCTTCCATCAGCGCTGCCTCCGTACAATCCTAAACACCCACTGGACTGACTACGTGACTGTTATTGTCCTTGAACAGGCAGGGGCCACCAGTATTGAGACCATGCTGCTGAGGACGCAGCTGCGCTGGGCAGGGCACATCTCCAGGATGGAGGGTCACCTCCTCCCTCACGTTGTGCTCTATGGTGGACTTGCCACTGGCTGCTGCAACAGAGGAGCCCCGAAGAGGAGATACAAGGAAACAATACCTCGGTCTTGGCCATATTGACTACCATCAGTGGTCCACTCTGGCCTCCAGTCGGGAGACGTGGAGACACACCATCCATAACGCTGCTGCCGCCTTTGAGAATGCCCGTAGAATTAGTCTGGAAGAGCAAAGACAACGCAGAAAGAGCCGTGCCTCACCAATACCGCCCAGGGAGACTTTCCACTGTGCCTTTTGCAACTGGACTTGCCTATCCCGTATCGGCCTTTTTAGCCACCAGCACGCTCATAGCAAGTGTAGGTAGAACCCTTCCCATATCTTCGTTTGCGAAGCCTAGCCATGACGATACATGTATGTGCACTCACGGAGCGTGCTCTGTGGACTTACCCGGTGGTTGTTTCCTTCAGCACGTGAGGTTGATGCCCTTGTGTCCAGACAGGCCATTGCATCTCTGGTGACTTCTCTGACAAGGTTACGGGGCTTCACCTGCCAACCGTGGTGCGTCTGTGCATCTGTGTGTCTGTGGAGCCATGACAGAGGCTAGTTGCAGCATGCTGGACCTCCTCCACGCGTCTCTGCATCGTAGCATTTGTGCAGTATGGGTCAAGAGGGAGCTGCTCAGTAACTTCTGTGTGTTGACGCGCTGCATCTGCCACGTCTTTTGGGATGTTACCATGCCCTCCCTCACGACTGCCTGAACTGAATAGTCCGAAATGTTGTAGCTTTTCTTAATTCCAGCTCTCCACATTGTACAGATGCCTGTTTTTTAAAATAGGAAACAAGACAGAACAAAATGAAACAGGACAGAACAAATTGGATACTATTGACTTGTAAAGACGTGCTTTTCTGTAGGAAAGAAGCCAGCAGGAAAGGTTGAAAAGTCTGTAGATTAATAGTGGAAGAAAAATTGAATTAGGGGCCTGTATTCCCTTTTGTTTCTTTTCTATTATAGTAGGCTTGTTGAGTGAATTGTAAAATTAGAAGATTGAACTCTTAATTTTGGGAGCTTAAATATGTTAATTCAACATGAAACTTAACCTACCAGGATACCGAAGCCAAAAGCTTAAAATGACCACAAAAGCAGTCCTGTGCTCTCTGAGACTGTAGATTTAACAGACTTACAGAGAAAGTTTGGAAAAGGACTATAAATCCTTGTGCCTGAGAACATAACCTAGCTTCTAAGGACTTGTCTGCACAGTGAACGATTAACTTGAGGAGAAATGAATGTTACAGGGACAGTAAGATAAAAATCATGTGGATTCTTTCATTAATGTAATTAGTTGTATCACTTGGGGAAAGAGTTGAGCCCCAAAGTCTATTTTCATACTAAAATAACTCCTGGTCATTCTGAGAATATATAGCTGGTAAAACTGTTCTGTACTGACAGACCTCAGATAGATGAGAGTAGATACAAAGTACATTAAAAATGTTCATTAAGGGTGCTTCTCGGGGAGGAAAAAAAATCCTGTAAGTTCTGTAGCATCATTGCTGGAAGGCTATGTAGAAATATCTGCAAATTTTGTCAATCACTGTTAATCTGTTGTATGTTTAAGAGTTGCCCTGGTTGACAAGGAAGCCAAACATTAAGTCTTTTCAGAAGCTGTGTCCTCTCTGTGGCGGTTTGGAAGTCAAAGGACATGGCTTGAGACTCATCAAATGCTGTATATCTTTTTCCCTTGGTATCCTAGATGCCAAACTCGAATTGCATAGTTTGGTAAATTGTGCCTGGAGTTGACCTTTCTGTAGTTTTCTCCTTGAAAACCATAAGCATGAAGAACAGACTTTTTTTAAACTCAGTATCCCACGGTAAGAAAAAAGAGGAGAAAGTCCTCATACTGTGTAGTCTGATCCAACAGGAAAAGATGAGAGATGTTCATCAGTTGAGTGTTGCTATTCTAGAACAGGCAGTAACTCCTTTAAATACCAAAATTTTTTACATGCATCTACAGCATATTAGCAAGATTTTTTTAATACTAAATAGTGGTATGTAGACTTTACTTCTATAATTAGATCATTCTCTAATATCTAAAAATTGTAACAGGGGGCAGAAAGAGCTTTATGTTACTTAAAGAGCGATTGAAGTTGAACTTCTTTCTGAGAGCAATTAGACAAATCAGACTGGCATAAGACACAATTTTCATGTTGTGCATATACACTTGAATTAGTTGGGAGCTGTTTTTCTGGATGTCTAGTTGTGGTTAAATAAGCAGCTGTTTGTTCTTTTATTACTGTATCCCCAGAAGCTCGTGTGCATGAAAGCTGTCTTTCATCGGGCTGCAGTGAGAGTGACCCCTGAGAGGAGAACAGTGACAAAGCTAAACATTATTTTTCTCTGATAGATTGAGCTTGTTTTGTATGACAAATAACCAGATTACTTTAAGGAACGCAGGACTGAGCTAAGGAATGTACTTGAGGTTAGGACATTGGTTCTGCTCTGTGTATCTGAAGTCCTCCTTGCAAACCCATTTATTTTAAGAACCAGGCCAACTTTTTGCAACATTCGGCTGGTGTTAAGAAGTGGAGAGCTCATAAAAAATCTCCAGGTAAAATTTCTAGGTATTCTCTCAGGCAGGCTAGTACCTAACATGAGCAGACTGCAAAGGCAGTTCACATGAAAACAAGTACTAGAACTTGGATGAATGTTTTTATTCTCAGATGGTTGTCTGCCCTCTGGATTGCTAGAGAAAACAGTAAAGATTTTGATAATGTTATGAAAATTCATACACAGAACATTTTCTGTGCTGTCAGTAACCAGTGCTTGCTGTGTTGTCTCGTATTAGCCCTAGAGGTCACCCAGGACACAGTGTGTCTTCTGGTTAAAATTTGTCTATGCTAAAGTCACCATGGAGATCACTCTGACAGAAATCTGTTTCTAGAATAATTTTGCTTTTTCCTGACATAAATCCATTGAGGCTTAAAGGAGTGGATCTGATATATGCTATAATCTCAATGCAATAGCAACCGAGTTCCAAGGATTCTTTAGAAGTGAGAGTTGATGATATTTAAATGTTGCTGATACTGTGCCTAAAACAAAACTGACAGCAGGCACAGCCACTAAGATGATAAATGGAAAACTTAAAAACCAAATTCATGTGGTGATAGTACTTTTCATGTAAAAAAATACTTTAAAAGCACTGATATATCATGTCATATAATCCAGACTCACTTCTGTAGAATAATTCACTGTCCATTGCTGTAACGAGTGTACATTGCATGAGGAAATTGTGTGATTATTTTTCTTAAACAGATGCTGTAAAAGTTTTCAGCTATCTACTGTCAAAAGAGTACTTTAGGAATAGTAACATAGGAAGGAAGAATTAGAGCCGTACCTCCAAAGTTCATTCTTCCTGACAGGAGCAAGAAGTGAACCTGCAAAACCAGAAGTACAAAGATCTGTCCTGTTGTAGATACCATTTAGAAAGGCAGTAGTTTTTGCTTCTTCAGTTGGACTTTCACTTGGGATTTTAGTTCTTTACTTTCTTCCAAAACCCGTTGAGCTTTCACAGCAATGTTCAAGCGGAAACCGGTAAGAAGTGGTGTCCCTCAAGGGGTCCTTACTGGATCCAGTGCTGTTTATTGTCTTCACCAATGACTTGGACAGCAGGTTCGAGTGCACCCTCATTAAGTTTGCTGATGACAGCAAGCTGAGTGGTGCAGTGACATGCTGGAGGGTGGGGACGCCATCCAGAGGGACCTGGATAGGCTGGAGAGGTGGGCTCGTGTGAACCACGTGAAGTTCAGCAAGGCCAAGTGCAAGGTCCTGCACCTGGGTCGGGGCAATCCTGGGCACAGACAGAGGCTGGGCAATGAGTGGATTGAGAGCAGCCCTGCAGAGAAAGGCTTGTGTTGGTAAATGAAAAATTGGTCATGAGTCAGCAACGTGCACTCGCATCCTGGGCTGCATCAAGAGGAGCCTGGCCAGCACGTTGTGAGAGGTGATTCTACCTGTGGGCTCTGCTCCAGTGAGACCCCTCCTGCAAGGCTGTGTTTAGCTCTAGGGCACCCAGTACAGGGTTGGAGTTCCATCTGAGAAAGGCCTCTTTCAAGGATAGTATTGCATGAACCTTTAGGTCTTCAGAATACCTACCTTTGATTGAATTGACAGAATATGCGCTGAAGCACGAATAGGTGGATTAGATGCAGCATACCTGAGTTTCAGGTGGCTCTAGAAGGCTGGCAGAGCATCACTGAGGTGTCCTTGCAGAGCAGCTACTCACAGTCTGTCCCTGCAGCGTTGAGACACCCAAAGATGCACATTTCTGCCCGGGATTCTAGCTTGCTTTTTTCCTCCATCAGTTAGGGGTGATTTGTTGGAGGATTAACTCCAGGTTTAGCTCTCCTTTTTAATCCTTTTATGACAAGTGGCAATTTGCTAATGTCATTCTTTGAACCTAAATGCCAATATTACTTGAGAGCGAAAGGCTTTCAGGGCTTTATGCTGTACTGTAAAGTGTTTCCAAGCTGTACGAGAAAGATGGAAGTAGACCCCAGCATGTGATGTATCTCTTCCTTTACAACGTGTATTAACAAACTGCATGATTAACCAGTTTTCTGGACACTGCAGCTGGTGTACATGGTTTTCAGTTAATATTTCTGACATTTCAAGTCTGAAAGTAATAACTTCTGATGATTTTATTACTCTATGATGAATGCAGGCATTCATCAGAGTGTGTGACATTGTGCTGTGTGAAAAGTGACTTTTGTTAACAGTTCAGTCTAACTTCAATAAAAAGGGCAAATTGTGTCTGTGGGAAATAGTCATGTCTGCTGTAAAACATGGGCTCTCTGGGGAGTAAATGAAAAACCCTGCAAAACTGAACAGTATGTCAGGTCTCTTCATAAAGAGGTGATCAGGAGAGAACACAAGGTCTGTCTTGTTGGAATCTGCTTTTTGGTTTGGATTATTACTGTAATTCTTTTCCATAAGCAGTAGGGACACACATATTGAGCTGATAATATTAATTTTTTCTTACAGCCTCTCAAAAACCACCTGTTCTACAAGCATTTGGCTTCACTTTGCTGTTGCTCTTAAAATAGTTGTTTATATAAGAGAGAAACTGTCATACAGTGGACTGTACTAGACTGAGTCTTAACTCATCTTTGTGAAGGGTGAACCTGAAGTCCTTAACTCTTCATCCTTCTGGAGATGTCTGTGCAAAAACCTGTGCTCTATGGTTTGACACACATTTGATAAGGCTTCAGCGAAATGAAACACAGCAAGGGGTTGTAGTTCTTCATTTGCTTCTTTCTTCTAGTTTTTCGCGTGTTCCTGTATTTCCTCCAGTTGCCTGTACAGTTAGCCGAGTACTTTTAAGGACTTTCCTCGGAAGGATGCTCTCAGAATAGGCAGTGCTTTGGGAGCTGTTCTGAAGGGGATGGCACTCTGTCTTGGTTTTCATGTTGTTGAACTGGTCAATAATTAATGCAGTCTTGAATGGTGAGAATGAAGAAGAGATAACATAAGCAGTATAGTTATATCAAAACCCAGGATAAAACTGTGATTACTTGAAATAATCCTGCTGCTTTCCTCCAGGAGTGCACCCCTGTTTTAAATGAACAGTAACAAAAACAAAAATTAAAAGATTCAGCCTCAAAGCTTGTGATGAAGAAACAGTTCAGTGGGTTAAGGGCAGATTTTTGGTAATTCCATTTTATGGTTCCTCTTCAGGTACCTTTATGATTTGAGGGACGTGTTGTTGAAATACAGTATTTTTTTTCTTTCAGGTAAACAAACATTGAAGATATTTGATGGGAATGATGCAGTGAAACGCAACCAATTTCGACTGATTTCAGTTCCAAGGATTGCAAAAAATGAAGAAGTTGTGGTAAGATATGCAGTGAAGGTCAATATTCCCATGTGATAAAGGAGCACGTGGTTGTATATTACAATAGCTAAAAGCCAATAGTTTTACAAATGTAACCCAACAACAACAAAATCTGTACATGAGCTATAATACTACAATGTAATTTGACATCTTCATGTAGTACTCTTATTTTAGAGCATCTGAAGAAGTGGTGGCCTATATATCTATAATATAATGGGGGCCACAGCATATCACATGTTAAAACAGTCGTTCTCCTTCTCTGTGTGAAACTGAAGCCTGGTTTTGATGATGTGAGCAATACTGGATCATCAGGTCCTTAGATCTTGCTCCTCTTCTCCAGTATTTGGCGGTTTGACATTTATCCTGGGCAGCCACCATTATTGCACTTGAGTTAATCTGCACTGAAAACTGAGGCATGCCATAGCTACCTCCACTCCTTGGCTGTGAAGGTAATGAATTATTAATCACATAGTGGCCACTCCTTGTGCCATTAGGCTCCATCTGGGATGGAAACATGACTCGGTACTAAATCAGATGTTCTGTACAGATCTTAATTTCCTGGGCAGGCCAGAGGCATTGTGGAGTGCAGAAATGAAGCCCAGAGGGGTTGTGGGGTGGTGCACAGCAGAACTGAGTGTGATGAGGACTCATCGTTATAAAGGGCTTGGCATGGGAATCTGGAGAACTTACTACATCAGAATTTTCACAATTTAAACCTACAACTTCAGATTTTTATCTTGATATTGTGCTCAAAATAAACAGGAGTTTTGAAAATGGTTAGTGGTATTCTGCCTGTCAAAGATCTTCAAGGAACATTGTGTATGGTGCTGAAAATGCTTTTATTTATGAATCTGCTTGCCTTTCAAGCACCTTTTGTCAGGCTACTGCTTATAATACCAGGGTAGATTAATACCTGTTCTCATAAGTGACTTACGGGGCTGTGTTCGCTGGAGTGTCTGTTAGCAGAGCTGCTGCTGACATGGGCCAGCAGTGGATGTAGAATTCCTGTGGCTGCCTGCATCTTCAAAGCACAGCCCTTACCTTTCCTCTTCACAGGTGTGTGCGTTCAGGGGAGTTTTGTGGCTGAGAAGTGTGCTAATTTGCATCATCTCCTTAATGTGGGAAGATTGAATATGCACAGTTGGGCACAATCAAATGTAGTTTACCATTTTTCCTGTGGAATAGATTTTACATGAGGAAGAGTAGCTTTACTGGTGCTCAATTTTTGTATTTGGTCTATGGAGTTAAAATTACTATGACTTGATAAATATACCATGAGCTGTGTTCAAATCTACTGGTATATCAAGTTTTCTTTTTGTATCTTCCACTAAAATTTGTTTTATAGAATCATAGAATTGTTTAGGCTGGAAAAGACCGTTAAGGTCATCCGGTCCAACTGCTAATCTAGCCACGCAAAGTGTCCACCTGAGCACCTTGTCTAAACATCTTTTGAATACGTACAGGGATGGTGACTCCACTGCTTCCGTGGACAGCCTGTTGCAGTGCTTGACAACCCTTTTGGTGAAGAAATTTTTCCTAACAGCCAATCTAAACCTCCCCTGGCATAACTTGAGGCCATTTCCTTTTGTCCTGTCACTTGTTACTTGGGAGAAGTGACCAACCCTCACTTTTCTACAGCTTCTTTCAGGTAGTTGTAGAGAGTGACTCCTCGAGGCTGAACAGCCCCGGGTCCCTCAGCTGCTCCTCTTAAACTTGTGTTCTAGACCCTTCCGCAGCCTCGTTGCTCTTCTCTGGACATGCTCCAGCACGTCAATGTCTTTCTTGTAGTGTTGGGCCCAAAACTGAACACTGGGTTTGAAGTGTGGCCTCACCAGTGCCAAGTGCAGGGGGAAAAACTTCAAAACTTCACCCTTGCTTTGTCACCATTGCTCTTTATCTACTGTTCTGCACTTAAAACATGCGGTAAAGGTTGTATCTGTAAGTCAGGTATTTACAAATGCCCTATGTCTATACAGGTAGTAACAGCGTCTTTTCAAGAAAATATTGACTTATCTTGCTGTGTTGTAGGAGGCTGCTTTGAGAGCATACTACATAAATGATGACCAGCAGGAGTATGAGCTTCAGACCTTTATGCAGCAGGCACTGCTGTCTGATGACATTATCAACAGGAACAACGCTGCAGAGGACAGCAACTTGGGCTTGGTATTCCGAGAGTCTGTTCCTGAAGCTTGGATCATCAGAGCCAAACCAAAGGATGAGGAGGTGATCAGAATTTATCCTGCCTGGCTGAAGTGAGTGTTTTCGCTCGTTTATCACACGGCTGTCCTGTGGACATTTGTCCTCTGTAGTCTGGCCTGGTGTTTCGGTTATTGAAGTCACACAAGTATAACAGAGAATGTAGTTTCTCCGTCTGTATTTCGAGATGCTTCTGTTTATTTTTCTCAATGAGTAGTATACGTATTATTCATTTCAGTGCCTGGAAACGTGCTTGTGGGTTTCTTTACGTGCACGGAACATACTGTGCAACTTGTGCAGTTCTGTTTTTGTGTATGTGGCCAGGAAGACGCAATTTTACATTAACTGCATCTGTAAATAGATGATGACATACACATCACTTGAAAGCTGGCAGAATTTTTCAAGAACTATTAAGTAGGAAGAATTCCATGTAATGTGAGAATAGGAAGAAAAAAGAAAGAAAAAATAAATCTGTTCCTTTTATTACGGAGACAATACAACAGTGAAATATATTTAGCAGTGGAAACAAAACTGTCCGGTGACCTAATAATTTCTTAAGAGCAGTGGGATAAAATTTAAAGATTTGTTCATTTTTACTAATGCAACTACATTGCCAAATTTTGTGAAAGACTTGCAGGTCATTCTGTGTATAGGAAGAAACTAATTTGCAGTGCTACAATTGTAATGACCAGTTTCCTGAGACAAAAATCTTTGCTTGTCTTTAGGGCTAGTACTGCATCTGCCATAGCCTCAGCGAACAACTTTCTTCAAATAATACAGATTTCTGCCTGCCGCCATAGAAAATTTCCCAGTTACGTAACAAAGGTACACACAGGATAAGTCAAATGATTGTCCTTACTAAAATAAGTATTTCTTTTCTTCTTAGGGTAGGAATGGCATATGTTTCTCTACGAGTAAATAAGGGTAGCACAACACAGACTGTGATCAAAGAAGTGCTTCCATTACTTGGAAAACAGGTAAACGAAAAATTGTAAGCTTGTCCGTATACCACCTGAGTGACCTTGAAGTGGGGTCTGTTATGTTTTTCTCTTCAGAAAAATTATGATCAGTCCATTTGCTGTTAATGTTGTTAATGTCTGTCAGATGATCTGTTGTGACTGGTGTGATGCTCAAAACTTTCTGCATTTTGGATGGTAGACCTGGTTCCACTGTGCTGGAAGTTACTGTCAGTCTTTCTGGGTCAAGCACATTTACTTGTGGGAACACAGTAACTGTTGTTGTGCTGTATATTTTTACTGGTTGTTTATTTCTTGAGATATTTAAAATATACTTGTATGTAGCTACACTGCTAATCTTACCTTGTTGAGAAACTGGCAGTCACTCTTAGGTGATCATACTTGTCTTGTGCTTTGCGCTGCTCTGCGAAGGAAAACATCTCAAGTTGGAAAGGGCCCCTAAAGATCATCAGGTCCAACTCCCTGCTTCTCGCAGGACTACCTAGAACATGTGACTAAGAGCATTGTACAGATGCTCCTTGAACTCTGCCAGGCTTGGTGCCGTGACCACTTCCCTGGGGAAGCCTGTTCGAGTGATCGGCCACCCTCCCAGTGAAGAACCTTGTCCTAATGCCCAATCTGCAATTCCCCTGATGCAGCTTCATTCCATTTCCTTGTATCCTGTCACTGGTCACCAGAAAGAAGAGATCAGCACCTCCCAACCACTGCTCCCCTTGAGGAAGTTGTAGACTGCAATGAGGTCACCACTCAACCTTCTCTTCTCCAGCTGCTCTTTGTAAGTCTCACCCCCAAGGCCTTTCACCATCTTGGTCACTCTCCTCTGGACACACTCAGACAGTTTGATGTCCTCCTTACACTGTGGCACTGAAAACTGCACACAGAACTCAAGGTGAGGCTGCACAAGTGTGATGTAAATTGAGGCAATCACTTTCACCAGCTGGTTAGGACACAGGTGGTGCTTTCAGCTGCCAGGGTACTCCGTTGACTCATATTCAACTTGCCATGGGCCCAAAACCCAAGGTCTCTTTCTGCAGGGCTGCTTTCCAGCCTGTCTTTCCCCAATTTGCTTGTTTAACCAGGATTACTGCATCCCAGGTGGAGAATCTGGCACTTGCTTCTGTTAAATTTCATACAGTTGGTGATGGCCCAGCTCTCTCATCTCTCCAAATCTCTCTGTACAGCCTCTCTACCCCGAGGGAGCCCACAGCTCCTCCTAGTTTAGTATAATCAGCAAACTTACTTAATGTACATTTGGTTCCTGCATCCAGATCATTTAGAAAGATGTTAAAGAGCACTGGCCTTAAAGTCCTGGGGAATCCCACTGGTGACTGGCCTCCGACCTGATCTAACCCCATTTACTATAAACCTCTGAGCCCAACCCATCAGCCAGTTGCTCACCCAACTCATTATGGACTTGTCTAGCTGTGTGCTGGACACTTTGTCCATAAGGATACTATGAGACACAGTAGGAAAGCCTTTGCTAATTTCTAAAACCACCACATCTACTGGCTTCCCTTGGACAGCTAGGTGTGTGACCTTATCATAAAACGAAATCAGGTTGGTTAAGCAGGACTTTCCCCCTGTGAACCCATGCTGCCTACGGCCAGCGACTGTGTTGTCTCTCAAGTGTTCTTTGGTAACTCCCAGGACAACCTTCTCCATAAATTTGCCAGGCACTGAAGTGAGACTGACAGGCCTGTGATTACCCAGGATATTCCTTCTTATCCTTCTTGAGAACTAGGACAACTTTTGCCAGCTTCAAGTTGACTGAGACCTCTCCAGACTCCCAAGGCCAAGAAAAATAATGGAGAGAGGTCCTGCAATAACATCAGCAAGCTCCCTCAGTATCCTGGAGTGAATCTTATTGGGCCCCATAGATTTATGCACATCTGGCTGGAGCAGTAATTCTCAAACAAGTTCAGGGTCAGCTGGAAGTTTGTCATCCCCCACAGTCACAGGGCAGGGAGCAGCACAGGACTCTGGGAGTCCCAGGGCCCATCATCGGTGTTGAACACGGAGGCAAAGGAGGCGTCAAAGGCCTCTGCTTTTTTTGTGTCCCTATTTGTGAAGTGACCAACCTCCTCGAGCAACAGACCAATGTTATCTCTGATTCTCCTTTTACTATTAACATATTTGAAAAAGCCGGTTTTGTTTTTCTGGCTAGCCTCAGCTCTAATCGAGCTCTGGCCACAAAAATTTCCTGCCTGCAGTGACAAACAGTATCTCTGCAGTCCTCAAGGGCTACAAGGAAGAGCCCAAGCCTGAATGGCACCCATGTGCTTCACCATCTGCATCCCTTCCCACATCCTTGGAAATAATCAGATGCATCTTGCGATCTTGTAGATCCACATGTTGATGATCTCTTTTCAGCCTCCCTGTCTTTCTTAGCAACTGGTGCCAAGACAGCATCATTTTTAGAAAACGTGTTAGTACACTTTGTGAATGGAAAGGTGATGGAACATCTTATCCTTGACGCTGTCTCTGGGCATATCAAGAATAAAAAGGTTATTAGGAGCAGTCAGCATGGCTTTGCTAAGGGGGGGAAGTCGTGTCTGACCAACCTGAGAGCCTTTTATGAAGACATCACCAGGTGGATGGATGGTGGCCATGCAGTGGACGCGGTCTGTCTGGACATCACCAAGGCCTTTGACACCGTCTCCCACAGCATCCTCATAGGTAAACTGAGGAAGTGTGGTCTGGATGACCAAGTAGTGAGGTGTGTCGAGAACTGGTTGAAGGGAAGAAGCCAGAGGGTTGTGGTCAATGGGGCTGAGTCTGGCTGGATGCCTGTGTCTAGTGGGGTCCCTCAGGGGTCAGTGCTCAGGCCGGTGCTGGTCAATATATTTATCAATGATCTGGATGAGGGATTAGAGAATGTTGTCAGCAAGTTTGCTGATGATACAAAATTGGGAGGAGTGGTTGACACCCCAGCAGGCTGTGCAGCCATTCAGAGAGACCTGGACAGGCTGGAGGGCTGGGCGGGGAGAAATCTTATGGAGTTTAACAAGGGCAAGTGTAGAGTTTTGCACTTGGGAAAAAATAACCCCATGTGCCAGCACAGGCTGGGGACTGCCCTGCTGGAGAGCAGCGCAGGGGAAAGGGACCTGGGGGTGCTGGTGGGCAGCAGGATGGCCATGAGCCAGCAGTGTGCCCTCGTGGGCAAGAAGGCCAAGGGCATCCTGGGGTGTGTTAAAAGGAGGGTAGCAAGTAGGTCAAGAGAGGTCCTCCTGCCCCTCTGCTCTGCCCTGGTGAGGCCGCATCTGGAATCTTGTGTCCAGTTCTGGGCCCCTCAGTTCAAGAAGGACAGGGAGCTGCTTGAGAGAGTCCAGCACAGGGCAACTGGGATGATGGAGGGAGTGGAACATCTCCCTGGTGAGGAAAGGCTGAAGGAGCTGGGTCTCTTTAGCTTGGAGAAGAGGAGGCTGAGGGGTGACCTCATGAATGTTTATAAATATGCCAAGGGGGAGTGTCAGGAGGACGGAGCCAGGCTTTTTTCGGTGGCGTCCACTGACAGGACAAGGGGCAGTGGGTGCAAGCTGGTACATAGGAGGTTCCATAAAAATATGAGAAGAAATTTTTTCACAGAGAGAGTGACCGAGCACTGGAACAGGCTGCTCAGGGAGGTTGTGGAGTCTCCTTCTTTGCAGACATTCAAAACCCGCCTGGACGCGTTCCTGTGCGCTCTGCTGTATGTGGTCCTGCTCCGGCAGGGGGGTTGGACTACATGATCTTTGAGGTCCCTTCCAACCTCTAACATTCTGTGATTCTGTGAATGTTCCAAGGCGCTGGGAAGACTCAGACACAAGGCATGGAGGCTTGAAGCCATAGCAGGCACATTTATTCATTGTGCTTGTGAGCACAGCAGCAACTTCTACTGCTCCAGGGAAGAGCTGTGCTTGCAGAGCGTGGCCACTGCCTGCCTCCTGTGGTCATGACAGGGTAGGTAGTAACAGGCATGTGGCTAGCTACCTGCAGTAGGTGATAATTGCAGATCTCTGTCTAGGTGCACACAAAACCGTGTATGCGTCTCATTTTGTGCTATAGGATGCTTCTGGGATTGATTTCAGTCCTTTTCCTCAAGTGGAGTGGACCTTTTAGCAAAAATTGGAAAATCTTGTCTGATGTATTGTTGCATCTGAAAAACGCAGCTGTCAGGGTAGTCCAGTACTCTAGGAAGGATCTTCACATCTCTCTATTTGGGAAGCTAGTTTTATGTTGTAAGAGACTTGATTCCTTGGCTCAATTGCAATTTTGTGATGCTGATAGATTTTTTGGAGGTTTTTCTCCTTTTTGTGTATGAAGATGCACATATGGGAAATGTCTTTTTAGTGCCCAGAATTTGTATGTCCTGAAGATCCTCTCTTCACATTTCAGGCAAAGCAAATGTAGGCAGTTGAGGCTTTTAATAACCACGTTCATGACATGTAAAGCAAGGTCATCTGAGTATCAAGGCTGAAAACTAAGAAACTTACTCGATCCTGTGTGTCACGTTTCCAGAGTTGCAATAATCCTAATAAATGGTTCAGCTCCTGGCTGTGCGAGCTTTTCTCATCCATCTGCGAGTGGTTTAGGTGATCCCTGGCAGCGTGTGTTGGAGGAGGGGCTGTGGCACATGCAAAGAGGGTTTTGTTCCATCAGTGCCCCTGGAGCATCCTCGGAGTCAGGGATTGGTTGACTCACTTGCCAAGCCTGGTTCCTGGGACATCTTCTCAAAGAGCCGATTCGTTCCCAGCCCTTCAGGCTTTCTCTGGAAGGACTCTCTGGAAATACCCTAGTTGAACTGCTGGTCACTGAAGGGGTGTAGCATTAACTGTGCTCTACAGCTGCCCTTTCACCATGCGGCTGCGAAGATGGTGGCAGAGTTAAGGGCAGAGCAGCCTGATGCCATGGGTGGAAGTCCATGTGTGTAAAAAGATGATTATTCCTGGCTTGGCAGGGGAAGAACATTGTGATTGGTTTAAAAATGTTTAATTTTCCATGCTCTGTATGTGCAGAGTATAACATAACATTAACATCTGAAAGAATGTATTTCAGTCAGAAACTACATTTTCCTGTTGCATCTTTTGGCAGACGGAGTGCCTCCAGAATTTCAGATTGGTGGAAGTGCTTATGGGCAGTAAGCAAGGTAATTGAAGACACATTGGCCAAAGGCACTGATCTGTAACTGGTCTTCTGGCTTTCTTTTTTTTTTTTTCCACTTATTAACACAGCTCCAGTTAAGTTTTTACAACAAATGCTTTCACAAATGAAACTTCACCATCATGTTGAAATATTTAATCAGAAGTAATGTTGGTTCTTTCAGCCTTGCATGTCCTGTGAGTATAGGATTCTCTTCTCTTTCTTAAAGGTTTATTAGTGAGTCCTGGTGGATATTGATACTTGGGCAAAGAGCCCTGTTTTGGGGAGCTGCATTTAACTGTCGTAGTTTTCTTAACTGCAGTTATTTAGGGAAGATTAGTTGAAATTTCAGCTGGCTCCCTTCCTTCTCTCCTCTTTCCCCTTGACAGTCTCCCCAAAAAAGAGCAAATTCGAGTCCTGAGATGGTCAAAGGGGTACGTGTGTGCGTTATGAAGTACACAAATACACAGTCCTGGCGTTGCTCAGGAGCAGTGTGATCCTGCAGGAGTGGAGCAGATGCTCTCTATAGACTCGTACCTCCTTGTGCCTCATCATTTGTAAGGCTGCGTGGAGAGATAGGCAAAGCCACTGAAGCAGCCTGATCATGCCCTGGCCCCACCCGAGTAAATATCTTTGCAGTTTAAATGCTGGCCTGATACTTAACTTCCTTTGTGAGCATTACCAGTAAGTTTTTTTATAAGGTTATAGTAACCTTGTGAATATCTTACCTTGGCCGTTTTGAAGCACCATTTACAACCTCACTTTAGCTGAAAGTTGTTAAAATTGTTTTAATGAAATACAGAAGCTGGTTATTACTGTAGTTGTCAGGGAATGTAGTTTTTAGAGTCTTGTGCCAAACGGTTAGCTTGGCTTCAAGCTGGTTTTGCAGTGAGGGCTGTTTAAAAACTGTGAACAAAATCAGGCTGCTCAAAGCGCCTGCGTGGTTTTTCTGCTGAATAATGAGTAGTTCAGGTCCACATAGTCCTTTACGTGTTAGTTGTATGCAGAGTTGTGAGTTGTCCTTAAATTTTTTGGTGCTGGTTTTGTTTAATTGAGCTTGGTAATAATTTTCAATGCTTTTCAAACACGATTAATATTCTTGCTGTCTCTAGTTCAGCGCATGGTCTTGGACAATCAGGAACTGATCCTTAACAGGCTCAAGGACATAAGAAAGGTAAACCTCAAATCAAAAGATCATCGTTTTTTGTAACAAGTAGGGAGTCCCCTTCCTTACAGAAAAAAGTAAGTAATCAGTTCCCCTCAAGCTGGCTTGTCTGTAGAGAAGCTTAAGTGCTTGGAGTGAAGTTTGTTTCTGTCTGTGATGTTCTCTAGGTGTAGAGGACTTGATTGCTAAGCTCAGAGCTGTTTGGGGGTTTTGTTTCACAGTGTCTTTTTTCCAAATGTCACGTCATTTATTTTTCTCTGTTTTGGTAGACATCGATACGTCAGATGAATCAGACAAGATTTTACATTGTGGAAGACAGTAAATCTGCTGTACGAGTGAATTTATTTGTTGGTGGCCTTCCACCACAGCTTTCTTCTGAAGAGTACACAAATATTCTCAAGGATGAATTAGCTATCAAAAGTAAGTAAGCAGGTGCATTTTGAGATCTATTCACTTGTGCAGAATAAAATGTAGTAGAATTTATTGATCACAGAATCATAGAATGGCCCAGGCTGGAAGGGACCTTAGAGATCATTTTAATCCAACCTCCCTGTCATGGGCAGGGACGCCTCTCAACTAGATCAGGCAACACATGAGGACCAAACGGGAATCGAACCCATGACGTTTGGTGTTTCAGCACCACGTTCAACCAAGTGAGCTAAACTGGCCGTCTGATCCTTTTGTATTATTTTTTTTCTTCATGTTTTCTGACCTTATTTGAAAAATAAGTCTGCCTTGTACTCTCACAGGGGGCTTTTTTATTCATTTTGACATGGTCGTGCTTGCATCAGACACGTGACAGCTCATTATTCGTAGATTTATTATAATACTACTTGAACTATATGTGACCAAAACATTTTTCTTAGTGACAAAGGAACACTTTTTAGAAGTGAACTGTATGCACCCTACACCATTCAGATTATGGCAGTGCAGTTTAATTCTCTGTGCATGAACATTCCTAACCATTGCTAACTTCTGACAATTTTTGCCTGGAATGTTGTTCACGAGCTCTGTGCCTGGTCATGAAGAAGTTAGAGCAGTGTGTGCGTATGTATGGACAGGCAGTCATTGAAAAGAGTTTGTGTTTCTTTTTCAAAGAAATGTAATAGATTTTTCATAATATTCTTAACCAATGTGTTCTATAAACAGTGCCAGGAATCCATCGTGCTTTTTGTTTCAGGAAATGAAGCATTTTTCCCCATCTTTTATGTAAATTTAAGAGGACTTGAACTTTAAATGCCAGATAGTCACCTTTTATGAAAATCAGTTTAGCTTTTCTAACTTGTAAAGTAAACTTAAGAGAGGGAAAGTGTTAGCTGGAGGTTCTCCCTGTGTTTGTATAACTTCGAATATTTATTTATATTATGTTTATGTAACTTTAAAAAATATTTTAAATATTTACTCTAAATGTACCCAAGGTTTTATGTGTTTTTATTTTTACCCTTTGCAGCAAATGTGGTATCTATGAGTCATGTTTATCAAGCACAAGGTAAGCATTGAGATTTTTAGTCTTGCAAACAACATCTATTTTCAAAACTGCAGCCCAATATGAGAGGCTGTAAGCTCGGAGAATGTCAGTCTTAGTGCCTAAGCAAAAAGCCCTTTGCATAAAATGTAACACGTCATATTTATGAAGAGCAGTGGATTAATGCTACCCGATTTAAAAAAATCAAAAGGTTGGGTTCATACCTCCTGTGCCAGAAAGTGGTAATATTTCATCGTAAAAATTGGAAATTGCACTTCAGCTGAAAAGCCTAACACTGCTGAACTCAGTACTGCTTCTGACTTGGGTGGGCTGTTTCCCAGCACAGTGTTCAGTGGGGGTTCAGTGGCTGGAAGTCTGAAGAAAATCAATACGTGCATCTCTGCATTCGTCCTCTGAGCTGTTGCTTTGCTTTTTCGTGCACAAATTTTATTCCAGCAAGGCTGGAGAAGCCGGGAGGCTTCCGGGAACTGGAGCATCAGTGACTCTGTGCAGCTTTAGTGCAGTGTTCAGGTGGAGATCCATGCTTGGTAAAATTTAAGAGCATAGAATTTGTCTTCTGTACATTTAGATAGCTGTATCTGGAGTGTTCTCTGCAGGCTTAACTCTCACGTGACCGCTAAGTGAATCTTTCTACGGAGTGGTTTTGAAGACTGATGCGTGCTTCCTTCCTGCCTCCACATAGCTCGTTAGTGTTGACTTTTCATAAGGAAAAACCATAAAGCGTTCGGATGTGCTTTCTCCTTTTTGCATCTGTCAATGGAGAATAGTTGTTTTTGTAATACTCTTCTCATGTCACAGCTTCATTTAACCAAGTTTACCTTCATGTGTATTTTTAGATGTTTCTACTGGTATGTGATTTTTGTCGTTCTTTGTGTTTTTTTACTGAGTATTTTTATGTTTCTGATAACTTCCTGACTCTCCCTTTTGGTTGCATCCAGGTTGTGTTGCCACCTTACATGTCATGTGCTGTCTGTTATGTACTTTAATCTTGTCCCGCCCCCACTGAATATCTTTGAACTAATTTGTCAGTATTCTCTTTAATTTTCTTTTTCCCTTTTGCCTTCCCTTCTTCCCTGACTTCCTCATACAGAACCTAAGCCAATGTAAAGACCTTAAATTGATTCTCAGACCAAATCTTTGCTTGTAATAATTCTTACTGAGATATTGCCAGTGAAATCTACAGGATTTCTAATGAGATACAAAATGAAACCTGGTACCTCTGTCACTTTTACATGAGGAGAACAGCCTGTTAGTTATTGTAAAGAGTGTGGAAATGCTTCAGAAGCTCAAAGGAGGTCTTTAAATACGTTATCAGTTCTGTGCTGCAGTTCTCCTTGTCCTCAAACTCTTGTGCTTTAACAAAAATCTGGGGTGTGTTTGAGGTGTATAAAAGAGGGCTTAAAAAACGAAGCAGCCCAATTCACTGATAATGAACAGCCGCAGGTGTTGTGGAGTAACTTTTACTGAATAATGAATGTCCTGAGTAAACTTTCGCTGTGATGTGATGCTACTGATTTCCTGATAACAGAAAATATAAAAAATAGTTCTGATGCCTCCTTACAGGTGCTGTTGTACTCGAAATTTCATGCTTTTCTGAAGCTGAAAGAATATACATGCTAGTTAAAGATACAACTGTCAATGACAAACCTCTGAATGCCGTGGTGATTCCTGAAGTTGTGGTAAGAGATGGACTTGAATTTAAAATATGTCTTTAAACAAAGAACAACTACCTTAAGATAATTTTTAGAATCTCCAGTTCAGCAAACTGCTAGGGATGAATTTCTAATACCTGAGAAGGAGGGAGGGGCTGTACATGTGCACATATATTTTGTTTCCATTTCAGCATGTACTGTTTATGTTTGGTCATCTCACTGAAAGGCGACACAGTTAATCTAAATATTTCGAGTGTTGTTCGTCTGTGCTTTGGCCATGCAGCTTACGCCGTGCACTGATTACCCGGGGTAAACTAATGACTGATTGTTGACCCTCCTTTGGGTAGCAATTGGATTAGATTACCTCCTGAGGCACTCTCCATCCTAGATTATCCTTTTTTCCTATGATACTATTAGCTTTTGTTTATACTTTGTATATGTGACCGCTTAAGTACAGCACCAGGAAATACTGACACAGCAACTGAGCACAGTACTAAATTTACACTTATGTTTGACATTCCTCTTGTGGATGAAATGCAAAGAAATTGGGAATGAAGAGTAATGTGTAGTCTCAGAAGAAGAATGGATGATTAAAAAAAGGCCACAGTGTTGTTGTTAGTGAATGATTTTTTCCAAATTGCAAGTTAGATTAAAAAATAAAAGGCAAACAAAACAAAATAACCCTTCTTAAAAGTTAGTAAAAACACGAAATTAAATTGGTGGTTCAAAGGTTGCTAGTCCTTCATTTTCCTGAGGTGAGATTCTCTTACTCTGTGTCTGTGGAGGGCTGAAAGGCATGGACTCAACTCTAAGCTGACAAGCTCTAAGCTAAGACAAAGTTTATTAGCACGAAGCACTATTTATGGGTTGCAAACAGGAGACCAGACTCTGCAGCCAGGGTTGCTATTAGCTCTTGTGCTCCTTCAATCACTCTCTTATCACAGAGGGAGAACAGACCTTCCCAGGTCTGCTTTGATCACACTCTCCCGTTCACTCCCGGGCACATCTCGTGCACGAGAAGTGTCTTATCTGTCCATTCTCACCAGCAAACTCCCAACATGAGCTGTACTCAGCTGATCACGGTCTCTTTTGATTATTAGCAAGCAAGAGTTATGGACTTGTTTAGAAAAGAGCTCAAGGACAGAAGTCTTAATTCTGCAACGCGGTGCTGCCTGCACGGCCAGCTGTGAAGTGTGGGGTATCCACATGTGTCTGATGTAGCTTCTAAAGAGGAGGCCCAGTTCTAGTCCAGCTTGGTCAGGTCTGCCAGAAGTAATTCATGCTCTTTTTATGATTATGGAGAAGTTTGAATTCAGAATCAGTCTGTGCTAACTGCTTACTAGAAGGTCAAGCAGTTGGTGTGATCACATGCTTTGATCTGCTATTTCGTGATCCGGGGCCTTTAAGAATTTAATCAAACACTTTTTCATTTCACAATATCAAAGAAATGAAAATACTGTCTTTGTTGGAATGTGAAAAACACACAGTGTCGTACGAAGCTGTTGAGCTGCTGTATGTAGGGACCTGCAGGGGCAGGTTGGTTTTGCCTTTTGGTGGCACATCATGGTGAAAGATGTTGCAGGACTGAGTCTTTGAATCGAAAGCTTATTTACCAGAACTCCTTCTGCAGCACTGACAAACAAGAAAATCAGCTGAGAGTTTTGAGGCCAACATCAGCACAAAGTTGACAAATTTTGATGGCTTTATCCCTAATTCTGCTTACCAGTAGAGTGCCTGCTGATGTGCTGTGTTTAGGCTCCTTAAGAGTCATAGAAAAACGTGGGAGTTTCCCAGTTTCATTCATTCTGCTAATTCCTCACACAAATGTGTCCAACGTAAAAGCATGATAGTTTAATGAAAGGTTACTACTTAAAGAAAGGTTACTTTCCACCCACTGCTGAAATCTCCTGAAAAGTAAAGAAAAGGCTCAGGCTCGTTCTGTGATGACCCAGCTGCTGCTCCAGTTGCTTTGAGACACCTTGTGCGTCGTTCCCCATCAGATTCAACAACGCCTTTATGTCCAGGGTCAAGGAGCTTCGAGTTTGAGGTGTCTTGAGTCCTCTCACATGGGAGATGCTGCAGACAGCCTGCCTGCAGATCTTGAATTTTACTTGTCACTTAAGAGATATCTGCAGTTGCTGGAGACAGCCGAACAAGTGGAAGATGTGCCATGGTTCTCGTCCTGGCAGGCCTGTGGCACAGAACGCCTTGTTCTGCTTCGTCGGGAGATGTGATTGCACAGCACGCTCAACAGAATAATAATAAGTGCATAATAAATGTCTCGCCCCAGCGTGAAGCCATGTGGTGCTAATCCTGGCAAAACTAAGCAATTTACAGTCACTGTCCGAGTGTCTCAATCGCATGGCCTCCTTCAGCCGTCTCTAAGAAACGAGCAATAAATTCCTTCCTGAGCGCCAGCCAGCGCGAAAGCCCTCTGCAGATTTCACTCCTCGAGCAGAGCACTGAAGCCAGGGCCGAAGGGGGAAGGCAGTCCTGGGGCTGTGAGTCACGCGTCCCCTTCTGCCCAGGAACAAACTCGTTTGTATGTCCCACTGGGGCTTTTTTAAGGGATTAAAAAAAATTCTGCAGCGTAAAGCAGTACTACCTTTGAGGCTGGCTGTGGTTGTAACGGCCTGCGTACTTCTCAGAAAGTGACACAGCTGCCCTGCTCTGCTGTACAAACTGTCACAGAGTTTTTAACCCCTACTGAAAAATAATTGTTTTCTTAGAAGCCGGCCTTCACATAGGGATTTAGATGTGTTTCTTCACTCCTTTAAGTTTAATGAAGAGTGATAGTGGTTAACTGTAAGACGGAGCACTTTCTAGAACGCTTCTGTTTATTCTGCATAGGTGCATTTAGCCCTAATTAGACATAATTAGAGATTTACATTAGAAGATACTCAAACAAAGATGGTTTCAGGTGGTAGGACATCTCAGTTTACACTACATACAGATGTTTTGTTACCTCTAGGCATTCTTTGTAGCTGCCTGTGGCTTTTAGCAGTTTTCCCCCTATATATTGACACTTGGCAATTAGTTAATTTGGCTGGCACTTTTGTAGAAACTGTAAATACATATTTGCAACAATATATATTTACTTAAGTAGTGTCTCAGATGACTTCCCAAAACACAGCTGTGCTTTTGAATGCTTCAGACTTTACCATATCTCAGAAATCATTGCGATTCTCTGAAGTTACTTGTGAATTATCTTAGTTACTTGGTTTTAAACCCAAAGCATTAGAATTTGCCTGTAAAAGCAAGTAATACAAAACATGTGTTCAGCATGTCACTTCTAAATGTCCAAACCCGGTATTTTTAGAAACTGATTTCCTGAAGAAGAAAAGGTAATCAGATGTTCTTGTCCACATTCAAGTAAGGTATATGTTTAACTTCAGTGTGGGGCTGGTTTCATTTCTGCCATTCCTTTTGAAAATATTTTGTTTACTTTGAGCTGCAGACCTGTACTTTTTTTTTTCTGTTATCCCCTTACCCCCCTTTTTGAGCCCCACAGTTTTCTGGGCGCTTGGACCAAGCCTAAGGCTTCAGATAGCCTGTGTTGTTCAGAAAGTTGAAATAACTAGAGATGAAATTTAGGTAGTAAAAAATGCTTTCCAGAATAAGATGGAATAGGAAGTGGTCAGATGGGAAGGTAGGGCAGAGTAGGAACTGGAACAAGGAATGCGGGAAGGTAACAGTTTGCCCTGTTACCCATGGGAAGTGGCATTTCCTTTCAGAACTGCTCTGCTTTTAGTTGCCTGTGGGATTTTCAAAGGATTGTTCATAATGGGATATGGCAGATGATGGTGCAGGAACTGATGGAGTAATGAGAAGGGCTTTACTTCTGGAAAAGCCAGAGCTAAGTTGACTATTTTTATTAGTGCTTGTGATGGCTTGAGGGGAGGAAATCCCCTTCTCCTGTTGGGATGTGCGGGTCCTTGAGCCACTGACCTTACAACTCAAGAAGTCCTTCCTTTTTGTGACAGTGGCATGCGTTGTTTTCCTTAGACTTCCTTTGCTGGCTACAGATATCCTTTCCGTGTGCTTAACAGAGTTAAATATATTACCCTTGTTGACTGTTGGGCATGCTTTGAATAATTGCTTCCCCTTTTCCAATAAACACTGAAGATAAAAGCAAGAGGTGCCTTGACCTAGCAGTCGTCACACTGAAGCATGGAGGTAGCTTCTTTGGAGAAAGCTGAGTGGACAGATTCATAGCCTTTGTCCCTCCAGTACCATTTTGGCAGCAGTGAAACCCTTCCAGTAAAACAAAATTCTGAGGCTCTTCCGTCTCTTTGTCAGCCAACATAGAACTTGTTTGGCTAATTTTTTTGAGAGAACATGCATTTTCGAACTGAATGTCTCTGTTAGAATCTAAAAGACATGGAAAGAAGGGGCAAGAGGAGAAGCGTGTGCCTGCTCCACCAACCTTCTTACCTGCTTAGTGTTCCTCTTCCCAGTGTGTTTTCTGTTCATGCCTGTGAGTCTGGCTGGGCGGCAGAAGGCAGTGCTCATGCAGGCAGTGACAAAGAGAATAATTTTTATGTGCTTGTGGGTATACTGATACATCTGACAGGGTGTGTGGCTTGCCAAGGATTAGCACCCAGCTTTCTCAGGAAAACAAAACTTGAGGAAATCTCACAAATAGCAGGAAGCCTCAAATTATTGTTTTTGAGCATCCAGATCAGCTCACAAGTAGACGATGATCTGGGTTGTCTCAGCGTCAGACTCCAGTTTGCTTCCCTGCGAAGTTACTCACTAATTTGTCCCGATTTCTGCATTTTCTGCAGCAGTTCATGCTCTCTGGTGGTCACTCACAGACAGCAGCCAAGAGGCTCCCTGGGTGCTGCCTCTTCCCCTCCGTAGCTGTTGGTCTCTCCACATGCTTGCACACTGTGCTGCCCCGCCGCCCCCTGAATCGTTCTTGTCTAGATTGACTTATATTTAGCACGGTTGTTCTGTTCCTTGAATCCATCCTGTCAGCTGCGTGACAAATTGCTGTTCCCTGAATCCTGTCCAATTCATAAATACAAATTGCCACGGCTTAGAGACTGCGATAAACATTTCTGCTTTGAAACGCACCTTGCTGAAATGCCTGACAGGCTTTTCGGGTGCCCCAGGGCCCTGTGGCAGGACGGGGTAAAGGTGTGCTGGCGTTCTCCCAGAAACACGTACAAATCGTGTTATGGAATGATTTATGGGCTGGCTGGCTGAACACCAGCCCCGAGGAAGTCCTTCTAGTGGCTGGAAGTTTCAGCCTGTGGTGACGCTGCAGGTGCCACTCCCGCACAGTCCGTGGAGTCCTCCAGGAAATCCCGTCTCTGCCGTGAGCCCCAGTTGCCTTTGAAGTGGTTTCTGGACGGGTACCAGGCTGCCCTGCAGCAGGGCCCTGCGTGGAGATCCCTTTCAGTGGCAGCTTCAGTGGAGGTGCCATATCCTCCTAATTAAAAATTTTAAATACATGTTTTGTGAAAGAACCTTTCAGCCTCCGTATTTCTTGGGGGAGGCCGTGCCAGCGTCTGCCCCAAGCACCCTCACTTTGAAGTGTGTTGTCCTTCTATATGGACATGTATTTTAAGATGACCACAAAACTTAAGACAAAGGTTTCAGTTGTTCTGGGGAGAAGTTCTTTCTTTGCAAGGAAGGTGTTTGAGTTGTATGTGACTCTGGAAAGTACCTTATCCCTTGCGCTATTCTTTGGCATAGACTGTTTACTGAAAATGTGTAGGAAGGAGTACTTACAGTGCCCTTGTTTCTAACAGCAGATTCAGCTGTGTAGCTGGAGTGGGTTAAGGAAACTTCATTTCCCAGAAAAACAAGATCAATAGCTAGCCTGTGTATTGTGTGGAAATTGAATGTTTTCATTTATCAGATCTGGATTTATTTTTTTTTCACTAAGCATCGAGGAAGCATCAGGAAGTACTTCTGAGATATAGTAGTAATTTTCCAGAGAGTCGTGGTTTTGGCTAGTCTCTTTTCTTGTCTTCTTTCAGGCTTCCAAGATACCGCAGAACTGCTGCCCACTTCTTGTATTTGTGAACCCAAAAAGTGGTGGTCTCAAAGGTCGGGATCTTCTGTACAGTTTCAGAAAGCTGCTAAACCCTCATCAGGTCTTTGAACTTACTAATGGTGGCCCGCTGCCTGGGTAAGTCATCATTTTTAAAAATTTTTTTTTAATTTATGTTGTTTTGTTATTTTTCCAAGGGTGGATCAAATTCACTTGTTATGAAGATCTAAATTGCTTCTGTGCCAGAAGACTAGAGCAGTAGATCACTCCTTCTGTCTGGTTCTCACTGTGAAAACAAATTTAAACTTTGAGGTTCTCTGAAGCAAAGAGAATAGAATAGTTCCTGATGTATACACTTGTGTCAAGTCTAATAGAGTCCAGTTCTGGGAAAGTCATATGCACTTTACAATAACACAGATTTATTAATTATTAAAAATAAACAGATTTTATTATCAAATGGGGATGGAAAGAGAAATGTCACATTGCCCAACTAGGGCTCGTTTTTGCTTTTATTTCCCCTGATGTTTCATGGGAACTAACAGGAAAGTGTAATAAAATTTTCATCTTGACTCTTGAAACTTGGCCACAATTGCAGAATTAACAGGGCCTGTCTGATCACAGCTGCAACATTTCTAAATACTAGAACAGAACATAATGTGCTTGTAGGAAGGCAGGAACCTATTACTTGATTTAGTCAGCACCACTTTGTTACCGGCTTCATAGAATGGAAAGTGACGGTTGTAGCCTCTCAGAATAGTCTCATTCCTTCAGCGCTGCTTTAACAAAGAACTGTCATGACAAGCCCTTCAAAACAAAAGCTTTTGTGGGAGAAACACAGCTTATGCAGGAGGCAAGATAAACAAGGTGCACAGACTAAGTTTTTTATCAGAACTGCATAATTTTGTTGTCTTTAACGCAGTTCAAGCTGCAACTTCAGTAATTCATTCATTTTGTCATGGCCATGGAGTCCCTCTGTAGCTCTGTGGCAAGATGCTTCCACTTGTTCATTGCCTCTTGTGCAATGGGAAATAAAAATACTTTGCAGGATATCTCGGTATGTAGAATGAAAAGCTACAAAAGGTAAGAGTGACCAGAGGATAGTACCATAAAGAAGAAAATTTTCAGTGAGTCACGCGACTAAGTAAAAAAAAAACCATCAGCACTAGGGAGCATCTCTGCTAGGATTTATAGATTTCACAGTGACATTCTGCATAGTTAGATCTCTCTATCTTTGATGAAAAGGAAGTGATTGACAATTTCTCTCTAGCTGCGAAAAATCATGGAATCATAGACTGGCCCGGGCTGGAAGGGACCTTAGAGATCATTTAATCCAGCCTCCCTGTCCTGGGCAGGGATGCCTCTCAACTAGATCATGCAACTTTAAAAGAATGTGGTTTTCACTCCTTTTAAACAGCTCTATCTAAAAGCTCGTATTTTTCCGTTGTTGATCCTGAAAGTGATGGTGAAGCAAGGGGAGGGTGAAAATCCAGTCATAGTGTTTTCACAAACAGCATATTAAGAGGCTTTGCTTTTCCTGTACTGAGTTGTAACGTTTCTTTTCCCCCTTGCTTTGTTTCTCAATGGAGGTTTCACACGTTCTCTAAAGTCCCCTCCTTCCGCGTGCTGGTGTGTGGAGGGGACGGCACCGTGGGCTGGGTCCTTGGTGCACTGGAGGAGATCAGGCACAAGCTGGTGTGCTCAGAGCCCTCCGTTGCCATCTTACCGCTAGGAACAGGTGAGAATCACAGCAAGTACTGTCCTTCTGAGAACTTCTCCAGAAGTTGGCTTTTTCCGTCTGACAAACCACTCGGTTTCGCGGTAGAGATGCCATTGCTAAGTTCTGGCCTGTGTCGAAGAGCAAGTGCAGTTCATGTTCAGCTTTTCAAGGAAAAGGCAGTCACGCTTTCTGGAGGAAAAGTGAGCGGCAGGTATGGGTGGGTGTTTGTGAGTGGCAGGAGAGGGCAAAATATTCTCTCCCTGACAACCACAGGTGCATCAGCCATTGCTGCAAAACAGGGAACTCAGTCATTATTTGACTTCTCAACTCCATTGTAAGTTTTTCCATGGCATTTTGTGAAAACTTTTCAGATCAGACGGCGTATGATACAAGCACACGTGCAGCCATAACAACCCTTGGGGTATTTTTTCTACTTGTTAACTTCTCAGTCCAACCTAACTACTTCCATGACTTGTTTGCATTCGATTTGATTTTTAACACAGACCTGATGCTCTTTTTGATGCTTTTAGCTAACTTACAAAGTGCAGTCATATTTTGGGGTTCTTCGTTGTTACCCAGGTAATGACTTAGGGCGGGTCTTGCGCTGGGGAGCCGGCTACAGTGGGGAGGACCCCTACTCGATTTTGGTTTCCGTGGATGAGGCAGATGACGTTCTTATGGATCGCTGGACTATCCTCTTGGATGCAGAAGAGCCCACTGAAGGTGCAGAGAATGGCATCGCGGAGCCGGAGCCTCCGAAGGTGAGCTGAGCACCATTTGGGTTTAATTGTTAGGAACCGTTGTTCTAGCAAAAATCACAAAGGTAGATGTTAACACAGTTTAATCTCTTGTTGCTCACCTGTCTTTGAGCTTGGGCCTTGCTGAGCTATTCCTTAGTGAACACAGCACACATCTGGATTTAGTGCTTCAGTTTTCGGTAGGGCTGATTGGCTGCAGAGCACACTTCACAGCTGTTCAGGAAGAAGCATCTGATAGAGGATTAATGAAAGATTCAAGTGACAATGACACACCTGTTTGCTTCAGTTGGAAATAAATTTACTTGTAAATAAGAACAGCATTTTGAAAGAACGCCCAATACTTTCTAGAACAATAGTGGAACTGGAAAAACACCACGAGAAAACACCACCACTGCCACTAAAAGAGTGCTCTCATCTTCTGTTTAACATTTTAAAAATGTCTTAGTTGCTAGCATATACAGGAAGCAAATCCTTCTGTAATTTTACTGCAGTTGTATGTCAGTTTATGTGTTTTTTTTTTATTTTGGAAACCTTTTTTTTTTTTTTTGAGTGAAAGTCCCCATCCATTGGTTCATATTACTTGTTTCTGTTTAGGAAAGTAAAAATGTTGATTGCAGCTGGTGACTTCAGAGTCCTAGTTCTGTTCAAAAAAATTGGACAAGGGGATGGCAAAAATAAAATTGTAAAAGTCATAGGAATAATCTAGGATTTTAGTCCAGTCACTGGAAAATCCTGTGCATTTTGTGTCAGTTGGAGAATTTAAGTTGGTCACGTTCCAGCTATTCTTCACGTGCTGGAGACAGGGGTTGATTTGCCCTGAGTTGCCTAATCTACTTCTTAAAGGTGAAGGATGTGAGAGTCAAGGGCTAGGTTAGAAAAGTTATGGAACAAACTGTCATGCATTAATTGCAGAAATGGTTGGAATCTGTAGAAACTTCAGAATTGCATAGAGAGAGACTTAAAATGCAGCTGAGTAGGTGAAATCACGTTCTTCCCTCATCTGGTGTAATCTGGTCACCTTCCAAAGTGAGGAGGAACATCTTCCCAGGAATGTCATGATAAACCCATGGCTGGTGCCAAAAATAACAGTGGAGTTAATGTTCAGCAGCTTGTGTAGTTACTGCATAGACTTGCTTTGAGAAGTTGGATTGGTTGTATTTATGAGTTTATTTTTATTTCTGCCTTACTGTGCTTGTAACTTGAAATTAAGATTACATTTTGAAGTTTCTGATACTCTGGAAATAATGACTACAAGCGTCAACAGTTGTCCCTACAGCTTTATTTTCAGTGCAGTGTTTTTGGACAATGTTTTCTAGAATCTGTCAAGATACGAGTGACTTGGAAGGATCATCTGCAAAGCTTATTTGTGTTGAAAAACTTTGGAACCTCTTCATTGATAAACCTAAGGGGGAAATAATACAGATTTTTTTTTCAGATTGTACAGATGAACAATTACTGTGGTCTTGGCATTGACGCAGAGTTGAGCTTGGACTTCCATCATGCTAGGGAAGAAGAACCAGGGAAATTTAACAGCAGGTAATCCTGGAGAAACCAGGGGTGAAGGGCAAACTCTGTGGCATTGTGTAACTTCCAACTTACCCTATGGTTTGTAATCTTGAAATGTTGCAGGTATCCACAATCGATATTGCTTGGCACAGAGCTGGCACAGGGGGGAATTAAGTTAGCCAGGAACTCGTAGACACAGGATTTGTGGGTTTTGTTTGGTCATCAGGTTTTTTTCCCCTTAGGAAGAGAGAGCATGAAAGAAGTTTTTGGAAACCTTGTCGATATTACTCAGTATACTGAATTTCCAATAACTGCAATGTTGAGTTCAGTGGAATTTTGAAGTAGTGGAAGTATCTCATAGTCAAAGGCTGTAGCAGGAGGGAGGGCAGTACTGCCACGTGAGCAACAAACCGCTCTTCAGGACTTCTTCGTGCCTTTCCCACCCTTGCTTAGTGCTGTGATAGCACCTGTGTGCTTGTCGCAAGGGTGACCTCTTGAGTGAGGTGGTATGATTAAAAACGTGTGGAGAGAGACCTCCCTCCGTTCTGGCATGCAGATCAATCAGTAATAGTACTTTTTCCTCTTCCCATAATCACTGAAATTGCTGAGAAAAATAAATAAGTCGCATTTGTGTAATTAGTTTCATTGTAGAAACTGGTTTTGTCTGCTTTTCCCTTTGTTTGAAAGTAAATGTCCTGTTAATTGTCTCTCAGTTGCCAAAGAGAGTTACAGCTGAGCAGAGTTCAAACTCTATTAAAACCAGGACTAGTTAGGAGTGTAATGATGTGTAATCCCCCCTGTCTTGCAGTGTTCTGTCATTACAGGCATTGCTCAGGTTTTTCTCCTAAGAACAAAATAATGCAGGATATTGTTTGTGGTACACAAATTACTATTCGGCACTAGTTTGCATTTTCAATCCAGGGGATTAAAACCATCATAGCTAGTTAAACTGGGCAATAAATTTGCATACAGCAGTGCCTCCTCTAGTGTGTAAAACTGTTCCAGATTTACTTGTGCGATTAATATAAAGTGTTAATTCTTCCTTTAAAATACACTACTCTGCAAAGCTGCAGCACTTTCAAAGATGTGTCATTTTCTTATTGCCATTGCATTCAAGGGTTATAATTTGACTTTTATTGCAGTGTGTGCTCTTCGTGCCTTGAATCTTTACCTCAGTCAGCTCACAGCGTTTATCCCCTGCAGTGCCACAGGCTGTGACTTGATACCATTCATGCAGTGTTACTGCAAGAATTACTCGGCACCATTACGTGTGGATTTGGACACCATGCAAGCCGTGTCTTGAAGGGCATATGGAAGAGATTTGTTGTTTGGTTGCAGGTTTTTTTAGTAAATCTGAAGGGCTGTTTATTTCTGTAATTGCAGATGGGGAGAAGGAACATGAAATAATGAATTGTTACTATGGTACAGTTTTGGAGGAGACAAACAGCTTGTGCCGCTAACAGTGCTAACACGACTGTTGCCTTTCACTGCCTGTGACAGTGGTTGTTACAATCATTAGCTGTACCCTTTCCCAGTATGTGCTGTTGCCAGCAAGATTAGCTTCTTTTTTTTATATATATATATATATATGTCATTTTCACTTAATTAACTGAATTACCTAATGCCAAAGGAAACAGCTGCGGGCCTGTGAACTGGCTGTTCTTGAGTGCGGAACAGGTTGTTGCAGCAGAAATTGCAGGTGGTCTTCAAAAGAAAATTCGGCTTGAGTGCTTTTTCGAATCAGGAGCTGAAGCTGGTAAATGTCCTGAAAGCTGTGTGCTCTCTGGCCTCATAAAGAACCTCCTGACATACTCAGGACTCTTTCCCGAGCAGCTGGCAGTGTGGTGATGACTTTCCTGCAGGAGGTTTAGTGCTGAGCTTGGGTTGCAGGGCAGAGGGGAATAGCGTATTTTGTGGCAGTGATGGTTGTTACGTTTTTGAGTGCTAACCTACATGAGGTTTTTTTCACAGTGTAAAACATAAGGATTGGAGCATTTTCCTTCATTTCCCCGTTTCTATGGGATCCTGGAGCAGTCGTAAGGGTTGCTTGTTACAGAAGAGAACACACTTTCTTTGTGCCACCCGAAATTGTCAGGAGACTGCTGTGGCAGCCCGTCTCTTGGATGTAAAGTTGGGCAGAAAGAATAATCTGCATGATGTAATGCAACTTCAGAATTGTTTGTGGAGATGCATAGAACTGTTCTCTCTTTTGATGGGAGAAAGGTTTGAAAGTACTGGTTGTTCGGCACGTTGGTTGTGGGCTTTAGAAAGCTATAGCAGCCACTGTCTTAACAGATTTTCTTCCATGTTGGGTCCTGTGTATGTGAACCTGATAAAGTTCTTTCTTGGTTTGTTAGATCGCCCTAATAAAAGCAGCCAGCCGGGCACTAATTATTGGTCAGAGCTCTTGGCTTTTGCGGGGGTGGTTCCTCCCCACAGTGGTGGGCTTTTCGAATTGCAGGACTAGGTAAAAGGCAGTCGTTTTGAATCGCTTCATAGCTTTCTGTCCTGTGTGCTGCAATTCTGAGAGGTTTGCGTCTGAGTGACGTTACCTAGCTGTGCTCAGGGGAAACGGCAGTTCATTTAAAAAGGCCTGACACCCAGATTTCTTACCCATCCCCGTTAAAAAAGCATTACCCAAACCTTCCCTTCTAGGTGTGCAGGAGCTGGCAGGAGCTATGAAAAGTTTGGCTTTCTGATTCAGCTCACTTTGTTTCTTCATAACTCTTGAGGAGTAGCTTCTTTATTTTGTTTTCATGAAAGCTTTGAAAGCAGTTACTGAAGGTCTTGCATCTGTGCGCTACCAGAGGTGCTGGCTGCTTGGGCAGCACCCACAGAGATGATCACAGTAGCCGTGTCGGTGGATGCTATGGTGTCTTCCTGTAAGGAGACTTGGTAAGAATAAAGGGTGTTTTTCAATTTGCTCCGTCAAGGATAAATACAGGATTGCAATACTTAAAAAACACTTGTTTACTTTCATAATCCATTAAACTGGTCCTGTATAAGTTCACCTTTTAACTTCAGCTGTTCTGAAATACTCAGTTGGCTAGACTGAAGAATCAGCCCAGCTTTCTGAATGTCCCTCAGGAAGAGGGTGTAGCCCACGGTAGTATGTGCATGTTGGCCATACTTGTGCATCTTTTGTAGAAAAACAAACCCAAGGGTGATTCTTGAGCTGTGTAGGTCAAATCCCCAAACTCGTCAGAGCAGTAGTGTATTACTTCCATGTCTGTACTCCGGAGAACCTTTTGGATAGTTCTGGGGTGACATAATGATGCAAGTGTTGCTGCTGAGCTGATGCAAGGACTCACTGGCTCCGTGGGGATGGATGAGCTGCACGTAACACCCTGCCCCCTTTCTCATCCCTGTCAGTGTCATTTACAGCAGTGACAGCCACGTGTGTCCCACCTAGTGCAAACTTTGATTTCCTTCAGCACAAATAAGGTGTTGGAGACTGCTCCGACAGGGAGGAGCTTCCTCCTCTTTGCTTTGCCAATTAACTGTGGTGAAACCACTGTCTGCAAAACTTGTCTGACCAAGGGTTTGCTTTAGGAGATGCTAATTCTTTCTACCCAGGTGGGCAAGCTAGTATGTTGTTGGCTACCGCTCACATTAGACTGGCCTCTTCCACTGGCAGTTTCTCCCCAAATCATGCCCCACCTTGTACACGTGCAAAGAAGAGTGGTGATTCTCTGCGGTGGTGGATGTGAAAAGGTCACCCTTCCAAGCCTGGCTGGCCAGTTTTAATCATAAAATCTTGCAATCACCGTCAAAACCATTGGGTAGGAATTGGTGTGGTAGTGTTACAGAAATCAGTTTGTTCTTCTTTGGTCTCAATGTCCTAATAAGACACATGAACGGAATGAAATATATATGTAAGAGTGGAGCGACAGGATTTAATCTCTGCCAGACTTACGTTAGTTGTGCATCACAGGGTGCAGTATCCAGCAACTCTGGATCCTGTGGGCCTTAGTGGTCCATAAGTGTTTCTTACAAGTCATGTAACTGAGGACTGTGTCCGTAGTTATGGCATTATGTCCTGTTCTTTTAGTTTCTTCAGGCTTCCTTCTTCATACAACAAAAAAAAAATTATACATGGATATAATTCAGGTGTTATGCTTCCTAACAAAATGCAATTTTTTTCCAGTTGTGTCTAAATTGCACAAAACTTGTCTTAGCGTAGACGCATCTTATTGTCTTGTCTGGAGTAGAAGCATGTGTTAAGCGTATGTTAAATGGTGTTACATCAGGTACCTTTAATTCAGTGCTATTTGAAACTGTTAGCATGTAGGATTAACCAGTCCCAGTGTAATAATTTAAACGAGCTGAGCAGTCTCTGTCTGAAAAGGTGACTGTAACTCACACACTGAACTGCCTGTCTTTCTGCCTCGAATGTCAGCAACATTTAGACATAATGCTAGAGTGATTTTGCAGGGTTGGATTCCAATGACACCCATGTACTAGTAGGGTCAAATAATGGAAATTTATGCTTTTTATTTTAAAATTGCCCTGAGGGCCATGTATCCAAAGGTTTCCATTAACTAGCATTTGTTTATGTTGTTCTTAAAATATTTTGACATTTCTAGGGATGCCGTAAAAACTTCTTCATCTTTTTTTCCTCTAAAATTAGAGATGTCAGCGATCCATCACAGGTTAACATTACTAAGCATGTTTTAAGTTTCTACAGCTCAGTATATTTCAAGTGAATTAGTGATACGTAAAGCAAAGACTCACAAGGGGGTTTATGCCTTAATTTTTCTAGCATTGCATTAGAAAACATTTTGAAATGTTTCATGGAGACATCTAAATCTTAATTGAAAATACAGTTTTACAGCACAGAAGGTTACATTTCAAAGAGGTATTGCATTGAGGCAACACTTGAAGACTAAGAGATTTTTCTGTAGTAAAAGTTCACAGATCCCCACGTGCCTTGAGAGCATAAATCATCCGTTAAGTAAAAGGTATATAAAGTAGCAGTTGATGGCTTATCCTTTGTTTCTGCAGTAAAGCTAGAAGAATTTGGAGAGTGCTTGAATTGGAAAACTCTTTAAATACACCTGCTAGGCAAAATACTGGTACAGGTACGAGGAAGAGTGCTGTGCTATGCTTCTGGCTAAAAGATGCTTACCTGCTCCTAGGTTTCACAACAAAGGTGTTTACGTGAAAGTTGGGCTGCAGAAGATAAGTCATACCAGAAATCTTCACAAAGACATAAAGCTTCAAGTGGACCAGCACGAGGTGGAATTACCAAGCATAGAGGGACTCATTTTTATTAATATACCCAGGTAATAAAGAGAAGAAGGATCCTGTGTGGATGCATGTCTGACTGTATGTGTGGAAATGCTGCCTGGTATTTGAGTGTCAAATGGTTAAATAAAATATTACATGGTCTAGATTAACAGATGGTTGTTACTAGGTATTTCTGGTGATTGCCTGACTCTCTGGCTTTGCAGCCGTGCCTAAAAAGCTTGCTCTTAATACCATTTTGACATAATTTCTCTGATCCTAAAGGTGGCAGTGTTTCATTTTCCCAGGGCAAAGCTCCACACAGTTGCTACTTCTCTGTCCTAACAGTGATTTTCAATGATTTCCTAGCCAAAGGTCTTCAGACTTCCTTTGCACCAGTTGTGTGGTACAATACAATTTTTGATGCATGGCTGTGGCCTGTGGCTTCTGTCTACTACCATTTTCCACCGCCCATAAACTGTCTGAACAGGCTCACCGGATGTGAACTTGTAGAAGCTGTAACTTGTAGAGGGATCAAAGATGATCAACTTGCAGGTGCTTTCTGGCATGCCAGAGGGCAGTTGCCTAAGCAGTTCCCGCAGTGAAGGCCAGCCAGGATTCAGCTGTCGAGCGCTGGTCCTACAGCCAGCTGACCAGTGTACCCAGGGGCAGTGGTGCTGCCCGGGTAGCTGTGGAAAACCCACAGTTCAGATATCTTCTGAGGGCTGCAGGGGCTGCCCTGACACCTGCAGGGAGCTAGAGATAGTGCTGTGGAAGGAGGGAAGGCAAACCTGCAGGGAATCTGACTTCCTGAGATGTGCTGTTGGTACAGGCAGGTTTTTTTGTTTGCACAAAACCAGCAGGTAATTAGTGCTGCCATACTATTTGTTTCTGAAGCACACTCTTATATTAAAATACTTGTGCCTCTTTCCATTTTAGTCTGAACATGTTTTGACTTTTTATTCAAATATATCTATTTACATGTACGCACACGCATCTGCCTGTGCACACACACACACAAGTATATGTTGCACATGAGAACTGTGGAGAAGCAAAGGTCGCAATTAGTACTGAGCCGTCAATGCACTGAAACAATTAGCAAGGGATTTGATTAAGAAGGGTTGGTGCTGCACAAAACCCCACACAGTGTTAAATTGTGAGAAGCATTTCGAAGGATTGAAGTGCAGGAATACCTGCTTAACTACAAGTGAGCTTGGCCAGGTACAGGAATAAAAACTGGATGCTCGTAGCTTTAGTTTCTCTTCAGTAGCTCCCATGAATATTGTCAAGACCTGTAAGATCTGTGCTAAGTTCTTAAGTGTTGGTAGTTAGGGTTAGTGTAGATGTGACCTGTATTTCCCAGAAAACTAAAACTTTGGAGTTACTTTCTTCTTATCTACTCCTTTTCTTACAAATGGAAACCACTTCACTCCTCCTTTCACTTCTAAAAGACCTGGTCAGAAGTCTTCCAGATTTTTGGGAAACACTTACTGGTCTTACAGCGAAGGAAGGCTGTGTTGTCCCCTCCAGCCGATGGGTTTAGCTTCTGAAGTCTGTCAAACCAGCCGTCCCTGGCAGGGCAGAGGGCAGGGTGCTCTGTGGCAGACGGCAGGTCCATGAGCGGTCACTGTGGTGTGCTCCTTGTGCAGCTGGGGTTCCGGAGCTGATCTCTGGGGGTCTGAGAGTGATAACCGCTTTGAGAAACCACGCATCGATGATGGCCTGCTGGAGGTTGTTGGTGTGACTGGCGTCGTTCACATGGTAAGTTGTTATCCCAGTAAGAACAGAGGAAACACAATTTCTCAGACTGGTTTGGTTTTGTAACAAACTGCGCATTTCCGGTTCATAGTCCTAAAAAGTATGCATCTCTGTTACGGTTATAGTGTCATTTTCCAGGTACTGGTTGCATCACACACAAATGGTTATAGACGACGAACAGAATTAGTGGGCAGCGTCAGCTGTCTGTGAACAAAGTGTTCAGATATCGGAGGTTTTGCTGCAGCTTGTATCCTGATCATGGGCTGCAGTGCCCTCTCACTGCCTGTTTATTGGCCTGCCCTGAAGACCCATATTTAGGTGCCAGACTACAACAGATCGAATAGAAAATGAAGAAGCTATCGCACATGACATCCTTGTCTCTAAAATGGAGAGACATGGATGTGACAGATGGAGCACTCGGTGGATAAAGAACGGGCTGGATGGTCGCACTCAAAGAGTTGTGGTCAATGGCTCAATGTCCACATGGAGACCAGTGACGAGAGATGTTCCTCAGGGGTCTGTTCTGGGTCCAGGGCTGTTCAACACCTTTGTCAGCAACATGGATGATGGCATTGAGTGCACCCTCAGCAAATTTGCTGACGACACCGAGCTGTGTGGTGCCATGGACTCATTTGAGGGCAGAAAAGCCATCCAGAGGGACCCTGATAGGCTGGAGAAATGGGCCAGTGCAAACTGCAGGAGCTTCAACAAGTCAAAATGCAAGGTCCTGCACCTGGGTTGGGCCAATCCCAGGCACAAACACAAACTGGACACAGAGTGGGCTGAGAGTAGCCCTGAAGAGAAGGATTTGGGGGTGTTGATAGACGAGAAGCTCAACGTGAGCCGGCAGGGCGCTCCTGCAGCCCAGAAGGCCAACGGCATCCTGGGATGGATCAGGAGAAGCGCAGCCAGCAGGGCAAGAGAGGGGATTCTCCCCCTTTACTTTGCTCTTGTGAGACCCCACCTCCAATACTGCGTCCAGTTCCGGCGTCCCCACCATAAGAGGGACATGGATCTGCTGGTGCATGTTCAGAGGAGGCCACAAAGATGATCGAGGGGCTGGAGCAGCTCTGCTACAAGGACAGGCCGTGGGAGCTGGGATTGTTCAGTCTTGAAAAGAGAAGACTTCGGGGGGACTTAAGAGCTGCCTTCCAATACCTGAAGGGATCCTACAGGAAGGTTGGGGAGGGACTTTTTATGAGAGCATCCACTGATAGGACAAGGGGAAATGGGTTTAAGCTGAAGGAGAACAGATTTAGATTAGGTCTTAGGAAGAAATTCTTCAGTCCGAGGGTGGCAAGACTTTTGAATAAATTGCGCAGAGAGGCTGTGGCTGCCCCCTCCCTGGAGGTGTTCAAGGCCAGGTTGGACAGAGCCTTGAGCAGCCTGATCTAGTTGAGAGGTGTCCCTGCCTGTGACAGGGAGGTTGGATTAGAGGATCTCTAAGGGCCCTTCCAACCTCGGCCATTCTATGATTCTATGAAACCTGTGGTTGGATAATAAGCAGTAATAGACGTGTGAAGAGCTTGTTTTAAAAGTGCATAGAGAAATGCTTCATGAGTTAAGTAAGCTCTGAACCAAGGCTGGAAACATATGTATATATGAAATGCAAGTGTGTATACATATATATATATATATATCTGTGTATTATGGAATGCACTAGCTTTGTTATAACAGGTATCATGTGTCAAAACCAAGCAGTTTTCATCTGCATGATTGTTCCTCTTACATGCCCCTCCTCTCCAAAACCAAAGAACTCGCCCAACAGGTTTTTCCTCTCTTTAATACATTTATCGAAGAGGCGCTGACTGGCCTGGCCTTGGCCAGGGGCAGGTCTGGTTTGTACCCCGGGGAGCCTCTAGAAGCTTCAAACAGGAGCCACCCCTCTGTAGCCCTCTGGCTACCAACACCCTGCCAGACACAGACCAAACACACTTTGGAATATAAATGTTAACAAACCCACGCTGGGGTTTTGTGATCTTCTGTTAAGGTTTTTACCCCAATGTTTGGTGTCTGTACCCATTCCCTCAGAGAATGTCTAGCAGCAAAGTTCACTTTGCTTCACTTTTTGCATTTAGCAGTCAGCCATTAGTCCTGGCTGAGTATGTGTACGTGTAGTTGACTATATACATATATATATACACACACACACATATATGTGGAGTTGGCAAAACTCTCTCTCCCTGTTTGATAAAATGCTTTTAGACTTTTGAGTTTCCTAAGTGCTCAAGTCTTTGTGTATAGTTAGGTGTTTTGAAAATGTGGCTTTTTACTTCCTAACAGGGTCAAGTCCAAGGCGGTTTTCGATCAGGAATACGCATAGCCCAAGGCTCATATTTTCGTGTAACACTCCTAAAGCCAATTCCAGTTCAAGTTGATGGAGAGCCCTGGATTCAGGCCCCTGGCCAGATTATTATTTCTGCTGCAGGACCAAAGGTACTGGCTGTTGGTTTCTTTTAGCGAGTTGACTTTCTTCCTCTAGTGGATATTACCACATTACTTGCTAATCTGTTGTGTTCTAATGCTTAACTTTAAAGAAGCTAGTTGGCACAGTGTGGTAACTGTTGGAAAAACACATCGCAGTTTCTGCAGAGGATGGTTTGAGGGCTCTCTCCACTGGCTCATAAAAGTCTTGCGTTTAAATACATAGTCCCTAAGCTTCAGCCCGGTGATGTAATTTTTTCCCCTATATGGAGATCTCCAGGCAGCGAGCTTGCCCTGAAGCAGGTCGCAGTTACCAGGGCGATGGTAGTACTGGAGTGTGCGAGGTAGGAAGCAGTCTGCTGATTGTGCTGGAGAAGGGAAGGTCTGTTAGAGAGCAGCAAAGGAAAAAAATGAATAATGGAGGATGAGGGTATGAGAAAAAGACTTTGGAGTAATCAGTGTCTGCTTTTTCTTGTTATCCAATACATATGTAGCAGGAAAAGAGTATCAGCTACTGAAGAATTTAAACGTTCTATTGACATGGAAATTGTGAAATTAACATTTTGCAGTAGTTGACTCTGGTGCACACCAGTCTACACATTTGTCTGTTACCTTAAGGATGCCTTTTTAGCTCCTAGAAATTTGCGGCAGGCAGTCTTGGAGAATATGCAGCCCTATCGGCTGGGCTGCTATAGTCCTTAGAGAGGAAATAGGGGTGAAAAAGAGGATCATACCTCAAATAGTTTGGAATCTGTTAAGCTTTGTTCTTTCCCTGAAAGAAAGGGAGGAAAAGAGAGAGAACAAAAGTAACTTGTACTTCCAGTGAGAAATATTTCTTTCCTTCTGTTAAGTTAGTGACTAATAGTATTACGTGTACATATGTGTATGTGCCTGTGTGTACATGAATATAAATGCACATCTCTGTACATCTGTGTCCACATACCTACATGTATATGTGCTTATATAAAAAAAGCAGTTAATCCTATAGCTTTATAAGGGTAGGTGCTTCAGATAGTTGTGTATTTAAATGTTTTTTTCTGTTGCATTTCCAACATTTTACTTATTTATTAGTTAGTTGTCTTACTTCTGTTTATAAGTGACTACTAGTATTATAATACAGGCTCACTTTCTTTTAAAACCTTCCGTTTTAGGTCCACATGTTGAAGAAATCCAAGCAGAAACAGAAGAAAACTGGAAGCCTGAGAGACATGAGAGGGGATAACATGTCAGTCTCTGAAGGAGGACGTTGAAGTGGAGACCTATGCTCAGAAGTGATGCAGCACACCTACTGTAGATACCAAGATGGTTCAGTAAAACTGCGTGCAGGCAGCTGTTGAAGAGGGTTGCTTATGAGCGTGCCTTTCATTTCATTTTGATAGTACTGGGTTCTACTTCATCTTTCACAGATAGTGCCTCATTGTTTCAAGTAACTATTATGTACCACTTGTCTTCTCTGAAATGTTTACTTTGGGTTGCTTTTCCATAAGCCAGTTTTTCATATATGTAGAAACTGAGGCCAAACAGAGATCTCACAATGCTGGGATTTCTGCATCTACCTTCACAAAGCCTCTTCCCCTCCTCCCAGCTTTTTCTTAAAATCATTCCATAGATAAATTTTGGTGCATCTTTCCAGAAACAAAATTAATGTTCACAGCAGCCTCCCAGCCTCAAACAGGCAAAGACATAAGTTGCTGAGAACTCCCTGGATCAGTCCGGATAGCACAGCTGAAACAGTACTACCATAAAGAGCAAAATACAGGAGAGATGATTTCTATAAAAGGAGCCCTGTACACTGGAAAGAAAGTGCTAGAACAGTTGAGACAAATAATTCAGAGAGTTAAGCTCAACAGTATTCAGACAATATGAAAGAAGGGGAAACAGTGTGCAGAGCAAGTTTTCAACTGCAACTTAGTTTCTCCTACGTTACTCAGCCAAAGCCTGTTTTAAAATGCATTTGAATTTCAGCAGCTACCACCCTGATGTAAAAAATGAACAAGAATACCCAATGCAGCATTACAGTATACTGATTTTTTTCCTATCATTGAAACCATTATCTTGGACACCAGGCTTTCTTCTTGTCTTTACTTGTGCTGTTTCATATTCATTAATTTGACACAGCTGTACTGTTATTTAACAGCAATCTCAAAGACTAAAAGAATCATTACTAATTATGGTAAAAGAAGTACGGTTTAGTGTTCACTTAAGTAAATTTGCACAGTCATAAGTTTGAGCTGAAGTAGAGCGTAGCTTCACTGAGGAGCCTGTAACGTGCTGCAGACTTCAGATAACTGGGAGCGCGGTAGCTGTCATGAAAGCTCACTTACCTGGTCAGCCTTCTGAAGTCCTTGGTGGGTGTTGGCTCAGGGACACGGTGGCTGCATTTTCTCACTTGGGTGAGTGTGTGCTCTTCTGTAGCTGTACTTCTGTCAGCTCTTGCACCTCTCTGTGCTGAAGATGTGGGGATCCAGTGCTTCTTTCACAGCTTCCTCCTGGAGACTGGCACTAGAGCAGAGATGCTCATCCTGTCATACACTACATACGTGTGCTGTCCATGGCTGTAGTCATGTTGGCTTTCACTCACATCTCTTCTGGTCTCATCTCACCACGGTTCTCCAGAGACCGAACGTTTTACCTTAGGTCAGCACCATACACATGGGGCCCTCTGAACCAGTCATGGTGCAGGAGGCCTGCGTGATTTTGCCACCTGCATGCATCTGCTGCTTGGAGCTACTTAAGCCGTGTTGGTCAGAGCACACTTAGCTAGCCCATGGGCTTTCTTGTCCTTTATTGCACAGTAATCACTAATTCAGGTATGGATGGCATGAGCTCATCACTCAAGTGGCAGCTCTAAGAGTGTTCCTTTTGCCAGTGTGTCTAGAAAAATCTCCAGCTGCCCCAGGGGACTTCAGTGTAACTTTGAAAAGTGCAAAAGCCGTTTTGTGTTGGAGCTGGTTATGTGCTGAAGCAGTTCTTGCTCAGTCTTGTTGACCATCCTGTATTCTAAGCACTCTGCCAGCATCAGCAACATCTCATCATTGCTTGTGCTTTCTACTTTCCAGTCATGGTGCAGATGAGGATGTGATTGGGGGTGCTGGAAGGCAGTCATCTATAGCAACAGAACGATTCAGATTAACCTATAAACAGATTCAAAACAGCCACGCAAAAATGGCAGCTGCCTGCAACCCCTCTTTCGTGTCCAGTGACTCCTGTTCTTAGTATTCTGGTAGAGATGCATTTGGAGCATTGAGTTCTGTTTTCGGTGAAGCCTGTTATTGTTTAAATTGTTAATTTAATTTTGGGGATGTTCTTCAGGTACCACCAGGTGGACAGCAGCTAAAATCCTTGTCTCCTGATCATTAAACACAGGGTTGTCTCTGCTCCAGAACCCGGGCATGAAGGATCAGCTGGAGCTCTTTCTGGCATCCTGGTACCAGCATTACAAGTAGGAAGGGTAAGGTGTATTTCAGAAGTATCCCTCATAGGATGAAGCTCACAAATTAAAGAGGAAATCATAGATTCATTGAATGGTTAAGGTCGGAGGGGAACTTGAAGGTCATCTAGTTCCAAACCCCCTGCTGTGGGCAGCTACACCTCTCTCCCACTAAACCAGGTTGCTCAAAGCCCCATCCAGCCTGGCCTTGAACACTTCCAGGGATGGGGCATCCACAGCCTTCTTGGGCAATCTGTATCAGTGCTTCACCACTCTCATGAGGAAGAATTTTTTCCTTATATCTAATCTAAATCTACTCTCCTGCAGTTTCAGGCCATTGCCCCTTGTCCTGTCACTACAGGCCCTTGTAACAAGCCCTTCTCCAGCGTTCCTGTAGCCCCTTTCATGTATTGGAAGGCCACTGTTAGGTCACCCCAGAGCCTTCTCTTCTCCAAGCTGAATAATCCCAGTTCCCTCAGCCTGTCCTCATAGCAGGGGTTCTCCAGCCCTCTGATCATCTTCGTGGCCCTCCTCTGGACCCACTCCAGCAGATCCATGTCCTTTTTGTTCTGTGGGCCCCAGAACTGGACACAATACTCCAGGTGGGGCCTCCCCAGAGCAGAGCAGAGGAGGAGAATTACCTCCCTCGACCTGCTGAGGCAGCCCAGGACACATGTCGCTTTCTGGGCTGCACGTGCACACTGCTGGCTCATGTTGAGCCTGTCATCAACTAACACGCCCAAGTCCTTCTCCTCAGGGCTGCTCCCAGTCTGCTCTTCACCCAGCCTGTATCTGTGTTTGGGATTGCCTCGACCCAGGTGCAGGACCTTACACTTGGCCTTGTTGAACTTCATGAGGTTGGCATGGGCGCACCTCTCAAGCTTGTCAAGGTGTCTCTGGATGGCATCCCTTGCCTCCAGCGTGTCAACCACTCCACAGAGTTTGGTGTCTATCCCATTGTCCATGTTGCCGACAAATCTGAATTAGATTGCTGCTTGTAATTGTCTGGCAAGCCACAGAAACTACTCTGTGCCCTTAGGGCAGCAGAAGGAGTGTGTGGTGGTCTTTCCAACTGCTGAATCAATAATGGAGGGAAAAACTTGATGTTTTGTTACAGAAAACTTGCATAAGCTCGTAGTCACTGTCTTCTGCAGCACAAGTAAATAAGCCTGTCTTACTATTTTTCTGGACACATATTGTCCCACAGCATGCAGCTGACGGTATTTCTTGTTACTGGCTCGTTAGGAGCCTGGCTGTCTCTCTCTTTCACTCAGTACTCATCATCCAAAATGACATTAAATTCTCATGTCACAGTGTTTTAGTCAGTGCGCCTTAATGTGGCATATTCTTCGATGGGGATTTTCCATCCTGGGAACACTGTATGAAGCCTGTCGTGGGGTGACGTCAGGGTAGCAAGGTGAGACAGAAATATTAATGTATTCTCCTTGCAGCTACCAGAAGGGATCATGGTAGACGACAGGAAGGCTTTGTGTTTTCTTCTTGCCTTCCCCTTTCTTTTTTTCCAGAAACCAGCTCCTACATATTGTTTGAGCAGGTGAGTGCAACACTGGAATGAAAAGTATCTTAACAAAAACACACTTGGATTGAAGATCTTTTTGCATCATAAAATGATGCTTAGTGTGTTTTGAAGACAAAACAAATTCATGGGCAGTTGAGATAGAGACGTTCCTGTAAAGCTTTTAAAAGGAGACGTGCGTTTTTTAACCCCCTCCGTCAAGATGCTCCATTTTTAGGTAATGAAAAGGCCAATATATCAAGAAATATGGACATTTTCATCACACATAGAATCACAGAATTGTTTTGGTTGGAAAAGACCTTTGAGGTCATCAAGTCCAAACTTAATCTAACTCTTCCAGGCTCACTTCTAAGCCATGTCCCTGAGCACCATGTCTGGATGGCTTCCCTGGGCAGCCTGTTTCAGTCTTTTATAACCCTTTCCATGTAGAAGGTTTTCCTAATGTCTAACCTAAACCTCCCTTGGTGTAGCTTGAGGCCATTTCCTCTTGTCTATTGGTTGTAATTTAAGAAAAAAGACTGACACCCACCTCTTTACAACCTCCTTCCAGGTAGTTGTAGAGAGCTGTAAGGTCTCCTCTCAGCATTCTTTTCTCCAAGCTAAACATTCCCAGTTCCCTCAGCCATCACTCCTAAGACTCGTGCTCTAGACCCTTCACCAGCTTTGTTGCTCTTCTCTGGACATGCTCTAGTGCCTGAGTGTCCTTTTGACACTGAGGTATCCAAAACTGGACACAGCATTCAAGGTGTGGCCTCACCAGTGCTGAGAACAGGGGGACAATGCCTACCCTGGTCCTGCTGGCCACACTGTTCCTGACACAGGCCAGTATGCCATTAGCCTTCTTGGCCACTTGGGCACACTGCTGGCTGGCGTTCAGCGGGCTGTCCACGAGCAGCCCCATGTCCTTTTCCTTGGCACTTGTCTGTGTTGAACCTTACACAACTGGCTTCGACCCATTGATGCAGCCTGTCCAGATACCTCTGCAGAGCCTCCCAACCCTTCAGGAGATCAACGTGCCTCCCCAGCTTATTTTGTCTGCAGATTTACTGAGGGTGCTTTCATAGTATCTGAAAAGGTCTAGAATTTGCTTTCACAGTTTGTAAGTCTTCCTCGAAGAGAGGAGATTAACTGTTTGCAGTTAGTATGAAGCACATTTACATTGAACAAAACAATGCAGTATAATTCACATGACAGTGGGCAGATAAATGATTCTCCACGCTGAGTCTGTGAGTAACAGTGTGAGAACCTAGTGGTCCCATGGCCAAGGCCTTAAATAATGCAATAATAAGTGTTGGGGAAGAGGATTGGTTCTGTCGAGACAGGAGCACAGGACCAAGAACCATAATCTGTAGACACGGAGGAGATACAGACTCACTGCTATCCTGAGCGCAGTCCTTCATCCTCTCGTTGCTGTCCTGCCTTTTTACTTGCCTGTCAGCCATGGGAGGCACGGCTTGCGTCTCTCCTGCTGAGATTCGCACTCCTGACCTTTTTCCTAGTGTCCTGCTAGGCTTTGCCAGCATGGAGGAGAGAAAGGTCATGGAAATCATGGTGCATTTCAAATACCCCACTGTTGCAGATGAGAGAAGGTGGTCAGTTGGTTAAAACCTCTTTTGCTGGGAAAACACATTACCTATGTCTTGAATGCAGAGAACCAAAGTTCAGAAGCTTATCCCTGTGATACAGGTGCTACTTCAAAAAATTTGCTACTTTTTCCAGGGGACTTTTACACTTGATTTGTATAGTTGAAGTTGCTGATGCTTGCATTGCATTGATTTTTAAATGAAACTATTATTTTGCCAAAAAAATTATTTATGTATGCATATATATGCGTATGTGTACATATATGTGTATGCATACATATGCATACATGCTTTAAAAATAGGCCTTACTATATTTACTTTCACAGTGCTCACTTGTACAGCTTTTGCTGTGTTACAGCATTCTGACAGCCTTCACTTGTCCTGGGTTTAGCTAAAAACCCAGTCTGTTTAGTGATTTTTACTTTTCAGTTTAGTGTCTTCTAAAAGGCTGCACGTTCTGAAGTCAGCAGCATGTTTTTGCAGACAGTGTGTGCTGCTGGCAGTGATAACACCTGGTGTTTACAGTCACTGCCTGGGACTGGGATGCAGAAAGGCTCTTGCTTATACTTATTCCTATAGTGACCAAGGCCACTGCTGGCTCTTGTGCGCCACGCTGGGGGTGCTGGGTAGTAAGAGGGGGCACAAGGAAGTAAAAGGTTGCACCTCTGGGGGGTAACAGACAGGACAGGTGACCAACAAGAGTATTCCATCCCATGTACGTCATATCTAGTATAAATTGAGTGATCACGAGAGTTTTGGTCTTTTTGTTCATCCCTTTTTCACCCTTTCCTGCAATGGCCGGTGTCCAGAGAGGACTCCATCTGACCTCCTGATTTTGATCTGGATCCTGAGTTCCCGAATCCAGCTCCCTGTATCCAGCTCCCACTGTCGCTGAGCCTGGGGTTTCCCCAGTGCCTCCTGCTCTGCAGCACTGGTGGGGATTGATATCACGGGAGGGAGTTGGGTTTGATATCGGGATACTATCTGTAGTTGTATATAGTTCTTTACTTTTATCTTTTCACCATTATTTCCATTATTTTCACTAAAACTGTTCTAGTTTTTCTTCTCTAACCCGTAAGTCTCTCTGCCTCATTCATTCCCTTTTCTCTTCCCGTTTGGGAGGGGAAAGAGGGCATTAGAGAGCGTCTGTCCGCGTTGGTGGCCGGCCCAGCCCTAACCAGCGACATCACTTCTGCATCTGTCTTTCACCACTTTTGGACAGGAGGCAAAGCTTGCTTTCTTACTGGTCCCACTGAGGTTTCCAGCACGTATTTCTAATGGACATGTGCTTTCCAACAAGACATGATGGCAATATAGTGAAAGGGTTTACAGAGTATGGTCTCTACATGTGTACAGTCTGAGCTCCTCTTGCTCTTTCTCGATTTTAATCCATTCTCTGTCTAAAATCAGCGGCAATGGCTGTTGTAGCATTTGAAAAACTAGAAGCTGTAGGACAGTCCACTGCAAGACTTAAATATGGAACAAAGCTAAATGATCTTATAGGCAATTGTTCATTAATCTTCACAGTTACCCTTTTACAAGAATTGTACAGGTTGTATTTCTTTAAAGACCAAACAATGTGCTTGTTCTGAATATCAGTTTTTTCAAATCTCTAAACATTTACATGTGCACATTGCTCAGTAGCAGTGTGTTGGCATATAAATCTGTCATCAAATGAAGCCTCATTTTGTGGAAGAAGAAGGTGAGAGGAGCTGTTGTAACACATAGAAAGGACTTATGTTGAAGATGCAGCAGATTCAGCTGCAGAGGTATTTTGTAATGTACTGACTGCGTAAGCAAGTGTTCTATAGGCACCACACTCCAGCACTGAAACTGGAGATGTGCTGGAGTTGTGTACTTGAGAGACCTGTCAGTAGATACTCTTTTAGTATGTGCCTCATTCCTCTCCCTTACAACCTTCATAGTAGCTGTGCATTTTCTTCTTCTGTTAAGGCTGGCTTCCTGCCCTTTGGGCCCAGCCTCTATACTGATACTGGTACCAAAGGCCCACGTATGGGGTGGTGGATGTCTGTCGAGAGTAGGGTAATGGTGATCCTGCTCTAAAACACCGCTCTGGCTACTGAGCCTAGGCCATTCATTAATTTCTACTTCAGCTTCTTTTCCAGCCGTTGAACAGCTGTGCAGCTAAGACTGGGCAACTACTGAACTACCTTGGTTTCATGGTGACAGCATTGCCTCATTTTCAGGCTTTGATCTTATATGCTCCCTGTACCACTTCATATACTTCTTGCACTTAACAGAAAATGCAGGTTAGATAGGCTTAGGACGTGGCAAAATGACAATGTGGGGTTTTTTGTAAATATAGGGATGAATCTACAGATACAAGATGCACTTTCAGGTAACAATGAAAACAAGTTTGTAGAATGCAACTGTCTAGGAGTTTCTCTGACTGCAGCCTTCCTTGATCCCCATCCATCTCCAGTACCATGTTGTCCTCAAAGGCCTGCTTGGCAATGAGAGATGGTGTCTTCCTCCCATCACAGTAGGAGAGATCCAGCTCAATGCCTTCATTTTGCTATTTAATATATTAATTTTTTTTACAGCGTAGCCATCGTATTTGTGGAGTGCTGTGAAATGAATGCAAATTACTAATCTTAGTCTGCAGTTAGACCAACAGTTTAAATGTTTACAGGACAGTGACTATTGATTGTAAACCCGTATCTGTTGGTTGAAATAGTGCACTCTTTCCATGTTTTGGAAGCATCGTTTCTGCTTCCCGTAACAGTTAATGAAATAGTCGCCTTCTGGCTTAGACTCCTCGTTATGTCCCCTTGGAGAGGTTTAAACGCGAATTATTACTCCTCTGCCGTGGACTTACAGGACAGAATTTCTACTGATACAGATGCTGTATTGAACATGTTTTCCAAAAGATTGACTTTATTTTTTGTGAGGATAATTTATGAGAATGTTTTATAAGCAGGTCAGTGTTGTTGAAAAAGTTGAAGTCTTGAAATAAATGTGTGTAGATACTAAAGATGTATCCCAAAGCGAAGTACTTTTTAATAGGGAACTTTTAACTGGTGTAGTTACCCCCTGAGCTCTCCTAGCAACACACTCATTTAACATGTCACTGTGCACAGCTCAAGTGTGTTATTTAGGAGATGACTTGATTTCAGGAGATGTGGCTTCATTTAAATTGTGCGTATCCTGAATTACACCTCTGGTAGCAACCCCTGGTATAGACATCAGCTCTAGAAGGCAGAACTTTTCCCCTGTACAAATCACTGCAGGTTAAAGAGCAGAGAGCCTGCCCTTGTGCTTGATGGCAGAAATGTTACAGCTCTGGTGAGTGGCACTTACAGTCCCCTGTAGCTGCCCACAGGGTGTGCCACACACTTGTGCTTTTGCTTTCTGAAGGCAGGAAGGCACAAATAGACACCCTGTGTCAAACAAGCTTGCCTTGCGGTGGCATCCCTTTCTCTGTGCTGCTGATCTTGCCTAAATGGGTAGCAAGAGGTGCTTTGAGAATTTCTGAGTATTTATTGTGTAATTTTAGGTGCTTATAAAGCCTTCACTGCTATTTTAAAGCAAAATTATGGGGATCTGTAGCATAGCAATAGCTGTATAACTCGAGCTTTCTGAACATGCCAAAAGCAAGTTATCCTGGGGGTAGTTTAATTAGCAACAGTGTAGACAGTAGCAATCAATTCCTTGAAGCTGCAAGTTCTGATTATTGGAAGGGAGCATCTCTGCTTTGAATGCAAGGCATTGCAGAGGTTGCAGTTCGCTGTAGATTTTAGTGTCCCTACTACTTATGTACCACCTGTGACATCTTAACTCTTCTCAGACTATGGCTTAACTATTGCTTAACCAACTGTGGTTTTCACCTCTGGTTATTTAAGTCATTTGACTTAAAGCAGTTTTATGAGTGTTATTTTAATGTCAAGATACTGTCTTCTAGCATTTCTTGTGAATGTTCTAATACGTTGGTAATAAATCACCTTAGCCCAACAAGCTAAGGTAAGCTGACCACTGAACACTGTAATTACTGTCTAGTGCTTATTCTTTGTGCATCTGCCTAATAATTCTCAGAAGAAAAAAAAAGCCTAAGTATAAGCATTGAAGTGGTTGAAAACTGTTTCCACATTGTGTGCCTCAAACCAGTAATGCATTATCACACGTGTTTACTTGTGGATTGGTCTCAGAAACAGGCTTTTAATGATGTAACTTGTTTCTCAATGTCTGCCTTGCAAATCACTATGCTGTGGTAACTTGTCTACAAATAACATACCTACCGTATTAATTGGTTTTTAAAAAGGTAATTTATAAAAGATGGAATTTTCTCTTATATTTAAACATCTGTTTGTCCTTGGGTTATGTTCTTAGAACAATTCTGTATATATTTTGCAATATGTGTTTTTGTGTTTAATTTGATTGTACATTTTGCACTGATTTGAAATTCTGTATTCTAAGTATTATTTACAAGTTCCAGAGATCTGCAGCTAGAATTTGTCTGTGAAAAATACAACATCTCTTCTACCATGGACATCTGTGCAGTAGTCATGCTTTAAAAACAGCGGGAGAAACATAAATTGTTTCAGCTGCACACTACTTTTGTAAGTATTGGGTAGCCTTGCTATTTGAGATAGGGTCATGCTCTGTGGGAGGGTGGCTGTGTTGTAGCAGTGTTATGCCATGACTTCTACACACCAAGTTAGATTCCTGCAACATGCTAGCATTTCTAGAACCCTTATTTACTGGAACTGGTAAAATCTTTCCATGATAACACCATAGCATGCTAAGCTATGGGGTTTTTGTGAGTTCCTTTAATCCTTCCTCATTTCAGGACTACTGTTCTGAGAAAAAAGGAGAAACATACCTTCATTTAGAGAGACCAAAAAAAAACCCCACAAACCACCACCATGAAGTATTCATGATTTAATTATGCCTACCATCTTGCCTAAAAAATGGAAGAAAAAAATGCCCTTTCTCTGTTATCTGAGGAAAGCAAAGTAGTTTCTTCAGGTCCTAGTGGTGTTGTGGCACACTAAAACGTACTGCTCTTCACATTTTATGTACTGCTTTTTAGCTTTTACGTGTTGCAACCCAGTACCTGCTTCAGATACGCAATGGCAGGAGCCAGCTTGGCTGCCCAGTGGTTAAACACATGTACCTGGAGGACTTGGGAAATCTGTGGGTGCTGGATGTGGTGAAGTCCTTCCAAATGCTGCAGGTGGGCTTGTGGTGCACCTTCGTGAGACAACAGCATGTGGTGAATTAGGAGAACTTAGTTTTTCAGGAGACGTGACCAAAGAATTTATCCTTCTTCACAGTCCTGAAAAAGAATGGGAGTATGATCTAATTCTTCGGTATCTTCGAAGAAGCAGGCAGTGATGAAACTACAATCCTCCTCCCTAGCAGAGCATGTCAGAGGCTCTGGCATCACATCTGACAGACATCTTGAAGCTGTGCAGATGCAACCGCAGGACACAGCGAGCAGATACTCGCTGTGGTACAGGTGCCATGCAAGGCTTCTTGTAAAGTTGCTTGGTGAGGGTAAAGGCACATCCTCAGTTCTAACCATGTGCAGAGAGTCCTCAAAAGCTTTACCTTAGCCTAGCGAGAGTGCTCTGACTGCCAAAATGAAAGAGAAGGCAAGAAATGCAAGTGTGGGAGCTTCCTAGCTGGGGTTCTAGGTGACCAGATGAAATACACTGTTGGAGGGATCTGGGAGACAAGGTTCTCTTTGGGTGTCCAGAGGGAGAGGGTTGCACCCCATGTTTAAGTGCATGGAGTATACCTGAAGTGGCCTGTGGGCGGAAAAGGTACCAGGTCAAATTATCTGTAATTTCAGGGTGAGTCATCATAAACTTCACTGGAGGATTAATATTTACACAGTTCGATACACATTCAGCAACTCAGGTGGTTCCAAGATGCCATTCTGTTCTGCCTGTACTGATGATCTGCCAGGAATTTTTTATGCCCTGCCCCCCTGAGTTGAGAGAACAGCAAGGGTCTGGCAGAGTGGACAATTTCCAGCAGTCTCTCCTTTCCTGCTCATGTAGGGTTGTGCCTTGCAGTCTGGTTGTGCCACATTCCCATAAAGGGGAACTGGTGCCTAAGAGCCATCACAGAACAATTAAAAGCCAACAGGGAGATCAGGCCCAGTCAGCATGATTCATGAGGGGCAGATCCTGCTTGACCAATCTAATCTCCTTCTATAACAGGGTGACCTGCTTAGTGGATGAGGGAAAGGCTGTCGATGTCGTGTACCTGGACTTAAGTAAGGCCTTTGACACTGTCCCCCACAACATCCTTATGGCTAAGCTGTCTGCCCATGGCTTGGATGGACACATACTCTGCTGGGTGAAACACTGGCTGGATGGCCGGGCCCAGAGAGTTGTGGTCAATGGAGTTAAATCCAGTCGGCGGCAAGTCACGAGTGGTGTCCCTCAGGGCTCAGCGCTGGGGCCACTCCTGTTTAACATCTTCATCAATGATCTAGATGAGGGGATCGAGTGCACCCTCAGCAAGTTTGCAGATGACACCAAGCTGGGAGGGAGTGTTGATCTGCTGGAGGGCAGAAAGGCTCTACAGAGGGACCTGGACAGACTGGATCAATGGGCCCAGGCCAACTGTGGGCATTTCAACAGAGCCCAGTGTAGGTTCCTGCATTTTGGTCACGGCAACCCCTGCAACGCTACAGGCTTGGGGACAGGTGGCTGGAAGGCTGTTCATCGGAAAAGGACCTGGGCGTTCTGATCGACAGCAGCTGAGTATGAGCCAGCGTGTGCCCAGGTGGCCAAGAAGGCCAACGGCATCCTGGCTTGTGTTAGAAATTGTGTGACCAGCAGGAGTAGGGAGGTGATTGTCCCCCTGTACTCAGCACTGGTGAGGCCACACCTTTTTAGGCGCCTCAGTATAAGAGGGATATCGAGGTGTTGGAGTGAGTGCAGAAGAGGGTGACAAAGCTGGTGAAGGGCCTGGAGAATAGACCTTACGAGGAGCGATTGAGGGAGCTGGGACTGTTCGGTTTAAGGAAGAGGAGGCTGAGGGGGGACCTCATCATGCTCTACAGTTACTTGAAAGGACATTGTAGAGAGGTTGGTGCTTGTCTCTTCTCACAGATCATTAGGGACAGAACCAGGGGGAATGGGTTCAAGTTGCAACAGGGCAAGTTTAGGCTGGACATTAGGAAGAAATTCTTCACGGAAAGAGTGGTCAGACACTGGAACAGACTGCCTAGGGAGGTGGTTGAGTCGCCATCCCTGGATGTGTTTAAGTGTCGCTTAGATGTGGTGTTGGGTGAGATGGTTTAGGGGTGAACTTGTAGTGTAGGGTTAATGGTTGGACTTGATGATCCCAAGGGTCTTTTCCAACCTGAACTGTTCTAAGATTCTATGATTCTAAGAATGGGAAAAGTGGTTTAGCTGTAACAAATCCCGAATTGGCTTCCAAGTGAATTTAGTCACCAGTTAGACAAATACACTCTGAAGTACAGCTAAGCAAAAAACTTTTATACAAGTAATTAAGTCACATGGAAATTAAATAAAAGGACAGCTGGAGCCATTTTGTCCATCAAATTGTTGATGATCGCCTTGGCCCCCTAAAACAGATGCTTTCTTGCTGCAGACCACTGGTAGTCTGTAGCACACGGGATTCCTCCCACTAGGGCTGAATGGCCAAACGCTGGAACACATGGTGGTGGCAGCTGTTTCCTCATTCTCAGAATCAGTCTGTTGCAAACAGATGAACGCAGGCAGAGCAATGCCTTTGCAGGCACTTAAATACAAGCAAAAAGCATCAATATGAATAACACAAATGAGCCAGCCCTGTGCTTTCTCATCAGCTAGGTGGGCTCAAAGGTCACAGCTGAATGAATCTCTGTCTACTTCCTAGGCCTCTCTTGTAGCTGACACCATACTGTTGGTCTATTCAAAACCTGGTTCTCACACCTCTTAACCAAGAAATCCAGCTTAAAATTCTATTAGGTGATCATAAAGAAGTGGGTGAATCAACAACAAAACAGTTATAGACAGTTTAATAAAGAGGTAGAACAACCTGCAAGGATCACGTAGAGTCTGGCCAGATGAGCGCTCAGACCAAGAGCTTGCTGATTTAACCTGGGGCCCTTGTAATAAGAGGGGAGTCAGTGCAGGTGTCAGGAAACAAACCTGGAGAAACTGCACCCGGCCAGCAACTCACCCCAGATTGGGAAATGGGGCAGACACAAGCTCTGCCACCTTCAGGGCTTCTCTCAACCAAACCGTGCTGGGAGTGCACACCACTCTCACACGTAAGTGCTGGCATCGCTGCTCCAACAGGGGCGCCGAGCCTGTGCCGGCTCTACGAGGCTGGTGGGAGCCCACCAGCATGTCTGGGGATGCTGCTCACACCTCCCCTCATTTGCACAATGCTTTCAGGTCGGGGCCTCCTGGCTCACAGCAGCTTCCCCTCTGCAATTCCCAAAGCACAAGCAACTAAAGCAGCTCTGGGTGCACAAAACATCCCCAGCAGCAAGGACCTCAGCCACGGACCGTGCCAGTCCTGCTTCAAACCGACCAGGTTGAAATGAGTTTGTAGCTTCTCCTCCAGAGCAGGGCAGGAGCAGACACCAGAAACAAAAGCAAAAAGTTACCAGAAAGTTAAGAGAAAGAACTATTACCTGAAAGGAGCTCAGAGGAGCCCGACAGAGAGGAACTAAGATGACAACGCAAGATGGAGCGCTCACCATTAATAGGGAAAGAATACAGCTGACATCTACCTCATTTTACTTCAAGCATTACAAAGCTTCAAGCACCACAAACACCTTCTGATCTTCCAGCAACTAAACTGGAGAGAACGGCAAGTGCTCTTTCGGCTCTGCTTGTTCCGGGACAAAGGTTCTTTGCTGTTTAGGGAAGTACCACTTCAAAAAATCCAGCTCATCTGCACACACAGGAAAAGGAAGGCCTGTGCACACATGCTCCCATGTATCTGTCACAGCTGGCCTGCTCGGCCCTTCTCTGCTCTGCTGCAGCAGCCTCTTGGAGAAAACAGAAAGCAGAGCTGGCGACACATTTCTCCACTGCAGCTCCAACCAGCTCACCCAGCAGCAGAACAAGAGGAGCTAGCTCAGTCCACACTCATGTCTTTAGGGGCTGTGGTGCAGACAGAGAGGCCCAGCTCGAGTCTACCCACTTCTGTCACGGCCCTGGCCTCCTTCCCCTCACCTGCCACACACCACACGTCTCTCTTCCCTGGCCTCGACCTCCAAGCCTCCCACTGCCACTTCCAGCAGCTCCAGCTTCCGGGCTGCTCCTGCCACTGCTCTCCCCTTGCCCACCTCTGCTGCACAGACCCGGGCTCCTGCCACCATCACCAACCGCCTCTGAACTCTTCCACATTTCTGCCCGGGCACATCCAAGCAGCTGCTGCTGCAGTCACAGCCCAACTGCCCAGGGACACAAGAAGCATCGCCAGCTCTAGAGAGGAGCCCTGCCCCGCAGCAGAGCCCAGCAGACCACACCCCTCTCCCTGGGGCAGGCGCCCACTCCACCTGCACCAGCACACCAGGGGACGCCCCAAAAACCACAACCGGCAGAGCCCTGCCATGGCAAAGGGCCCTCGCAGCGCAGCAGGAGGGTGACTGGGCTGTGCCACCAGCCACCAGCAAAGCGCTGCACTCTCAGGCACCAGTGCCGAAGCGGCTGCCGCTCTCACAAGTGCTCTGAGCGCATCTCCATCCTCCCCTCCGGGACCCAGGCCCCTGACACGCACGGCACCCACGGAGGCCACTGCGGCAGGACGCGCCTGCTTTCTGTGGGTCTTCCCCAAAGAGCAGGCATCACAGCAGCATTAGGGCGTCGCTCTGCTCCGGGCCACTTCACAGTGACACCGCCGCGGAAGCCTGGTGACCTGCACGGGATTAACCACCACAATCACAGCTCCAGCAGACTTAGCGCAGCCACAATGAGGGAACAGCGAACGCTTTCTCGCCACCATCAGCTGATGGCCCAGGACGGCCGAAAACAACACAGAAAGAGAAATGATGGGGCAGCAGTTGGGTAAGCCACCTGGATTAGAGAGGCTCAAACGGGGCTGAAAACCAGCGTGTATCGCTAACCCAGCAAAACCACAGCTCCAGCCCTCATCCGCGTTCACCCAAACACGGTCGGGCAGCTGCAGGGTTCGAGCGTGTCGAGAAGGGCCACAGACACTAACGCTGGAATTGAGAAGTAAGGCAAGATATAGAGAGCAGCCACTTTACGGAGCACATACTTTTTCAAAAGACAGTTAAGAAGGACGCTCTCAGATACAGCTGTGGGTCTCTCTGCCAAGGATTCACAAACCACAGTCTCCACCAGAATGCTACAGCAGGGAAAAAGCCAGGACACCCACCTTTCGTTACACTCCCAGAAAAGCAATGCACCTGTGAAGTTCCACAACAGGTCACGTCTCGGCTCGAACCTATGGTCAGGCTGCCCCTTACCGCCCAAGAATGGCAGCAGCTCCTGGACGTGAAGCACTTGCAACAGCCTGGCCTCATTTCCTAGCAAATCTACCTGTACAGGAACACACCACACTGGCCTTCAGGCCACACTAGGGTAACAGTACCACTACCCGTGTGACTATGGCCCAAACAAGCACAGGGGTTGACAAGTCAGCACAGCAGAAACTCTCAGGGCCTTCGCAGGCACCTCTGGAATCTGGCAAACAGCAGCTCCAGAAAGGAGCTTGTCTCACAAGCAAGCCCGGGCAACCAAAGCAGAAAAAGCAAATACCACGACAAAAAAAGCAAGTGATTGAGAAGCAACAACAGATTGCTCAAGAGCTCTCTTCAGTCTCTCAGCCTGACCCAAACAGACCAGGGAAATAGAGGCAAGGGATAACAAGGGAACACCTTCAGCCTCCAGCAGTGCCCTCTGGCTCATCCTTCCCCTCTTCCCTCTCCACTGCACACTCAGCACCTCCACCAGGCTGCTGCCTCAGTCTACAGCCCCTGGAAGGAGGTGCTCTCCTTCTGAGGGACAGCTCTCCCGTTGGAGGAGCTCCTGCTTAGAAATCAGGCATCGCACCTTCTGCCCAATCAACACCTACAGAAAAAGCATACCAGTGGTGTCAGAGCTTGGACAGGTAGCCTTGCATGTGCTTAAAGGCAAACAGACACACAGCACACATGTAGCATGACCTAGGGGTGAAAGAATCCCCTCTTTTGCCTCTCTCCATGCTTCACAGCGGTGCACAAACCATGTGGGAGCAGTCCCACGCTGTGACCGGCCCACGGCCATGCACAAATTCATTCACCTGCCATGTTTAATTTCTGCCCAGGACACATGCCTTAAACATGTGTTGCAACAGAGGGGTAGGTACAGGCCTTGGGATATCTGAGACTGTCCTTTGCCTAAAAATCCCCTCATACAGGAAGATGATGTGTGCATGAACATCCTCAGATAAGGAGATTAAACTTGGCATGACCTTCCTTGTGTACAGACCACACTAGTCCAACATGCAGCCCTTTTGCCCTGGTCAGCAGTTCTGCACCTGTCATACCCCACATATGCACCACGAAATTCACAGAAAACACAGAATATCATCCCTCTTATACAAAACTGAAAGCCACACCAGCCTTTTATGACCACCATTCTGATCCCCTAGCCCCAAAATACTCACGTTCTGAGTTGAAAAGCTCTGCAACACCCCAGAGCTCCTACTGAGCCACCTGCTCTTTGTGCAGGAGCTCTGGTCCCTAAGGGCACAGGTGGTTTGTGCCCTGAAACCTTGTAGTAATTGTTGTCAAAGAGAACGGTCTTGATTGCATGCTCAGTCTTCTGGCTTTAATCTGTGGCTCTGACCCAATGATAAGGAAGAACATGTAGTCTTTTGGGGATTGCCCTCAAATATTTTCCTCACTGTCCACATGCACATGTTCCTCTAATATTGGAATTTTGTCCTGGCTTTCTGTTTTTGCCCAGATCGTGTTGCCTATGTCTGGCAGGGCTATGTAACACTCAAAAGCTTCAAAGAGCACATGGCCATCCCATTCAGCTCTCCCCATCCAAGGGGCCTTCTCAGCATGGCTCACAGGAGAGCTTTCTTCCTGGCAAATTGCACATATAAATATTTAATTTATATACCTGTATAAATATATTATTAATGCACCTGTGTATAAATAAGAATGCATATTAATACACTCCTTTATACATATATTTCTATGTGCATATCATATGCATTGCATATAAATGTATGTATTTTTGTATCTGAACACTTCCTGATACAAAGGAAGCAGGGTTGCTGCGCTGAACAAAAAGGCAGCTCCCTCCCACAAACTAGTGGCAGAAACCTGCCAGCAAGGGCTCCAGCCTAGAAGGCTGAGTGGTGCAGGAGAGGGTTTCAAAGCGGGTGCCAGAGCTACTGAACGTCCTCCCACCCCCCATCTCAGCTCACAGGCCTGCACACACTCACGCCTTCTCCAGGGCCAGGCAGCCACCCGTGCAAAACGCCGCGGAGCTCCAGGCACAAGTGTGCTCTTCTCGCACACACTCACTCGACACAGGGCCAGACTTGCCAGACAAACCTCCCTGTCATGATTGTGCACCAAAGCTGGACGGAGCTCTCACACAACCCAGCGCCAACCCTGCTCTCAAAGTGTGTGCTGCACGAAGGGGCGAGTCCTAACGCTGAGCAGCTTCGTTTGCTTGAAACGCCTCGTCTTCACACCATAACAACTAACAGGCAACACAAGTGGAGGCTGGAGTCTGGGAGAAAGCAACCTCACTCTCCTTGAGCCACTTCAGCTCAACATACAAGAGGAGAGGCCTTCACATCCAAGCACACAAAGGTGAGCAACTGCCACTCCCGTGCCTGCACGGTGATCTCTCCAAATCACGGCAGCACGAGCCAGATGCCGGCAACTGCAGCACCGCTATGCAGGACGCCATATCAAGTTAGACTGTGCTGCTCACAAGCAGCCCCACCTCCCTCACCATTTTCCTTTTTGGGGGGAAAGCACCCTGGGCAACACAACAAGTCCAAAGGAAAGAGAAATCACAACCCTCACACATTCCGCACGCTGTGCCACACGCACAGACACTAGCACTGTCTCTGCCCTTCTGCAGCCCAGGTGCTGGGCAAGGAGGCACAGCACAAAGTCCTTATTCTTCACTGTTCCTTGTACTTTACACACACACCACTGGACTAACCTGACTGTGTCTGTATATGCACACACATATTTACACACAGGGACACCCAAATACCCACACCTATACAGACAGCCCTGTGTATACATGTGTTTACAAATGCATGGTTCCTTATGCTGCAATTTCTGCCCTTCTGGGTCCAGTGTGTTTCAGTGACTGATGCTGGAACAATCTCTACCACAGCTACCTTCACAGCAGTCCCTGATCAACTATGGTCACATCATTACTGTGCCCAGGAGGAGAAGCACAAGTTGAACACCTGTACTTGCACACCTCCAGCTGGCAATGGGCACAAGCCACCCCATCACCCCATGCTGAGTTAGTCAGAGGATCTCATCAACACTGTAGCATTAAGTGAAATGAGGCAAGTAGGACTGCACTGTCACTGACAGCAGTTTTGGGTATCTGCCCAGCTGTATGTGCAGTTTTTAGCCCTGTGCACTCCAGTGAGTCACAACCACAGAGGCCTTATGCAGCTGGCAGATGCAGCTGCTCCCACAGTTCTGTTGAGTGCCTTTCCCGCAGCAGACAACTCCTATCAGACCTGGTACTGGTGGTGTACGTGATTACCAAGGTACACAAGGTCAATGTTGAGAAACTCGTTTGATCTGGTTTTTTGTCTCACAGTCCTGGAAATGGAGTCCTGCAAGAGACTGCACCCAGGGTGAACATGCCCATTCACCTGCACAGGCTGGCAGAGGGCCAAGCAGCAGTCTTTGCAAACCAAACCCTAACTTAACCTTTGTGCATTTATTGACTTTTTTTTTTTTTTGTGCGTTTATTGAGAATGTGCAAGCTTTTTAAAGTTCCGGGCAAATACAGAGCCACCTGTGTAATAAGTGCTCAATATTACCCAACACGGTGAGGTCTCCCCCAAGTTTCCACTGCTTTTCAGCTGCCTGCATAGCGCTAAGGAACACACTGAGTGTAAACAAATGATTGCAGGCAAGTTACTGTCTGTATTTGCTCCTTGTTTTAGGCTTGATCTGCAGCAACACCATGCTGCATAATCTGGAGACCTGCACAAACACGTGTTCCTAGAGATAAGTAGAGTGAGACAGCTCCTAAAGCTGCTCCTGCCCACTCCTCACAGTGCCAGCCATCGGACCATGGTTCAAGACCTGGTTGAAGGCAATCCTTTCCAGCTCTGTGGATCACTCACCAACAGCTTAGATACATCCAGCAATGGCTTCCTCAACTGCCTCTCAGCTGTTCAGGTTTGCATGCTGTGAAGAACCTTAGCAGTCTGCCTGGATTATTCTCCATCTCATGGTCATCTTACAGCAAAGCATTAGGAACAGGTGGTGAAAGTGTTAAGCTTCTTCTCCACACATAAGGCTTCACTACTCTGTGTTGACATGCCTGGAAGAAACAGAAAGCAATTATTTCACATTTAAGAAACACAATCCTTCCACATCTTTCCCCAAGATTTTATTTGGACTTTAGGACCAAGGTACATTAAATAAACATGAGAGAGAAGGAAGAAGTCCAGACTGGACAGCTAAGGGTAGAGTAGAGTTGAGCTGTACCATGCAGACACCTAGTTCACGCCAATTCCTATGCACAGAAATTTTGAAGAGCACATGAAAAAAGTTTTTGGAGTGCAAGACACAGACCTCTGACTGTTTGGGGAAGCAAGGCAATGGGTCCTCCTTCAGTCCTTCCTGCACATGGGCCTCTCTACATCCTCCCTCGGTCACCCTGTGGTTTATGTGTCTGATACTCACCAGTGCATTCCCTCACTCCCACCTTCTGGCCTTGCTTTGGGCACCATTTGTTCCAGATCAGTAGTTTCTGTCTTTGTTCCTTGCTGTAGTACTTCTGCAGCATTTGGACTTGTTGGTCTCTCCCACAACTTTCAAAGTATCTTTGGCTTTTTCTGTGACTTGCCTGACCTCCTTCTCTGCCCCTTTTTCCCCTCCTCTGCCTGCTCATGTCTCTGGTTTCTGACTATCTTGCTGGCACTATGGCTTTGATGCCACACTGCCTCCCAGTGCTGCAGTCATGGCTACTTTTTGCCATGGTGGGAATAAGCCTCCGAGCTGTTTGCCATCCTCTTCTCAGCAGAGGCGGACTCCAGGGGACCACTGCCTGCTCCTGCCAGCAGCAGAGCAGGTTTGGCTGCAGCCCCTGGCACAGCAACCAGCCCTGTCATCTCCTGGCCTCCCCCCATGGCTCCATCTCATTCCAGGGGCAGTGGGGGAGAAGCTAGAGCAGCTCTGGCTGGTCTCTTTTGTCAGGAGGAGTGTGGGGAGAAGATCCTGCTCCTTTGCCAGGTCTCCAGATGGACACATGGACATCCTGGAAATGCTTCATCATCAGAGCATCCCCACAGCTGCACAGGAGACCATGACATTGCAGGGATCACACAGGTGATGGTGTATGGAGAACCAGGAGTCTTCCTGAGGGTACAGGACCAGGATAGACTTAGGGCTGGTGCTGGAGGTGCCAGGCTCAGCATGGGCAAGGGACTTCCTTCATGCTTGCTGAGAACAGCACGCAGCTGTAGGCATCCATGCCACACAAGGACTGGGCAAAGCTAATAAACTCAGAGAAGCCACTTGGTGTGACTCGTAAAGGAGCAGCTGTATGTTCCCAGTGGTGGCCTGGCTGTCCAGGCTGTATCTCCTGATGTTCATCAGGACCGTGAGCTTCAGGAGAGTTGATAGTATCTGGCGGGCTCCAAAAAGGCTCTCAGTTCCCACTACAGTCATGGAGCTGTGACTATTTAGCTTACTGTTTTAGTACGCCCAAGGAGCTGAGCTACACGTCCTTCCAGAAGAACATCACTCCACACTGGTTGTACCCTTCAAGTTCTGTGTACGTATGCCTTGCTCCACCAGACCCAGAGGCCTGAGGAGGGAAGAAATATGCACCTCAACATGGTGCCTGTTGGACAGGTCCCTTTAGCTGTGCACGTTCTCAGCTTGGCTCTACACCTTATCGTAGTAATTTTGCAAGTATAATAGTTTTGTGGTTTATATGAGTGATGTGAAGCACTTAACAAAACAAGTAATGGTTCAGCTCTGTACTGATTTTACAAGGCCTCAGGCTGGGGGCTGTAAAGATTGTCCTGTCTGAACTTTGCTTGGCTTGCCTGGAACTTTGTTTTCCTTGTTTTAGCTGTGACAGCTGAATTCATAAGGATGACATGGCTATTTGTCTTCTTTTTCCTTATCTTTGTCCGGTGCAACCATAATTTTGTTAAGAGAATGTTTGGAACCACTTGCTTGATGTCAGATACTTGCTGCACTAGCTCAATAATGTAGTGAGAGAAACACAGGCCTTGGTAAGTTACAGCAAGAAGCGTAGAGGAGACAGGCATGAAGGAGGAAGAGATGGGACACAGACTGCACGTTGCAGACTCCAAAGCAATAAACTCAAGCAGACCAGCACAGGGAGCATACATGTGGCTCATCCCAACAGTAAGTACAAAAACATCACAGGACCTCTAAAGAGAGAGCTCCAGGCTGGAGCTGGCTGCAACCCACAATTGGGCAATCAGGGACAGCCAGTGTTGTGATAATACGTGTATTCTAGAGACTGGTAATGAGATTCACAACTATATTGTGACTCCGCAGTACATTGGAAATGCAATAGTCAGTGAAGTGTAATACGTAGTTATACTGTGATTGTTTTATCATCCCACTAAATAGAAAAATTGTGTAAATGCAAATAGCCTCAAATGAGTAAACTTTGTATTAAATATTGGACCTTCTATGTGTGGAGTATCTAAAAAAAGACTGGTCACAGAATACTGGACTTGGATAGAAAGCAGTCTCTGGAGGCTGTCAAGGTTGTAGCAGAAGCAGATTAAACTGAAATAGAAACAAAAATAAAATCCTTTAGCCCGTCACCAAGTCTTGGCAGTAGCCATCACGGTGAGCCCTACACAGGCACACCCTAGGTGAGGTTTGGCATCTCCACCTCTGCCCCAGCATGTGCCCCTGCAGTCTCTCTGTGAGGACAGCCTCTTGCTCAGCTTTGGCAGCCCTCCATCAAACCATCATCACGCCGCTTGACCTGATGTCGCCTCCAGTCTGTCTCTCGGAAGCAGACAACGTCTGCAGAGAAGGGAAGGCTGCTGCAGGCGAGCTGCAGGTTGTCAGGAGCCCCCCGTCAGGGCGACATGGGGCTCTCCACTGCTGGCCGCGGGCAGCAGAGCCAACTCCACAAGGACTCATGGCCGGTGCCCTCGCGGGTGGAGGATGGAGCCAGACTCTTTTCAGTAGTGCACAGTGACAGGAGAAAGGGCAACGGCCACAAATCGCAACACAGGAATCACAGAATCACAGAATCATAGAATGTCAGGGATCGGAAGGGACCTCGAAAGATCATCCAGTCCAATCCCCCTGCCAGAGCAGGAATGCCTAGACTATGCCACACAGGAATGTGTCCAGGCGGGTCTAGAATGTCTCCAGAGAAGGAGACTCCACAACCTCCCTGGGCAGCCTGTGCCAGGGCTCCGTCACCCTCACTGAGAAGAAGATACACCTAAACATGTGGAAGAACTTCTTTGTTGTGAGGGTGAGAGCACCCTGGCACAGGCCGCCCAGGGGGGTTGTGGACTCTGGTTTTGGAGACTTTCAAAATCTGCCTGGATGCCGTCCTGTGTAACGTGCTCCGGGTGACCCTGCTTTAGCAGGGGCGGGGCGTTCCACTACACGATCTCCAGAGGCGCCTTCCAACTCCGACGACTCCGTCACTCTCTGAACTGGCTCCCACCGCCGCCTCCGCGGAGCGCCCCCCTCAGGCGGGCCGCGCGCGCCGCTTCCCCCAGAGCGGGCGGGCGGGCGGAGGTGAGCGGCGCATGCGCGGGGCGCGGGCCGTCTCGGGTGGGGCGGGCGGTGGCGAGCGGCGCATGCGCGCGGGGCGGTGGGGGGCGGTTGCCGGCGGTTGGGCGCGAGCGGGCGGTGCTGGGTGGGGCCGCGCGGCCGCTGAGTCCGCGCGAGGGCAGCGGCGCCGCGCCCGTCCCGTCAGAGGGAGGCGGAGGCGCACGGCGCGACTCGGCCCGGCCCGCGGCGGCGGCGGCGGCGGAGGAGGAGGAGGAGGCGGGGAAGAGGCTTTGGCCGGTGTCTGAGAGCCCCGGGGTTGAGGTGGTGGTAAGGAAACGGCGGAGCCCCGCCGGGCGTGAGCCCTTCCCGGGATGGGGGGGTGAGGCAGTACGGCGGGCCAGGCGCTGCCCGTCGGCGGGAGGCTGCTTCTCCTCCGCGGGTCCGTTGTGACAGGAGCTGCCCCCGCCGGGACAGCGACAGCGGGTTAGTGACAGCTCCGTGCCTTCGGAGGAGACTTGGGTTCCGCAGGGTTGCGTTTCTTTTAAAAGTGGGGCTGTGAGGGAGTTCGCCCTCCTCGGTAGGAAAACTGTTCTCGCTTCCTATTTTTCGTTCGCTTGAGTGACGCCGTGCAGTGCCCAGGCGGTTCTGCGGCGGGAGGCCGGTCGTGTTCCAGGCGCGCTCACACGAAGTTTCTGTTGGGACGCCGGAGCAGACTGGCTGGAGCCAGGACAGTGACCCACAGAGGAGCTGGGGCTCTGTTTCAGTGCAGTGCCCTGTGTGGAGGCACGGGGCCGCTGGGCAAATGCTGTAACACTTCAGTGACCTGCCTCACTGCGGCTGACCACAAAAACCATTTTTAAAAAGCTTCGGAAGCCTCTCTGAGCCACGTAGTTTTCTGCCAGTGTTACCACCTTTACTGCATTGCAAATCTGCGTTACTGCAAGCTGTAGGAGTGGGAGTGTGGCTCAGGTGTGAGATGAAGACTGCATTCGGTTTAAACTTTGTACCCTGGTATCTGTCATCTCGTTTAGCTGAGTGAGTTGTCCTCGTGACTGCTCCTTATAATGTAATTTAGGAGGATATATTTTGTGGTATCTGGTTTGCTATTTCTAATCCAGTTCTTCGGTATTGTTGTACTACAGAAAGATCAGTATGAGCAGTATGTTAAATTGGGGTAGTTCAGATAAGAGGACTTTCAAGAGCCGTATTAAAGAAATAAGAAATTGTATATGTTATTTAAAAGAAAGAGGAGAGCAGAAGGCCCCAAAATGCTTGTTGTTGACTTTTGCATGACTCTTGAATGTATGTGACTTAAAACACAGTTGCAGACAAAACTGCGGGTTTTTTTGGTGTACTTCTCAATGTTTGTTTTTTTCATACTATCAAAAGTTTCAAGCACTTAGGCATTTGTCAAACACATGACTTCTGCATGACACTGAGTGGGTCCAAAGGAGATGGAAACCTCTTGGGTTGGTTCTTTCTGGCAGGTGACCATCACCTCCTCTCACTCTTGGCGGCCATCCTGCCAGGCTTCATTCACCAACTCTAAAAAAATGAGGGAAGGATGCTCAGCGTGGCTTGTGCCCATTGCCAGCTGGAGGTGTGCAAGTGCACATGTTCAACGTGTGCTCCTCCTCCTGGGCACAGTAGTGGTGTGGCCTGTACTTGATCAGGGACTGCTGTGAGGGTAGAGGTTGTTCCAGCGGCAGGACTGGGAAGGGCAGAAGTTGCAGGGTAGGGAGCTGGAGTACCTTTGTGCCTGTGAGCTCTCCTGTGTACAGGCACAGTCTTTGTTGAGTGCCATGAGGGTTTCTAGGCTATGAGAGAGACAGTGGCTGATTTAATTGATAGCCTGCACTACCTCTGAGACATAAATGCAAGTTTGTTGTTTCTGTGACTGTTCCTGCTGAAGCACTTCTGTGTAGCACCTTATTGAACTGTACATGTGTAAACACGTGTGTACGCAGGGCTGTCTGTATAGGTGTGGGTATTTGGGTGTACCTGTGTGTGAATATGTGTGTACATATGCAGAGATACAGTCAGGTTAGTCCAGTGGTGTGTGTGCATAAAGTAAAACTGTTCAAGGAACAGTGAAGAATAAGGACTTTGTGCTAGTGTCTGTGTGTGTGGCACGGCGTGCAAAATGTGTGAGGGTTGCGATTTCTCTTTCCTTTGGACTTACTGTGTTGCCCAGCGTGCTTTCCCCCCGAAAAGAGAAATGACAAGTCTGGTCGAGTGAGTGTGTGGCGAGAAGAACTTGTGCCCAGGAGTGTGGAGCCTACCTGGCAGCACCTGTGCCTGCTTTGAAACCCCCTCCTGCACCACCCAGCCTTCCTGGGCTGGAGCCCTTGCTGGCAAATGTGTTTTCTCCTGAAGCACCCCACCAGCGCTCTAGCAGCCTGTAGCTCCAGGGCAGGTGCGGTAGATATAGCAGCAGAGGCTTCATGTCTTTAGCAGCACTGCAGTGGTGAGTTGGTATGCTTCTTCAGCTGCTTTTTTCTACGGTGTCATGTCCCATGTGTTACACACCACCCTGTGCTTGGCTGGAAGGACCAGTCCTCTACGAGTGTATCCAGAAGTATCAAAGCCTCCAGAGATGAGCCATTGAATCCTTGATTGTTTGATGTTCGAGAATGAAAAGTAAAAACTGGTATTTTTAGCTTATGTGTCTAAAAATGCTTCTTTTTTTTTTCCTTTTCCTTTTGTGGTGGGGGGTGTATAGGTAAAGATGCAGGAGCCTGAACTTATTGCAAAAACACTGCGAGCTGTTCTTCATCCTTTTAAAAATGGCATACCTTTGTCAGAGCTTCAGAGTGAATACAAATCCCTCACTGGTGAATGGATTCCCTTCAGGCACCTAGGACATGGCACGCTGGAAGGCTACTTGGAGAGCATCCCAGGAGTGGTCAGAATGGAAGGGAACAAAATGGGAGAGGTAAGAATCAGTCACAATTCAGAAATGGCTTTCGTATTTGTAAAGTATGTGTGTTTCATAACTTTATCTTTGCCTGTGTTACAGATTTCTGAGAAGAGTAATGTTGCATGCATATTGTGCACTAATGCTGGGAGAAGTGGAAATTGTGTCATACACCAAGTGTCCCTTATTCTCCTGCCTCTGCATGCAGAGCAGGAAGGTGTGTTTGCAAAAGGTAGAAGATGAAAGGGCATTTTCCCAGAAACAGGAGTTCTGACTGAAATGACAAATTTGTGTATCTGTAGACCTCTGGCCCCTGTCTCAGTATTTCTGACTCTCAGATATTGGTAGGTTGATACTGGTGATATTGGTGGGTTGTCCTGGTGCCTTAGGGAAGGTTAACTCGTGTGTGTCTCTTTTGATCATTTCTTAAACGAGGAGTTTAGTGTCGTCTTTTTCCTACAGTCAAAGTGTTGTGCGTGCTGTTGCTTATAAGCGTGACAGTGCTTCTTTGAGGCTTAGCACTCTTGTTTGTAATGAGTTGTGATGCTGCGGGACTGTGAAGTCTTGCCGAGGGGAGGAAGAGCTCATGCAAGTGAGGGGTCTTGATGCAAGTGTTACAGTGCCTCTGCTTGACAAGTGTGCAAGGGACAAGGAGTAAGCAGAGAGGTTAATAAGCACAGAGGTCAAGGAGAAAAGGTGGAGCACAGCTCAGCAGAGAATATTAGTGTGGTGGGAGTGTTTTCCCTTATTCCTTAACCTTACAGTGCTTGCCTGTGTCTCCTGGATGCTGCCAGCTTGGAAGCAGCTTGCCAGGACCAGAAGCAGCTTGCCAGGACTACAAGCCTCCTTGTCCAATAGTGTGGAGTTCCTGGTTTTAAGTCAGAAGGGATTCTCTTGGTGGTTGGTGTAGCTGGATGACGTGTGGATGATCTGTTTGAGCAGAGAGCTTGAAGCTGCTCCCTTGCTGGAGCTGTGTCTGTGTTTCTAAAGTCTATATGGACTGCGTGAGAGGAGAAAGCTAGCGGGTGTTTGGCCCAGTCCATGGCTGCTACTCTGAGACGTCACTTAAGACTGAGCTCCCTTGTTGGCTCAGCTGGATTGTGTTGGTTAGCTGTGAGGAGTGTGTGTGACAAGAGGTGTTTGAGTTTTGCGCTGGTGTCTGGAATTTTTGTTCCCTTGCTGCATTATTACAACCATCAGTATTTACCCTTTTGCAGCAGCTACCCAAGTTTGGGGTTCTTTTTTGTTTCCTTCAAGCCTGCATTAAATGCAGGTACATCAGTAACAAGAATGGAGGGACTTAGGGAAACATCTGCGATGCTGCGGTTTAATGCTTCCTTATGGAGGCTCTGGCAGATAGCCATCTGTTTCTAACTAGGGCCTTGCAAGGTGTAATCTGGTATCCTCCCATTCCCTTGAGAGCCTTGCTTATCCTCTAATACGATGTGTGCCAGGAGCCTTGTGAACTCTTGGATATCACTAGAGGCAGTGCCTCTCTGTGCTTCTCTGTGGCAACTGTAAGGAGAGAACGAAACGCGGCTTTAGGAGATGGAAAAGAAGAAAGCTACTAAGCAGGGATCTTGAGGTAGATGCAGATTCGTTTTGGTTTAGGTGTACCAACTATGCTCCACATGACTGAAGCAAAAGAGAGGCATCACCCTGCAAACATGTGGAAGGCAGAAGAGATAAAAAAACAAGCCCACATTGCTGTTTCATAACAGCTGTTGTCGCTTTCCAGAGGGTCCCCTAAGCAGACATTGAGAAGAGGGTGACAAGCATGGTTGTAGACTGGGGTGGGCTGGCAACTACCTCAGACTGCTCCCGCATGCTTTCCTGATACAGGACCTGGACAGTACTTCACTAGAACACTTCACTCTTTGTTCTTGTCTCTCCAGAATATTTCAGCTCTGTTAAAAGCTGAAACCATAGGTTAGATCCACACAAGCCTGCTGCAAGGGCATGCAGTCAGCCAGTCTCTCTTCCTGGTTCTGGAAGTACTCTGACATCCAAAAAGGCTACCAAGACCCTTGTCTCTTCCTTTAATCCCTTTGGGAGCAATGGGCCAGGAAAGCAAGATACACTTGCATGTTCGGAGATCTGCTAGCAGCTGATGATCCTCACTGTTAGACTAGGCTACTTCCCTTACTACTAGGGCAGCTACCCAAGACGTATCACAAGAAACACACTTAACAAGCAACCCTGTTAAGTGGGCAGTAAAAAATACAAATAGATCTCAGGGTGCTACTTGTTACATGCTCTTTAAATGAAAGGATTTGTGTGAGATGAATATTGCCTGGGTAACTGATGCTGAACAGACTGGTTGTGTTGGAAAGGCAATGACATAAATTGTCCCCCGTTCCTCTTACTACTGAACACTAATTTAGCCTTCTTGCATATAGGCAAGATGAACACTTCATACAGTAACTATATTCTCCAGTTTCCACACAGAATGAAGGTTAGATTCAGTATACAGAAAACACTGCATGGAGACTGGCTGAAATACTATGCACCTGAAACAACAGGTGGTTGTGTCATCTCAAGGAACGCTGCTTTGGTTTGCTTCATGCTCAGTTACAAGCAGTATATAGTTGCACCTTCCTCTAAAGACCCCTCCACCTTCCTCTACGCCCCTCCAAAGAGAAGAATTTGAAGACTGCTGAATTCATCCACACCATATCTTTTTCATCTGAACTCATTCTAACTCAAAACATCTTTTATACTAAACTTAAAGTCACTATGATGTGAAAACAAGAGAAGAAAATGCTGAAAGTTTTGTGTGAGGTTGAGACCTTGAGAACAGAGAAGGACTGAAGGTGATGCACCCTGCATGCGTGCAAGGATTGTAAAGAAAGCTCTCATACTCTTTTCCAGAAATGGGCACAGATGGGTACCTTTCTAAGTGCCTGTACAGGACTGCACACAGCATGGGTCACAACCAAGAGAAACTGAATGTCCGCATGCTGTTCAGGACTGCAGTCTTGTTGAGGTCTGTCGTGACCAGTCACACAACTGGCCTGCTGCCATGAGTGGACACAGGCTGCTGAGGAGTGTGAGCGCCTCCAAGTGTGAGAGCAGTGTGGATGCTTGGAGTTCTGCCTCAGTTCAGATGATGAGACAGCAAGAGCTTACGGCTTGTGGGGACAGACCAGTGCATGGATGGCATGGTGGATGTCTGTGGAATGCACTGCCCAGGGAAGTGGTGGTGTCACTGTTTTTGGAGGTGTTTAAGGAAAAGCTGGATATGGCACTCAGTGCCGTGGTCTAGCCAATATGGTGGTGTTGGGTCATAGGCTGGACTTGATGATCTCAGAGGTCTTTTCCAGCCTCAACAGTTCTGTGATTCTGTGTTACAAATACCCTAATTGGGAAGAAGTGTTAGATAAAGCAGATGACATTGTCTTCTGACAACTGCAAGAAGCCTCACATTTGCAGGCCCTGGTCCTCACCGAGGACTTGAGCAACTGTATACCTGCTGGAGGGACAAGACAGCCAAGCATGATCAATCCAGAACATTTCTGGGAAGTGCTGCTAAGAACTTCCTAACGCAAGTGGTGAGCTGATGAGAGGAGATGTTTTGCTGGATCTAAGTCTTACAAACGAGGAAGGAGGAAGTTGGGGATGTAAAGGCTGGGAACAGCGCTATCTGCAGTGACGACAAGCTGGTGGTGTTCGAGAGCCTGAATGGAGGGCAATAAAACAAATAGCAGTATCAACAAACAAGGGCTTCGGGAGAGAAGACTTTGGCCTGTTCAGCAGTCTGCTTGAAAGAATGCCGTGAAGTACGGTCCTGGAGAGGAGAGTCATCCAGGAGAGGTAGTGGATTTCCATGGATTACCTCCTCCAGTTTCAAGAATGGTCCACCACAACAATCAGAGAAAAAAAAAAAAAGTAGTAGGAGACATGCATGGATGGACAAAGAACTGCTGACTTAACTCTACCATTACAAGCATGCACACAAGAGACAGAAGCAGAGTTAGATGAGGTGGAAGGAATATAAGGACATCATCCAAACATGTAGGGATGGACTTAGGAAAGCTAAAGCCTATACAGAGCTGATTGTGGCGAGGGACGTGAAGGGCAACGAGAAGGGTTTCTGCAGTTATGTCATCAGCAAAAAAATGACTAGGGAAAATGTGATCCTGCTCATGAATGGAAATAAGGAACCGGTCTTAAAGGGTGTAGAGAAGTCTGAAGCACCGTTTACCTTCTTTGTCTTGGTACCAGCCATCAGCTCCTGAAGCCAGTGGACAGTGCAGGGCATGGTAGGCTTACCCTCAGTGGGGAAGGATTAGACTGGGAAACATTTAACAAACTGGACATGCACAAGTCCCTGTATTTGTTGCAGTGCACTCACAGGTACCAATGTTGTTGCAAGACCCTCTTGATTATGTATGGTGGTTTGGAAGAGGTTCCGGAGGACTGGAAGAAAGGAGTTATTGCCCTTACCTTCAAAAAGCCTGGCAATGAGGATCTGAGGAACTGCAGGCTCTCTGCCTCTACTCAGCCGTAGTGAGACCACATCTTGGGAGCCTTGTGTCCATTCCCATGGTCCCCAGAACAAGAGAGACAGGGACACACTGAAGCAAGCTCAGTGAATGGCCATGGTGATGGACTGGAACATTTTCAGTGGTGGTCTCAGACAGCTGGGACTGTTCATTCTGGAGAAGAGAAAGTTCAGTGGGATCTTATCCATGTGTATTAATACCTGCTGGAAGGAGTAAAAAGTGGGGTCCTCTCCATGTTCTGTGGAGCCAGACTCCATCTCCAGTTCTCAGTGGTATCAAGTGAACAGACAAGAGAACAGGAGCAAGGTGAAATACAGGTACTTCTATTAAAAACATTAAAAAACCCCCACAACAATTTTATATGGTGAGACAGGCTAAACACTGGAGAACAAGTTGTTGTCCTGGTTGGAACTAAACAGAACCAGTTCTGTTCAGCGATTTTTACTTCTTGCCTCAGCTTCTTCTTAGAGGCTGCACTTTCTGAAGTTAACAACATGTTTTTGCAGACAGTGCCTGCTACTAGCAGTGGTAACGCCTAATGATTACACTCACTGCCTGGGATTGGAATGCAGAAAGGCTCTTGCTTATACTTGTTTCTGTAGTGACCAAGGCCATTCCTGTGTGCCATGCTGGGAAATAAAAGGGGTCACAAAGAAATGAAAGGTGGTGTCTCCAGTGAGTTACAGACAGGACAAGTGACCAACAAGAGTATTCCATTCCATATACGTCATATTCGGTATAAAACTGAAGGGTTGTGAGAGTTCAGGTCTTCTTCCTCTTTCTTGTCTTCTGCAATAGCCAGCATACAGGGAGGACTCCCTCCAATCTTCTGCCTTTGATCCCAATCCTGAGTTCCCATATCCAGCTCCCCTCTGCTGGTGAACTTGGGGCTTCTCCAGTGCCGCCTGCTCTGCAGCATGAGTGGGGATTGATATCGGGGGGATGTTGAGATCAGTTTTGTATATATGTATATAGTTGACCATTGTTATTATTATTCATTAAGGCTGTTTTAATTTTCCTTTTTTTTTTTTTTTCAATCCGTAAGTCTCTCTACCTCATGCCCTTTTCCTTTCTGTTTGGGGAGGGAGAGGAGGTTAGACAGTATCGGTCAGGGTTCAGTGGCCAGCCCAGCTCCAACCTGTGACAGATTTATTGCCACCCAATGTGGGGCATGAATCAGGCTCTGATATATTGCCTAAATAGTTTAAATTCCAGCTTGTGCAGTTAGGAAAGAATGAGATCTTTTCTGTGAGAGTCCTGAAGGTTGAAAAAAACACCAAACCCCAGACAGCTTACATCGTGTCTAACCCACAACAGAGTGGTTCAGAAGTCAGCATCTTTGGAAATATTCCAGCCCTGACTGGACAATATCCTGAACAACTAGGTCTAATTGTTACTCCTCTGAGCAGACTAGAAATGTGTTCCAGCCTCAATTTTGATGTGATTCCTTGTATTTAACCACTGCAGTGGTGAGGTTGCTGGTATGCTTTTTCTGTAGGTGTTGATTGGGCAGAAGGTGCGATGCCTGATTTCTAAGCAGGAGCTCCTCCAACGGGAGAGCTGTCCCTCAGAAGGAGAGCACCTCCTTCCAGGGGCTGTAGACTGAGGCAGCAGCCTGGTGGAGGTGCTGAGTGTGCAGTGGAGAGGGAAGAGGGGAAGGATGAGCCAGAGGGCACTGCTGGAGGCTGAAGGTGTTCCCTTGTTATCCCTTACCTCTATTTCCCTGGTCTGTTTGGGTCAGGCTGAGAGACTGAAGAGAGCTCTTGAGCAATCTGTTGTTGCTTCTCAATCACTTGCTTTTTTGTCGTGGTATTTGCTTTTTCTGCTTTGGTTGCCCGGGCTTGTTTGTGAGACAAGCTCCTTTCTGGAGCTGCTGCTTGCCAGATTCCAGAGGTGCCTGCGAAGGCCCTGAGAGTTTCTGCTGTGCTGACCTGTCAACCCCTGTGCTTGTTTGGGCCATAGTTATGCGAGTAGTGATGCTATCGTCCCCCTTTTTCAGCCTGTACCACCACCATGACATGACATGACATGATGGAGAGACCACCTGAGACCACAGACTCCCCTTTTTCACTTGTGAGTTTTTGGGAGCCTGCCTGTGTTCTTGTGGAGACCTGAAGCAGTACTCATCTGGCTACCTTTGTAGGCTGTTAGCAGTTGAATGGCCCGGAAGTTCAAGCCAGCATCTGCTCTATGAGGAAAAGGGCATGCTAGGCGTGTGATTTGGGGGTTTTCTGCATCCATTCAAGCTATGAACTGTGGCAGGATGTCTAAGACATTGCAAGGAGAGGTCAAGGCAAGAGGTTGTTAAGGAGACCGGAGAGGTGACCATGGGCTTATCCAAGAGTAGGCTCTTGCTGAAGGCCAGCCCTGTTCCTGCAAGATGATCTGTGCACCCTTGGTATTTGTTTGGTAAGAGGGGACAAAGGCAGCACGCTGCAGGGTCAGGATGGTGCCAGAGCCTTTGGTGAGCCTTGGCAGGAGAATCAAGGGCAGGCTGGAAACCTGTGGCTTCCGAATGTTGTAAAGTGAGATAGTAGGCCTTTAGAATGGGGGTGTTCCCCTGCTGAGGCTCAGACTAATGTGGGAAGGAGACAGAGAGGCTCTGGTGTCTGGCTTTGCTGAATTCTAAGGTGCACTGCAGAAGAAGAGGGAGGTCTCCCAAGGTTTCTGTCTGCTGCTCAAGCCTTTCCTACACTGCCTGCAGACCTACATGATCCAGCATTTACAGGCATGAAAATGGTTGCAAGTCCTTCTGAGGGCTGTGGGTGAACTTGGGCCTCACTGACTGTTTTTCCCCTTGTCCCCTTCCTACCCCAACAAGATCATTTGCCATGCCGTTGCTTGCAGCGAGACTGTGCAAATTGCTCAACTGGTGGCCCGGCAGAGGAGTTCCAAGAGGAAAATGGGACGGCAAGTGAACTGCCAGATGAGACTGAAGAATACATCTCCAGTTACGTTAGCAGGTAAGCCCCAGGCAGCTGTGAAAGGCCTGCCTTTGGAAAGAACCATGCAGTTTCTGGAGCAAAAGTCTTGACTGTGAGGGTGTGTCACTGATGACCACAAATTGGATGGTCCCAGTGAAGAGTTCTTTTGAGCAAGGAGCATTGTCGACAAGGGTTCTTGTGCTTGCAAGCTGTGGTCAGTGAGGAAGCCCTTCTTGAGTGTGTAGGCGAGATGTTCTTGGAGGACATTTGGCTTCACTTCCACCTGCCTGCTCTTCTGTGAGAAGTGTGACTGAGATGCGGGCAAACAGTATGGCAATGAGCCTGCTCATTCTTTGAGGCTGAGCTCAACCTGGGAGCATGCCCTTACAGTGAGAAGGATCCCCCACAGCATGGTCTGTGGGTCTTCCAGCAGCTCCTGTTGCTGCTGCAAGTGTCCTGGTGCCACGGCATTGCTGATGCTGGGGGGCTGCTCTCTGTACCTCTGTGCCTTTTGCATAAGCTGCTGCAGAAGTGTTTTCCCAGAACGTGTGGGTCAGTTGTCGCTCACTGCCGTGCTGTTGTTGTGTTGCTGTCAGTGGGGTATCCCAGGATCAGGCCCAGGCAAGGCACATCTGCTTGTGAGTTGGCAGCTCAGAGAAACAGTGGGTCTTACAGACTGTGTTGCGCTGTTCGTGATGGTAACAAACGTTTTGCTGCTTCTTGCTCTCCTGCACACCAACAGTTTACTTTCTAGTTGGGAAGCTGAACTAGTATTCCACTTAAATGACAGTGATTGTAAATGCACGTTGTTTCACTGCCATGCACAGCAATACCTCTTCGAAGTGTTTGAGCCCACAAAATTGGTGTGTTGCAGTCAGCAAGTCAACAGTGAAGTAACAGGGAGCTTGTTTATCGTAGTGTGGCCTGAGGGCCAGTGTAGTGTGTTCTGCTGCAGGTTTATTTCCTAACCTCTGCTGTGTGAAAGGAGTGTGGGAGGAGGGTGCTGCAAGCCAGGCAGAGAAGAAGAATGCTTTGGGTGGTGGTACAGGAAGTGGCTGAGGAGGTGAAGCCAAGCTGCTGCAAGTGCTTCACTTCCAGGAGCTGCCGCGGTTGTTGTGTGGTAAGGGGCAGCCTGACCATGGGTTCCAGCCGAGATGTGGCCTGTTGAGGCACCTCACAGGTGCATCGCTTTTCTGGGAGTCTAAGTCATGGCTTTTTCCCTGCTGCAGTGTGGTGGTGGAGACTGTTGTTTGTGAGTCCTTGGGTGCAAGCCATGGTGCTGTAGCAGAGAGACCCACGGCTGTGGCTGAGAGCATACTTCTTGACTGGAAAAGTATGAGCATCTTGGAGGGTGCTACCTGCTGTGCCTGACATTTCTTTGGGTTGGGTGGAGGAGAGTGCTACTCACAAATACATCTGCCAACTCTTTAGGAAAGCCCAAAGGAACTTTGCGACAGCCCAGGTCTTTGAGTGTGCCAGAAGAAGGCAGCAAGAGGCCTGTTCCTCGTGCACCACGTGGCAGAGTGGCCTGTGGAGTGATGAAACCCACTTTGGAGAGTACCCGGCATGCCTTACCTCCAGCTGCTGGGAGTGGACCATCTAAAGAAATTCCCATGCAGAGGCATGTCACTGTGGTAAACAGGTCAGTGTGCGCACATATGTGGTGGTGTATGTGTGAGCAAGATGGAATGAAGTACCAGCAGTATGTCTTGGGACGTAGGAAGCCAGGCACCCACCCTTGCAGAAGGTAGAGTTTGAACGAGGGTCAGTGCCCAGGAGGGAGATGGGTGACCTTTGCCCTTTTGGATGTTGCTGTAGCTGCCCTGTGCTCTTGACCTGCTTCTGTGTCTCCTGGGGAGAATTCTGACCAAATATGGAACACCAAGAGTGAAAGAGGGATGTTGCTCTTTCCCAGGCTCAGGAGTGAGCTTTTGTGGCCATGAAAATAGCAAACAGAAGTAGGTTTGTATGGAGCTAAAAGGCGATAGTGCATGTTCAAGGTCGTGATTGTCTGCAGGTCGCTGCTCTCTATATCTTGCCTTACTTCTCAATTCCAGCGTTAGTGTCTGTGGCCCTTCTCGACACGCTCGAACCCTGCAGCTGCCCGACCGTGTTTGGGTGAACGCGGATGAGGGCTGGAGCTGTGGTTTTGCTGGGTTAGCGATACACGCTGGTTTTCAGCCCCGTTTGAGCCTCTCTAATCCAGGTGGCTTACCCAACTGCTGCCCCATCATTTCTCTTTCTGTGTTGTTTTCGGCCATCCTGGGCCATCAGCTGATGGTGGCGAGAAAGCGTTCGCTGTTCCCTCATTGTGGCTGCGCTAAGTCTGCTGGAGCTGTGATTGTGGTGGTTAATCCCGTGCAGGTCACCAGGCTTCCGCGGCGGTGTCACTGTGAAGTGGCCCGGAGCAGAGCGACGCCCTAATGCTGCCGTGATGCCTGCTCTTTGGGGAAGACCCACAGAAAGCAGGCGCGTCCTGCCGCAGTGGCCTCCGTGGGTGCCGTGCGTGTCAGGGGCCTGGGTCCCGGAGGGGAGGATGGAGATGCGCTCAGAGCACTTGTGAGAGCGGCAGCCGCTTCGGCACTGGTGCCTGAGAGCGCAGCGCTTTGCTGGTGGCTGGTGGCACAGCCCAGTCACCCTCCCGCTGCGCTGCGAGGGCCCTTTGCCATGGCAGGGCTCTGCCGGTTGTGGTTTTTGGGGCGTCCCCTGGTGTGCTGGTGCAGGTGGAGTGGGCGCCTGCCCCAGGGAGAGGGGTGTGGTCTGCTGGGCTCTGCTGCAGGGCAGGGCTCCTCTCGAGAGCTGGCGATGCTCCTTGTGTCCCTGGGCAGTTGGGCTGTGACTGCAGCAGCAGCTGCTTGGATGTGCCCGGGCAGAAATGTGGAAGAGTTCAGAGGCAGTTGGTGATGGTGGCAGGAGCCTGGGTCTGTGCAGCAGAGGTGGGCAAGGGGAGAGCAGTGGCAGGAGCAGCCAGGAAGCTGGAGGAGCTGGCAGTGGCGGTGGGAGGCTTGGAGGTCGAGGCCAGGGAAGAGAGACGTGTGGTGTGTGGCAGGTGAGGGGAAGGAGGCCAGGGCCGTGACAGAAGTGGGTAGACTCGAGCTGGGCCTCTCTGTCTGCACCACAGCCCCTAAAGACATGAGTGTGGACTGAGCTAGCTCCTCTTGTTCTGCTGCTGGGTGAGCTGGTTGGAGCTGCAGTGGAGAAATGTGTCGCCAGCTCTGCTTTCTGTTTTCTCCAAGAGGCTGCTGCAGCAGAGCAGAGAAGGGCCGAGCAGGCCAGCTGTGACAGATACATGGGAGCATGTGTGCACAGGCCTTCCTTTTCCTGTGTGTGCAGATGAGCTGGATTTTTTGAAGTGGTACTTCCCTAAACAGCAAAGAGCCTTTGTCCCGGAACAAGCAGAGCCGAAAGAGCACTTGCCGTTCTCTCCAGTTTAGTTGCTGGAAGATCAGAAGGTGTTTTGTGGTGCTTGAAGCTTTGTAATGCTTGAAGTAAAATGAGGTAGATGTCAGCTGTATTCTTTCCCTATTAATGGTGAGCGCTCCATCTTGCGTTGTCATCTTAGTTCCTCTCTGTCGGGCTCCTCTGAGCTCCTTTCAGGTAACAGTTCTTTCTGTTAACTTTCTGGTAACTTTCTGCTTTTGTTTCTGGTGTCTGCTCCTGCCCTGCTCTGGAGGAGAAGCTACAAGTGAAGTGTACGTTGACCCAGGTAGTTCTGAAGGAGAAGACATCGTGTGCTGCTGCAAAGGCCCAAATGCTGTTCTCTGAGCTTGGGCGCATACTAGAGGGAGAGTTCATGGAGAAGAGGATCACGTTCTGTTTTACTGCAGCCCATGTGACTGTATTAATTCATTTCAACCTGGTCGGTTTGAAGCAGGACTGGCACGGTCCGTGGCTGAGGTCCTTGCTGCTGGGGATGTTTTGTGCACCCAGAGCTGCTTTAGTTGCTTGTGCTTTGGGAATTGCAGAGGGGAAGCTGCTGTGAGCCAGGAGGCCCCGACCTGAAAGCATTGTGCAAATGAGGGGAGGTGTGAGCAGCATCCCCAGACATGCTGGTGGGCTCCCACCAGCCTCATAGAGCCGGCACAGGCTCGGCGCCCCTGTTGGAGCAGCGATGCCAGCACTTACGTGTGAGAGTGGTGTGCACTCCCAGCACGGTTTGGTTGAGAGAAGCCCTGAAGGTGGCAGAGCTTGTGTCTGCCCCATTTCCCAATCTGGGGTGAGTTGCTGGCCGGGTGCAGTTTCTCCGGGTTTGTTTCCTGACACTCATCCCGCCTTCTTGGTTCTCCATGTATCTAAGTCTTGGCAAAGCACATCCATGCTCTCAGGGTTGCACTTAAGGGTATTTGATTTCAGTTTATTTGTTGAGCATCTGTCCTGCTATGGCAAATCTGTGTGAATTGCCGTGGCAGGATGTCCTCCCACTGACTGGCTTTGTCTGGATGCTGACTGATCTTGGGGCTCCAACCAGCATCATGTAGTGAGGCCCCACAGTGAAGATGAGAATGGCAGTTCTGTAGAGACTGCCAAAATCTGTGTATCACGCCTCCAGCACTCTTGTGATGTTTTGCTGTTACATTTTCATGGCCACAGCTTCTGGGACTTGCTACTATATAGTCTTGGGTGGAAGGGGAACAGACTGTTTCTCCTCCGTTTGGTGACACCCAGATGACAAGGAGGAGATACTGAAGGTGGCTGCAGTTGTGCCAGCTTGTTTCCTGCTGGCCTCCCCGGCCCTCTTGCAGCCACTCTTGCAGGATCTGAGAGGCTTTCCTTATAGCACCAATCACTGAGTAAGTTCATAGCATGAATTTGTTGTGGAACTACAAACCCACAGAAGGTGGGAGAGACCTTGCTGGTAAGGCTGACTGCAGAGATCCTTGAAGCTGGAAAGCAGCGGCGTGAATGAGAACTGGTTGAGATGCTTGGTTACCCTCTTGCTTGGACTAGCGGGCAGCATCTGCTGCCACCTGGCCCTGCTGCAGAGATGGCACTATTCAAGGGCCAGAGAGCACGGCTGAATGGCATGGGCCTTACCAAGGTAAGGCGACAGGCAGGGAAGGCCATGCCTTCCGTTCATTGTGAGGCAGTGGTCTGTGGAAGTGAAACGTAACTGGCTGCTCAGCTGCAGCTGTGCACTGGGGCTTGGGAAGACAGCATGGCTGGTCAGGCATTTGTGAAGGGCTGGGCTACTGATGTGTTCTTTTATTGCTGGTGTGTCTAGGAGGCCTACTGATAGGAGTAGTTTCTAGCAGGTGAGGAATGTGAGGCCTAGCGGGCTGCTGAATTGTCCATACCTGCATACTGAGAAGTGTGTTGGCCTTGCCAGTGTCCGGCTGTGGTCCATTCCGTCTTTGGAGAGGTAAGACCACCATGGTCTGTGTCAGCAAGCAGCGCATCACAGGATCCTTGTCTGATTTCAGGGCTCAAAACTGATGATAACTGGGCTCGAAGCTGATGGTAGCATCACTTCGTTCCATGGGAAGCAATTAAACGACAGCAGAAAGCACAGGGAGATACCACATGAAGTCTCTTAATACTGAGAGGATCAAGAGGAGAACATCTGCCTTCCTCACAGAAACCTTGCTGCCCTTCTTGCTGGCTTACCTGGTGCTCGTGTCGTCTGTGTCACCTGATGTGTGGCTTAAGATGATAGAAATGGTGTGTGGCACTAAGAACTAGAACACAGCTATGGATTCATACTAGGAGGCAGCAGTAGCAGGACAGTCTTCGTTACCCATGTGGCTATCTCATAGGTTTGCTTTGCTTTCTGCATAGTGATGATGGTAGTCTCTTTTGAGTCTGCTTCCCATAAGGGGGCTTTTTTTCCTTTGGTATCTCCAACTTGGAGTTGTCCATACTGGTAAATAAATGTATGGAGAGGTGGCATCCTGGGTTTCTTGTAGGGTCTGCATGACCTGTCACAGCACACTTTTCTAAGAAGAGAATGCGGTGCTACTTTGTGTGAGGATCTGACCAAAAGGTACAGGATTTTTGTAGGATGCAGGCAGAGTGTTGAAAGAGTCTTTTCAGAAACCCAACAAGTGTGAGGGCTGAAAGTGTGTCGGTGACTTTGCCTTTGTACTTTTTGAATCTTGTCCCGTGTGTGTTTCACAAATGTCCTTGTAGTTGATCTGGTGCTTAGTACTTCTGCACATGCCTCTCCTGCTTTGGAAAATGCTGTGCTGGGCAGTCACTGTCCTGATTTGCTGATGCTGTGGGACATAGCCAGAGAAGAAGAAGTATTTTTGGTACAACTGTCACTCAATAGCTGATGGAAGAGCAATAGTTTGGTCTTACAAGGACAGCAAAAAAGCAAGGGAGACAAGTTAATGTTAAATCTTTTATTACTTGAAAGAGATGTGGATCGGGGAGCCTCTCTCTGACTTGTGCATCTACTTTGATTAGGCACATAGGGCTACCTTAATACTGTGTAGTCTTGACTAGCCTCAGCATCATACTTGACTCCATCCTACCTTCTGATTGCTCAGGTGAAGCTGGGAATATTCCTTTCTTGCTTCTGTGGCTAATGAGGTTTGTGATTAACTCGAGACGTAGCCAGTCTCCTCACTGGCTCATTGGGAGTATACCGTCTGGAGAGCCTGCTCAGTGCACATGTGGGGGCTGCCTGGTGTTCACAGCAACATGCCATGCTTCTGTGGAGAACTGTTCTAGGGCATTTGCCACCTGGACTTCTCCACCAAAGTTCTTCCTTGGATATTTGTCTTTGGGGCGTGCTTGGTCCTGGTCTTCGAACTCTTTCTCCAACTGTTGTTCCCTTTCACTTGCAGTGTATGCTATTACTTCACTGCCGATTGTTTCCAAAACAGTCTTAGTGAGCTACACCCTGTTGTGGCCTCTTCGTTGTCAGGAGCTCCTTGTGCTGCTTGTGCTCCCAGTATAAGCTGCTGCTCTCTTGATGGACCTCAGAAGAATGCCTGCAAGCATTACACTATGTCCTTTCTGTGGGAGGGCACTTCAGAGATGATTCTGTTACACAGTATAGCAATGTCATCCACAAAAAGACCTTGAGTTCCTGTGTAGTTTTGTGTGTTGCCCTGAAGCCAGATACTTTCTGTGAATCATGTTCAAAAGCAAGACTGAAACACCATCCGGGTAAAAGACTAAATCGTGAGGATGAATATATCAAATGTAAGACCATCAACTGTGTTATTAGGTATTAAGTATTTTCCTTTTCCTAATGTCTTTTTGTTGTGCATTTTGGTCCTGACAATAATCAGAATAATAATAAGAAAAAAACCTAGAAACTACTTATTGTTCTGTCTTGTTACTGCCGATTAGTTTGTCTTCCAAGCCAGGACATTTTAAGCACTAATCTTGTGTAGAGGACCTGCTAGAAGTATGTGAAATACATCTTATTTTTTCTATAGGTCTTATAAACGAATGGATTTTTATTCAGAGCTGGGAAAAAGATTTAAACCTTTTTTCTTTTCAATTTTAGGTCTGAGAAGAGACTAACTGTCCCACCACGGTTTCAAAAGGAGTTGCAAGTTCACCTTTCCAGAAGCTCTTCTCTGGATTCAAATGGTGTGTTTTCCCACTAAGAAAAGTTTTGTTGGCTACTCAAATTGGGTGTTATCCTAAGAAAATTCCGTTTTAGTACAGGTTTGGGTGAGAAACCAAGTTGAGTTCACCATCTCACTCTGATTTCATGGTGCTGGGAAAATGTGTGTGTTCATGTGTCTGCATTCTAGGAAAATTCTTGTATATTAAGTGTCAAAGCCAATCATAAAACTACTGTGAGTAGCTTCAAAACAGGAGGAGTACGTTTAATTTCACTGCCAGGACAGGGATATGGTATAGGAGAGTGAAATCCTAGCTTTCAGGAGTAAGCAGCACACTAACCTAGCTGTCCTTCTGCGTGCCTGTCTCCCAGCAGTTGTGCATTTGATGGGCATGTCAACTGATAGTGGTTTTCTTTGTGACCTGTCAGACTCATTTGTGAAGCTTCAGGTCTGATAGCAAATATACTCCTCTAAAGGAAGGAGAGGACTAGAGGCGAGGGGGCAGGCAAGCTAGTGATGTGTACATCCAACTGGGATAATGGCTGCCTTGATCCTACATGCAGTGTCTGAAACTGTGCAAAGTGGCTAAACAGTTGCATTCTCTTTCTCTGCTCAGCTGGAGGGCTTCCCTGGATGCAGTAGCACAGAAAAGCTGGGTGCTGACTTTTCCTCAAGATGTATCTTATAATAAAACACAAATCATTGGTCTGTTTGGTATATCTGTCTGAATTCAGAACATCATCCTATCTTTGTTGCTGTTACTTGTAAAAAATTATCTTGTGTCCCTCTTGGGTCATTACCTCAGTGTAGCTTCTCAGCAACAGCATGGCTGAGCGTTCTGTAACGTCTTCCACCATCCATTGAGAAGAAACAGTAAGGCCTCATGAAAATACCTACAGTGGTTGAAAATTCGGCTTCAGATCAATTACTGAATGACTGAGACTTTCATGGCTTGTTTCAATAGAAGCAGGCATGCTGGGGAGGAGAGATGCATTTTAGAGTTAGTGTTATACTGGCAAATCTCATGTTTAGTTTTTGAGTAGGTAGGTAATCATTAGTCTTTCTCTCTGCAGATAAGGATATGTTTGCTTCAGGGCTGTAATTTTGCTTAACAGATAACTTGAATACATCTGCTGCGGAGTCACATACTGCTGCCCCTGGCCCTTCTGCTGCTACCATCAATGAAGTTCAAAGTCGCATTAAGGAGATTCTAAGCAAGTGCAGCAGTGGCGTCTGGATGTCGAAGATGCCACAGGTGTACCGGGAAATGTACTGGGAGGAGCTCAGCACAACAGTGCTTCATCAGCTTGAGAACTGGCCTCATGTGTGCACTGTAAGTATTAAGTGTCATTTTTGTGGAAGATGCTAGTACCCTACTGATTTCAGAGTGTTCATTTGCCAAACATTATTTTATGTAGTCCTGTGTTTCCTTTCATAGTCCTGTATTTCTCTAGCAGTAAAGAAAAAACCCCAGACACCATTTTCCCCCCAAATTGTGAGACTACCTTCAGAACAACATCTAAAAAAAGCACTATTTTCTGGACTAGCATTGTTTTCGAGAAGAAAGGTCAGTCTCCTGGAGCTGGTGCTCCAGGTTGCTTAGTTGCCACGCTTAACGGACTCCCAACACTAACAACCCAAACAGCAGACAATGACATTTGCTGTCCATGCCATGGGGGGTTTTTTGCCCCCCTTGCATTTTATGCTTTTCATTTTTGGTGGATTTATCTCCTTCTAAATCTGTAGGCTACCAGCAAATCCTATGTGAACAGTCTTAGGTCACTCTATAGTTATTATCTTTCACAGAATCACAGAATGTTAGAGGTTGGAAGGGACCTCAAAGATCATCCAGTCCAAGCCCCCTGCCAGAGCAGGACCACCTACAGCAGAGCGCACAGGAACGCGTCCAGGCAGGTCTTGAATGTCTCCAGAGGAGGAGACTCCACAACCTCCCTGGGCAGCCTGGGCCAGGGCTCTGTCACCCTCACAGGGAAAAAGTTTTTCCTCATATTTTTATGGAACATCCTATGTTCCAGCTTCCACCCATTGCCCCTTGTCCTGTCATTGGACATCCCTGAGCAGAGCCTGGCTCCGTCCTCCTGACACTCCCCCTTGACATATTTATAAACATGAATGAGGTCACCCCTCAACCTCCTCTTCTCCAAGCTAAAGAGACCCAGCTCCTTCAGCCTTTCCTCATAAGGGAGATGATCCACTCCCTTCATCATCCCAGTTGCCCTGTGCTGGACTCTCTCCAGCAGCTCCTTGTCCTTCTTGAGCTGAGGGGCCCAGAACTGGACACAAGATTCCAGATGTGGCCTCACCAGGGCAGAGCAGAGGGGCAGGAGGACCTCTCTTGACCTACTTGCTACTCCCCTTCTAACACGCCCCAGGATGCCATTGGCCTTCTTGCCCACGAGGGCACACTGCTGGCTCATGGCCATCCTGCTGTCCACCAGCACCCCCAGGTCCCTTTCCCCTGCGCTGCTCTCCAGCAGGGCAGTCCCCAACCTATACTGGCACATGGGGTTATTTTTTCCCAAGTGCAAAACTCTACACTTGCCCTTGTTGAACTTCATCAGATTTCTCCCCGCCCAACTCTCCAGCCTGTCCAGGTCTCTCTGAAAGGCAGCACAGCCTCTGGTGTGTCAACCACTCCTCCCAGTTTTGTATCATCAGCAAACTTGCTGACAACATTCCCTAATCCCTCGTCCAGGTCATTGATAAATATATTGACCAGCACCAGCCCAAGCACTGACCCCTGAGGGACCCCACTAGACACAGGCCTCCAGCCAGACTCTGCCCCAGTGACCTCTTGTGAAAAAGTCTTTCTATAGACTTTTTCACAAGTCTTTCTCACATCTTAAGTCAAAGTTACAGAATTTTGCAGTGTGAATTAGACTTGCAAAATAATTATAAATGAAAGTGAAGTGTGATGATGTTGAGGGAAGATATTAGAGCTCAAAGTCTTCCAGCTCTGTACTCCCTCTGGCCCCGACCCGATACCTGCTACCTCTTGATCACCAGGGATATCTTCGTTCTTTGCATTGGGAGCTGGTATCAGGCTGAGCCTCTGCTTACAGGTCTGCCATGCGAGTTGCCATCACCACTGGGTTGGGGGTCTTCAATTGCTGTGCATTTCTCTCTTCTTCTGCACTCATAGTTCATTTAGGATATAATGCAACTTGAGACCAAGGCTGTGTTTTGCTTTGCTTTAACAGACCAGTCATGACACCAGTTATGAACACTTTCAGCTTCATCAGTATCTGTCAAACTGTGGCACCAGAAGGGTACTGAAATAATGAGACTATCTGTCTTCCTGAAGTGACTTTTTGTGTACGTGCTACTGTTTTCTCATACAATAACTTTAAATTAAAGGGGAAAGAAATTTCACTGATATTAATGGCTCTTGAAGAATAACAGCGTTTGCACGAGTGTGTGGTATGCTAACACATACATGAAATGCACTTGTGACATCTTACTGCAGACATCAGTAACACATGCAGACAGCAGCAATTCTGTTGATGGTTGGTGATTGGTTCCTGTGTTATCCATAGAGCAAGCTGTTATGTTTTGAGTTACCTAATTCATGCAGCAAATTTTAGTCTTTTTCATAGCTACTGTTCCAGACAGAATGTTACTGTTCTTCCAGGTTCTTCAGTCTGTGTTCTTTGTCCATTTGTTTGTTATCTGTTGGGTCTATCTTCTTTCTAGCAAGCAAGCAAAGTCATTTTAGCATAAATAAGCAGTCATTATATCTGTGGAAACATTGTCATACCACAGGCACAGTATAATGACAGTCAGAACTACCAAGTTGTTTTGGCACAGTCAGTCGTATTGCAGAGAACTGTTAGTGAACATGTAAAACTTGTCTCAGTTTACTAACTTAATGTAAATCATAGTGATAGCTCTCGCATGGAGAAGTTTGAACTGTGACCCAGGTGTTCTCATATGAAAGCTACCGTGTAACTCATACATAATCAGTCTTTATTCCTGGTTCAAACAAGTTGTCTGCAGGTGTACAGCTCTGTAGGTCCTGTGAAATGCCAGAGGGCAGGTTGTTCTCTTCAGTATCAGTAAAGATGCTTCCATGACTACTTTCTGAATTGCTTCTGCCTTGTTGGGTACTTACCCTGGGAGTGTCTGCCAGCCTCAGAAGAACGGAAAAAAAGGCCTAGTATTTCTCTCGGTACCTTCTTAAAGAGACAGCACATACTCTTTTTGAATCCATACTGATCATCAATAGCTTAGTTACAAACCAACAGGCAATAAACTTGCTAATATGTTTACATATTACGAGCATCTCCAAGCTCGTAATTTGAGGCCTCTGCTGTAGGCAGGGTCACTTCTGAATAATTCATGTTCCTAAACTTTTCCCTGAAAAGAAAAAAAATTATTTTTGATTCTGGGAACTTATAATTTCTGTGTTTAGGCTACAACAACTAGTAATGGAAACATTTCCCGTGTAGTGAGCTAAAGTCCCCAAAAATTGCTGTAAGTTGCAGATTGATGAACATGTTTTCGGCCTTAAGCGTTCAGGCAGGAGGACCTGCTACAAAGGATTGAGGCTGACCTTGTTCTGCACCAATCTGTTACCTCCCTTCTTTAGTTTAGCTTGCTTGAGCATCTTGCTTGCAGCAACACGTTTTGCACAGCTAAATGCAAAAGTACAAAGTAATTATGTCATGGCTAGCACTCAGAGATTATATCCAGGCTTTAATGAGCAATTGGACTGTGAATAAATATGCTCACCACCCTTATATAATACCCAAAAAGCCTTTGCTGTCCAGGCAGGCTTCAGTCAGAAGAAGAGTCTGCTTCAACAGCTTTGTTGGTCAGATCTGCAGAGTAGCTGAATTATCTGCTTCTGTGTCTAGCAACACTAGAGCTTTGAAAAAAAAAAATGATGACTGGTGGTCGTCTTCTAACATTCTTTTTTTTTTTCTGTCAGAATATTGTACCTTTCTGTTTGATGAATTACTTTGTCATGCATCTTGAGTGATTAGAGAACCCATTTTGGTCATCCTACTTCCCTTTCACTTGTTATCTTTCTACAGATTTTTCTCACAAGTCTCTCTCACAGCTTAGCAATTTCTTTTAGAATTGTGAGCCAAAGTTATGTTAGTTTGGTGTGTTTGGGCTCAGCCTTGAAACCTTGGGATGCAGGCAGCTGAGCCCCTGAGGGAGAGAGAACATTACAGCAGAGGTATGAGCGTGAAAGGAGTGTAGATTTGTAAACAAAAGTTTTTCTTCTCATTTGTCACAAATAACCCCAAAATAATAATAAATTTACTTTTGGTACTGGCAGCATGTTTGTTGCTTCCCTTTGCAGTCTTATTATAAACCTCCTTATTGAGTAGTATGTATGTTTAAAAGACTTTCTCTTTGCGTATGCTGAGCTCTACTTTGCTACTTGAACTCTGTGAGTGATTCAGGAGATGGCAATTCAGATGTGTCAATTCAAGAAAAGACCAAATTCCTACATCTTTTCTCAAAACATTTACTTGAATTTCCAGAATTCTTTCAGCTTTTAGAGGATTAGACAGTCCTAGGATATTCGGGAGTGTCCTTGAATGGATATATTAGTGGTTAAAAGATTGGAAATGTAGCAAGGCTTAAATGGTTGACCTTCAGAAAAGTGAGAAGTCATGGTAGGGTTCCACAGCAGGGATACTTGGACACTTGCTGTTGTCATGATTTCAGCCCACCCAGCTGGCAACAAAGAGCCATGCAGCTACTTGTTCGTTCCTACCACCCTTCTTTTGGGGATGGGGACTAGAAAATATAACAAAAGGCTTAAGAATCAAGACTAACAGCAGGGAGGGCTCACTCACAACTTGTGGTCACGAACCAAAACCAGAGTCAGCTTGGGGAGAAACACAGTAATTTAATTTAAACAACAAAACCACCACCAATTTACCAATCAGATTAGAGTAGGATAACAAGAAAATCCAACCAGATCTTAAAAACACCTTCCCCCCACCTCTTACTTCTTCTTAAGCTCAGCTCTGCTCCCAGTTTTCTACCTCCTCCTCCGGAGTGGCATAGAGGGGTGGAGAGTGGGGCTTTATGGTCAGTCCATCATGCATTGTCTCTGCTACTCCTTGCTCCTCAGGGAGAGGACTCCTCACAGTCTTCCCCTGCTCCTGCATGGCGACCCTCTCATGGCAGACAGTCCTCCATGAACTTCTCCAGCATGACTCCTTCTTACAGAATTGCAGCTCTTCCCAAACTGCTCAAGCTTGAGTCTCTCCCATGGGATGCAGTCCTCCCAGTGATGGACTGCTCTGGCATGGGCTTCTGTCAGTGTCACAGCATGTTTCAGACACGGTCCTCTGCACCAGCATGGGGTCCTCTGTGGGCTGCAGTTAGGATTCTGCTCCATCATTAATCATCTCGGATTGCAGGGGGTCAGCCTGTCGCATCACTGTGGAGTGTGAAGGAATCTCTGCCCCAGCACATCTCTCCCCCTCCTCCTTCACTGACCTTGGTGTCTGCATGGTTGCTTCTTTCACGTTCCTGTCCTCTCTATACAAAGAACTCCCCAAACAAAAGAACTCATCCAACAGATTATTCACCTCTTAAATATGTTTATCAAAGAGGCACTGATTGCTCTGGCCTTGACCAGAGGTGAGATGGACTTGTAGCTGTGGGAGACTCTTGAAGCTTTGCACAGGAGACCCTCCTGTAGCAACCCCCTACAAAGAAGAGGGGGAATATCTAAAGAAGTATCTTTTGAGCAACCTTAGATTTTTTTTGTTACAACATTGTCAGTATCCTCATGGAAAGAACAGGATAATAGTCCAAAACTTGTACTAAGCTATTTAGTTGTTGGATGACATCATGGAATCACAGAATATTAGGGATTGGAAGGGACCTCTAGAGATCACCTAGTCCAAACCCTCTGCCGGAGCAGGATCCCTTAGGGCAGCCACACGGGAGCATGTCCAGGTGGGTTTTGAAAGTCTCCAGAGAAGGAGACTCCAGCTGGGCTGTTGACCATGTCACCCTGTTGGTGGAACAGCCCTTAATTCTCTTGAGGTGATGTTTCCCCATTGAGTCCTGCCACCTCAGAAGTCCCTGGTTTGTCTCTGTAAGACTTTAGCTGTGCTGCCATGTCCCCAGCCTGCCTCAGAGTAACTGCTTGAAGGTCTTTAGTGGCATCCTGTCCCTCTAACACTGGTGTGCCATCCCACACCTTGTCACAGACAAGCCAGATATTGTTATGCCCCTCTCCCTTCATAACTAGATTAAAGCCCTGTTGATCAGCCCTGAAATCTCTTGGGCAAAGACTCTCTGCCCTCTTTGGGAGAGGTGACTCCCATTTGAGGCTGGCAAGCCTGGTGCTGTGTCGGCCATGCTGTTGTCAAAGAATCCGAAGTTGTGGTGGTGACACCAGCCACGGAGCCACGTATTAATAGACTGGATTCACCTGAATCTCCCAGTGTCACTGCCCATGACTGGAAGGAGAGAGGAAAATATAACCTGTACCCCAGTTTTGGGGTTGGACGAGATGAACTTTGAGGTCCTTTCCAACCTCTAACATTCTGTGATTCTGTGATTCCCTCACTGACCATCCCAGGGCCCTGAAGTCTCTTTTAATGGCGCTTGGACTACAGGTTGCAGTTTCATTTCCACCTACATGGAAGACCACTAACAGGTAAGAGTCTGAGGACCTGACCAGACTAGGAAGTTTCCGAGTGATGTCATTAACCCATGCTCTAGGGAGACAGCATACTTCCCTTTGCTGAAGGTCTGCCCAGCATGTTGCACTCTCAGTGTTGGACGTCTGTGACTTGTGCCCCAGGGAGGCAGCAGACTTCCCTGAAAAGATAGTTTAGTCTCTATTCTTAGGAATAGAAAATGAAATAGGAAACACTGTACCCCTGGGGAAACATGTTGTGTAAGCACGTGTCAAAATCATATGTGCTTCTTCCATGTCCACGCAGAAAATAACAAAAAGTTACTGAGAGGTCAAACAGAGTGAAAGGGTGATTCAGCAGGGTGATGTGTAAAGATATGAAATAGATCCTGTGCAAACAACAATTAATTTAGATGATTTAGGTGAGGAAATATGGATGTATGGGCTATAAAATAAGAGATGTGGAGAAGGTAGATGGGAATTGACCATCATCTTGAGTTCAAAAGCAGCTGACTACATTCACTGATGCATGGATAATCTCTGGCCTCAGTCATTATAAACTGCTTCATTACAAAGACACTATCACTAACGGATGATGCCTGAACTATGGAGTACCCAAAATGGGAGGAAGAGGTATCACTAAGTTTGTCCTATTCCATATGCTTTTTCTTAGGCGCCTGCTGTTGTCAAAGAGGATAACAGGCTAGGAACATCTTTGCAGTACAGCTCTTCAGATGTGCTGATTCAATCTGCCTGTATGTAGTTGTTCCACAGCTGACCCTTTCCAGCCAGTTGTGGTGCTGGCTTGTTTCTAGCAGTGGTCTTTTTTCACGCTCGTACATCAGCCTGAGAAGATGACAAAATAAGTCAGTCCTCTGTAAGGTGAAGCTGTCTTCTGGTGAAGCTGTCCTCTGCCATCTTGCCAAATCAGTTTTTGTGGTTAGAAAAGAAGCAGCAGCAAATAGTAGGCAGCCACCTTTTAACTGGCAGAAAGAAGGGATACATGCTTCTAGACTTGCTTCTAGAGTTTCCTTGTAGTAATGGTTGCTTTAGTCTTTCTCTCTGGTTTCTTAAGGAGCAGGTAGAAAAATAATGCTACCATTCCGATGTTGGAAATTCCAGTTAGGCTGGAAGAGGTGTACTTGCTTTTCAACAGTTCTAGAACAAAGATGTTCTTTTTCATAAAAAATCCTACTGACTCTGGCTGCCTATCAGTTTGACCATTAATCTGTTGTTATCAGAGGCCAATTTCATCTCTAGTAATCTACCAGTCCTCAGCCAGTTGTCTTACTGGTTTTTAGTAAGCTAAAGAATATATAATATCTGACCATATTCTTTACTGGTCTTAAGCACTTTGTTATTGTATTGGCTGATACTGTGTGAAAATGGTCCTCAAACTGGAGAACATTTGCTTTGATATTTGTTCTGAGGAGGAGGTTTTACACAGTGTAGGAGAGCTAAGTGTTCTTCGCTTCATACTTTGTCTAGAATGGTGCTAGGAGGATTCCAAAAGCTCTCTGTCTGCTGAAAGATAAAGAATTGGGAAAAATCAGAGAAAAGAAGGGGAAAATTAGCACATTTCTTATTTGGTGGGGTTTGGGTGTTTGTTGGGGGTTTTAATGGTGTTTATTTATTTGTAAGTAGTCGTTACAAGTTTGTTATTACAAACAGGAAAGTAGAAGATATTTTTAGACAAGAATGAGACTTGCATATGTTGCCTAATTGACAGGTAGGATTTTTATTTATTTATTTATTAACAGTATCTGGCTCTTAGAATTTTCTTCACCTTTTACTGAAGTATTCAACAACTTTTTTGCCTCAGTCTTCACTGGCAGCCACTCAAACCACACCCCCCAAATCACAGAAGGTGTCGGCTGGGTCTGGGAGAGTGAAGAACCACCCAGGGTAGGAGCAGATCAGGTCCGGGAACACCTGGAGAACCTGAAGGTGCACAGGTCCATGGGACCTGATGAGATACATCCACGGGTCCTGAAGGAACTGGCGGCTGAAGTTGCTGGGCCACCAGCCATCGTATCTGAGAGGTCCTGGCAGTCTGGTGAGGTTCCCGCAGATTGGAGAAGGGGGAACATAACCCCCATCTTTAAAAAAGGAACCAAAGACAACCCGGGGAGCTACAGAGCAGTCAGCCTTACCTCTGTGCCAGGCAAAATCATGGAACAGATTCTCCTGGTAGCTGTACTGAGGCACATAAAAGATAATCAAGTGGTTGGTGACAGCCAACATGGCTTCAAGGGGCAAGTCATGCCTGACTAATTTAGTGGCCTTCTACGACAAAGCTACAGCGCTGGTTGACACGGGAAAAGCAATGGATGTCATTTTCCTGGATTTGTGCAAGGCGTTTTGACACTGTCCCACATGACATCCTTGTCTCTAAAATGGAGAGACACGGATCTGACAGATGGACCACTCGGTGGGTAAAGAGCTGGCTGGATGGTCGCACTCAAAGAGTTGTGGTCAATGGCTCCATGTCCATGTGGAGACCAGTGACGAGAGATGTTCCTCAGGGGTCTGTTCTGGGTCCAGGGCTGTCCAACATCTTTGTCAGCGACATGGACGACGGCATTGAGTGCACCCTCAGCAAGCTTGCCGACGACACCGAGCTGTGTGGTGCCGTGGACTCACTTGAGGGCAGAGATGCCATCCAGAGGGACCCTGATAGGCTGGAGAAATGGGCCAGTGCAAAGTGCCGGAGCTTCAACAAGTCAAAATGCAAGGTCCTGCACCTGGGTTGGGCCAATCCCAGGCACAAACACAAACTGGACACAGAGTGGGCTGAGAGTAGCCCTGAAGAGAAGGATTTGGGGGTGTTGATAGACGAGAAGCTCAACGTGAGCCGGCAGGGCGCTCCTGCAGCCCAGAAGGCCAACGGCATCCTGGGATGCATCAGGAGAAGCGCAGCCAGCAGGGCAAGAGAGGGGATTCTCCCCCTTTACTCTGCTCTTGTGAGACCCCACCTGGAATACTGTGCCCAGTTCTGGTGTCCCCACCAGAAGAGAGGCATGGAGCTGTTGGAGCATGTTGAGAGGAGGCCACAAAGATGATCCAGGGACTGGAGCACCTCTGCTACGAGGACAGGCTGCGGGAGCTGGGATTGTTCAGTCTTGAAAAGAGAGGATTTCGGGGGGACCTAAGAGCTGCCTTCCAATACCTGAAGGGATCCTACAGGAAGGCTGGGGAGGGACTTTTGACGAGAGCATCCACTGATAGGACAAGGTGAAATGGGTTTAAGCTGAAGGAGAACAGATTTAGATTATGTCTTAGGAAGAAATTCTTCAGTGCGAGGGTGTCAAGACTCTGCAATAAATTGCCCAGAGAGGCTGTGGCTGCCCCCTCCCTGGAGGTGTTCAAGGCCAGGTTGGACAGAGCCTTGAGTAGCCTGATCTAGTTGAGAGGTGTCCCTGCCCGTGACAGGGAGGTTGGATTAGATGATCTCTGAGGGCCCTTCCAGCCTGGGCCATTCTAGGATTCTGTGATTATGATTCTATGATTTTATACAAGTTGTGACTGTTTGCAGAAGGGGAAGGTAAAGGCTTAGGAAGATAACATCAGCTGGCAAACAGACTGACAGAAATAGGATTGAGTCTGTTGTTTTCTGGATCTCTGTTCTTGGGCAGTGTACCCTCTTCTGATGAACTGGGTACTACATAGTACTACATCTGGCAGCTGAGTTTTTACTGTAGCATTCAGAGTGAATTAAACAGGTCCACTCAGAGAAGAGGATTGCTGTAGGTAACCAGTTGTATTGCTTGAACAACTTTGGTTTTGCCAGATCTTTACTCTCAAGGGAGAAATTTCTATACCATAATTAAGCAGTGTGAAGCAAAAGTAATTTCAAACACAAAAATGGACTTGAGAATAAACAATTCAGCTCTAATTATACGTAATAGTGTGTTCTTATAAGCTGGAATGTATTTTGCGCATGGAGGATACAGTGGAGGGAGCTGGTATTACGTATGAATGAAAACTTGCACAGTTTTACCCAAACCCTGTGAACTGTCTCCTGCAGATGAGCTGTAGCATTATGATAGTTAGCTTTCTTCAGCTACGCTTATGGAAGAAACCAGTGTTTGGTCTGACTGTTTGCTTTAGCGGTAGGTGTCTCAGTACTAGATACAAAGCCAATAATCATTTAGAATGGAGTTCGGTGAACAGAAGATATGTTCTGCCTAAAATTTAACTAGATATGTTGTGTATATAGTATAGCACAAAGCAAAATACATTTGGTATCAACCTTGCTGAGAAGGTAGTGTCATAAATGTGGAAATAAGCCATCTGAGAATGCAATATCTGGAATACCTTTGCTGTCCAAACACAGCAGTAGAACAAGCTTTAACTCAGTGTTTCTGAAGCTCAGTCTTACTCCTCACACCCTTGCAACAACGTGTGTGTCAAATCATGCACTTCTCTGACCCAGTAGGAAGAATTCATTGTGAGGTGAAAATTAATGTACCCCAAAAGAACCGTTGACAAAGATCTCTGCTGATCCTTAGTGCTGAAATAAGGTTGTCAGGAGTAAGCACAGCTCTCAACAGTACAAAGTTGTTAGATTGGCTCTGTTGCCTTATTGCATCACAGTTTCACTTGTAACTGTGTGTTTCCAGAAGTGGGAGTCCCAAAAGCACCAGGAACTGTGCATAATTATTATCTTTGCTGTGGTGTAATACATCTTCACTGCAAGATAATGAAGTTGGAAGGCAAGGAGGGTGGGCAGAAGGGGGCATGCTAAAGACACTCCTGAACTTTGCAGAGCTTGCCACCCCAGCCCTGAGCACTAGCTGAACCTGAGCAAAGGGTATCTTGGCAATAAGGATTCTCTAGTCAAATAACAAAATAAATGCCCAATATGACTTGTGTTTTAACGTTTCAGGTAAGTACAGAAGTAATGACTACCAGAAACAGAAAAATTTCAGTCGTTGTAACATCTGGAAATTTTCGCTTCAGTTGAAGGGCTAAAAGTATCTTCTGTATTTGCTGTGAAGAGTCCACCAAAACTTGTTGTTGTCATTTCCAGTCTGCTTATCATAACTAATCTTTTAGAAACATAGAGTGTTTTAGGTTGGAAGGGACCTTTAAAGGTCATCTAGTGTCACCCCCCTGCGGTGAGCAGGGACGTCTTTAACTAGGTCAGGTTGCTCAGAGCCCCATCCAGCCTGACCTTGAGTATCTCCAAGGATGGAGCCTCCACCACCTCTCCGGGCAACCTGTGCCAGGGTTTCACCACCCTCACTGTAAAAAATGTATTCATCATATTTAGTCCAAATCTGCCCTTTTCAGTTTAAAACCATTACTCCTTCTCTCATCACAACTGGCTCAACTAAGAAGATGAGCTTGGGGTACAACCATCTTATGACACCCTGCAAAAAAAACTTCACACTAGCAAAGCTTTTTGATCACAGAGAAATAAAAGGGGAAGAACAGAAAAGAGAACATTTCCAAACTTGTTTTTATAGTATCTAATTATAATGTCTCACCACCCTTATAAAAAATGTCTTCCTTATATTGATTCTTTATCTACCCACTTTAAAACCATTGCCCTTTGACCTGTCACAGCAGGTTAAGCCCTCTTTAAGTACTGAAAGGCTGCAATAAGGTGTCCCCAGAGCCTTCTCTTCTCCAAGCTGAGCAAACGAAACACTCTGAACCTTTCTTCATAGAAGTGTTCCATCCCTCTGATCATCTCTGTGGCCCTCCTTTGGACCCACTCCAGGAGGTCTGTGTCTTTCCTGTGCTGAGGACTGTGGTGTTGGGGACAGAACTGCAGGTGAAGTCTCATCAGAGCAGAGGGGCGGAATCGCCTCTCAGTCTGCTGGCCATGCTTCACTTGGTGCAGCTCAGGATGCTACTGGCCTTCTGGACTGGAAGTGTGCATTGGTGGCTCATGTCCAGCTTTTCATCCACCAGCACCCCTAAATCCTTCTCTGCAGGGCTGCTCACAATCTCTTCACCCACCCCAGCCTGTACTGATACCAGGGATGACCCCAACCCAGATGTGGGACCTTGCACTTGGTGTCATTGAATCTCATGAGGTTCACATGGGCCCACTTCTCCAGCTTGTCCAGATTGCTGTAGATGTGCTTCAGAGATGTCAGCTACACCACTCAGCTCAATGGTGTGGTTTTCTGGGTCCCCTTAATGAAACTGACATACCTGTCAGGGTTAGTGACTGAAAAGGCTATTAAGTCAAAAACCTTTTATTTTGCCTTCCCTAGCATTTTAAGAGGCCCGCGATTTTTGAAGTTAGTTCTTACATCCTGACAACTGAAATTAATTTGAAATTCCAAAGAACTGAACCAGTTCTTCTAGCATTGCATGAGCATATCACAGAATCAGTGAGGTTGGAAGGGATGTCTTGAAATTGTCTAATGCAACCCTCCTGCTCAATCAGGGTCACCATGAGCAGTTTGTCCAGGACTGTATCTGGTCATGTTTTAATAACAGATGCTCTATAGCCTTTCTGGGCAACCCATTCCAGTCCTGTTCCTGTCCTATTCCAAATTCCCAGTTTGCATGCGGTTTGGCTGAAGTCCTTTAACATGTCGTTTTGGCACAGAGGGTAAGAACTTAGGTATCACAGCTTCACGGGAAACACAATTGATTGCATACTGGACTAGATGCTATAAAAGCTGGAGTGGATCCCAAGGATAAGCTATAGCCAGATGACATAAGGGGCTTCCACAGCCTTGTAAGGAAAAGCTCTTTACTGTTTCTGATGCCACTGTGTGCAGTGGAGATCTTTGGCCTTTCAAGAACATTGCACAAGTCTGTTTTGTTGGGGTTTTTTTTGCCCTCCAGAGTTTGCAGGCATATTGAATAGCTCAGTAGCTTAAATTTTGTCACTTTCAGAGGCAGCTGCTTGGAAGAACAGGGGGTAGTAGAGCATTAATGTTGAAGCAGCATCTCACCATTGCCTTTGGAGAGCCTACTGCAGAATTACTGGCAGAAACAGGAGGACCTGGAGTTGTAGGGGCTGCCTCTGGCAGAGAAAAGATGCCGTGAGCCATTTATACGGCTGCAAAGTACTGCTCATCGAGACCAGGAATACCTTCCTCGCTTCTTTGAGCTCCAGCTTGCTGGGACTTGAACTTCATGCACTGCTGAGGAAAGTCAAGTAGATGAGAACTGTCATCACACCGAAGCATTTACCTAAGATGCACGTCAACAACAGGTGTCTGTTCTGAAACGTGGCTCACAAGTGAAGCTCTTTGCTTATAATTAAAAGTTTTCTATAGTGTTGTACATTCTTGAAGGTGTCTTGACCATAGCACTGTCTGGAGGATTCTGTTGCACCTTGAACATTAACTTGTATGCAGGAAATAGTAGCCTAATGATGTCCACGTGAGCTTCTTATACTGAAGTAACTGAAACAGCTTACTGAAATAGAATTTTTTGTGTCTCTAAATGTTTTGCTCAGTCTTTGCTTACAGTCTTTTCAAAACACTTCAACACCTAGAAAACCTTAGAGCTATTATTGGAGTTAAGAGGCTTAAGGGTCTCTAAGGATCTTCTCTCTTTAGTCTGCTGCCAGTCTTTAGTGCGTAGGGTTTAATAGTACCATCAGCTAAAATTTATTCTTCTGTGTTGCAGTGCTAGTTAAAAAGAGCTAAGATGAAGGGTGCGTAAAGTTAGACCTCTGCAACCAGCTTCTTTCAGAATGAACTGCCATACATTGCAACGTAGCCTTCTCAGTCAGATTGTTGTCCTGATACGCCAAGTATTTTCTGGAGTTAAAAGTTTCCTTGGCTGGTCATTTAAACAAATTCGTCAATCCTGTGCACAGATATTTGGGACACCCTTACCAATTTGTCTGTATCTAGGATGTCATTACTTGCCAAGGTAGTGTGCCCTGATTTTTTTTCTTTGGGCCATTTGATACACTTAGTTCTCTTGACTGTATTTCAAAGCCCTTGCAAGGCTTTGGTAAGTTTCTGCTTATTTTGTTAATCAATCTCATTTCTTCACCTGTAGTTCAAGAGGCACAGTAGTTTTCCTGATACCAGAGGGCACAGATGTAGGTTCTTCCCATCATTAATCATGAAAGTCATCTTTGGTCCTTCTAGGTTGCATGGCCAGGCTTTGTTTTGTCATCTTTTATGTCAAGTGGACTAACAGAGATGCTTAATAACTTTGTGAATGCACCACTGTATACAGTTTGTTTCTATTTTATGCTATAGTAGATACGTTTTCTTTAGTGAGCAGATGTCTACAGGACGCTACCTGTCTCCTCTTCCCGAATAAAAGGGAATGTTTCCTTGGTTTAGTTTGCTTACTTGGAAAGACTCGAGGCTTAAAGCTTCAGAATCATTCACATGAATTCAGGAAGCAGAGGGTTGCTGGATAGGTTTGTTTGCCTTTTCGTGTCTTGTTGCAGAAAATATTACTACTTTGGTTTCCACTGAAAAAGAAGGATTCAGACATGCCACCATGAATGCACGAGAATTTTCTGATATGGTTAATATTTTCTATATCTGTGAAAACTGTTTCCTTTCTTTCAATTTTAGATAAACATGCATGCTAGTGTTCATGAAAGTTGGCAAGCCCTGTGCCCACAAACAGTTTGATAGCCTGCTTTTGCACCAGTCTAGACAATCTAATGCACAGCAAGTACATGGAAACGCACTTGTGTAGTAACCCTTAAGTGTTTTTGATGATGCTCTTAACTCAGATCATCAGGTGGCGATTTGGACTGAATGTGAAGAGGTGCACATAGGAGAAAATGGCTGAGTTTTCTTCTTTTTTTTCAGTGTATTGTAACTAAATGTTCTTGTCCTGTTGATATTATCTTGGTAATGAATGGTATTTATTCTTGTTTTGTAATATATTACTTAAAATCTTACTCATTATGCTTCTGTTGTATGTTGCTAAGACAGAGCAGCAAAGAATGACTTCAGCAAGGTTTATAAAGTTCTGGTGGGTATGGGCGTCAATATCATAAAGGTAAATGTCACCTCTGAGTATTAATAGATGTAACTGAAGTATTCAATGTTTGTTCATTGATCTGCCTCTGAAAAAAGTTCATTGATCTTCGGTGTGATGTGCGCCCAGGAGACTGATGAGGATTGTTTCCTCTGAGGAAGGAACACCAAGGTGGAGGTTACATAAACCTTAATAACTTTCTTGTCAAATGATTTGGGTTGGAAGGGACGTCAAGAATCATCTAGTTCAAACCCCTCTGCCATGGCAGGGACATCTCCCACTAGATCAGATTGCTCAATGCTCCATCCAGCCTGACCTTGAACACTTCCAGGGATGGAGCAGAAGTTATTCTTGCTTTGAGACTGAGAGTTTTTTGTTATCTGAATTTGACGTAGATATTCCTGCTAAGCTGTGGTTAGGTTGATCTGGGTTGAAAATGCTTAGCTTCAGTAAGTGAAATGTTGCTGTGAGCTTGTTTCTACGGTTCTGAAATGGTGCTTTCAAGGTTGTGACTTCAGAATATGTGAGATCTTTATTACTGAACTTGGCAAAGGGTGGAGATATGTCATCGGGTGGTTTTGGTTAGAAGGGACCTTAAAGATCATCTAGTTCCCAGCCTTGTTGAACTTAATGAGGTCTGCACAGGCCCACCTCTTCAGCTTGTCCAGGTCCCTCTGGATGGCATCGCTTCCCTCCAGTGTGTCAGCCACTCCACAGAGCTTGGTGTCATTGGCAAACTGGCTGAGGGTGCACTGGCTCCCACTGTCTGTCATCAACAAAGATGTTAAACAACGCTGGTCCCAATACCGACCCCTGAGAAACACCACTTTTCACTGGTCTCCCGTTGAACATCAAGCTGTTGACTACAACAGTTTCTTATCCGCCAAGTGGTCCGTCTGTCAAATCCTCGTCTCTCCGATTTAAAGACAAGCATGTCTTGGGGGACATGTCAGATGCTTTGCCCAAGTCCATGTAGGTGACCTCAGTTGCTCTTCCGTTATCCGCTGACACTGTGACCCCATCACAGAAAGCCACCAGATTTGTGAGGCGCAGTTTGCCCTTGCTGACGCCATGTTGGCTGTTGCCAGTCACCTCCTTATTTTCTGTGTGTCCTAGCATAGTTTCCAGGGGGACATGTGGACTGTCAGAACACCCCTAGTCTGGAGGAGGCTGTGGATGTAGTTCAAAATGGCCTAACTAAATTGTTTTGTTAATTTTAGAACTTTTTTTATCTGCACAGCAGCAGATAGCCTTTACAACACTGCCTGACAGGTGTCCTCCTGCTTCCGAAGTGTACAAACAATCCCCCTTCCCTCAGTAAACTGAGACAGAACCTTTTGGTTTTGATGTGCTTACCCGTGTGGCAGTTCGGTGGGGTTAATGTGCAAAAGACCAGTGTTTTGGAGTGTGTCGTCATATTCTGGTCCTTCTAAAAGAAAAGAGGAACTATATTTCTTTGGAAGCAAGTCTGTATAAAATGCATATATTAGATATTTGCTGTGTACTGATGTAGTCATATGTGTTTCAGAATGGAGGAGGAAACATTGCAAGAAACCCTGTAGCAACTGCCTCAGGCTTAGTTCCCTGTGGTTGTCCACTTCAAAGTCTGTATAAAATGCATGTTACAAAACTTTATTTGGCATAATTATTTAGACTTTGAGGTGCAACTGATCATTTACTCTGCTTTTTGTTTTCCAAGGTGGAAAAAGTTCATAGGGGTGATCAGATGGATGGGCTGCTTTATCCTGCTAAGAAGATACCACCAGTGGCAAAAAGTGATACAGAGCAAGAAAAGGCATCTCAGAATGTTACCTCTGCAAAAGCAGACCCGTTGTTAAAACCAACTGCGGGGACGACACCTGCATCACTTAGTAGTGACTTCAAGCAGAAGGTTGTTAACATCTTGCTGAAGTATTCCAGCGGTCTTTGGGCGAATGCACTTCCCAAATTGTACCAAGACACTTACCAAGTAAAATTTCCAGAAGATATTCTAAATAATCTGGAGTTGCTCTCGGATGTATGTGTCGTGGACTACGTATCTGAAGTCCCGAGGAAGGCCATCCTCTATGCTAAACCGCAAAGGCGCGTTGATGAAAGCCCGAACGTCGCTGAGAAAGTGCAGAGGCCTGATGGTGTGAAGGCTGCAGCTGAACAACAGTTTGAAGAATCCAGGGACCAGTATCCAGAGAACATTACTGTTCCTCCTCTAATCATTCCTTCAGAAGGATCTGTGTCTGTCATGGTGTTAGAACTGAAAAACACTAATGAGGTCCTGATTAGGCAAGTTTCTGCTTGAGAACCTTTTTTTTTTTTTTTGCTTTATTTATAGATCCACATATTTATAGTGTGCAGATTTGCCGTGACAAGAACAGGTGAATGGGAGGTTGCAGGACTTTGTTATTGACTTACTTTGATAATGAAACTGAAGAATCTTTTTGTTTGTTTTTAAACTAAACCTAATAGAACACACAGTAGTATTCACATATTGCTGCAATACTTAGTAACATATTTTTTACTTCTGTAACTGGCTTGGTACTAACTAGGTGTGACTTGACTGTGTCCAGATTACACTCAAGTTTTCACTTTTGTGCCGGGTGAGCTTCCATCCAGCAGTAAACTATTAGTGCTTCTCCGTTTGGTTGCTCATCAGCCCAGCCTGAAAGGACAGTGTCAGAAGTGGACTGTGGTTGCAGTCTTACAAGTTAGCGTACTGTTCCAGGAAATACCATGATACCCCTTCTGTACTTCATGGTTAGGATAAAACTCACAAACCCTATCAGTTCTTTAAAACTTAACAAAACAGCCAGTCAACTAAAAAACTCCAAACATTTTTTGAGGAGGATATTTCATTTTGAAAATTACTTCAAATCGAGCCTAATCCTAGACAGTTTTCTATGTCACTCAAAAGGATGGACTGAGCAACTCTGTGGTAATATACTGTATTAATAGCTCTCTGCTTTTGCCCCCTAGTTTCTGCAGTTTCAGCTTTTATTAGAGAGTTCCAGTCATTTTAGAGGTGCTGATTAGCATCAAAATAAGTATGTGTGCAGTTTCGTTAGAGATTATTTTAGTACGAAATTAATACCGTGTTCCTCGTTGCTGGTTGGCAATATTCAACACACTAGCCTTAAAGCTAAAACTTGGATACTTTTTTTCTCTATAGCTATCGGTAATGTATTGAAATACTCAACCTTGAACTTTCTTATGTATTAATCCACTGTTTTGTTTCCCTGGAGTCATGGAATTTTAGTGGCTGACAATCTCTGTAGTGAAGATCACTGTACTTGGGGGTTATGAGAGAAATTCTCGTTTGAGAATGTTGTTGTCTTTGTTTTAGCTGCTAGCAGCTGGTCTTGCTAGCAGAACGTGGTTTTCAGGCAGGAGTCTTCATCTGTCATTAGCATTTGTGCTGTCTCTGGCTGGACAAGTCAATCGTTTCAGTGGAGAAGATAGAGCTGAAATCTGTGAGACTAAGCTTAGAAAAAGAAATCACAGGAGTAAGAAGTACATCAAAAACAGAGAAGCTTTATGTTTTAGGTTGTTCCTATGAAAGCTCTCTTTCAATTTAGTCTAAGACATGAAAGATGAGGGGGATGAATAGTGCTAGGGAAGACAGGGAATTTAAAACATGTTATCATCTCTACACGGAGAGATGGAAACAGGCGTGATGCGTATTGCATGTTTTGTTGGGAAGAGTAGGAACAAGTTAGCTTCTGGTTTCATTTCAGTTTGCTATGCAGCTGGGACTTAACTCTGCAAAACTTTTTACATCTCGCTGTACACCTTTTAATTCTGCCAGCACTGATAACTTGCTGTATATGTGGAGTGACATATATTAGCTTTCTAATCTGTTGTTTTAAGTATATTCCCACTAATGATTTGGGGGAATGCTTTAGGTCCCACGGACTAAACTGCCTGTGACACTGCTGAACTCAGGGTGGTGGTGTTAAAGCTTCCCTAAAGCAGTACTTCCCAAATTTTGGACTGTGGTTCTTGGACAATGTTAAAGGTTCTGAGTTTGTCGGCTACTCGTAGGTACATTGTGGTGATCAGTGGTTTCTTGGCTGTATGTGCAGAAATGACTGCGTAGGGTTATCAGTGCACTTCCTGGGCAAGATCATTTATCTTCAAGATGAAGAGAATTCATTCTCTGAAGGCAATAATTTTTTGCCACTACAAGAAAATGTTCGTGTAGATGTATAGGAAGGAAATAATGCATGGAGTCACTGCATGTACTAGCAGATGCTTTCTCCTGGTCTGCACGGGAACTGTGTAGCAGCTATTGGTTGATGTTGATTTTTGCAGGTCAATGAAACTTGATTTTGCAGGTCAATAAAACTAAGGTTCCTGGGAATGGATAATACTGTCCTAGTATCTGGCATATGTCCTGGTATTTGAGGTTTTGTTTTGGGGCCCTGTAGCACTTTTGTGCTGAAAACATACCTTTGACAGTCTTACAAGGAATGGGTGTACTTTGAGTGGGAGAGAGCAAGAGAAAGAGGAGAACAAACTCTTCAATTGCAGTAATTAAGACACAGACTGAGGGTTTGGTGCTGATTCACTTTTGAAACATGGTATAATTCTGTAAGAATTCTGATATAGCTGGAAGGAAGGTGAGGTAAGAGAAGCATTCCCAGGTATTTGCTGCACGTCTGCAGCAGTGTGACAGAAGGCAGGTATGTGCTACAGCTCAGATTTTATTTTTTTCCTCTTTTGAATAAAAGAAATATTTTTTTTATTGTTGAATATTTTTCAAATAGGCAATTCTTTTTTAATAGACAAAATTCTATAGCTTGTTTTAATACGGAAGCATAATGCTCTTTACCTTTCACAATGGAGCAGCGAGCTTTAATTGACTTGTGAATCAGTTCTAATTGAGACTAAGAGTGATGCTCAATACACACGTGCAGCATTTGGCCGCCTACAAATAGATTAGTCTTTAAGAGAGTTTTCTGAGGTTGCTTTCCAAGATTCTTTTCCAAGGAATCTGAAAAATAATTTTTCAACTGTCTTTTAGCAGCCAAAAATTTCTTTGCGATGATGCTCATCTGTTAACCAGAAAGCAGTGAGTGAGACAGGAAATTCTGAAAGATTCTTCTACTTTCTGTTAAGATTATCTTACTCTCTTTTAAGTATCTTTGTGAAACAAATATTAAGAAATAACTTCTAAGTAGCAACTGTTGTCCCACTCTGTGTGTTAGGAAGCGAAAGGGTTCTTACACAGGAACAGAAGGGCTGTGATTCTGAAAAGCAGTGTGTAGCTGGGTGATGAGGTACCAGCGTGTGTTTAGGAAAAGGAAGGTTCCCCTGGTTGTTATCAGATTCAGCTTAATCTCTATAACAAAGTTGGCATAGTATGTCACAGGACAGTGTCTGCCCTAATACTGGGCGTACAGCAGATCTCCAACAGAAATGTAGGTTTTTGTAAGGTGATGATCTGAACTGTGTGACAGAAATGAGCAGTGTTAATCACGCTGTGAACAAGTTACGAGACTCGCTGCTGATGCAGATTTGGGAATAAGTTTTCTTCCGGTCTGCTCGTATTTGACTTGTTTGTAAAGAAACATTCAGAACTTCCCATTTGGAGTTTTCAGTAAGCTTACATGCTTTGTTAAAGAAGGTATGTGCAACACAAACTGCTTCGGTATGAACCATTAAACCGATAGCCTAATACCAGGATTGTTCTGCAGGCTGAGGGTAAACAGGACGTGGTTTGGCAGCTAATTTGAAAGGTTATTAGATGCCTTGTTTTTGATCAACCCTTAGGAGAAACCGGTTAAGCTGGTGTTTGCTAATGACAGAGCAAGTTCAGAGATGACAAACTAGTTTCCTTTTGTATTTGATCCCAGAAACTACTCTGCTCTTGTGGTCATGTTGCTCTGTGTGGTTATAAAAATCAATTACAAGCTCCTACTAAAAATCTAGCTGAGTGTGCTAGATTATACACTCCTGGAACACATTTAGCTGTCAATAAAATTACTAAATTTTGTGTCAGTGACTTTTCTATAGCGCTGTTCATGGGAAAGTAGTTTGGATACTGATGTGCCTAGAAAATGTGTGTGTCCATAATTTACTCATATTCATATATGCGTACAGATATTCTTAGGTTTTTATTCAGCTTTCTTGAAGTTGCATCCTAACTGTTGTGTTTTTTGGGGTGTTTTTATTTGTAAAACACTGTAGGTATGTGGGCAAAGATTATTCTTCTGCCCAGGAACAAATGGAAGATGACATGAAAGCATACTACACTCAGAACAGTGCAGTGTCATTAGCTCAATCTCTGAGCGTTGGGCAGCTTGTTGCAGTACACGCTGAAGAAGATGCCTGGTTGCGTGCTCGTATAATTTCTCTAGAAGACGACAGAATAAAGGCAAGCAATTACTACTTTTGGCAGATGGAGAAAGGCTTGAAACAATCCTGTTCTTGTGTTACACAGTCAATTCCTAAATGTGCTGTACCAGCATTCACACCTTCCTTGACCTGAAGTACTTCTGGTTTTAGTTATGTGAGAAATTAAGGCTTTTTTTAAGTTACGTGATTGCCAAAATTAAGTACTCTTTCATTTTTATTCTCATAAATAGTTTGAACTTTTGTTTTGGGGCCCTGTAGCACTTTTGTACTGCAAACGTAGTTTTGACAGTCTTACGAGGAATGGGCGTACTTTGAGTGGGAGAGAGCCAGAGAAAGAGAAGAACAAAATTCACTTGCTATTAGATGTTGTCTGAAGTCGTGTACTGAAGTATCTGTTACGTGCACTAAACAGCAAGGCAGTGAGAAGGATGTATTTGTGTTCCCTTCCAGACAGATCTGGTATGCTGGGAGTTACCCATAGTGCACATTTTACTTAAACCCCTTTGAGATTATTTAACTCCTCTGTTGGACTTTTCCTGGGCCAAGCAGACTCTTCCTGCCATCTGCAATGAAACTATGACATATGGTAGAAATTCAAAAAAATTTCAGGCTTCTCAATGATTTTTTGCCTAGTCAGGCACTACCGATGCTTTTTTATATTTTGTTACTTCCCCCAGTTAGGTAACTTTTTACCCAGGTCTGCTTAACATATTTCTAAAGTTGATCTGTTTCATGAGTGTCTAAACAGTACATGTGTTAGAATTGAGGTTTTCCTGGAAGTTAGTGATATCCTTCTGCTGGAACTTGGAGGGGGATGTCAGAACTTGGATTTCATGAAAGATTACTGTGTTTAGAGAAGTGGCAAGGACATTGGTAGGAAGCTTGTCTCTAATTTTTCTCTACCACTAGCTGTCAGCTGAAAGAAGGCTACTGCTTTATTGCAGCACTTGCTGATCATCCTGACGCAGTGTTTAGACTCACTTCTCGTTGTTAGGTGTACAGATATTTTGTAGGATAGACTTTAGAAAAAAGTTGTAAAAAGTCCTGTCAAAGGTTTTTTCTCTTGCTTTAGCTCCAGCTGTTTCCCTACGGGTTTCCTGCATTGACTGTAGTATTTCTATTAAAGTTACTATGAGCGTAAATCAAAATCTCTTAATGCTGTAAAAACGAAAGCCAAACCACAGAGTGTCTCTTAAGTGTTATCTGACTTTCAAAATTTTACAGATAAAAAATGCTTTTTAATTACCTTTCTTCATGTGGTTTGAAGTAATATGTGCTTGGACTTTCCAGCACTGTTCCTATTAAGAGCTGGGATTCTGTGGAACAGTTGGGGAGAATGGTTTTACAGAGATCTTGAGAAGGCTTTCCCTGAAAACTCTGAATATTCAAACAGTGAAATAAACGTGGCATTAATGGCATTATATAGTACTAAATTAGTGAAAAGTGGTTTGGCTGTGGCTGCACAAAGAATATGGTAACTGAGCATTTTTCTCCAGGCTCAAGAAAATATGTTTACAATTATATTTATGATCTTAACGCTTTCATTTGCTTTTCCATCATCAGGTATACTATGTTGATCACGGCTTCAGTGAGTTTGTTGAAAGCAACAGTGTGTACAGGCTGCAGAAACAGTTCTATTTGCTTCCATTTCAAGCTGCAAAATGTAAACTGGCAGGTAAGAGAACACCAGTGCTGGCTGTACAGCTCGCTGTTACGTGATTCATGGATTGGAGTGTCTCAGTCTGGGAATTTTGATCCTTGTTTGCAGTAACTCTGCGTATGTTAGATTTTGTCCAAGACACCTCATCTAAGCAGACACAGGTAGGCATGGAAGGAAGGAGGAGGAACGAAGGAAGGACGTAAAGGAGAGTTTTAGAAAGAAACCTTGATATTAGGAAAACCTTGATATCCGGTGTCTCTGTAATGGAGCATAGCTGTTTCTGTACATAGCTTGAATGTCATTGTCCCTGCAATACATGTGAACCTAAAGAAATAAAAGGAGATGTTTGCTATTGTGTGAAGCAATGTACTAGCACAATTTGTTTCCCCGCAAATGAGGCACGCCTGTTGTGGCTAGGTCAGGCAATATTCCTAAATATGATCCTACTTAGTTATTTTCACGTATTTCAGCACTTGCAGGCTTCCTAGACTCTGCTGGAAATTGTTTACCTTCCTAGAACTGGTAGGCACTTCTAACTTTTAAAAAATACTTTATTTCAATATTTAAAATTTCCATGAATGAGCTTTTGTTTATTTAATACTTGCAGGCAGTCCATTTTTCTCTACACATTTGCCTCCACTCTTTCTGAATAGTATCCTTTTTCCCTTAAGATGGCTTTCTGAATTAAAAAGGTGGAAACTGAGCAGAATGTGAGTAGGGGTGCAGTACAACTTTATGGCTGCATCCTGATTCTTGGAAAGGTTCCTCCTGCAAGCCCAGAGTGGTTATTATTTTTCCCTTTGAATTCAGTGGTACATAAAATGTATGGTGTGTCTTACAGGACTGGAAGTCTTCTGTGATGATCCTGCCCTAGTAAAGACTGTGGAATCGCAGACATGCTCCAAGATATTTGCTGTGGAAATACTGGAAAAGAGTGATATTCCTCTTCTTGTTCTCTATGATACTTCTGGAGAAGATGATATCAACATCAATGCTACTTGTCTGAAGGTGTTGTATGACAAGTCCCTTGAACTGCACCTGCAGGTACTATTTTCCTGTTTCCTTCTTAATTTATTAAAAATTTTTCACTGCTAAGGTCTTGAATGGATGAAAAGCAGTACTCAGAAATACGCTAAGCTTTTGTTGGGGGGGGGTTTCCCCCTTTCTTGTCAAAATCTTACCATTGCAGGTAGACTCACTCTACACAAATGTCAGAGTAACCAGTGTTTTCTCTGATGGAAGCCTGTATTGCCAAGTGCCATCTAAAGGCTTGTCCAGACTTTCTGAAATCTTGCAGAAGATAGAAGACTACTTCCATTACAAGGTACGCTTGATGGTGAGAGAAGTGGTGAAATCATGTAGCCTTTCTTCAGAGTATACCAGTCATGTTCATTGCACCTAAGTTCGAGGCAGCCGTAGACTATTCAAAAAGGCTGTAAATTCTCTTCATATTTTTTCCTGGGGTGCACTATGCAGCAGGAGTAGTGTCTTTTCGTCCTTTCTTGTTCACAAGCTGTGCCTAAGTTTTCAGTAGTTACTTATAACTTTCCTTGAATAGTTAGAACAGTAACAATATGGATTGTAATGGGAAGCTTTCAGTGGAGGCTGCGTCAGATATCTCTGTGGAGATACCGCCAGATTTTTTTTCTGTAAATTTTACTTACATGAAGGAGGTGAGGTGCATAAACAGCCTGGCCCACAACACCCCGTGCAAGATGACGATAAAAGCAACGTAACCAAGGTCTGTTCTTTTTAGCTTAGCTTCCCTGAGAACTGATGACTTTGATCTGATTTGCTGCATATCTTGTCTTTGTACTCTTAGCTTTTGAACGTTGTAGCAAATTTCAGCTGGAACTGGTGTTTTCAAAAGTCTTAAATTGCTTTAGGCATGTGGCAAAGAAGTGTGATATTTCACCATCCATTTACAGACGCATACAACAACCTTTACTAAAGAGAGTTTATGCGAAAGATAAGAAACCTTTAGAAAATCTAATTTGTACAACATTCAGCTGAGCCGTTGAGAATCAAACCATGACAAGCTGATCTTTGAAGGTCCTGTTAGAACTGCTACTCGTGAAACTACTTTATCAAAGTGATTTTATGTGTAGAAGTTGAGCTTTAGACTTGTTGTGGAATACAATATCCGTAAATGCTTTATACGGAACGTGTGTCAGTTACCAAGATGCAGTTTCAAGCAAGCTGTATGCTGAAGAAAGCATATAGGACCTTGAAAGGTTTAGCACCATAAAGACGAGCAGACGAGTATTTAAAAAATTCAGATTTTCTGGACAGAGTGTAAGTCAGGTTCTTGTTGCTCTCAGAGTGGGTCCTTGACATGCAGAATCTTTCAATATCAAACTGTATATGAGGATAAAGGAAGCAGCCTTGACTTTGCATTTTATCTCCAAGGTTTTTATTTTGCCTGAGAATTTAATGAAAACAAGGTGCTGATGCATCTTGAAATGGACTTTCTTCAGTATTCTTTAGTGTAGCCATTGTCTTGTTACGTTATTTAGGATCTTTATAACGAATTCACCCCCATGAAACTTTCATATGAGTCAGTATTAAGTTTGATTTATTAAATATTTCAACAGTTTATGTGTTCTAGAACATAAGGTAGGAGCTGCTTCAGTTGTCTGTACAGCTCTAAACTGCTCTTGCTTTTCAGAACATTAAAGTAATGGTGAGTGATTTCGTAGGCTATTTTTCCAAATCCGACTTTTTTCCTTGCCTCTGTATATTCTCTCAGTTTCTCTCTTAAGATACACAGCTTGGAATTCAAGCTTTATCGATTGGTGTAGCTTAAAACATTGCAATAAGGAATGCTTCTGAGACTGGAAAGAGACTTTATACGTGAAATAGGGGTTTTGCTTCCATGTGTGGCTTTTGAAATAGTTGAGAGGCAGGTACTAATAGCTCCATGCTTTTTCAACCTCTGTTTTTTTATTTGCAGCAGGCATCTGAGTTTAATATATCACTACCTTTCTGTGGCAAAATCTGCTTGTTTCCTTCCAAAGGAAAATGGGCACGTGTAGAGGTAAGAAGTACTCAAAGAACAGCTACACTTTTCCCACATAAAATCCCTCTTCTTTTTGTTCAGCTAAATCTGAATCCTTAGATTTCGTAAAACTTTTTGTAGCGTGTGTGTGACTGTTGTCTTTTTAACCTCAAAATGGTGCTCTTGATTTCTTCTTTCAGATAAGAATTATTCACACTAGACGGGCACTTGATGTGCAGTTCATGGATACTGGAACAGTTGCAACCGTAAAGGTGTCAGAGCTCAGAGAAGTCCCACCACAATTTCTGAGAGAAGTAATTGCAATACCTCCCCAGGTATTAGAGCTAACCTATGCTAGAGCTCTTGGCAGTGTTTGTAGTGTGTTACATCAAGGCTGATGTAATGAAATTTCATTTTGTTTAATAGCATTCAACATTGTAGTGTATTTCACTGTGTGTCTTTGCCTGAAGTAAATCCTAACGTAGTCTTGTGTACCAGCAGGATATGTGTGTGTAATAGTTCTGGTTTTGCGTGTTCTTCTCCCTGTCTTACGTTGTTGAATCTGTCAGCATAAGTGAAGTTTCTGTGAATAGGAACTTGTGAAATAGGTTCCATATTAATAAATTATACCTTGTACAATTAATTCTGTTCTTAGGCTATAAAATGCTGCCTAGCAGATCTGCCTCCTAACACGGGCATGTGGACTCCAGATGCTGTGCTGTGGCTGAGAGACACTGTAATGAATTGTCCTGAATTTAGCATGAAGGTAAATAGATAAAATGTCTATGTGACTTAAAATCTGTAGGGGTGTGTGTGAAGTCCATTGAAAAAACTCAGAAGCTTAAAACTAGAAGCTTAACCACACATCACAGTGATTTTTGTTATAGAAGTTTGAAAGTTTGTAGCCAGCTCTTGGACATAAATTCCGTACAAAATCCTTTTCCTAGGACATTTGGCATAAAACTTTCTAGCTTAAGGCTATTACAAGCTTCTCTTTTCCCATCAAGAATTTAGCAGCTTCCACATTAGCCTTTCACATTTTGCTGTCCCAGTCCAAATATGCAACTAGTTATTTTACCAGCTGATAAGAAAGAAACAGTTGTTAATGTTTCACCATATAAAATATGTCTATGTATATAGAATAACTGTTGAGTTAATCCTAAAGTATTTTTCTGTGAGCATGGCTCTTTCTCCCTCTGATCTTGGAAAGCAGCTTCATTTTTTGTTTGCTTTTTCTAATCCGATGTGATGCTATTGTACACTTAGAATTTCTGTTATCTTTGAGATAAAGTTAGTTTTGCTTGCAGTGTGTCCTATCCAGTTTAATTAACTGAAAACACCCTTTTAAAGGAAATCTGTTACTAGCTACAGACTAACCCAAGTTAATTTCCTTTTTAAAATCTGATTCCTGATACTGTCACAGCACTTGACCTTTTTGACTGTCACAGCACTTTACCATTTTCCCTGCTTTAATGCTGCAGACCACATGGTTAAAACAGCTTCTCTAGTCTTGGACTTAGGACTGTTGTGTCTGGCTTTTCTAAACATCCTCTTCCAAGAGAGTTTGAGTCTGGTACTACTTTTTGCTTGATTAAATAATAGACGACAGATGTGTGCTTTAATTGTGGAAAGTTTTTATTCTTAGCTAGGAAAATCAACAGAATAATCTGTAAAGAAATGTTACATACTTTGTCAAATTAAAATTCTAGTGCTAGTGTATCTGATGTTAAATAGGAAGAATTTTGTTGTCAGTACTTGAAAATTATGCATGGAAACTTTTTTGTCTTTGTTTTTTTTCCCATCCTTAATTTAATAGGCTTCATCTCCCCTAATGACAGGAAGATAATTTTGAAGGATTGTTAACATTTACTAGAATTACTTAGTTGTTTAGTTGTATGGATGCTGTATGCTGTTCTCCTGAAAACTACAGTTGTACACGCAGGACTGAGATTGAACCTCTTGGACAGAAAAAAAAAGCTCAATTCAAGCTTTGTATTTGCTTTATAACAGTGAAGTAGCTGCAAATGCTCTTTTTAGCTGCTGTGAGTTGCTTACTGTCCAACAACTTCATTACCATGTTTGAGAACACCTTGAAAATACTTCTGTGCATATAGAAAGCAATGAAATATTGGCATTTTTCTGTTAGAGGCTGTACTTTTCTGTACAAAACCAGATGTGCATTTAATAGTTATTAACTGGAAGTTAAACTATATTTTTTTCCCCAAGGTGGTTAAACAGGACGGGTCAAAGGGAATTGCACACATTTACTTGTTTGCTCCAGAGAATTTCCCAGATATGGAACGTAGTGTCAATCGCCAGATCAAAAACGCAGACTTGTGGAAGCATCAGAAGGATGTTTTCTTGAGTGTTACACCCAGCGGGACTAGCTCCACAAAAGTGGCGAGTGATGCTGTTTCACCTCTGCGCCTAACTAGTGGGAAACTAGAGAGGAATTTCTCTGATTCAGCCAAAGAACCCAGCAGTGCGGCGTCTACCACTGATATGCCTCCACCTCTGCCCCTGTCAAAGACTGGCGAGCTCATGGATGTCTATGTCTCGGTGGCCTGCCACCCAGGTCACTTTACTGTCCAGCCTTGGAAAGAGCTACATAATCTGGAAGCTCTAATGGAAGAAATGATTTTGTACTACAGCAGGGCAGAAGAGAAACCTGTGAACATTGAGAAAAACAAGCTGTATGCAGCTAAAATTGGAAATCAGTAAGTAGATACTTAAAACCAAAGTCTTTGAAGGCAAGTTTAGCTGTGCTAAGCTATGCGAGCCCAGCTCTGCTTTGTGTGCATTGTTAACAAGGTGGCAGATGTCCAGTGATGTCTGAGAGATTAAGGGAGTAAATGAGGTTGCAATCTCTTCATGGAAGAGGAGATTTCTATGCAGGTAGTACCAGATCTGGGAAGCCTGAGACATATTGGTTAAGATCTTTTGGTCAGGCATTATTTTCCTGGAGCCTTGACAGTGTGTGAATATGAATTCGAATCCCCTGTTCTTGTTCTCCCCCTTTTTTAGGTGGTACAGGGTCATAGTAAAAGGAATTCTTAAAAACGGGCTTTTGTCTGTGTATGAGCTGGACTATGGTAAACATGAACTGGTCAGCATAGAGAAAGTACAGCCACTCATGGATACGTTTAGAAAACTACCTTTCCAGGCTATAACAGCTCAACTTGCAGGTAGGTAGTAAGCACTTACAACTTTTCTTTTTGAAGTCTTACATCAGTGGGGATACCAAATGAACAGAAATGTAAAGTGGGCGAAACCAAAGATTGTTTTTTGCTAAAGCACGCACCTGCTTGCAGAAACATGCTTAATGCAGGCATGTTTGTTATCAAAGTATCTCTGCTTTTCTTCTTGACTTAGGGGGTGATGGTTCTCTTTTATTTAATGCAGCACTTCTAGTTACCATGTATAAAACTGAAGATTGCTTAAACTTTTCCAGCAGCTGCTTTTCATTGTCATAAATATTTATAACTTAATGCTGGAGTGTTTAATATGCAAAGGACAGTGAGCAATCAAAGCTGAATGGGTTTTGGATCCTTAAAACATAACCCATTACCAAGTGTCAAAGTTATAATTTATATGTTGATAAGAACTTGTGTTCTGATATCCTAATCTACGTAAAGTGAGGAACTAGATGCTGAGTTTCTGGAGAAGTTTTTCTTATATATCTTGTCCCTATTGTGATTTACTGTTTTCCAGTGTGTATTTGGAATCCAAAGTTGCCTGAAATATATCAGTGTTCTCAAACAAAAAAAAATCTCACAAGATGGGTGGGGTCTTTCAGCATATTTAAGTGAGATTAGTATGGGGCATAGAGAGTGTGCACACAGCTGATCAAATTAAAAAAAAAAAAAACCAACAAACAAAAAACAACAACTTGATCTCTCCTTGCTCTCTTTTCTTTCTTTTTCCTTTCCTTTCTGCATTGCTTTCAGATATGTGCATCACTTCTTATTCAGTAGCTGCTTTTTCCTGCTGCTTGGCCAGCTCTAGTCTAGACTTCAGTTACGGAGCGAGCTTGTCTGCTGCGACAGGCCACAGAGCTGGTGCTGTGATCCTGGGCTGCCTCCTGTGCGTCTGCTTTCCTGCGTAGCCTCAGTGTCACCTTGGGGGTGGCTTTCAACTAGTGATGGAGGTGTTGCCGACAGGCTGGGGTCCTAGGAGTGCAGTGCTGAAATAAAGCTGATTTCTAGCTGTGTCTTGTCCACTGGGGTAGCACAAGATCCAGCTGAGCAAGCCGGCAAGTCGTCCAATTTTCCTGCTTCGCAGAATCCCAAGTAGCTAGTTAAGCTGGCCTCTGAGCTGCTTCCTATTGTCAAAGCAGGCCAGCTGAACCCGGAAGACTGGTAACTATTGTCTTGCTCTTCTTGCACCTTTTTTTCTGTCTTTTTTCATGTCTGCCACCTCCCAGTCTCTGGTCTATTTCCTTGTAAAATCCCATGTGCTTCCCCACCAGCCTTTCCTAGCATTAACTACCCTTTCTTAACTGTCGACTTCTCATCCCTCTGTAACCTGCAAGGAGCTGTGTTCCTGTGTTGTCTGTCCTGTCAGCAGCAAGCTGCTGCTAAGAGTAAAAGCAAATTGTTGTCGCTTTGCTGGTTTGCTTCTTTTGTCCGTAAGAGTTGCTGTTTGGTTGTTTGTGCATGATATTTGAGCCGTTTGTGTCTAGATGCTGTACCCCAGTGATGGTCTGGGGAGACTGACTGAATCCCAACTTTGCAGGAGACACTTCTTTGTTGATGGAATACAGCCATTCAAAAACCTGATCGGGTTCTAGCACCACATCCCTGGGCAGACTTTGCTTTGTCGGATGCTGCTTTCAAAAAAAATAGCAGTTGAGAGGCATTTCAGTAGCATTTTTCTTAATTTCTGCTCTCTGCAGATAGAGTTTGGGATTTGAAGGTCTGGCACGTGTTTTAGGAGCTGATGCTGCTTTGAGATGACGAAAACTTAATCTAAACCAAGGCCAACGGGACAAATAGTTTCAGCATCCTCAGACAGAAGACAAAAAGTAGTTGGTTTTAAAAGGATCTTTCATTTCCTTTTTTGTCATGTTTCCCAGTATGCCTTGATCATGCATGGCAGCTGATGCACCTTGAATTACCTAGTGAGTCAGTGCATTTGCCTTCACTTCTGCAAACTTGTCCATTTCTTTAGACTTCAAGAAAATAGAAATGTTCTAATCTCTAATAATTAAGCATGTTTGTGTCAGAGATGAGTAAGCTTGTGTTTCTTTTGTAGAGTTAACTGCATTCAGTTGCACTTGAGTATCTGTTTTCTCAAGTATTTTAACTCCCCCCAGTTCTTCATAAACTTAATCATTCAGGTTTGTCTAGTCGATAAATGACCCTCTGTTTTGTTTTACATTTGTCCTAGGAGTGAAAAATCAGCAGTGGTCAGAGGAGGCATCAATAGTGTTTCGGAATCTTGTAGAGAAGAAACCCTTGGTGGCACAGATACAGGCAGTTAATGAAAGCACTAACTCTTGGGATCGAAAAATAGTGACTTTTCTCGTGGATACGTCTCTTCCAGAAACTGATATATGGATTCATGATTTTGTGTCTCAAAGTCTTGTGGAGTTTTCAAAGGATGATTAATCACCACTTTTGAAATGTAGCAGTTCAGATTCTTTAGCAATAAAATAAGTAACAGGCTTTGGAGAGAAGTATAACTACTACATGGCCTTGAATACATAAAGGGGATAAAATTGAAAAATCTGTGTTATGTGAAGAGTTTGTTTAACAAGTTTGACTTCAGTTGACTTTCTGAAAATTTGCACTTTGTTTACCATTGTAATGCTAGAATGTTTGGGTGAAAATATTAAAAAAGTTATTTATCAATAAAATAAAGCTGACTATTGTTCTTGTGATCTTTGCCTAATTTGGGGACATTTTTATGTTGGAGCTATTATGCAGAGCCATTACTGGATACTTCTTTTAGCTAGCATTTTGTTACTTGGGAAGCATGGAAGCAGTCCTCAGTATTTCTGAATTTAGTATCAGAGATGTGTCTTATTAGTGGGTTTTTTACCTTTCTTAACTTCACAACAGTTGAATAATTGGGATTGCCTTGTTTGGGAGACTAAATTTCGGGGGCTCAACTTTCACACAAGGGTATGCATTGTGTGTGCTCACTAGTCTGCTTGCAATGATACCATTTTTCTGCATTCTCTGCTCCCCTCCTCACCCCAACCCCTTGACCTGTTGCTAAATTCAAGTCATTCCTTTCCTTCTATTTCCGTAGCTCATTTTCATGTGCGCTTCTGAGAAACTTTCCAGGACCGCTGCTCCCCGGAGACGAGAGCAAGCGATGTCCTGTAAGCACGTGGATCAGTGCTTGAAGTCCTCTGAACACAGTATTTTTGGCCTTCTTCAGAACCTACTTTAATTTTTTGGCCTTAGAAATACTTAGAGGAGATGTAGATGTGATTGTATTTCCTAGTCTGCTGCCTGGATTTTGAGTTTGCTTGCCATAGTCTCTTAAGATGGTTACAGGCAGTATTAAAGGTTTACACAGTGAATGACAGCGAAGGTAGTTTTCTGCTGTGCATAGCGATATAATCTTTGTGGTGATACACAAGCTGAGTTAAGAAATTCTGCCCATGTGTTGTCTGCACGGGTAAAGGAGGTTGGACAAAGAACGATGACTTGAAAGGTGCAGTGCGTATGTAACAGGGTGGGAAGAAGAAAATGCATGCAAATATTCCAGGGAAATGAGCTGTTTAAGCATATAAGTCTTACATTTGCACCCTCTTAATCTAATTCTGGTGTACTTCTGGAGAACGTGTGGGCCGAGCTGCAAGGAGTCCTCTTGGAAGTCTGGAGCCTACCTGCTCAGAATGTGCCCAGGGTATAGCAGAGCCCTCATGGATAGAGCAGCCAGTGATACATTCGCAAGCTCCTAACGTAATGCAAAGTGCTAGTTAACATGGTCCTGTTCATAATTAAGTATACTGAGGTAAGACCCTTGCTGTGAGACGAATTACATTAATGCCAGTAGTTTTCCACATTAATCAATTTCTTCTTCGCTGCCACTGCAGAAGAGGTGAAGAATACAGGTGGAGGAATCGGTGTGATGGTGAACTGCTGCAGGATCAACTCTGAAGCAGTTTCCTTCTATGGAGGACTGCTGAGCCTGAAAGTCTGAATGGTGCATGCATTAGGATGAGACATTCACTTTCCTGAGCCCCTGAAGAGAGTTTTCCTACCTGTCTAGGAGCATATGCCACCTTCATCTGCAATCTTGCAAAGTTGGATGGCTTGTTAAGTGATAATTGTAATGGCACAGGGCGTTTTGCTGGAACTGTTTGGAAGTTCGGTTGTGTGAGAAATGCACCTGCTGTGCTCGTGTCGTCTGAGGCTTGGCAGTCTGCTGTTGGCCAGTGGGCAATCTGCACCCGTGAACTGATGGCGCAGGCTTTGGGTCTCCACACTTCTCGTGTTAGGGGGAAGAGCGCAGCAGATGTTCAAGAGACTCAAGATGCTTCTTGAGCTTGTTATCTGCTCCTTCTGCAGCATGCTTCACCCTCTCCTCAGTTGTAGGTGCCTGCTCCAGGGTCTAAAAAGCCCGGATCAGCAGCAAGGACAATATCTGTGCCGTCTCATGCATTTGCACGGGTCAGTACTGGAGTTCCTGTGAGCTGCTTTGCACATTGGCGGAACAGGGTGCAGCCTAACGGATCAGCAAACCCAGGGGCACCGCTGTCCGTGCGGTGGATCATCTCGTGCACGCTTTGAGCACGCAGACAACCCAAAGTTATCAACGCTGTGCTGTGCTCAGGGCATACGCTGTGCCCACAGGCTGCATTGAGATGTCTCCCCATCTTCATACTCACCATACAGCACCACCCCTGGCTTAAGTAGCTCTGTTACTAGTCCATCACTACGGGTATTCTGCTGTTAGTTACTTACCTACAACGTTCTTATACCACCTGTAATTCCAGTTGCAGAACTAGGATTTTACACCTGCTTTTAATGCTACTTTTTTACCCCACTGACCAAGCCAGTAAGATTCTCTTTTCTCGTTTGCTAAGTGACCTGCCACTGCTATTTGAGTACATTTTGTGCTCTGGCTTTGTAAAATGTGCAGAAGCTGTCGGCTGCACACAATATAGCACTCACTGAGTTTGTTGCAGTTCCTGATCCATGAAGCTGTCAGTGTAATCAGCAGCCAGTCTGCTGTCCCTAGGAGGCGTTAGACCTACCTGCTCTGTGGAAGTTGTTAATGCGCACAGAATGCTACGTGGTTTTTAACTTCAATCTTCCAGCAGTCTGTTTTGGGAGTTTGTCGTGAATGGCTTCTCAGCTTTCCTGAAAGCATGATGCCTCACCAGGGGTGTTTTCACAGCATGTGTCTGAATGGAGTACGGTGGTGGAGCTGCTGGTTCACGTCATCTTTCCGTTCTGACGGCCACTGGAAAGGCCTCCACAGGAATCCCGCATGCAGTTCTGGGCACTGTCCTACATGAAAGATGTGGATTAATTACAGAGAACATAGACGAAAGCAAGAACAGGGGAAATCTAGAATACTTGGCTTAAATAGAAGGATTTGTAGTTAGTCTGGATAGGAGAAGGCCAAGGAGAGGAACACTTTGAAGACAACTGAATCTGCATATTTATATGTATGGAAAATAGGACATACAACATCTTGAACTGCAGAAAGGTAAGTTTAAGCTGGGTGTTAGGGACAACCTTACTAAAGAGAGAGGGAAAGCCTGGAAATGCACTGGAGCTCTAGTTTCATTATAAATGCCAAAACCAGGTAGGATGTATCTGCAGAAGCCCTGCTGATCCTCCCTTGGAATGTGGAGTGTGTAATTCTTCAGACGCCACCCAGGATGACTTTCCAGCCAGAAGACGGGAATGCAGCATTGTTATACGTTTTGTGAATCACTCTGAATTTCATGAACCGGAAAATGAGCATACATTACCTAGGGAAAACAAATGACATTGTAATAATTTAAAAAAAAAAAAAAAACCCAAACCAAATCAGATTTCTTACTTTCTGAAAGCTGTGAACAGAAAGTGCTTTCAAACCAGGTTTTTTCCCTTTATTCTGTTTTGAGGAACTCTAGTTCGTCAAAGAAATGCAAGAACCCTTTTTGCCATTTCAAAAGGAGTCCCTGCCTCCAAGGTTTCCACTCCTGGACTACACTTTCACGACCTGGGAATGCTTTTGTTGTAAAACTCTTTTTGTCTGTGCATTTTCACCACACTCATCCTTTGTTTTGCACATGCAGCAAACCTTTGAGAGCCTGGATTCTCATGTGCTGATGACGTCAGACAAGAGAAGTGAAGAAGAATCCTACAATGAAAACACTCCTCACTTCAAACCTCCATAATGACTGAGAGTTTCCTCTTCTGTTCTTTTGTTCATTGCTGTTATTTTCAGACTGGAAGTCTTGAACAGGAGCATCCTAAGGGGACTAGCACTCGCCTTGGATGAGCTTCTGGTGCTCACAAAACTAAATCTCACAGCAGCCAGACGGGATAGAAAATGGCTCATGTATACCTCAGAGTGTAAAGTGGATCCCTTCCACCTGCAAATGCTGCTCACAGTTAGACCAAACGAAGGATACAGCATTTCTAGGGCTAACTGCTGATCTTTCTCCAAATGCTGTGAGACACAGAACCTCACCACCAGCCAGGCCAGGTCTATGACAAGTTGTGGCAAAAAAAGCCAGGTACCACCTCACGGAGACCAGGGGCACTTTCAGATGAAGGGTGTTGCTGGGCCTAAGAAGTATTTGGGTGGACAGCCCTCTTCTTGATACACAAGACCCGCTCCACTCTTGGCTTCTGCCTGCTGGTGGAGATTGGACAGCAGAGGTACGGAGGAGCTTGAGGCTGATACTTTGTGGGAGATTTGTTAAAAAAGATTGTGGAACAAATCTATAGGGCTTTACGTGACCCAAAGGTGAGATGGGGGAAGGAGATTCAGCAGCGACATTATTAAAACTGTTGACACCAGGAGGTCAGAAGGGAACTTTCTGGGCTGATGACTGACTTGGAGGTGGCTGGCGCTGGATGTATGGGGCAAATTGACAGGGAGTAAAATAAGACATGGAATTAGTAGGTGCATTGGTACAGATGGTATTTGTGGGGAAGCAGCTTTCATGAAGTGCCCACGCTTGCAGCCGCAGGGCCCCGGCAGTGCTGGTAGCAGGGCCGCCTCCAGACAGGCTGTGACTTGGGTCTGGCCGAGCCTTAAGACCCCCCCTGCTCCCACCTCACTCCGTCCCCGGGCTACACCGCCCCTCCTGGGGAAGACGCTCTTCCAGCCGCCGCATCAGGTGCCTCGGAGGCCCGGGTCCCCGCGAACCGAGCTGTGCGCGGCTCTGCGGGGCTGCTCCACTGGCGGCTTTGCCGAGCCGCCCGGTTCGACACTGCGGAGGAAGCTCCCACGGGACAAGAGGCAGTCAGCCTCCCCAGCGACAGCCTACACCGTTAAAAACCGCAAAAGACGCCTTTGGAAACAAATGCCGCCCGCGCAGCCCCGCCGCCCCCCGCAGCACCCACCGTGCCCCAGGGGCGGACGGGCGGAGGGTGAAGACAGACCAAACGCCGGACCCGGGGCGGGGGCCGAGACGGGCACAGCTGTTCCCGGCCGGGAGGGGCGACCGGGGCCGGCCCCCGCTGAGTGACGCCCGGGTCGGGGCCGGGGCCGGGGCTGGAGCTGGAGCCGGACCCCCCCGCCTCTCCCCGCAGCGGCGGAGCCGAGGCGGGCAGGACGCGGCGCCGAGGCTCGGCACGGCTCGATTCGGCTCGGCTCACGGGTGCGGTAAGCGGGCGGCGGGGTGGCGGGCCCGGCCCGACCCGGCCCTTATCTGGGCAGAATTATTTGGCCGGCACCGAGCGGCACCGGCTCGATATAAATAGCGGCCGCCTCCGCGCTGCCTGCGCCCGGCGGCGACGGGCCGAGTGCCGGGGCGCCCCGACCGCATCCCCGACCGCATCCCCGGCCGCATCCGTCCCGCATGTCTCTCTGCCCGCCCGCATGCACGTATACTCGCTTGTTCGCCCGCCGGGAGGCCTTCCCGGGGGCTCGGAGCGCTGCGGCAGCCGATATCCGTCCCCCCGGCATGCCGGGGAGGGGGGGCGCGGGGCTGGCAGCCCCCGGAGCCCACGCATGTCCGCGGCCGCGCCGGGAGGGGGTGGGCGTGGGTGTCTAGGGAGCGTGTAGGGGGTGGGGGGAGCTGGAGAGGGCCCTCCGCCGCGCTGAGCGGTTTTCCAAGGGTGCCTGGTAGTTCTCGTGAGCTGCTGGTTGTGATCCTGGGAGCCCCGCTCTTTATAAAATGATTTTCCGGGGGGGGGGTGGGGGGTGGGGGTGGATTTCTGCAGCTTTTGCATGGGAAAAGTAAAAATTAGTTGGGGGGGCAAGATTCCTTGAGTCCTTGTGGTGTATTTTCCATGGCTGTGCTTTGTCCAGCTAGAATTCGTCACTGCCTTGCTTGACAGGTGCTGCCTATCTCGAAAGTTAATTTTTCCTTTGCTCAGTTGGACACAGCTTGTGCCCCCCACTTGTGTGCCATCCTGATGTGCTCATCTGCCTCCTGCTGCTTTTGAAATGGTCCTGGATGGTTTGTTGGGCAGAACACGATGCCCACTGACACCCTTCTGGATGGGCTAGCTTACCCCTCGGTAGGGGTCCCCTTTCTGATGGCTTTGCATCTTCCTTTGAGTACTGGGCCTTGAGCCAGAGAGGTGCCCAGCCACGTGGCTGAGGTTATTTTCAAGTGACTATAAAATCCTTTCCTCGTGTGTGACCTGCCAGCTCACGTAGGAATGAAGAATGAGTTCCTCATTTCTCATCAAAGAGACAAGATTTGTGCCAAGAGGTGGCATCTTTTCTCAGGCAAGCTGATAGAGCAAATACTGGGCAAAGTTTTGAGCCGCTGGCCCTCCTTCAGGTTGTGGTAATGAGCCCTTCATCTTTTGTCTTCTTGGAAGGAGAAGCTGGGCCACAAGATTAAAGCCAAGCCCTTTCTCACTGACATCGTGGTGCCCAGAGTAAAATGCCTTTTGCGGCGGTAGAGAAGAGTCTGCACTGTTGCCTCTTTGACAGCCTCTCTATGTGTTGCTCTCATGTACATGTATTTGGTTATTCCCAGAAGCCTGCTGCATCGTGTGCTCACTGTTGCTCATTTCAAGGTCTCAGTTTGCCTCCTGTCAGGGTGCCTTTTTTTAATTTTTATTTTCTCTTCAGTATGCTTTGTTTTCCAGCCTGACTTGTTCTTTTCTCCACACATTTCTCAGCTGTGATGGTCTGCTGGCTTTTCTCCAGATAATATGTTTTTGCATAATATTGGGAGTATGTTGCTGTCTCACCTCCTGCTTGGTGTATTTGGGAAAGTCCAACAGATGTGGGCACAGCCTGGTCTATCTCATTACTGATTTCCTTTGCCCATGTTTTACTTTCATTCACCCAAAGGACAGTTTGATTTATCTTTTCAAGAGATCCTGAATGATGTCTTTGTAAGAAGTGTCTGCCCTGTGTTTCTACACGTGTAACTCCATGCCCCAGAGCCATGTGCTGCTGAATGTAATCTTTGTAAATGAATTGGTTTGGGGTTTTGTGGGTTTCTTCATATTTTTTCCTGTTTTTTTGTTTTGCTTTGCTTCCAGGCATGTGAAGATTTTGTGAAAACCCAGAGCAGATAACGGGAGGAGGCCAGGATTGGCTTTCTGACTTCTCTGTGTAGTTGACATTTACAAATCATGCACTAGGAAGACTCTGTCTTCTCTATTCCAGGCAGGGACTTGTGGTCAAAATGTGTTTACTTTATAAAATTAGCAGACTCTTGGAAAGATCAGGAGATAAAAAATTGTGTTACGTGGCTCCATGTTGCTAGATGGCCACGTTTTTTGTCACAGGACTCAGCACTTCAAGTGGCTCATCAGGTCCCTAGTCCATTCCCATCTCTCCTGAGCCGGGGAGATCATGGCTTCAAATGGCCTATGTCCAGAAACCTCCAAAGATGTAGACCCCACCTCTCTGGTGCCCTGTCTTAGAGCTGCATCACGCTCCTGGGAGGATGTTCTTTTTAGTTGTTCGTGGTCATTGAGATAAACATGTATCAGAGGACATCCTTGGTCACACCAAAGTCTGTCCAGGACGCTCTGACTGACAGCAAACTGTAGCAGATGCCCTGGGAGAAGCCTGGAAGCAAGGCTACAGCAACACTGTCCCAGAGCTCTGCCCCGTGGAAGCTCTGTGTGGTGTAGTAACTCTCCCAGCTGGAGGTGGCATCATCTTTGTTCTTCTGGGCCCTGGAGGATTGTCTGAGGGTCCCCCCTCTGTTAAGTGTCTCATCACATTTGGTGCACAGCGTACTCCATGAGCTCATTGCTGGAACAGTGCTCATTTTGCTCCGGTGTTGGTTAAGTGTCACCCTATCTAGGGATTATTAGCTGCAGGTTGGTGGAGCATTTCACTTCACTCTCTTCGCTTCAGCTGCACTAGCAGTGGGGTGGGGTAAGGAACATGCAGGTGTAGGTGTGTTATGAACAACTTGCTGTACTTTGACAGGACATCCAGGACATCGCCATTGCCTGTTCAAGGGTCTGAGGCACGGCTCCGTGCAGGTCAGGAGCCTTTCTGCTCCTGTGTTCACGTGACATCCACCTGCTGCCTGCAACTTCTCTTGCCTGAGAAGCAAGAGTCTATCTGAGGGCTAACAGAAGCTCAGGCAAAAAAAAACCAGGATCCCTTTTCGGAGGGAAGGGTGCTGGCTGTGAAGTTTCCGAGTGGAATGATTCAAGTTACAGAGCAGGAACTGGGTGCATGGTGTCACTAATGACTCAAGTGTGCCCACACGCTTTTCACAGGAATTAGTAATTCAGCAATTAAGTACATGCCAGGTGTGTGAGAGAGCTTCATCCCAAGTAGGAGAACACATAACTGCATTTACAAGTGCGTGCCATAAAAATATGCGAAGGGGAGATACAGCTGGGATGGTTTGTATTTGGGCTTTGGCAGAATTTGACCCTGTTGCGTATTGCCGGGTCACCAAACGCCCAGGCTGTTTGCTGGATGTCCCTAATAAGAGCCAGGCTTTGTAAGAGCCTGAATTACGCGGCTTGGGGGCTGCAAGCGTGTTGGGGAGAGGAGAGCTAGGAGGTACAGGCGGTTTGTGAGTGTTGGCTTAGGAGCTGGGTGAGCTGCACCTCCAGGCATGCAAGGAGAGGGGAAGGTCCAGGAAGGTGCAACCAGTGTAAGACTTTTCCCTTCGTCCAGTGGGACAAAGGGAGAGGTCGCTTTGTTCGAGCACCAGGAGCTTTCCCTAGTGAGTACATGAACTTGAACAACAAGCTGTGGAGCTGTTAAGTGCAAGGATGGAAATGTCAGCTCCGGCATGAGGATCCCCAAGAGGATGAAGCAGCAGCATCAGTAGGTGTTGTCTACAGCAACTTCGTTGCTCTAGGATTCTGGGTAGTGACAATAACTCCAGATAGGGTTATGTGTTTTGCACAGCCAGCCTGTAGCTTAGAGAGACAGAAGTCACAGCATGCTTTGATGGATCCAAGTGCCTCCTCCCAAACATTTCTTTTCAAATACGAATTTCAGCGTGTCTTGGGTTAATGGCCATTTTATCAAACAAGATCTTCCTTGGAGAAGTCCAAGTTTCCTGAAGGGACAGCAGATTCCCCGTTGTGTTTCATTAGGCATGAGCCTCTTGCAGGGAGGCTCAGAGAGCCTCAGTCTTTCTAGTTGATGGCTGCCTTGGCCTGGACTGATGGGGGTGTATGTTGAGCTCTGCTTTCTGCATCTGACATAACAGAGATTGTCACTCTCTGGAGCATACCCTGTCTTTTCTCTGTCCACTCTTCTCATCCAGGGCATGACCGTGCTGGTGCTGCCCAGCTCTGCTATGAAAAAGTTAAGTGATGAAGATACTCCTGATTGGCCCTGCTTGCTGAGCAGGGGCTGGGGACATCAACTGCCTTGTACATTGTTTTATTGAGAATCATTCAAGATGATGCTTGGCTACTCTGCAAGCTGCACAAAGACTTCTTGGAGTGAGAAAGCTGCAAAGCAAGATACTGTGAGTGTCTCCTGGAGGCTGCGTGACTCACTGTCATGCTGCACAAGCAAGGGGCTTAGCCAAGGTGACCTTCAGCAATGCCTGAGCTGACGGTGGTTTAACAGTTTGTTTCAGGGGAAGGTAGCTAAACCCCCTTGTGTTGAACTAGAACCAGAATTCAAACTTGAATCACAGCAGTGACAACTTTGCTTCAGCTGAGTCAGTGGAGTGCGGAAGACAAGTTTTTGTGAAATGTAGGGGAACAGCTTGGAGCCTGGTTCCCGTCCTGTGTAATCTCCTGGCATTCAGAGAAGGAACCTGGACAGCTGGACAGACCTGTGTGTTCTTCTGAGACCAACTCACAGAAAGTGTAGGTGGGAAGTGGCCTCTGGAAGTTCCTAGTCCAGCATCCTCCTCTGAGCAGACCAGCCCCAGGGCTAGATCAGGTTGCCCAGGACTGTGCCCAGTGCATCAGATGTCCAAAGAGTGAGATCCCACCATCTCTCTGGTCCTTGCCAAGGGGCTGCACCACTCCTGTGGCAAGGAGTTTTCCCCATGGCGTAGCTTGTTTCCATTGCCCTTGTCTTTCCTCTGTGCACCCCTGAGGAAAGCCTGGTGCCGTGTTCCCTAGGAATCCTTTCACGTTCGGCAGCGGATGACTGAATCCCATGGCAGCCTTCCCCTCTCCAGGCTGAGGAAGTCCGTCTCCCTCAATTTCTTCTCACATCTTCTGTGTCCAAGCCTCCTGCACATTCTATGATTCTATGATGGTCTTGTACAGGGGTCTCTTCAGCTTGTCAAGACCCTCTTCTACTGGAGGGCATCAAATGGGATGCAGCATCCAGCTGCAGTCTCTGTGGTGTTACGTAGAGAGGAATACCCATCTCTGTGGACCTCCTGGGTAGAATCTTTGTAGTGCGGCTTGCACTGCAAATCCAGTGCAGACTCTACAGGAAGTCTCTGGTAGCTTTAACAAGGTGTTTCAATGTACATTCAAGGTGGTGGTCATAGAATGGCCCAGGCTTGAAGGGACCTTAGAGATCATCTAATCCAACCTCTCTGTCATGGGCAGGGACGCCTCTCAACTGGATCAGGCTACTCAAGGCTCTGTCCAACCTAGCGTTCAACACCTCCAGAGAGGGGACAGCCACAACATCTCTGGGCAATTTATTCAAAAGTCTTGCCACCCTCGGACTGAAGAATTTCTTCCTAAGATCTAACCTACACCTGTTCTCCTTCAACTTAAACCCATTTCCCCTTGTCCTATCAGTGGATGCTCTTGTCAAAAGTCCCTCCCCAGCCTTCCTGTAGGATCCCTTCAGGTATTGGAAGGCAGCTCTTGGGTCCCCTTGAAGTCTTCTCCAGGCTGAACAATCCCAGCTCCCGCAGCCTGTCCTCGTAGCAGAGGTGCTCCAGCCCCTGGATCATCTTTGTGGCCTCCTCTGAACGTACTCCAACTTTTCTATGTCCGTCTTATGGTGGGGACACCAGAACTGGGCACAATATTCCAGGTGGGTTCTCAGAAGAGCAAAGGGGGAGTGATGCAGAGCCCAAGCAGGCCAACAGTACTTGACGCTGCAGCCGGCGTCTGTGTTTATGGCTGGTTGAAAAGGTGCTTTCCTCTCTGGCTGTGAAAATAAGATCAGCCTAAAAAAAAGAGTCTACTAAAAAAACCGTGCACCAGACCATTCCCTTAAAAGGACTAGCTTTAGATATTTATCTTCCTTTCATTTCTCCAAGCCAAAGACTTGATGTTTAGTGAGAAGAAAATATGTTCATTTGAAATGGGGCAAACTTCTGAATGCCTGTACCCCAGATATGGGGCACGTGGTCACCTGCAAGGCCACTGCTGGGCTCCGGTTGTGTCAGCTGGAGAAGGAACTGCTGGCTCCAGGTGTGACATTTGTACCCATGCGCTGGGAGGAGGATATTCCTGCACCAGTGCACCTGCATTTACTTCTCTTGTGTCCAGGGTAACTGGCGATAGGAAACATCCAGTGGTCAAGACGTTGGATGTGTGAAGCTGTGTGATGACACTGGGAATGGATCCAGCTCCTCCTGTGCCCTGCTCTGATTTCCTTCTGGTTATTGCAAAATTCATGTAGCCTCAGATTTTTAGATGTGGTCTCAGAGGGAACTGATGTGCATCCTGTGCTGTTGAAACTGGATCTGGCCCTAATTTGTTGGTCCTTGAAAATCCTGAGAACTGGTGATGGGATGCTCGGTGACTGAGTCAGCAGGGTGGCTGTGGAGTCAGGCTCTTGCACACCAGCACCCAGGTGTGCTGGGATGTGAGCCTGGGGTTCACAAACTGTCCCTTGAGCGGCAGAACCAGCAGAGACTTCACTTTTTGGTGGATTGGTGTCCTTTATCCCTGCATCCCCACTGTGCCTGCCCTAGCTCTACCACTTGTAGTGGCTGCCCCTTCTCCAACTGCTCTGGGACCCCCCTTCCCCTGGACCTCTCTGCATTCACCCCAGCTCTCTCCTTCATTCTCTGTCATCTGAAGGACATACCTAGACTTGCTCTGCATCCTGCTCATGCTGACAGACCCTTTGCGTAAAGCTTGAGAAGACATCAGGGTTTGAGTCCTGCATGAGGTTTCGTTAGAGTTAGTTAGTAGCTTTAATGTTTATCAGAGGATTGAGAGCCCAAAGAAAAATAGTCTTCTTTTAAGAAACCAGCTGGAGCTGATTTACTTCTGTCATCTGCACAGCATGTGTCTTGGATTTGCACCTGGGTGATTCACTGAGGTCCAAATGTATTCACAGAAAGTACTTCCGTTGAGTTTTGTAGGAAATGGCCACTTGAGGTATCTGTAGTTTTTAAAAAAAGCCAGCCAAACAAACAAAACCCCCTGCTGTTTATCTTTTAGAGTTACACTAAAAGCTGGAGAAAAGAAAAAGTAGATATAAGAACTACAGAGGGACTGGTTAACATTGGTTTGTTATTTTGATACTGTAGAAATAATAGCTCTGAACTTTGGCTCAGGTTTATACTTAAGTAATGTATAAATCTCATAAATCAAAACCCTACATGAGTCGAATAGGAACTGTTATCCCTCATGAGGTTAACTCCTGCATCCGGTACTGATTAAGAACAGCTTTCTTCCTGAATAGTCCTTCACCTCAAACTTGGCAGTTCTTCCTAAGAATCATCAATATCTAGGCTGGTGAGGCTTGTTGGCCACCTCCTGCTCTCGGAAACCAAGCCCTCAGTCTGCTTTCTCATTTCAAAGCCTATTCTCTGCCCTGGACAGGAGGGACGCAGTCGTCCCATGGGGATCCCCTTCCCAGCTCTCCGCACAGAGGTCGATGCTACTCTCGGGTCTCGGCACCCCAGAAAGCCCACAGTGCTGCAGGGCGGCAGCAAAAGAAGTATTTCCGGTGTCATACAAGATGCTTTTCATTGTCACGTGTTCTACAGCACCTGTCTGTACACTTCACTGTCCCCCTCATAATCACAAATGTTGCCTTTTTTGGTTTGTTTCCCTATATCCGTGATAGGAACGGTCATCCCTGTAGATGTACCTATGGCGTATGTTCATCTCCCATCCGATTTAATTTTTATCCTTGAACCTTTCTACTGGTCTTTGTGCATATCAAATTTTGTCCTCAGACTTACCGAGTGCAAATGTTTGGGCTGTCTTCTCATGTGTCTGATAAATACTTTGGACATCTTGCTAGTCAACATGAATTTCAACTTTGGGGGGACTTCAAGTTGTAGTAGTGGCAGTCCTGAGCAGCTTCTGTATATTATGTATGTGTTTTGTTGTGATGCTTCCTTTGTTGATTGAATGAAAAGGGTAGGTTTAATGAAGAATAGCAAGAAATAAAGCTACTGTCTTAGGAAGGCATTGAGAATAGATTTGAAGCAGATCTGTGGGGAATGAGGATTTCTTTTTCTGAATGAGGGGTTCTTTTCTGAATGTCCAAAAGTGAATGTGTGGATTTAAAATTTGAATATAATATTGCAGTTGTGCTGAAGGATCTCGTTATTTTTTCAGAGCACATGTGTGTGGGCACACCCGTGTTAAACCTAAAGGTTCGTGGCAGTGGATGTTTCAGCACCTTCTATAGACAAAACCAATTACGCTCTGGCGGAGTTTACCTGCTTTCTTATTTTTGGCAGTACAAAGCCCTCTTGCTCTTTACAGCAGATGAGCTACTTGCTTTTTCTCCCAGCACTCATTAGCAAGATAGGGTAGAAGAGGCCTGGGACATGGAGATAAGGGAGAGCCAGTGAACGTGCTGCTCTTGGAGGCTGCTCTGGAGGATGGGGCGCTGAACCCAGGCAGGTCTTTTGGCAGGCAGGGCTGCGGTACAGAACGTCCCTCGGCCGTTGCTGCAGGCATGGCTGTCACTCCTGGAGCACTCTCTCTGCTCATCGTCACTGTCTGGCTCCACCGGTGGGGCCGTGAAGCCCCCGTCCCCTCCCGGGAGCTCAGCTTTGGGGATGTAGCAAACGAAATTATGCCCGTGGGGATTTCAGGCTGTGCTTCAGCAGGCTCTGCACCTGTCCTCAACCCTCAGGGTCTTTTCTATATGCAGCCCCGGTTTCATATCTCTGCAAGACGCTTTGAAACCTGAAGCGTTTTCCAGAAGCGTTGCCTGCGCGCGCTGACACGCGTCGCCTGTGCCGCCTTTCGCCTCTCCGTGCTGACAGTCCTCGTCCTTCTGGCGGGAGGCGACAAGGTCAGACCCGCCGAGGCTGCACTCACGGGGCACCCCTTCTTGCTAGGAAGGGGCTGCAACTGCCTCTAGAAGTAGTTGTCTGTGTTTAGCCAACGTGGAGGTTGGCATGGGTGAACATTTTAATCCCTTAGAGGGAATTTTAGCAGCCCAGGGTGGGTTATCCTCTGGCTTCCTGCCTGCTCTTACTTCCAGCTCCTTCCACAAAAAAAATGAAATTGAAATAAAAATTGAATATGAATACAGACTAGGCATGGATCATGTGCTTTGATCTGAGGTTGCAGTGGAACAGCACATCTCCAGATACAGATCCAGGCTGCTCTTCTCTCCTTTTGGAGAAGAGGAGGCTGAGGAGGGATCTCATCAATGCTTATAAATATCTAAAGGGCGAGTGTCAGGAGGATGGGGTCACTCTTCTCAGTGGTGTCCAGTGACAGGACAAGGGGCAATGGTCACAAACTGGAAAACAGGAGGTTCAGCCTAAACACAAGGAGAAACTTCTTTACTGTGAGGGTAACGGAGCACTGAACTGGCTACTCAGAGAGTGTGGAGTGTCTGTCTCGGAGACATTCAAAACCCGCGTGGACATGTTCCTGTGTGACCTGCTCCAGGTGATCCTGCTTTGGTAGGGGCGCTGGACTGGATGATCTCTAGAGGTCCCTTCCATTCTATGATTTTAGCATCTTCTGCATCAGAGAAATAACAATTGTTGTAACAACAAGCTCTTGTTCCTGAGTAGTTGTGATAATGGCTCTGCTTTCCTCCGTGCCAACCACAAGGACAGCCTTGCTGGGGCTGAGCAGCTGGACGTGGCTCCTAGCCTGGCTTGTGCACGGTTGCATGGCTGCAGCACATCAGTCTTGTGGCTGAGGGTGCCTCGCACTGACTGCTGCAGGGGCTGGAAAAACACACGAGTGTTGGCGTCCACGCTGCCTCGCTCAGCCAAACCCACTAAGCCCCGGCAGCCAGTGCTTCCTTCTTCACCCTCACACTGCCCTCCACCTGCAGGGGGACCACAGCTTTGAAAAGCTATTTTTCCCCCCCTCGCCTCCTGGCTGTGGGAGCCTGAGGGGCACTGTTCCTCCCATCAAGGAGGTCCCGTCTCTCCTGGCACCCCACCTCCCAAGTGGCGAGTGGCAGGAATGTGAGGGATACAGGAATTGCCATCACACCATTGGGAAACCAAACATCTGACCAGATGACAGCTCTAAATTTAAGGGCTTGCTGTCGAGCCATGTGTGCGTGAATGTGCCCGTTTGTGACCAAGCTAAAGATAATTTTCCTATCTGGAACAGCAGCTGCGTTGTAAGTTGTATAAAGAGACTTCGCCGCTAATGAAGAGCGATCATAAGAGCATGATCTGCCCTGAGAGGATGAGCAAAGCCGGAGAGATGTGACTTGGGGCAGGGCTCTGACGCTCTGCAGAAGGTGAAAAGAGGCCAATTATAGAAACTCAAAACATGTTTGGCTCCTTGAAAAATACACAGGCCTTGCTGTTATTTTAATCTGAATGCTACTTAAGAGAATAGCAAGATTTTTTTTAAACTGTAGGAGAACTCTCTTTACATTATCTAGAGTTCAACGTCCTCCACAAAAATTGAGCCAAAAATAAAGTAAGTGTACAGACAGTGCTGTGGAACTGAAGGACACTTTCAGCAAAAAAGTGGTTGGTTATGCTCCTGTATGTTGTAGTGAGTGTATTTTTAACCCACCTGCATATTTTAAACAAGTTGACCTCATAGGAGGTCTACTACAGTCTTTCAGAGCTGGCGGAGGTCCAGTTACATGCGTGTGATTGTGTGGGGCATTTTATATTTGGAGACACAGGACAAACCCCTGGGTCAGCAGGGATTATCCGGATAGGTCATTTAGTATGTTACTCCCACTTCTCTTCTTGAAGGGTTGGTTTAAACGTGCTCAGCTCGTCAGGTCAGCTGCTTAGCTTGCAGCAGCGCAGACACGTGTTGCCTCCGGGAAGGTGGGTCACAAAACAGCACGTTTAGCTGGCAGCCTCCTGAACACGAGTGGATAATACTTCCTGATCTCCTTGTGGCTTTAAAACATGGGAAGGAGCGCTGCACACTGTAGCCTCGTGAAGGTGTGCAGGGCTCAGAGTACTCAGTGATGCTACAAATCTGTTTTCCCACCTGGTGACAACGTTATCTGGAGTCCCACGTGTGGGGAAGCGTTAGTGGGGCTTGTAAGGGCGTGAGAGGTGCAGACTTTATGATTTGTGTTTTATTGTCTTTCAAGGAAACAAACATCTAGGACACTTTGTTGACACTGAGTGTTGCTTGGGGAAAGACGTGTCTATCCAGGGTCCTGCACAAAGTAGTTCCTCCCTGCTGTAAGTCTGTGACAGGACGATGTGCTGCTGTGCCACTGTCGTGACCATGGGCCATTACTCGCATGTAGGATATGGATGAGGGGCACCCTGAGCAATCTGACCTGGCTTTGAAGTCAACCATACCTTAAGCATAAACCTTCTGCAGCTCTGTAGTATCCAGCTTTGCCCGGCCAGCCAGGCTGCAGTGTCACGTTTCACATATTCAGTGTGACACTTCTTGTTTTCATTTCAGGTCCTGTTTTGGCACAAAAGTGAGATTCAGAAGACTGCTTTAAGATGTCCTACAGAAAGGAGCTAGAAAAATACAGAGACCTGGATGAAGACAAGATCCTTGGAGCTCTGACAGAGGAGGAGCTCAGGAAGTTAGAGAATGAACTGGAGGAGCTGGATCCTGATGTAAGTCGTTTCTTCCTGAGATTTGCTGGGTGGTAAATCTCAGTAGTTGTGAGGAAATGAGCTGCACTAGCAGCCTGTACTTAAGCAGGATCCTTTGTAGAGCCTGCACCCACTGCAAGGATGGAAGAGGCTATCCGCAGATGAGCAGAAGCGGTTTTGCCATCGCAGGCATGGGCTACACGTGGGACTTTCTGTGATGTTCCTCAGCCCTTGCCCTGACGTGCATGCTTCAGTCTGGCGAGCACTGTGATGTGCAGCACCAGTGTGATCTGGAGCTGCCTGTGCAGGGCAGCAAACCTGCAGAAACCGAATCTCTACTTCTGATCAGGGCAGCCTGGAGGGAAAGTTTTGGGTCTTGTGGATTGTTTGGGTTTGTTTTTTTCATAGCAGACTTCAGATGGTCTGCATTTTCCTCCCTTTAGGCAGAAATCCAAATCCCAGAGTTTTTGCAAAATGGGACAATTGCTTTTTAGCAGCCTTCCAACATCAGTAGGAGCTGTGCATATGCAAACACTGGGCCTGCTGGTGCCAAGCAATGAAAGCTTTTTGGAGGCAACGTTGTCCTGTGGCCCTAGCACAGGGTATGTGCGGAGCCAACTGGCAGGCCCATGGGTTATGGTGACCTTAGGCGATGAGGCTGGGCACTGCCAAGTGATAAATCACTCCCGCAACATGCAGTTAGTGTTTCATTAGACGTACATTGCAGATTGCATCATCAATATTTTTAATTGCAAATAATTAAAGAGGTGGCAGGCTAGCTCCTGGGATCAAATGTATGAGCTTGATGAGCTGGCCATAGCTGCTTCAGGAGACACAGACTCAGACAGCAGTTCTGGAAGATGCAGAAAGGTAAAGTAATCGCAAACATCTCTCAGGACGGGTGTAGCCTGACTGCAGGAGCTAAAGCATGAGGATCACACAGTCACCTCTCACAGCACGAAGCCTGAGGAAGCAAGCTGTTTCCTTTGCCTCCCTGCTTGTGCTTTAGCACAGTTCTCTGATGCCCCCCAAGGCTGCTTCCTAATAGTCATTTTCCTTGCCGGACTTTTCACTGGTACAGATTTATATTATTATGAATTAGTTTTATTAGGCGGGCATGGAAAAAAACAGCATGTTGTTTAAACTCACCTTGGATGTCTTAAAAAGTAAATGTTGACTTCTATCCAGCAAAGCTTTAAAGAACATGCTTAGTGTCAAATCTGGGAATAGTCTTACTTACTGCATTAAGGCTGTTCTATATTTAAATATAAGCAGGTGCTTACGTGCCGTATGTATCAGGCAGAAAGCGATTTCCCATAGTGGCTAACGTGACTGGATAACAAGGAGGCAGTGTGAAAAGGGCTGAGGTTCACAGGGGTTTTGTTCTGCAGTGGAGTGACCTTCTCTGTGAGACCCTGACTGTAGTTCTGTGACGGACCACGAAGGGCGAAAGAGACCACCTCAGCTCTCTGGTCTGCTCTGTGAAACACCGTTCAGAATTTCCTTTAACTGATGCTTATTGGAACATGTGGGGCATGTGAGCATTTGAACAGACACATATAGGGAAGAGAAGATTGAGTTTAGCAGCTTGGTAACGCTGCGACTGTTGCAAAGAGGGACCAGAAGTGGTGAGGGTGTGGGAGGAGGCTAAGGGAAGCAGGACGTGGTGTCTGAGAGCCCCCGGAGAAAGGGCTAGTGCTGCTGTTGTAGAGAAACATCCACGTGGCAGCATGAAGATCTTGTGGTGGAACCAGCATCCGAAATTGGAGAGGGGAAGGAGCATTACGTGTCCTAGATGATGTGGGAATCAGTGAGGTTGGGTGGAGAGAACCTTTGACACAAGGAGAAGCAAATTGTCCAGCAAAGTGGAAGAAAGACAGCACGATGGGGAAAGTGGAGAGCATTCGATGGGTGGGGATCGTGGCTTGCAGAGATAACTCGTGTTTCTCCCCTCTCTGCCTAGAATGCATTGCTGCCAGCGGGGCTCAGGCAGCGGGATCAGACACAAAAGCCACCAACCGGCCCGTTCAAAAGGGAGGAACTCATGGCCCACCTAGAAAAGCAGGCAAAAGACGTAAAAGACAGAGAAGACTTGGTTCCTTTCACGGGTGAAAAGAGAGGTATGGTCATCTGTCGTACCACTGAGTGTGTCGTGATGAAGGCACGGCGAGTGCACAGTGGAAGGGCTGTGTCTCACCTGGTGACTAAGCGTGACCTCATTTCGGTGCCGTTGGGGTAGTGGATCTGCTCTCTCTGCAGTCTAGCCCCGGCGCAGCCTGCCTGATAAACTAGGTTATACCCAAGAGGTCCACCCACTTGCTGATTTGAGCACCACCTGAGATGATAAGTGATGGACAGAGGCTGTACCACTGTGCAGCCTCTTTCCACGCCCATCAAGCTCCAGGGAAGACATGAACTTTGGTCCTCTCGTGTCCCTCCTCTCCCCTGTCCTGTGAGCTCTGCAGGCTGTGCTCTGCCCTTCATGCCCCATCCCTGCTTTCTGAACTTCGTCTTGGCAGAGGGACACCCCACAGCTCCTCTCACCTGTGATGATCCCAACGGTTCTAGCCTTCATCACCTCTTGACAACCCCAGCCTCGTTTCCCAGTCCCTGCAGCTTGCCTGTTTCTCTCTCCCTGCACCATAGCCCACGGCAGCTGCTGCATCCCTGCTCTGCTTGGCCCTGGGGCCTGGGAGCAAGGGGTTTGTTCTGCCTCTTCTCTTTCCTCTCCCTCTGGCATTTTTCCTGTTCTCCTGGGGCGTTTCCTCAGATCCAAAGGACTTTCCTGCTCCTGTTAGCACTCTGAATGTCATCTGACAGAGGACATGGTCTTGTCAGTCCTTGCCTCTGGGTTCCAGGCGCTTCTCAGCAGCTTTTTTTTCTTCTGATATAACTCCCTCTGTACCACAGTGCTTCTGCAGCAAAAGATCTGGTTCTACACTACTGGTTGTCCCACACTGAAAAAGAAGTGCATGTAAGCATGTTTCCCAGCTGAGGTCTTTCTCAAAGCTGCCTCATTACTGATTCATCTGCCACTCGGAGAAAGAGCTTGTTAAATCTGTCCATTTAATAAAATTTGAGCCGGTATTTTTAGCCAAAAAAAGTAGTTCCTCTTGAAAGAAGTAAAAGAAAAGAGTATCAGGAGGGGTGATTTAGCAACTTCAGATGTAGCCCAGCCCAGCGCTGGCTACTCGCCTGTCTAGCCTGGCACGTAGTAGCAGTGCTCCACAGGAGATGGAGGTATTTCAGGCATTTTGAATCTTCGTCTTCTGGCCTGAGCTAATCATATTTCCGTCTGATGTGATCCCAAACACGTTAAACATATTTTCGCTTGTAACACACTGTTGAGCGAAGGCACTGCTTACACTGACTATGAGCCAGAGATTGCAGATTACACTTTTACAGCCCTGGCAGAGCTCGAAATAAATCACCGTGTTTGCAGTTCGGAGGGTGATTTACTAGTTTGCCATGAGAGGTGCTCTCCCTGCCCGTGCTGCTGGATAGAGCAGGAGTTGATGAGTGCGTACCTGCTGTAGTACAGTGTATATAGTGCTGTTTGCATGCACCATTTAATTTAAAGTTCAAACCTGGAATAAAGCATGATGAAACTTTCTGAAATTAAGCCCCCCGAGATGTCAAAAGACTGTGAGGGCAGAATTAAGTTTCCCATTCCCTGCCGAATGGCCGGGATTGGCTGTATGGTTTGCAGAGCCGTGTGTCCAGTGGGATGTCAGCTCCAAGTCTCCGGGCTGGAGCTGAGGGGACCGTCCCTCCCCAGCCATTTTGCTGCGGCGTACCCCCAAGGTTCCTGGCTGCGCAGGCACACGTGATGCTCTGCCTATTTTTGCAGGAGCAGCTGCGTCCCAGGAGGCAGATTCTTGCCCTCTGCGGCAGCGCGCGGGCCAGAGATGGGCTGTTCTGCAAAAAGGCCGTTTATAGCAGCCTCCATTTCGTACCGGGGGAGCCCAAAGCGCAATTGCTTCTTCCTTGAGGCTAAATTTAGCCCCTTCTGCTTCTGCACATCCCTGAGGAGCAGAATCTTTGTTTCTCCCCTTTGGTGCTGCTGTCTCTGGTTTCAGAGGCAGGACAAAAATAGCCCTGGCTGGCATGCCAGGATGAGAGCTTTGCACTCGCACTCGCTATCTCTCTCCCCGGTGATCATGGACTATTTCAGGGAAGGGGGCTGCTCGGAAATGCTGAGATCCCTCCTCCTCCTCCTGTCCCAGGGCAAGCAGTGCTGTGATCCCTGTCCGCTGCCCCAGTCCTCCCTCGAACACAGCCAGCTCCAGCAGAGAAAGGGTCCTGGCTTGCCTGCTGACCATCCCGGCCGATGGGATGGGGGAGTGCCGGGCAGCCCACGGCGTTCAGAGCTGGGCTGGAGCTGCGTCACTCACCGAGCAGCCCCTTGTCCATGTGGGCAGCTCCTCGTTGGGAAAAAAGCCACAAGTGAGCAGCTGAGGTGGCAGCTCTGCGTTCCCAAGCTGTGTGTGCTGCTTTGTACCTTGCAGGGAAAAGACCTGTCCTTGGCCTGTTGCTGTACCAGGAGATACAGCTCGGAGGTCTCCATCTGGCGTGCGCGCTGTGTCTCTGCTCCCTGCCGTCCTCTGCAGCAGCACTGAGCCAGACCAGCTGCCCCAAGCCTGCTCCTCCTTGCATCCCGAGTGCTCACTGGAAGACAGGCTGCTATCCCTGCTGCTGCCAGACACCCTCTACCACCTCCTTCCCACCCTCTTTTGACTAATGTGCCATCTGCGCTGCCATCGTCCATTTGGGGTTGGCAGCAGGAGCTGTCTCAGTGGCAGGACTGATCCTGCATGGTGCTGGATCCAGGCCACTGGATCCACAGGTTCCTCCTGGCTCACATCATGGCAGGGCCCAAACTGAGCTAAGGGGAGGGGATTCAGCATCTCCTCTTGATTTTTCTCTAGGTTCTTGTGCCCCCTCTGTCCTTTCTGCCGTGCATATCTCACTCTACAGAAGTGCATCTTCAGGGCTAGTTGTGAAGCAGGTGCTACAGCTCTGCTGAGAGTGACCTCACTTTGCATTTGCAGGAAAAGCGTGGATCCCCAAGCAGAAGCCGATGGATCCTGTTTTGGAAAGCGTGACCCTGGAGCCAGAACTGGAGGAAGCCCTTGCGAACGCTTCTGATGCAGAGCTCTGTGACATTGCTGGTAAAATAGTTTCACATGAATTGGGAGGGTTAAGCTGTTTGTTTCTTTTTGTTTGTTTTTCTGTGGGAAATGAGCTGTTGAGTTTTTCACTGTCCGAATGCTGTCGTTTTTGACAGCATTTAAGCCTTCTTCAAAAAGAAGTGTGTATTTAAAGTTACACTCAGCCTATGTGATGTAATCAGGAGCATAGATCAGAGCTGAGGAGCAAGAGTGAGGGTTTATCAAGGGAGCAGAGTGTGCTGTTTGGTCTCCTGTCTCTGCCACTGAATCTTGCGAATTGCAGCCTGTCATCTTCAGGAGCACAGCTTCCTTCACGCCAGACCTCTAGGAAACAGACCCACTGAGAAGGTGGATTTCTTGTGCAACCTATTAAAGAAGCTGTCAGGTCAAAGCAGCCTTTTGGTGGATGTTCGGGGCTGCTCTTTGTTAAACAGCTTTCCCAGCACATTTTAAAGCTGCAGATGTTTTTGCGGCTTATGCGGTCGGCTGTTTTTGTGAGGGTTGGCTCAGGGATGGGGGAATCCAGCATTAGAAGGTTGGTGTGCTTCGCGACGGAGAAGCAGGCTGGGACTTATAGTGAGCTGGAGAGGGGTGCAGGGTGGTTGCAGCTGCTGTTCGAGCCTCAACAGCGAGCTCTTCTCTGGGCTAAACCAGCCCCCTGCAGCATGCGAGGGACGGGCATGGTGCACACCTGAGGGACGCACACCTCCGCGCCAGGTAAGTTCAGGCAGTGTCCCACTGCTGCTTGCTGGGCAGTGCTGTCTGAGCGCAGGCAACCCCCTGCAAGCCTCATTGCTCTGCCACTTTAGAGATTGTAATGTTGGTATCTTGCTGAAGCCAGTAGCATGGGCTTAGCTTCATCCTGGGATAGAGTACACCTTGGCCGAGGGAGTGTATGAACACGCCTTTGGTGCTTTACCAAGCTGACGTTTCCCCTTGCTAGTCTAGCAGTGGAGGGATATTTCAGTGCTACTGGCTGCCCTTTCCAGTTCTGTCTCCTTCAGCCTTCCATACTCCCTGACTCCTTCCATACTCCTTTCTTTGTCAGAAGTCTGTAAGATAGCCTGTAGAATAACCACACCAACTAGACATCTTCTACATAGTAATATGTTTTGGCTTAGGAACGTGTTTTTCCACTGAAACTTTCATCATATATGCCCTGGCCAAGCATTGCGTCTCTGGATTTTGCTTTTTTACTGTAATTCTAGAGTCCTGTAAAGCCCTGTCCTATAAAATCTGCCTTTCTAGGCTCCAGATCTGAGCTACCATTACTCTCGCAGCAAAATGCAGTTCTGTGCAGCTTGCGCTGCAGTTATTGGGAGAAGACACCTGAGGTGTCAGCAGGAGAACTGATGTGGTACGAGCTGTGCTGAAACCTCAGCACTGGCAGTGACAGCATTGCTCCTGGCTGTTTAGCAGGGCTCGTATAGCAGGATCTCGTTTTGCTCCTGCCTTTGTCATCAGCTGTGGCTACCAGATCCCTCCCTTGGCAAGGCCAGTAGGAGACCTCTCGTGGGTGGCTCCCAGCAAGCCCTGGAAGGGCTCCCGTGCGTTCGCTCAGCTGAGGGAGGCAGAAGGGGGATGCCTTTGTTCTGCCTGAGTTACTTTGGGTAATACACAGTAAGCACCAGAGCTACAAATAGTGCATCCCTCTTGTCTAACAGCACAAATGCAAGCCCCCCAAAAAAACCCTTGTGGTCATAACAGGACTCTTCTCTCTTCTGTCTGCAGTCCAGATATTCACAGTCCTGGCTGGTGGAGAGATTTTGTGTGTGTGTGTGTGTGTGTGTGTGTGTGTCTCTGTGTGTGTCTGTGTGTGTGTGTCTGTGTGTGTCTGTGTGTGTCTGTGTGTCTGTGTGTGTGTCTGTGTGTCTGTGTGTGTGTCTGTGTCTGCGTCTGTGTGTCTGTGTGTGTGTCTGTGTGTGTGTTCAGGGTGTGTCTCCCAAAAATGCTGAGCCTGCAAATCACTTTTCCCTGCTGTGTTGCACTCCTGAAAATTTCATCTGTGAGCACATGGCAGAGAGAAGGGCCAGGTAAAATGCAAACAAGCAAATTCCAAGTGTCTGACCTCGCTCAGACTTTCTGACAGAGACTGCCTGGCTCTGTGCAGTCCTTCCAGGGATGTGCTGGCCTGGAGAAGTGGGTGGTGGTGTTCATGGACACCTTTGCTACAGGCTGTCCTGCCTGTGCAACCCAGACCTGGAGTCACGGTGAGCTGTCACCATAACAGATGCCATTCATGTGATGGGCTTCAGGGGTAGCCTCCTGCAGCTTCCAGCCCTTCCTGGCCAATGCACCGAGCAAACAGTGATAGACCCATGACAACCAAACATAAGAGGAGCAGCTCATGGGAAAGCAAAGTGCCTTTCTGGTGGCATGCTTGAATTTTAAGGAAAGATTTGTCCTTTTTTTTTCTTCGTGCTGTGCCCATCTAGAGGTCAAGATTTGTTCAAATGTGTCTGTTTGTAACAAGTATTTGTGTGTCCGTGTTTTTCTTTAGTAAGTCCTATAGATATTTTTTTTAAAAATGCTTATTAAAACCCCATTTTTTTCAAACATAAACTTCCTGTGAGTAGCAGTGTTATTTTTGTAAAAAGAAGCTTTGCCTACATGTTTCTAAGCCATTGGCTTCCCACTGCTCGTCTGCAGCTGCAAGAATGTCAGCAGATGCCCCTGGCCACGTCTCAATGTGCATTGGCATGTGAGCCTGAGATACACAACTTGTCAGAAGTTTGGCTTTTGGGCTCTTAAACTCTCTGAATTTTGTTCATACCATCACTTTGCGCATTTCAACCGCGCCAGCAGAGCTTTAGCTTCTCCCAGCGCCAACATCCAAGCGTACAAAGATAAACTCAAAGCATCCCTCTGCCCCCCACACACACTTTGTTGCTGAGTAAAAACGTGGTGTGTGTTGCCACTCCTCAGGTGACCATCTCTCATATGCTGCTGCCTGAGGAGTCGGCTTCGTTCTGCGTGGGGCACAGCTCATCTCAAAAACGGGGACGTCTCGATGTGTGCGAGGTGCTCACCTTGCCCAGGTGAGCAAGGATGATGATGATGCGCAGGCTCCTGCTGGACTGGACCCCTTAGATTAAATCCTACCAATGGCTTCTTTTATTTTTTTTTTTGTCTTTTATTATCCTCACTGGCTTTGTGTGATGCTGAAGTTGGCTACAGGGAAGCCTTGGCCCTTTTTTTGTTTGTTGTCTGCAAGGTGATGTTCCTTTTCTCCTGTTCATGCTACACTGGAATAAACAAGGGAGCACATCGAAGCCTTGTTGTGTATTTGTGATAGCTGGGGGGCTTGGTCCCACCTTTATATGTTGTTCTCTGCTCTCACAGGGAAAGGCGATGCACTACAGACCCCTGTCCCAGGCAGCAGAGCCTGCATGTGTCTTTTCCTCCCTTTGGAGCCTGCAGTAACTCACAGTCGTGTTTTGCTTTTGTTCTGTAGCCATCCTTGGCATGCACACCTTGATGAGTAACCAGCAGTACTATGAGGCGCTGGGGAGCAGCACCATCGTGAACAAAGAAGGGCTCAACAGTAAGTGATTAGCAGGCTGCAGTGTTTGTCTTTGAAGCTGGTAGCAGAGGCAAAGTGGGAATTATTTTTAGGCTGAAGATTGGAGCTGTGAATGTCAGAGCAGCCTGTGATTGCTGGGGCTGTCTCTGGTGCATCCTTGCCCTGTGCGAGCCAGTGCGATCTCAGCCGCTGCCCTGGCACCCTCTGGGGGTTAGCACAGCCCCAGCAATAGTCCCATGCGAGCAGTGTGCCCTCCGTCGCCCAGTTTTGGACACAGGGAGCTCACACCAGCAGGCACTGCTGTCCTGTGCAGGCTGGCCCCTGTGCCGGGCGGCGTTTCTGGGTGCACGTGAGCACGGGTGGAGCTGATGAGCGCGTGTTCAGCCTCTCACCTTGCGTCTGCTTGTGAAGTTGTGCCTCCCTCTCCGAACACTGCTTTTGGAAGAGGAGAAACACAGCCAAAGAGAACAGGATGCTTTCAGTGTCACCTGTCTTGCTTTTAACTTGCAGGTGTGATTAAGCCCACACAGTACAAACCAGTTCCTGATGAGGAACCGAACTCAACGGATGTGGAGGAAACTCTGAAACGAATACAAAGCAACGATCCTGACCTTGAGGAAGTCAACCTTAACAATATTATGGTATTTGCTCCTTCCTACTCTGCTCTCTTAATAGCAGGACCAAACATTTGATACACAGAAGGCAGACACCAAGCCTGTTTTACTGCAATAACACCACAACCCTGCAGACAGCCAGACAAGACACAGCGGTGCTTCCCGTCTCCGTTTTGGGTGGCAGAGGTTGTTACCTGCTGTGGGACAACCCTGTGGGCTTGGTAGCAGGACTCCTGCAGGTCGGTGGAAGATGGGAGCTGTGCTGAAGGCAGTTCAGGAGACCCGTCACCAGCCTGTCTGGTTAAAGGCATTCTACATTGCTTTAATGGTTTAGTCATGCACATATGGTGGAGAGGCTGTTTATATGAGATAAAATGGTGGGAGGAAGAAGGTTTCATAATAGTGATCTTCATAATTTCACTTGGTGTGAAAACATGGAGAAACCTTCCTTCTTGCAGGTAGCCCTGTCCATCTCCCATGCATTCCTTCTGTGGGACTCCTTTACTCCTTGTAGGAAGCAGATCAGGACACGGCACCACTTCTTGTCTTACCTCGGGGACACAGACTGAAAAATACAGTTTCCGTCTGTCCTTCCTGACTCTAGAACCCTCGTCCCATGGGGTCTGTTGAAGGACGACACAGTCACATAGCAAGAATGTGGTTGTCTGCACATGCACATTAAAAACATGTATGCCATACGACCTGCACCTTTTGATAAAGAGAAGATTTTTGCATTTATGTTCTGGCTAGTGACCCTGAATGTCCCTTGAGGACACCAGGCTGACAATCTGGCAGGCAGGTACTTCTTTTGTGTGTTGGACTTGTGGCTTTGGGACACAGTTTGGAGAACTGGGGAGCTGTTGGAGATGGTACGCTGCTGGGCTCTGTGTTGTGATTCTGCAGATGGCTTTGACTACAGGTGATGCCGCATGGTGGGATCCAAATGGTGTGGCAAGAAGTCCAAGCTAAGGATACCACTTAGAATTTCAGATAGGTGAAAATTTGTGCATCTGAAAATGGTATCTGAAGTGCCTGCTAACTGAAGAATACTTATTTTGTAGGAACTCAAGTAAGCAGCATGGATTTATTTTCTGGGCTGAGACCTAGCATGGCAAATGTTGGCCTGAAAGATGTTGTATAAAGCAGTGACGGAGGTGTCTGTGGTTTCTACTACAAGGAGATTGTTTCAGATCTTTCTGATTCAGGCTCCATAGGTGGAAACTTTCCTGAACATGACATGAATGTTTCCTAGTGCTGTCATTCGCATTAAAAAGTGCAGGGCCAGTGCTTTGTAGGCTCATGGATCCTAGTTATATACATGCCCACAATGCTTGCATTTGTAAGTAGCTCAATTTCTGGCTAATTAAATTAAACAGCAGAGACATTGTAGCTTCAAATCAAGGCAGTGAGCTACCAGCAAAGTAGGAAGTAGGATGGAGACATTGCCATGCTCTGTAGGCTAGGCTGATGATAGCAAGAGAACTTGTAAAAACATTTATGGACCCCTTCCTGAATTACTTAAGTGCATTTGGTTATTTGATCTTGATAAGAAATTTCAAGTATTGTTTAAATATATTGCATATTTTTTCATATGGTTCCTGTGGATAATGGCTAACGTGAGTTTTCTGCATGTCTTTTCACAGAATATTCCCATACCAACTTTAAAGGCTTTTGCAGAAGCACTGAAAAATAACACCTATGTGAAAAAGTTCAGTATAGTTGGGACAAGGAGCAATGATCCTGTTGCTTTTGTAAGTACTGTTCGGCTCGTCATAAAGTTTTGGCAGGAGCTGCTCTTGGACAATATGTTTTTGGAGTGAGTAACTGACTGCTTGTTCACCTTACAGCGCGTTTGGCACATTCTGCACCTCTGGCATTTGGTGCAGATGCTTCAGTTTCAGGAGCAGTAGTGAAAGCAAATGACAGACAGGCTTTGGTTCCTTCTCTTCGTTTTTCAGCTTCAGAAATTTCAGGACACAAGCCTTTAATCCCATTGGGTCTCATATTTGTCCTCAAGGATCTCCTAGAGAAGGAGCGGGAGACAAGAACTGACTTCCTAGTGGCATTCTGTAAAAGTGGTTTGTCTCCTACAATTAATCCTACATTAGAGCCACCCCATTTGTTCCTGCTGGTGCAAAGCTGTACGCTGCTGTGTGCACACCCATGCGCTCCAGCTCTCTCTCATAGATTGCTTTGTTCGACCTGTGCAGAAGCAGGACTCTGCATTTCTTATGGGTGGCCTCTATGGGTGCTAAAGGGTCTTTCTGGCTGCTGCAAGCTGTCTTAAATACCAGCGGGGATGCAGAGAGGTGCTGAGCGTTCTGCCTGGCCCTTGTGCAACCTTCCAGGCTGCATCCTTGCACGCTTCTCCAGCTCCATTGCAGCCAATTCTTGACCCAGGCACCTCCACGCACGCATGTGCACACCAGTGTCCTATTAGAAAAAAACTTCTTTGGGGCGTTGAGTACAGCCCTCAGGTTATTTTGGGCCCTGTGGACTGTGGAAGGAGCCTGTGCTGGCAGCACTGGCAGTTGGAGGACCCATTGGTGACTGTGCAGGGCTGGGGGAGTGTGATGGAGAGACTGCACTGCAAGGTTCTGGCTAGAGATCCAGTTGAACGTCACTCACAGGTCCAATACAGAGACTTCTCTGCAAGGTTCAAACTGTCAGTTTGTTAGAACTACACTTACAGGTCTAACACGTCACAATGCAGGTTTTATGGATACAATGGAAGAATGCCCTGTTGCAATTAGAGACAGAAACAACAACACAACAATGCACAGGATACACTGCTACAGAACTCAGTGATTCCCAGAAAAATGTACTAGTACAGATTTAAAAAGAGGGCAAGTTAGTAACAAGAGCAATCCTGAAGTATGCCACACGTGTCTGAGTCACTTTCTCTCAGGTCAGGGTTCTCAATCCCAGGGAGAATGTCCTCATCCGACACCTCGAACGAGGGGGGAAGAATCTCCCATGGTCCAGATATATGGTTGGAAAAACTTCTCTCCCCAATTCTGCCCAAAATCCCAGTGTTTATACTGTAAGGATGGGATGGGGCGCAGAGGCATGCCTGAGGGGACTTGGACTATCTAGAATGTTTCTCTTTGGTGGTGTGATGAGATTTTCCCTTATCTCTCCTGGGCACCCGCTACTAAGTGTGTGATAACCAGCACACCGGTGACTCAGCCAAGTTAACATATCTTGATTTTCTTAGCCAGATTAACGTATTTCACACATACATGATTTACTCAGCCAAATTTAACACATCTCAAGAGTCGATAATGGTTGAATATGAAATTCAGAGCAAAAATGTTTGTTATCTGGGGTTTGGTTCCATTCAGGTTTCAGTCCTTTGTCTGCTGTTCCATTCTGGGATAACTCAGGGCTGGGTCATTTTCCACAACCCGCCTTGGGTCATCACAGTTGAGGGTCTGTCAAGGCCAGACAGAGCTGAGCTGAGCAAACACCTCCCTGCATCTCGCCTTTGTTCACCAAAACCTGTTCTGTGGGTACCTGCACAGGGAGCTGAGGAGGCAGGTGCTGTGTGAGCAGGGGCTGGTCAGCCCTGCCTTCTGGTCCTTCTGTTTCAAGACATAGGTGGGTCCTCCCATGCAGCTTATGAAATGAAATCATCAGACTGGGAGTGTGCCAGCCCACTTCTGGCCTTGCCCTCTGAGGGAAGCAAAAGGGATGCTGCTTAGGAAGATGTCTTGGATGCAGAGAATCACTTGTTCTTCCAAGACAGGTGCTCCTCTCTCTGCTGCGATGGGAAGCATGTCAGCCCCATGCAGAAGGAGCAGCACAGGCAGCGATCCGGTCAGGCAGGAGGCAGGGTGAAGCTGGCCAGCATCCCTGTCATCAACATGCTGGCCTGAGAAAAGGGACAGATGAAGCCACGATGGGGCAGTTGTGGACTGTCGCCTTTCAGGGTGACCTTAAAGGTTTCTCCTTACGAGGCTTTTCTGTGGCCTCCAGCGTGCTCACATTCAAAAATCCCCCTGCGAGAAGGGGGGAACCCCCTTCACAGAGCTCTCCCATCTGCTGGCCGTGAAACCACTCGCCACGCGGGGTCCTCCTGGTGTCCTCCGGAGGTGAGGGGAGTGGAGCCCTTGCTCTGCCCCTGCCTGTCTGACTGCCAGCTCTTCCCACCCACGTCTGCCCCACAGGCACTGGCAGAAATGCTGAAGGTGAATAACACGCTAAAGAGCCTCAACGTGGAATCGAACTTCATTTCCGGGTCAGGGATCCTGGCTGTTGTCGAAGCGCTCCAGGGCAACACATCACTGGTGGAGCTGCGCATCGACAACCAGGTACAGCGCGCGTGAGCGGGACCGCTCATCAAGTGAACGTGCCCTGGGTGCAGGAGGTTGAGTAGTGGCTGGTGAAGGTGGAGGGTGGCAGCCACCAGCACTGCCTGGTTGCTCAGTTGAGGTTTCAGCGCCTTGTTCCTGTTGCAGTTCCTGGGCAGCACCTGCTACTGCCTGCAGTAATTAAAGAAGGGCGATGGGAGTGCAAGCAGCTTTCCCTGCTCCTGCTGCTGCCCTGGAGAGCGGTGATGCCCTGTCCAATTCGCAGCCTTGCTCTGAGCTCTTGTGGGGATGTAGATAATAATATCTATTTAGTAAAACTGAAATCTTTGTTACAATGCAAGGGAATGAGAAGGAGAGCTCCAGAGTGGGCACTGGTAGAGCTGCTGTGGCAAGTTTAGCCCCCAGGGAAACCCAGAGGGCAGTCGTGCAGCAGCCAAGCCATGGGGAGCTCAGGGACAGGTGACAGGGAGTTCAAAATCACAGTATCTCCATGCATTTCTTAGCTGCAAACCTGATCAAGAAATAATATCTTTGAGCAAAAGGACTTGTGGGAATATCTGCTGGAGGAGTTGAAGCCACTCGGTTGCACTAGGAACTGGCCACACCAGCTCCAAGTCAGAAATGACAGAGAAGGAAGGGGGGGGTGGAAATAGATCCAAGTGTTCGCTCTGAATCACCCTCTGGCCTGACCAGCTTGCTTTTCTGTTTTCAAAAGAGCCAGCCCTTGGGCAACAAAGTAGAAATGGAAATTGCGAACATGTTGGAGAAAAACACCTCCCTGCTGAAGTTTGGGTACCATTTCACTCAGCAAGGTCCCCGGCTCCGTGCCTCCAACGCCATGATGAACAACAATGACCTAGGTGAGTCGGGCTGGCTGCAAGCCAGGGAGCATGGTAAGGTTGTCCTCTCTGCCTGTGGGCACTTCATGGTGGCAGAAGGGCAGAACTGCTCAAACGAAGGCACCAGTGGATGTGTTTGAGTTAGAAACCACCTCTTGAAGGGCTAGATGATGCCTTGCTCCTCAAGGAGGAAAACAGCCTTCACTGGTTCCCCAGCACAGCTGCTGTCAGCCAGGCAATGGGTTGTGCTCCAAACCTGGAGACACGGCGCTGCTAAAGCTCCCAGAAGAAGCAGCATTTTTGGCAGTAACAGTGAGTCTTGTCAGGAAGGAGAGCTGCTAACGTGCTTCAGTACGGCGCGTGATACAGCATATGGTGCATGGGCTGTGAGCTGCCAGCACTTGTGCTTCCTGCCAACTGCTTGTCTTCCTCCACCTTCATTCCCACTTTAACAAGGAGATGAAAAGTAGTAAGAGTTGAACTTTGACGGCAGTGGGACTTGGCCCGTCCCCTCCAGCAAAATGAATTGCGAGTGTTGCTCGGGAGAGGTGAGAAGCCACAGGGCTTTGAGTTATCTTTATCCTCTCAATGAAGCGATCAGAAGTGCTTGCGAAGCAAAACGTGGGCCAGTCTGCAGACCACTGTTTCAGCCAGTGCAAGTGGCAGAGGGTTTCCATTGCTTGGCTACGAGCTGTTGCAGAGTCCAGCAGAGCTGTGTTAAACGCAGCCATAGGCATATGGGCTGCATAGGCAGGGTAGTGACAAGCGTGACAGCACCAAACTCCTCCTCAGCACCATCAACCATCAACAATTTTTCTTTTTTTTTTTAATAAAGGCTAATTAAGCAATTAATGCTCTAATACAAACAATTAGGAATTGATCTAAATATTTTTTTTTTCTGCAGAATTCAGTTTCTTATCCTTCACAGCTATTATTTCATAGCTTTTCGGGCAAAATTGTGCCAGCCCAGTTGATGGGAGGAATAAGCAAAACATCTGCCAATTTTTTCTACATTAGGAAGAACTTCCCCAGGAGGGTGAGGGTTTGCAAAACTCGGAGGGACGGAGCCAGTGGCTGCGCTGACGCAGCGCTGGCAGAGCCCGGCTGCGAGTGGGAGGTTGGGTTGGAGTTTTCCCGGACACCCCGTCAGCACCAGCCCTGCTGCGTTCTGCCAGACACATCTAGAGAGTAAGGGCTAACAGGTACGGTCTGAAGAAAGACCTAATGTAAAAATGCCAGCCGTGAAGAAGTACTGGAAAACCAGAACCACGTATTTTAATTTGAATATGATTCCACCACATTCAGGGTCTTCTGTCCCTTTGTGAATTCACTTCAGGTTTAAAAGCCACGGAAAACCAGCTTTAAGCAGTTGCCATATTTAGACAGATGATGCATTGTGCTTATAGATTAGATTAGATAGATAGAGATAGATAGATGGAGATAGATAGATGATAGATGGATAGATAGATAGATAGATGGATAGATAGATAGATAGACAGACAGACAGAGAGATAGAGAGATAGATGATAGATAGATAGATGATAGATAGATAGATAGATAGATATAGATAGATAGATAGATAGACAGACAGATAGATAGATAGATAACTCGTGCCTTAGCCAGTACTGTGCTCCTGGGAAGCACAGCTCAGCATAGAGGTATGTGCCTCTTTAGTTCTTTAGTGACCACGCAGAATACTCACCACTATGGTTCACTGCGTATTTATTCTGCCTGTGACTGCATTCCTGGTCATTAGAGAGCTGCACCAGGAAAGTCTTGCTATTTTCTGTCCTTTGGAACAGAGCAAGGGTTTTAATGACCAAGCAGCACCTGGCATGCAAAACAGTCAGCTGGAAGATTTGGATCTAATGTTTTAATTGTTCCTGCTCTAAAGGGAGGAATTCACAACTTGCCTTCCGTGTAACAGCTGTGCATTTTGCCTCTTTGACCATTAAGATCTGCATTTTTGTTTGATTTGGTTCTTGTTTGCAGCTCGTATTCATCAGTGTGATGGTCTCTGGCAATAGCATCTCAGCTCCACACCTGGACAATGTATAAGTATAGAAAAACTTTATTTTCCTCCCTCTCAGCAATAGCTTTCTGCTTGTGCTCCACTCCAGTGCTCTTGCATCACCTGATGCTACTGGAACTTGGTTTTGGTCCCGCAGCTTCTTTTCTCTGAGATGCTCTGTATGTACCAAGTACAAAGGCTCGTTACATTCATCTTCATGAGCTAACTTCTGCATCCTCTTTACGCTTTTTTTTTTCTTTTCTTCTTTCCCTCGCACACATTTCTTGAAAAACGTAGCTGTCAGAACTGTACATCAGCTGTAAGAGTAGATTTGATCATGTTAATCATGATCAGAGGGCTGGAGGCTAGAGGCTTAAGATAAGACATGAGATAGAATTTTGTTTTTTTAAAACTTGAAATGGCAATTTGGAAAAATGTAGCGCAGGAAAAACTGCGGTGTGCGTCTTCTGCTCCCTTTGCATCGCTCAGCATCAGAGGATGCTTTGGCCGAAGTCAGATTACAAAAATAAGCTGTGTGAAATAAAATTGATTGTAGAAGGGAGGTAAGGCTGAAAGAAGCTTCTGGCCTTAAAAAATTCACAGGGACAGAAACCTCATCTTACCTGCCTCGATTTTAAACTGAGTAAGGCTGTACCTGCTGGTTAAAGCAGGAATTCAGGAGCCGATTCTGTGCTGCTTCTTTCCTGGAACAAAGTACGTCTCTCAGCTCCCTTCCCCAGCAGGTGAGCCCAGCCTGCCACCCGCGCCTTCCCACTGCCACGACTGACCCTGACTCCTCCTCTTCTTTTTCAGTGAGGAAGAGAAGACTCGCAGAGTTGAACGGGCCTATTTTTCCCAAGTGCAGGACTGGAGTGTAGTTGCTGGCTGTGGAGGTCATTCCCGGTGACCTGTGCTGCACTGTGGAAACCTAAAGGCAACAAGTGCCTTGACAGAGAATTTGTGGTGCCTCGGCTCTGTTTTATGCACTGTTTAAATTAAACTAGCGGCTGTAGTTGATGATTTTATCCAGTAGGACTGTTGGTGTTTTCTGTAGAGTTGGAAACTATTCAAGCCAGTAACAACCTGTCAATTTTATGCGATCACACTTTAGAGTACATCCCAGTGTAAAAATGACTCTTAATTAACCTGGGACCTAATTTTTCTATAAACTTCCTGCACAATGTCTCATACAGTTAGGATGTGGTGTGCATGAATGAATGATAAAACTGTTCCACACAAATTACAGAAGTATTAAAAAAATACTTTATTTTTTTTTCAAAATTGATCTCAACTAACTATAGAGGAGCAACTAGTTTAAAAGCAGTTCTACTACCTGGAAACATGGCTAATTTCAAGAATGGCGCATTACAATTTTTTACCAACATTTGCCGAGTCAATTAGTTGGAGATGCTGTTTCAAATGCACCCCCGTGTTTCTAACAAAAAATTTATCTCCACCCCGATTACACGGAACTTAAGGCCACCAATTATAAAACAGTCTCAAAACCGGAGCTTTTTGTGATGGGTTAATATCCTCCTATCCTCTGCATGTCTGAAGAAAGCAGTCACCTTTTGAAATGTGATGCAAATCCCAACCCTGCAGAGATGATCAAACTAATCAGCAAACCCAGAGCCCTTTCTCCTCATCCCCACCCCCTTCAGTTTCCCAATGTTAAAATCCTGTCGATACTCGCTGAAAACAAGCCAGATTCTCTCTCTCTGCTGCTCTGCCTAGATGAGCGTGGCCACCAATGACATTTTGTTCTGCTGGGGATTCTTTCTTTCGCTGCCATCCCTCATGTCTGCAGAAATGCCACAATAAACGCTGTGCCCTAGAAAAGCCGTGAGGTGAAATACCCCATTCCTGAACTGACACTGCACGGTCTGACAGCTTTTTGTCCGTCCGTCTCCTGAGGGGAATTCCCCACAGGCATACGTGGCTCCCAGACAGGCAGCGGGTTGGACCCAGCGCTGTCCCATCCAAAACTCCCAGTATTAATGCGGGTGGGATCCTGCTCGGTGGGGCAAGCCTGCTGGCAGAAGCATTGCCATACTAAAGCCTAACTTTTGGTCAGGTGACATGTCCTAGAGAACATTCTCGCTTGCTAGAAATCTGTGTACCTCTGTCAAAAGTGAGGTTTTGCAGTCTTTTACACATATTCTAGCAGATCCCTTCAGAGCTTGTGCGCAAATACCACGCATGATTTAGCTCTGACCAATGAAGCAGAGAAACGCCATCATTTCAGCAATGTGGGAAACATTTGTTGCTCCTCAGATCTTAATAAATGCGCCAGTGGCGTCAAATAAAATACTTTGCTACAGCTTCTTCCCCCCACACTGTCAGTTCCATATCAGAAAATGAATGCAGAAGAAAAATACTTGAAAACATATTAAAAAAAAAAAAAAGAAAAAGAAAAAGGAACTGGCAGCCAGCCTCTTTCTTCTGTACACACTGCGAACACTTAAAAATGGTCAACTAAACATCAAACCAGAGCCACACAGTTCCAGCTAAGAAACACGCTCAGATCTACATGGTACGGGCTCACCTCTTCCATTGGCTTCAGAAGAAGAAAAATTAATCTTATCCTGGGAAATCCTGATGGTACTAAAAAACCCAGACATGCAAGGAGATGCATCTGCAGAGCAGAGAGCAATACCATGGATACTACAACAGTATTTTTTCCTGAATGAAAAAAAATAGCCCTTAAAAAATAAAATTAAAATAAGCAAGAACCTTTTCCTGTATTTCACTGTAGCAGCATCCAAATTAACCACGCAGCCTAAATGTAAAATAAGCTGGCAGGGTCACTCCAGGCTCCGACAGAGCTGCTTTACTGAAATATGCATGTGAGAGCTGAAAGCTGTGCAGCAGAGACACGCTGTGCTGAGAGGCATCAGGCTTTGTGGTGAAAGACATCAAGCTGTGCAGCGACAGAGATACAAAAAGTGGTATTTAGGAGCAAACGGATCACGGTTTGTCCCAGCATCTCTCCAGGAAAAGGAGAAAAAGCCATCTGCTGACCGCAGCATCTGGCAGTCACCGCCAATCCTGCTTAACTCTCACCTCTCCTGGAGCTCATGTGCCTTCTCTCAGGCACTGCCACCAAGGTGCCTAGATCCTGCCACACAGCATTTCACATCGCAAGTCTTTATTTGTATTAATTTGACAAAACTAATGCAGAAGCCAGAATACAGAAGCCGGTTCTAGGCTACCCTGCACTAGGAGAGGCCAAGGTTATCTCTTAACCCTACCTCCCCTCCCTGCAGCAGAAGGGACATGGCTTTAAGGGTCTCCATCTACACATCGCAAACTCTTCTCCTCCCTTGCCCCAGTGCAAGGACCAGAAAAGGCCTCTTGGCTCCTCCTCTGCCTTTGAGGTAGAATCTCCAGCTGCCGGGAGCTCTCAGAATTGTACCTTACAGCCAGGTCTACCACGTGGCAGCTAGCTGGCTAGGCTTCAGCATTTACCTCTGCAGAACTAAGCATCTCCAACATAACAGGTGAAGTGTATTTGTGCAGTACTTTAAAAATTACTACGGAAGCACTAAAGGTTACTTATCGTCGTAGGAGTTTCAGAAGTTTACATATAAAATATCACGGTTGCCATTCTGTACTGGTAAGTGACACAGAAACAGCCTTCCAAATAGAGCGTTCCAGTCTTGCCGACAGACTGAACTGTAAAAGAGTGTTCTTTCTGAGCTGTTAGACACGAAGAAAAGAGACTGTGTAATGTGCAAGTTGGGGCACTCTCATCAGTGCTCTACATCAGGCCTGCAAGTACAGTTTGCATGTTTCCTCTCAAATATTCCAGTCCTCAAAAGCACAGAGGTTAACTGGACAGTAAAGCTTAGGAGGCAAGATGCCAGGAGACCACAGCACGGCTTAGACTTCTGCTGAAGATGTCTCCTGATGGGAATTTTCCAATTTCTTTTCTGGTATGGACTGTGCACAGATTTACTATTAAATACCATCCTATAAAGTTTCTCAGAGAAGACATTCGTAAGTTTCAAAGTTTTGCTTCATAGAAGGAACAGCCATAAAGACAGTTGCTGAACCGTTGATTTCGCAGTAGCAATACTGGAAGGAAGAAGTGTTTGCCATGGCTTTGATGGGACCAATGCCCATGTCTCTCAGTTGCTAGTCAAGTTAACTTGCTGAATTCACAGCACTGTGGGAAAAAGTTACAATCTATATGAAAATAACATGGCCCTACTGTCACTAAGCAACTGCTAAAACCTGAGTAAACTGTTTTTGTGCCTTTAAAAGCAGTTGCTATTAAAACCCTCAACGAAAGAGTAAGCAATTTTTATTTCCTAATGACTAACTCCTATTTAGTACCAAAAATGACGGTAAGTTTCAAAGACATTTTTCAGTCAAGACACATCTTCTACACTATTAATAAAACCTTTCTATACATTCTACAGCATCAGGCAAACAAAGCAGCAGGTGGAGAAGTATTTTGAGTTCATATGCTGTGGATCTCTTCAAAGACAATTTCCCCACTGATGGGAGCTGGAAATTGTGTAAATATCTCACAGCTTTTGGAAAACTCAACCCATGTTTACAAAGGACAAACGCTCCCCAAATCTTCAATTATTTAACTTGGATAAAGGATCTTGCAATCTCCTTACAGATGTTGCTGACATTCAGGCACACGTCAGCATCACTTACAGTGACGTAATGCTGGTATTTTGACAGTTCCTGTGCTCCCCTCTCCGTGTGTGTCAGTGTCAACATGGTTCAAGCTGTCATTTGTTCCTAGTGCAAGGAGAGTTGAGCCCTGGATATTTCATGGACAAGTTGAGGGAAACAGTTCCCGAATAGACCGAGCCCTGGAATGAGGATTAGTTTTGCTGTTTGTCCTACAGGTCACACCCAACAGGCACAACTGGGCAGACAGTATCTGGGCCTTTGCTCCCGTTACAAGGGAGGTCCTTACGCCACCTTCAGCTGGTTTTACACAGGGCTAAAGTCACTGACTTCAGGTAACTATCCCTTGCTTCTCACTGGTACAAAGCAATAGACACGGGCAGATGGTGTGCCTGTGGAAAATATCTTCAGCTCTAATCCAGTCACACACCTGACCGACCCATATGCTGTTTTCATACCCTAGCACTGGCTGTTGAAGCAAGTGCATGAGCAACGGAGAGTCCAATGGACAGATCCATCTTCATGAAGGAGAGGGGAAAAAAAAAAAAGAATTCCTGTTATGTCCTTTCAGTTTCCTTTGAATTGTGAGCAGCTGTGTCGCACTGCTCCAGATCCCCATGCTCTGCTCCAAATCCCCATGGTAGAGGCCACGCTACAAGACTGTACCCAGGAAGAAGAATCCTGTAGTGCTGGTGATGCGTTGGGCACTCTGGTAATTTACAGTCAAGTCATGGAAGGTTTTCAGGGCATACTCTAGGCTAAAAGGCAGCATATGAACAAGACTTTCCAAGCAAACACATTTTCAAGATTTCCAAACCTAACTGAATAACAGATAGGGAACTGGCTATAGAAGTCTTTTGCATTAGCATGTGTCAGATTAGCTAATCAAACAGCTTAATTTTTTCCTGTGTCCAGCGTCCTTTGCGAGACGTGTACAGGTACCTGTGGCCGTCTCCTTGTACAATCACATTCCTCCTTAAGTGTCTGTCCGGAAGACCTTGAAGTCACCTCGAGCTCTTTCTCTTGACAAAGAGGACAGCAAGCTGTAAGACCTTTGCTGCGACAACTTGGACATGTCAGGACAAGCTGCCGGCAGTGCTGGCTGGAACAAAGTTTGTATTGGTCCCACAGAGTCCCACAGTATCTGCATGCTGGAAGGAGGAGGAAAAGAAAAAGTTAACACCCACATTGCCCCATCTGTCCCCCTGGCAGAGGGTTCTCTGTGGCTGCAATCTCTCATTTAAGTGTCTGTTGTCTTCCAGGTTTTTAATCAAGCTTTAGCTTGATCTTTTCAGAGCCTAGTTGATTTTTAAACTTCTGATTTTCATGTAAAAAACTTAGGACAGCTGTCTCTCAGGAACAGGAAGAAATGCTCACTAGTGTTTCCTCTAGTTCCAATTAGACAGCTTTAAAGATTCTCACTGCCAAGAGAAGAAGAAAGACACGCTGGTGGTAATCACGCTAGTATGCAAGAACACTACTGGCTGGGGAAGGGGGTGCCATGGGACAGGCTTCCACCTAAGAGCAATAGTTTGTGCATTTGGTGTCATTTGCAGTCCTGGCAGAGTCCTTCAACAACATCAGAGAGATTTTAACCCTTCAACTGAAGGCTACAGCCCAGTTTAGCTGTGCTATCAAGAAGGTGCCTACCCCAACACTTCCCCTAGAAAATTCTGTAAGGATGGCTGTGATGTATCCGGTGTGTTCTATTTCTACACCAAGCCAGGCACCTTCAAGATGAATGTGATAATTGCAGGGGAAGAATGAGAGTTTATACTCAAAAAGTTACCTGCTCAGAGGAAAAAACCCAGACTGCTGTCTAAAAAAAGGCTAGAGCCAAATTCCATCTATTTGTACCTGGCAACTGCAAAGAAGGGAACAGGTAATTCATTTGCGTTATCAGAAGAGTGACCCCAGACAGATGACCAGGCCATGTTTTTAACAACTTTAACTAGAGGCCACTGAAATTCTACAGGCTACTGGAACTTTTAAAGCTTGAAAACAACAAAGTGCTGTTGGGTTTAGTGCCACCACTCTCCTCGTGCCTGGCCGTCTGTGCCGATGTTCTGTGAGGTTACTGGAACAGAGAACAGCTGACAGCAGGAGAACTGTTCAATGATTTGGTCACTTGTCCAGCCATAGTCTGATCAGCACTGTGACCAACAAGTGGGTGACAAGAGCAGCAGTGCTCAGCATCTCCATAGCTGGAGATGGCTCATAACAGCAGCTGTTCTGCAGAGAATGTTTCCTTTTACTGCTCCAGTTTTAGGGAACTCTGTTTAGTGATCCCACTTTTCTCTCCTCATTTCTTTTTTTGTGTGTTAAAGCCATAGCACTGATAATCATCGTGGAAAGTGGCAGCACTAAAAGATCAAAGTGACTATGAGAAAGAACTACACAGACCAGTTTGGCTGCCCCTGTCCCGCACAACTCTGTGGAAACAACTGCAACAGCTTCCCAGCCTTCTGGGAGGGCTCGCATTATCTAGTCCTACCTGAGACGATATCTTCATTGGAACAAATGGCGTAACGATCATCGAATACAAACAGCTTCCCCCTGTAGAATCCATCTGGAAACTCTTCTAGGTACTTGTGAATTCCACCTTTTAGCTGGTAAACCTCTCTGCACACTGCCTGTTTAAAGCATATTAGCAGAAAAGCTGAAGAAGACAACAGCAGTGGTGGTGTCCCAGAGATCCCAAAGCAAATGTTGTGAATGCCAGGGGGTCAATGAAAAACGTCAGGTTGCCAGTGACCATCAGATGGCACCACGTGTGCCCACAGCTCTAGGCAGTCCCACCAGGGATAATCGGGCAACTCCACAATGCTGGTTTGTTGACACGAACCAAATGTGCATTTAATGGTACAGTCAAAAAGCTGCTAACCTCCTCAGTTGACGGAGGTTTGCTGCATCACAGACTAAATGCTTTTCAACCCCTGCAAACTGCTGCTTATTCTGTTTTTTACACAGTGAGCTGTTAGCAGGAGCAGAATTTCTCAGGGTACACACTGGTGCAGCAAAAAAACCAAACGAACCACAAGGTTTAAATTTCTGGAGGACATATATGTGTGCTCTTCCTTTGCTCCTTGAGGGAAGGATCCAGGAGAGGAGTGGGATGGAAAGCACAGTTAGAACAATGCAGCGTGCTGGATTTATTTCAACAACAATGGGAAAGCACTGACTGGCTGATTTTCATCACTGATTTGTTCAAGCAGCAGAGCATAACCCAGACAGAGCCTGTCGAAAGGCTGCAGGATGCTCTCAGCCCTCCTAAAACACGGATCCTGTGGGCAGGGCAGACTTGTAAGTACAACTCTTCTAAGCCAGTGGGTTATATAATTGTTTTTCACAGAGCAACCACTGCTTGACACTAGTCCATGCAGATCATTCTGAGCTGTATTAAACTACCCAAGTCCCTGACAGATAGCATGAAGCAAGTGTGTGTCAGTGACAGTTATCTCCCCACCTGCTTATTGAGCAGTTTACGCTCGGTAAGAACTTAGCAGCAAAAGACAAGACAGTTGCCCTTAAAGCAGTCCCAACTCCTCCAGCTTGTGCCCTCAGAATGAAGTCTCACCTTGCTCCGGAGGTAAGCAGAGCCTCTTTCACAACGAATCCCTCCTGTGCAGTACATCAGGACACGCTTGTCTTTAAAGAGCTCCAGGTTTTTGTCTACATAGCTGGGAAAATAGCTGAACTTTCTGATATCTGGAGCCAGACAGCCCTGGAAGTGTCCCTGCAATAACAACAGATGGCCACATGACTGGTTACAAGCAGTCTTACATGGTGAAGTCTGTGCCTCAAACTTAAGGAAGCAACAAACCTTTGCCTCAAAACAGTCAGCTCACTACAGCTGCTTTAGGCCATTCCTCAACTGCATTCATGCATCAAAATACTTGTTAAAATCTGTAACAGGATTCTGGACACAGCATGTCTCCTTATCCAAACATGAAAGAGGGAGCTACGCCGAACAGAACTGTCGGAAAGAGGATGAGCCACAACAGTGCAGAAGCGCTGGCAGATGTCGCAGCAGGATGCCCATATTCTTTTTGACATGTGGAAAGAGGCAAAAACGCTGTGCAGCATCCTTACAAATTACGTTACTTTTACTGCAAACTATATGCTGTTCACTGCTAATGTTGTTTGGACCACGTCGTCTTCTTCCTGCTCCAAGTTGTACAACCACTTAGCCAGGCAGGCTACACGCCAAGTTGCTAAGCAGGTCCCCTGCTGCTCGTGTCTAATATTCATTACTAAACTGGACTTTGTACATATTACAGGCAATCTGGAATATCAGTCTCTTCTTCCAGTAAGGGCACGCTCTCACAATGCGAAATCCTTCCCCCAGCACCTGTGACACACTGCGAGAAGCAGGCAAGGAACACTTACTATTTTACTTTCGTAGAAGTTCCGACAGTCCAGCAAGATGGTATCACTTTGTCCTTGACTGGCCTGGGACAAATACTGTTCTACTTCTTTATGAAACTCCTGAGGGGATAAATGGATTCCTTTAACAGAAAAAAAAAAAGGGGGGGGGGGGCGGGAAATTTAAAAATAAAGATGTGAGAAGCAGAACTACAAAACAACACCACATATGATCTTGCTGATCCAGATTCTCCTCAGTTTTCAAAACAAAAACTTTCTGTGACAGTTCACAGACTTTTTATCCCAACTCAACCTGCCAAGTTCATCCATGTTTGGCTTCCTGCTGGCAAATGAAAACACAACACTGTTCCACATGACAGAAGAAGCAGACAGAGGCCTGTCTTTATGATCTTTGTTATGTTCCCCTGGCAACTCTAACAGTTGTGAAAGAAAGGGTGAAAAATGTTTCCCTTTCCTTTGCTTACCTTTCATTACATTTGGAGGTGCAGAAGAATACAGAAATGGAATTTTTTTAAATTAAACTCTTCTCTGCTGGTAAAAATTGGCATAAGCCTGTATTACTTTCAGTACAACTTACATTTACATAAAGTTTCTCAACTTTCAGATTAATCAGGACTTAGGATTCCCAACCTACTGAAAACAAAAAAACCTCCCCCACATAAACCACTGTAAAATAGGAGTAAAAAGGAAAAATAAAAAAAAAAAGGAAAGAAATATCCAGACACACATCCTACAAATTACCAAAAAACGGGGGGAAAAAATAATCCTCTGCCAAAACCACAAAAAGGTGCTGGTGAAACCTCTTGGTGGAACAAAAAGCCCAAAACTGGTCTGTTAATTGCTATTTGCTCTGCTCCTGGTGCAAGCGTCCTCGTAGCAGGTGCACAGCCAGTAATACCTGATGGGGCATGATCCATACTAAGCAGCTACCGAAAACAAAACGCAGCCTGTGTTAGCGGAGTGGCATGAACCTGGTGCAGAACTTGGCTCTGCCTTAGGGTAAAACACAGGAGCATGGCTGTTAACTTAAACTCGGGTAAAGCTAAGTCAGCAGTTCATAACACAGGAACACACACATACTTAAATATAAGCTTCAGCAGGGTTCTAGAATTTTCTAAGGAAAAAAAAAAAAGCTCTCAGCATCCACAGCATTAGGATCCAGTGGCTCCACAAGAAGACTCCATGGAAAGTTCTTACTATACAGCTTGGTTCGTACTGCAAGAACTACAAAGCTCTTTATATGGTATAATTTCTGAGCATTTTCTCAAACATCTACAGAATATTTCGAACAAATATGAATATATTCCTGCACTGAAACATCTTTCCTATCATACACAGCAGGAGCCCAATGACTTACTCCCTGAATAAAGCATAAGGTATGTCCCTACCCCAAAACAAGGTAACTGCTTGATGTCATAGAATCCTAGAATGGCCCAGGCTGGAAGGGACTTTACAGATCGTCTCATCCAACCTCCCTGTCACGGGCAGGGACGCCTCTCAACTAGATCAGGCTACTCAAGGCTCTGTCCAACCTGGCCTTGAACACCTCCAGGGAGGGGGCAGCCACAGCCTCTCTGGGCAATTTATTCCAAAGTCTTGCCACCCTCGGACTGAAGAATTTCTTCCTAAAACCTAATCTAAATCTGTTCTCCTTCAGCTTAAACCCATTTCACCTTGTCCTATCAGTGGATGCTCTTGTAAAAAGTCCCTCCCCAGCCTTCCTGTAGGATCCCTTCAGGTATTGGAAGGCAGCTCTTAGGTCCCCCCAAAGTCTTCTCTTTTCAAGACTGAACAATCCCAGCTCCCGCAGCCTGTCCTCGTAGCAGAGGTGCTCCAGTCCCTGGATCATCTTTGTGTCCCCCTCTGAACACGCTCCAACAGCTCCATGTCCCTCTTATGGTGGGGACACCAAAACTGGGCACAGTATTCCAGGTGGGGTCTCACAAGAGCAGAGTAAAGGGGGAGAATCCCCTCTCTTGCCCTGCTGGCTACGCTTCTCCTGATACATCCCAGGATGCAGTAAATGTCATTGGAGCTATTACTGTTTCCCACAAAACGGAAAGGTAATTCAAAAAAATTTCCGAGGCAGCTAAACACTTAACAAACAAAAACCTGGGTCAGCAAACTCCGTGCACCAGTAAGCTTTGACTATCAGTAAGAAATAAATTTTCACATCTCCTTCTCCTGTGTCCTGACAACTGTGCAGAAAGAAATTTTTTTGGTGAAGGTACTTTATTCTTAACTTACCTCTAACGTAGGTAGAGCCTTTACTTTACATTAAATCAACTTACCAGTTTCTTTATAAGACACTATCTTTGGATCAATGCCCATAGGTACAATTTCTTTGAATACTCCAACTCGAAGGTCTGGGAAACAGTGAGCTCCTCCTGCACTGCTCTAGGAAATTTAACACAAAAAACAATCTGCCAAAATTTATCAAGTGTCAAGATTAAAATTACCCACTCACTTCAATTTTCCACAGCTCCCTAGAACAGGAAAGTGTCTTGGTGGCTGAGGGAAAGAAATGTCTTCCCCACTGAGATGCACATTCTAAATCCTGAGCTTCGGCCAGTGGATCCCTACCACAGCCTGGCAGAGGTGTCTCAGGGCCAGTGACTGTTCTGCAGGTGAGAGGCACCACTTGGCACGAGGTGTGGAGTGGGAAGGAGAACAGATCTTAGAAACAAACATCACTAGCACCCATCATGAGAAAGTCAAGGCCCCTGCAGAGCACGTGGATGCCGACAGGAGTGTTAAATAACCTCCTCCAGTAACGGATCACGTTAGCACACCTGGGCCCTGCGGCTCTCCTCAGCCCCTCTGACACCGGACGTGTCACAGCACTGCCTGTAGCACAGCCCGGCCCCGAGCCACCACAGGCGTGATGCGACCAGCCGTGGCTCATGGCTGTGAAACAGACACATGGGAGCTCAGCCAGGGTCAAGATTTCTTAACAATAGAGTCTGACACTCCCCACTCCCCAAACTGAAGCGTAGGATTTCCCCTTTGGAGGTCTTGGTGAGCCCTTTTTGGTAGGCATCCTTGCTGCAGGCAACGAGAAGCGAGAATTTCTGTAGGGCTGAGCCTCAAACATGGCTTAGGCACTATCAAGCCTATAAATACTCAAACAAAATATTTTCATAGCCCTAAGTGCAATTTTCACTCCTCTATGACCATGTCTTCAACGGCACAGGGACTTGAAACCCCCACTTACCACAGTACACAGCATGCAGAAGAACAGCGAGACAGTCCTGCATGCTGTGCACTGCATTAATACCATCGTGTACTAACACAGGAATGTTGATGCCCAGAGAGATCCTGCAGGGTTGGAGGTTTTGCCAAGGTCACGGTAAACTTCCACACCTATTCTACTTCTGCATCTACATGTGACTGTAACAGGTCACATTTACTCTGGAAAATCAGCCAAGCACGACAGTTAAAAAGCTAAGGCTGAATCAGCACTGCAGCTCTACCTGAGACTTGACCTTCACAATTTTCACTGACTCCTTTGACCTCATTATTTCACAGAATCCTAGAATGGCCCAGGCTGGAAGGGACCTTAGAGATCATCTAATCCAACCTCCCTGTCATGGGCAGGGACACCTCTCAACTAGATTTTGTGAAAAAAAAATAGTATTCCATGCAAACAAAACTGTGTGGAAAAGAAAAATCCTATAAAAGCACCAGCTTTCCTTCCTCAAAGAGAAACCAGTACCTACAGTGCTGAGGCAGCACATGCCTACCAGAACGCCACGCTGTGCCAGCCACAGCTGTCATCACCATCTCAAGACAGCAACTGGCACGCGTGCTCAGACCCAAGCACAAGTTAGCACTGCCTCTCCTTCCAGTCAGGCCCTAGTGCAAACTGGGAGAAATCTGTTGACTCTGCCTTATATTTTCTCTAGAAGACAGCCAGTTCATGGAAGTGACAGTGCAGCCATACAGAATCACAGAATGTCAGAGGTTGGAAGGGACCTTAAAGATCATCCAGTCCAACCCCCTGCCAGAGCAGGACCACCTACACTAGAGCGCACAGGAACGCGTCCAGGCGGGTTTTGAATGTCTCCAGAGAAGGAGACTCCACAACCTCCCTGGGCAGCCTGTGCCAGTGCTCGGTCACCCTCACAGTAAAAAAGTTCTTCCTCATATTTTTATGGAACCTCCTGTGTTCCAGCTTGCACCCATTGCCCCTTGTCTTGTCAGTGGACACCGCTGAAAAGAGCCTGACTCCATCTTCCTGACATTCCCCCTTGACATATTTATAAACATTAATGAGGTCACCCCTCAGCCTCCTCTTCTCCAAGCTAAAGAGACCCAGCTCCTTCAGCCTTTCCTCATAAGGGAGATGCTCCACTCCCTTCACCATCTCTGTGGCTCTACGCTGGACTCTCTCCAGCAGCTCCCTGTCCTTCTTGAACTGAGGGGCCCAGAACTGGACACAAGATTCCAGATGTGGCCTCACCAGGGCAGAGCAGAGGGGCAGGAGGACCTCTCTTGACCTACTAGCCACCCCCCTTCTAACCCACCCCAGGATGCCCTTGGCCTTCTTGCCCACGAGGGCACACTGCTGGCTCATGGCCATCCTGCTGCCCACCAGCACCCCCAGGTCCCTTTCCCCTGCGCTGCTGTCCAGTAGGGCAGTCCCCAGCCTGTGCTGGCACATGGGGTTATTTTTTCCCAAGTGCAAAACTGTTGAACTCCATAAGATTTCTCCCCGCCCAGCCCTCCAGCCTGTCCAGGTCTCTCTGAATGGCTGCACAGCCTGCTGGTGTGTCAACCACTCCTCCCAATTTTGTATCATCAGCAAACTTGCTGACAACATTCCCTAATCCCTCATCCAGATCATTGATAAATATATTGAAAAGCACCGGCCCAAGCACTGACCCCTGAGGGACCCCACTAGACACAGGCATCCAGCCAGACTCTGCCCCATTGACCACAACCCTCTGGCTTCTTCCCTTCAACCAGTTCTCGACCCACCTCACTACTTGGTCATCCAGACCACACTTCCTCAGTTTACCTATGAGGATGCTGTGGGAGACGGTGTCAAAGGCCTTGCTGATGTCCAGGTAGACCACGTCCACTGCATGGCCACCATCCATCCACCTGGTTATGTCTTCATAAAAGGCTCTCAGGTTGGTCAGACACGACTTCCCCTTGGCAAAGCCATGCTGACTGCTCCTAATAACCTTCTTATCCTTGATATGCCCAGAGACAGCGCCAAGGATAAGATGTTCCATCACCTTTCCAGGGATGGAGGTGAGGCTGACCGGTCTGTAGTTACTCGGGTCATCCTTCCTGCCCTTCTTACAGACTGGAGTGACATTCGCTTTCCCCCAGTCTTCAGGCACCTCACCTGTTACCCATGACTTACCAAAGATGATGGAGAGTGGCCTGGCAATGACTCCCGCCAGCTCCCTCAGCACCCGTGGGTGCATCCCATCAGGGCCCATGGATTTATGAATGTTCAAGTGTTCAAACTGATCCTTAACCCACTCCTCATCAATCAGGGCATGTCATGACTTCCTCTGGGGTCTCAGGGGACTGAGGCTCCTGAGGACGGTCTCCAACAGTGTAGACAGAGGCAAAGAAGGCATTCAGCACCTCTGCCTTCTTTCTGTCCTCTGTCTCCAGGGCACCCACCTCATTCAACAGAGGGCCTACATTGCCTCTGGGGTTAGTTTTGTCAGCAATGTATTTGAAGAAGCCCTTTCTGTTGTCTCTGACCTCCCTTGCAAGTTTTAACTCCAAGGAGGCCTTAGCTTTTCTGATTGCCTCCCTGCACTCCCTGACAGCTGCCCTGTACTCCACCCAAGTGGCCAGCCCTTCCTTCCACAATTTATACACCCTCCCTTTCCACCTGAGTCTGCCCAGCAGATCCCTGGTTAACCAAGCAGGTCTCCTGGACCTCTTTCTTGATTTCCTACCTGATGGGATGCAATGATCCTGAGCCTCGAGGAAGTGCTCTTTGAATGCCAACCAACTCTCTTGGGCCCCTTTACCTTTCAGCTCCCTGTCCCAGGGGTTTCCCCCAGCAATTGCTTGAAGAGGCCAAAGCTGGCCCTTCTGAAGTCCAGAGTTGCGATCCTGCTTGCTATTCTGTTTTTAACCGCACAGGATCCTGAACTCCACTATCTCATGGTCGCTGCAGCCAAGATTGCCCTCAACCTTCACTGCTTCAACCAGACCTTCCTTGTTGGTGAGCACAAGGTCCAGCAGCGCTCCTCTCCTGGTTGGCTCATCCACCATTTGCATCAAAAAGTTATCATCGATGCACTGGAGGAACCTCCTGGACTGAGGATGGCTGGCTGTGTGGGACTTCCAGCAAACATCTGGGTAGTTGAAATCCCCCATGAGACCCTGGGACTGAGAGGCTGCTGTCATCTGCCTGTAAAAGGCCTCATCAACTTCCTCCTCCTGATCAGGAGGTCTATAGTAGACACCCACCACCGTATCACCTAAGCTAGCCTGCCCCTTAATTCTTACCCATAAACTCTCTACTTGCTCCTCATCTGCCCCTGGATGGATCTCAACACACTCCAGTTGCTCTCTCACGTACAGAGCAACTCCCCCACCTCGCCTCATCGGCCTGTCTTTCCTAAAAAGAACATAACCATCAAGGCCCACACTCCAGTTATGTGAGCTGTCCCACCACGTCTCTGTAATTGCAATGAGATCATAGTTCTCCAGCTGCACATAGACTTCTAATTCTCCCTGCTTATTCCCCATGCTTCTTGCACTGGTATACAGACGCTTCGGAGATTTAATGGAGCTTCTGTTACCGTTGCTTGTGCCTTTTACGCCTCACCCTGGGATACTTCCCCTTGGCTCATGTGTAGAGACTCGGGTTTTATCCCCTTCCCCCTTCCAACTTAGTTTGACGGACGTCAAAGCCTGCATGAACCTAAACTTTCTAGGCAAGGGTCTCAAATCGGGGTGAAAAGCAGAGTGCGGGAACAGTTTGCTTGGGTAAGGGTACGTTGTGATGCCTTGGTTTTGGCAGTGCAGTTGGAGCAAATGCTTGTTAAGAATGGCCAGGCTGAAGCACACTCCCTTCCCCTGTACAGGGGGCCCTGAAGCTGCACTCAGAGCTGCCAAAGCTTGTAGCAGCTGCTCTAAGTACTCACAATCACCATTATGGTTGGTGTAAAGCAGCAGAGATATCTAAATAAAGTAAGGTTAGGAATCCTTGGCTTAGATCAGTGCTGGGAGATCAGAACTGCTAGAGCAGAAGTAACACTATCAAAAAGCACTGTGTTTATTTCTCAAAAATTAGATGCCTTGCATTAATTTTGACAGGCATTCTTATTTTTTCATACCTTGAAATCCTCTCGACATAAAATATCTTTGAACAAAGGCTGGGAAAGCATAACTTCAATGTAGAGATCGGTAGCTACTTTGCTTCCACCAACTGTCCCATTAATCCCTTCTGAAGCAACTCGTACCTAGAAGGCAAAATGAGAAGCTGGAGGCTTAGTAACAACAAAATAGACCACAGTGAAATTAGTAAAATATGACTGGGTGACAAAAGGCAGACAGAGAAGTATGTTCAGAAAAGAGACTACCGAGGAAGGAAGGAAAAGATCGTTATACTAAAGCTGAACATGAGGAAAATAATAAATAAAATAGGAATAAACTCCCAGTAATTGCTTTCGAGCTCTTTCAAACCAGTGTCATCACGACAGTCAAAAAACCTTGTGCAATAGAGAAGAGCTAACAGATTAACAGCCAAATCTTACAGTCAGTGTTAAAATTCCCACTAGAAGCCTGCCTCAGGACAAACAACGGGATTGTGCCCAATAACTCAAACAGCTAAAAGGAAAACGTGAATATGCACAACACTGCATGCGTAGGGGTATGATGGAAGGTGGGCGAGGAGGACTGTGGGCAGGCTCACGCGACTGGCACCCGAGGTGTGGGAGAACACCCACCCCACTGGATCCCTGCTCGGCCGGGTGTGCTCAGCCAGCAGCACACCCACACTGGGCTAACACAGGCCCGGCGCAGATGCGGGGGCATCTCTCACATCCCTGCCCCGCAAAGCTGTCGTGCGAGGCCTGGGAACTCGGGCAGAGCAGCCAGGAAACACAACAAAGCCGGGGGACAAACACCACCCGCTTTCTAGCCAGGAGAGACCTCCCTGTGCCTGCGCTGCTGCGTGTTGTGCCGCTCGTGTGCTCGCTGCCTGCGTGCCTCATCCCGGGGCTGCTGCAAGGATTCTCCAGATCCTCAGGTACCCAGAACAAATCCCCTCTTTGCATTTCAGCTGTGCTCTGCGGTTGTTCCTGCACCCTGCCTGCTTCAGCCCACACATATGTAAGATTGTATTTCGATGTGAGTCATTTTATCTCTGGCACTGACAAACGAACAAAAACTCTGAAGTGGTGAAAAAAAAAATTATTCAATATAAAAGACACGGGAAAAAGCAACTAGCTGAGAAGGCAAATGCTGTACTTGTCTTGGAAATGTGAAAAAAATTGAGAAAAATACCAACCACCAGACTTAGCTGAGCAAAAATAAGAATTGAATGTGTCAGGAAGTTTTAGCCCCAGACCATGTGTAGAACAGGGAAAGCGCTTACCATTGCCAGAGAAAAAGAAGCTACTTAGTAACTACAAGTATTCTGTTCTGAGTTGCCCTCTTGAGAAATCCTTCTCTTCACAGATAGCCTAGAAACATCAGCTTCAGGAGGTTAAAATCCATCTTTGTTTGCAGCCTCAAAAGGCCAGCTAGATGACCCAACTCGCCTCCTTGGGCAAGTCTGCCAGGAATGAAAGAACAAAGACTCTGCGCAGGAACGAGCTCTGCTGTCCTGTGGTGTGGTCTAAGGTGTCAGTTGCTCTCGTGTCACTCCTGACAGCGCAGGGGTTACAGCTTGATGCAGTAATTCTGACTGGAAGACCCCTCTGCACTGAGGACTCGGTGACACAGGTAACTGTTAACTGGAGCAAGATCAGGCTCGTGCTTCACCTCCAGCTCAGCCCTTGGGCTGTGCAGTGCTGCACGGTTCCTTCAGGATAAATCAAGCCCAATGTCATGGGTTTGAGTCTGGCGGGGTTTTAGGAAGCATGGGGAGGGCTGTGGGGGATGGCTTTTGCAAAATTTCGAGAGCCTCCCCCAGCCCCAGGTAAAAGTTGGACCCACCTGTGGCCAAGGCCAGGCTAATCAGCACCTCTGAGAACAAGGTATTTAAGAGGTAACCCTATTGAGCCAGTTCCTCTGTTTTGTTATCTGTCTGTCCGTCCTTTTACGTGGGGCAGTTTTTCTGCTGGAGGAGGGGGAGGTGAGAGGAAAGCAAAGGAATGGGTTGGTGAAGAAAGCGGGTGAGCAAGGCACAGAGGAGTGCGCTTCCCTGGGGGCCTGTGGTGAGACGGCAGGGAGAAGACTGCCCACGAGCTGAGGGGATCAACGGTGGTGAGACAGTCCAGGAGAGAGCAGCATGTGGAGAACTCCATGCAAGAGCGGAGAGGGACCACACAGGAGCAGCAGAGGATGCACCCAAAGCAGCCCATGACCCTGGCTGGCACCTGCAGGGAGGCAGAGGGTTGCCCTCCACGAGATGGACACCACGTGGGGAATACGACGGGGAAGACTGCAAGGCGCGCTCCTCTCCGAGAAGGACGGACTGCCATGGACAATCAGTAACGGCCAGATGGACCCAACTCCTGCCCCCTGGCCCTCGTTGCACTGATGGCAGGGAGCAAGTAGCTGGGAACAGGGGAGGGGTGCAGGGGAGTGTATTTAAGATCAGGTTGTATCTATCTATTGGTTCCTCTCACTATCCTGCTCTGAGCTAGTTGGTAACTGCTGGTGGTGAATTAAATTTATGTTTTCTCCCCAAGTCTACTCTAGTTTCCACCTGCCATTGTAAGTGCTAAATGGACCCTCTCTGTCCTAATCTCAATCCTTCAGCTTCTTCAGTTGATTTTTCTCCATCCACATCCCTGAGGGGACAGGGGAGGGGGGAGTGAGTGACTGCGTGGTTCTCTGTTGTCAGCCTGGGCAGTCAGATCAAGCCATAACACCCAATAACCCTAACAGAGATGCCTACAGGTGGGTCCCCATTGATATTAGTGATTATCCCACTTGTGTGTCCTTGGGTTTATTTAAAACACATCAAAAAGTTCTCACGTGAACAGGCTTTCTGCTTGACAGCAGGAGTGATAAAAAGATTCGGTTTTGTCCAACACCAAAAAAACCATCTGTAACAATGAATGATGGAAATGGAGCAACCCTTGCAAGGACAGGGTCTGTGGAGCGTGAGGATCAGAGGCTGCTCAGTGCTGCACAACTCAGGGTTCCCAGCGTAGAAACAGATACAAGATTATTTGTATCATTTTCCTTTTTTTTTTGTGGTGCCAGCTCTTAAATAGCACTGTAAATGATACTTCACAGAGTCTGAGTGCCTTTCTCAGTGGGATGACAGACTAGCACCTTCTGGTGCAAAACACTTGATTCTCCACATGCCCAGTTGTCCTGCACTAAGCAAAGAAGATTTTTTTTTTGTTAAGAATACAACCAGCACTTAAAACCTTACCTTGCCAGTGAGATGCAGATGCTGGCACAGAGCCTTTTGCCAAGCACAAAGCTCCTCTGGATTCTTCACCTCACAGTAACAGTAATATAGAAGTACTTCTCCCACCTTGCTGTTCATTGCATGGCAAAGACGAACAAATAGGAAAAGTATGTTCGGGTTGAAAACACAAAAATGTACAAGTAGCAGTAATATTCAAAAGAAGCAGACAACTGTATCCCAGCAGATGCAGGGAGAAAAACAAAACAGCAAACAAACTTTGGAGGGATTAGAACTTCTGGCTTTGATTTACAGTACCACAGAATAATAAAATTATTTCAAAGAGGAGGAATACGTACTAAAAAAAGCTCCCACATTCCTAGTTCTCATGAACAGCTACAAAATGAGCTCATCTGTGCTGCATGGGACTTGAAAATGAAAGTGCTTGAGCTATCTAAATTTAAAAAGCAAAAATTTTCCATGAGATTGTGAGCAGCACAAGCCAAACTCTCTCACAGCCTGAAACATTTCCATGAGCCTACTTATTCATAACTAACAAGCCCTGAAGATACTTGAATAAGCAGAGAAAAGGGGCCTGCACAGAGCATATCCTGCTTTCTGCTTTTTTTTTTTTGTTATGGCCCTTTCCTAATTATACATCTAAATCTGTTAGATCGAGGGACACCTGTACAATTCTGCCTTCACAACACAGCATGGTGCAGCTCTGATAGTTCAATTCTCCTAAATTTCCACCTCTACTACCAAAAATATGCAGTGTACCTACTTCTTTACCAGCACAGCAGTAATCATAAAACCATAGAATCGTTAACGTAGGAAAAGACTTCTAAGATCAAGTCCAACCGCCAGGTGAACATCACCATGACCACTAAACCACGTCCCAAAGTGCCACGCCTGCACGTTTTCTGAACACCTCTAGGGATGGAAGCTCCACCACTTCCATGGGCAGCCTGTTCCAATGCCTCACCACTCTTTCAGTAAGGAATTTTTTCCTAATATCCAATCTAAATCTCCCCTGGTGTAACTTGAGGCCTTTTCCTTTCATCCTATTAGTAGTAACCTGGGAGAAGAGACCAACACCCACCTCACCGCATCCCCCTTTCAGGTAGTTGTAGAGACCAACGAGGTCTCCTCTCAGCCTCCTCTTCTCGAGACCACACAATCCCAGCCCCCTCAGACGCTCTTCCTAGGAGGTGTTCTGCAGACCCCCCAGCAGCTCTCTTGCCCTTCTCTGGACCTGCTTGAGCACCTCAATGTCTTCCTTACACTGTGGCGCCCAAAGCCCGATCACTGCCCTACTGCTGCTGGCCACGCTGTTCCTGGTGCAGGCCAGGGTGCTATTGGCCTTCTCGGCCACTTGGGCACACTGCTGGCTCTGTGCTGTGGTGTCAGCCACCCACAAGCACCCCACAAACCTGCACACTTCTCACAGGTGTGAGCAGATGTGAAAGGGACTGAAATAAACCAAGTGACTCCCGGAGGGTACCTGCACCTACTGACCCAAGGAAGCACCTCAGGAAGGCATCTAAAGCCCCAAAGCAATATCAGCAAAGGCTCTTGCTGCACCCTAAAAGTGCCATTGGCCGAACTTCCTAAAAAGCGCCCCTGGCAGGAGATCACCCCAAGCGCAAGCAGCCCAGCCCCCGCCCCCTGCCACCCCCGGGCCTCCAGGCCGCGCAGGGCCCCTCTCACCCGGCCAGGTCGCCGTGGCTCAGGTGGCCGGTGTCCGGGAGCGCACAGCAGATCTCCGCATCGGCGCCCGGGCGCCCGTCGGGCCCGTCTTCGCCAGCCGCCGGCTCTGCCGCCCGCCCCGGCCGCTGCTCGGCCAGCCCGGCCTGGCGCCCCACGTCCCCGGCGTGCTGCAGGGCCACATGCCGGTGGATGCCGGAGAGCTCCTCGAAGACCTGCCGGCAGCACCGCCACCGCACGCCCTCCGCGCCGCCGGGACACCGGGCCGGGACCTCCTTCGCCTTGACGAACAGGGAAAAGGCCTGAAAAGGCAAACCACAGGCGGCCGCCCGTTACCGGCGCCCGAGCCGCGCAGCGCAGCGCGAACTCACCCGGCGAAACGCCGGGCCCGCCACCGGCGCCGCGGCACCGTGGCGGGGCGGGTTAGGGAGGCGGTCCCGGGGAGCACCGACCCACCTTCCTGCGGGCGAACGCTCGCTGCTTCCTGGCGGCGGCCGCCTCTGACGCCGCGCTGCCCCACGGCGACCCCGGCCCGGGCGGCGGCGGCGGCGGCGGCTCCCCCGGCACCATCTCTGCGGGGGGGGGCGGGGCGGGAGCGTGGGCGTGGCCCCGCCCCCCCCCCCCCCCCCCCCCCGGTAACGCCCCGGTGCCGCCTTGGCGCCTCCCCGCGCGCCCGGAAGTCCTCCGAGCCAGCGCGGCGCACTCGAGTGGCGGGCAAGAGAGGCGCTGCGCCGCGCGCCCTTTCGTCCCGGAAGCAGAGAGGCGCGCGGTGGGGCCGGAAGTGGGTGGTGGCGGCGGCGGCAGGAGCGCGCTCCCGCTCGGCCCGCGCGGAGCAGCAGCAGCAGCAGCAGCAGGAGCAGGAGCCCCGGCCCGGCGCTTCCCTCGCGACATGTCGCGGCGGCGACACAGCGATGACAGCGATGGTGAGCGCCGCGGCGGCTCTCCCGCCGCAGCAACCCCCCCCCCGCCCCCCATGCCCATCCCCCGTGCTCACCCCGCGAGGTGTCGGGGCGGCGCAGGCGGGGCCGGACCGGGAACAGGGGCCGGCGGTGGCGGGGGGGGGTGGGGTGGGGGGTGTTTGGGCCGCACGGAGGGAGGCCGGGGCGGCGAGTCCGAGGCGGTAACGGCGTGCTCGGTGTGTTTGTTGGAGCAGGGCAGCCCCACAAGAGGCGGAGGACGTCCGAGCCGTCGGAGATCGAGGAGAGGCTCGAGTCGCTCATCTGCAGGGTGGGAGAGAAGGTAGGAGGGCCGAGGCCCGGCCGAGGCCCGGGCGGCAGGTCGGGAAAGTTGTGGTGGTGCGGCCCGCCCCCGCTCTCTGCGTGTCGGGTGTGAGCCGTTCGTCTGTGGTAAAACACCCGAAAAGAAACATGTTTTTTTTCTTCTATGAGACGGTCGGAAAATCGTCAGCTTTCGCAAAACCGCGTTCTGAAACGGGCAGCTGCTTAGGTGGTAAGCATTGTGTTTTCCAAAAAATGATAAACAGCCAGCGAGTACTTATCACTTCGCTTTGGCAAGTGTTGTTGCTGGTTCCAGTCTGCCGAGGACGTGGAGGATTTAACTTGGGCTGCCTGTGGCACAAGTTTAAAGTCCTAACAGGATTCGAGTCTGGTAGAAAGGGGGTAAAAGGATAAGGTCGAAAATGATGGTGCGCTGAAAAACAAGTCACAGAGTTTTTTTGTCTCATGCTGTGTCGTTAATCAAAGCTCACCAGGATATCCCTGAGGCAATGTTAGTTCTTGCATCCCAGGTGCCTTGCACTGGGGTGCCTTGCGGGGGAGGTGGGTGATCAGGTGTGGCTCTTCTGAGGAGCAGCTGCTCCTTCTTCCAGGAAAGGGAGAGCGGTTCTTTGCTGTTAAGGGCATTGAATCATTGCTCTGAAAGAGGAGGTGACATAAAAGGATGCTCTCACCCACCTTTGTCTTCCATGTAAAAGTCGGGCTGGTTTGTATTGCCTCATTGATGATGAAGCATTTTTTTATATTTTTTCTTTTATTTTAGAGCAATTCATCTTTGGAGAGCAACTTGGAGGGCCTAGCTGGTGTGTTGGAAGCTGATCTGCCAAATTACAAAAGCAAGATACTGAGAATACTCTGTACTGTGTATGTATGCAGGAGGTCTGGGAATCTGAGAGGTGCTCTCTCCTGTGACATAAGTTTAAGTGTTCAAGGTAGTTTAAATGCCAAGAATGACTTTACTTCCTTAGTGCCACTACAGTGTAGAGTTTGGTTTTCTGTAAACAAAAATAAAGAGGAATAAGCTTGTTACACACTAGCTGTGGTTCAAGAACAATACCTCTTTACGTTACTTTTCCTTGAACTGTGTACAAAGGCTCAAAGCAGATTGCAGAAACCTGGGAGCTCCTCTTCAGTAGCAGTGAGAACGCAGGGATGCTTGTCAATTTCCTGTTTCCCAGTTAAATCCTTAAGAACACTGAATCTATTGGCTTCTAAAACTTTGTTAGTTTCATTGCCTTTGCTGTTTCTCATTGTCCCTTCCGCATCTCTGGCGATGATACGCACATGTCTTTGCAAATACGTTGCCTAGAGGAGGGGAACTGGGAACACAAAGAGCTGAAAGCAGGCTCTGTAGTGGCTGTAAGGCAAATAGTATATTTTTTTTTTTTTCCTATAACATTAAGACACTTCGGAAAGTGTAGAGTTGACTTATATCCTTATGAAAATGGTTAAGGACAATTAATTCCTTACAGCAGGGCCTGGCCTTCCCCGTGCTGTGCTTAAAATCAGTTACTGGGAATCAAAATTGATAGCATAAGATATGTACACCTCTTGTGTAATCCTGCTGATGCTCTTTAATAAAATTATTTCTAAATTACTAATGTAAAACAACTTATTATATCCTTGCATAAATTCTGTCCCTTATATTATTGGGCCAAGCCACTGGAATACCCAGCATTTAGCCTTAAATGTGCTTGAAAGTGGCAACTGCCTTTATAAATGACTGTTGTTTAAAAAAAAAAAAAATCATGAAGGATTAACCAGGGGATAGAGCATGCCAGCAGTTTTCTTCTTTCCTTGTGAGACCAGTTTAGGTTACAATAAGCAGGTTTTGAGCTGCTATGCAGTTGCCACTTGCAATGTCATGAATAAACAGCTAACACCGTGTTCCTTTTTCTGTGTCAGTGCACGTCTCTTACCAGAAAAGCTTACTGTTTACACGACACTGGTCGGGTTGCTGAACGCCAGGAACTACAATTTTGGTGGGGAATTTGTAGAAGCCATGATTCGTCAGCTTAAAGAATGTCTCAAAGTCAATATGTATAATGAGGCTGTGCATTTAGTAAGTAGTTTTTTGTTTGTTTTGCATTTAGTAAGTAGTTTTTTGTTTGTTTTGCATTTTCCCTCGTCGTCTTTCTCTCCTCCTTTTCACCCTTTTGTTCTAAAGAAGGTGGATTTCTCAGTGGGTATCGCAGGCTCTTCTAGCATCAGCATGCAGTGCACTGCAGAAATACCAAGAGGAAATGGTGTGTTACCTTAGAAGTACTTCCCTCCTCAGGAGGCAGAAATCACGTTACAGTTGCAGAATTGACTTCCAGCTGTGTATTTTCTCAGTGACAAATTAATTTGCAGTAAACAGAAGTGCTCCCCCCTACCTGCTATACAGTCAATTGTAAAAGATAGATGACAGTCATGCACTTCTGCCATGTTCAATGATGTATGATCTCCTCTTGGCTCCCATAAAAAGAGAATTTAAAAGAAAATTAACAATCTGGTTCTTAAAAGTTATTTTTATGGCTGTTACCAGGTCTGTGTTTTCATTCTGCTAATGAGGCATGAAGTTCAAGCAGGCAGCTTTAAGTGCTGTCTTTGAAGCCATTTGCTCAGCTCTTGATGCTTATAGATTTTGTCTGCAAAAAGATATTGGGACTTCAGCAGTGTCTGATTTTGAAGCCCAGTGCCAAGCTCCCCAGCTTCTTTTGAAGCCCACTGATGGAAATTAGGATTCTAGTATTTCAGTGTATTTTGTCAAGAGGCTGCTCTTCACTGTGGAACAGTTTTTCCCTACGAAATGAGAGGAAAAAAAAAAAAGGAGGAGAGTGTGTCACTGCTCTACCCCAGATGTTTTATACTTAAATTCTCATTTCTGCCAGTCTGGATTTCTTACTAGAGTGCAACCAAACCAGGGATATATTCTGGTTTTGAGATTTTTTTCTTCCCAGGCAAATAAGACCGTTTGATTCCCAGCATGCCATCAGTCTGTCAGATTTTTTAATCCTGAAAACGCCAGCAGTTTTCACAAAGGCTCTTTCTGCATAACTTTCTGTATTTATGAGTTGCAGTTAGGGAAATTATGTAAATCATAGAAATTCAGCACTGCTATTTCCTGAAACACATCTGGGCAATAATTTAATCCATCTTCAGCTTTTTAGAAACCTTTTTTTCCTTAGACTTCTATAATTTTAGTGATCTGGTACCGTTTAGAGTAGATAGAAGCACAAGGTATTTATTTATGTAGCATCAGTTTTCCTACCTCTGTATACATACTGGTGTTTCCCACTCTTCCTTAACTAGAAATATCATCCTTGCGATGTTATTGCAGCGAAACACTGCGTACGTTGCAATGAGCAATGTGTGACGCTGTGCTTACGGTACTTGTTTTCCAGGGTGGAAAGGTGGGTCTGTGTAGTCTGCAGGATTTGTGCCTTCGTAGTACTGAATGGAGATTATACTTTCACTGATGGTTTGTTTTAGTCGTTTAAGTAATATTTATTTGTTCTGGTGCGGTCAGTTTAAAAAGTATGCATTTAAAGCTTTTTTGTTTTGTTTTGTTTTGTCTTTTTTTAAAGGTTCGTTTTCTGTCTGATCTTGTGAATTGTCACGTAATAGCTGCACCTTCAATGGTAGCTATGTTTGAGAACTTTGTGAGTGTGACGCAGGAGGAAGACGTACCCCAAGTAAGCAAAAGATCTTTAGACTCCTCTACTGCTGTTTTTACAATATTTCTGTACCATTGGTTCTGTACTTATACTTCGTACAGGAAAATTTCAGAGAGCAAACTAAATGTGCTGTCGTACGGTTTCCTTAGCATGGGTGGCCTGTGGCAATTAGAAGATACATGCATACGGAAAGAACATATGGTCCTTTATAGTCTGGTAGCTGAAGTGAATTTTTTTTTTACTTTACTTCGGCAAATACATGGTGCCTGGCTTGTTCTGCTGTATTGATTATGCAGGACTGTGGAAATTATGCCATATTCCATCTCTGCTTGTCAAGGTTCAAGTTAGAAATTATACATTTCAAGCAAGAATATTTTTTTTCTATGACTTGCCAATCCAACTACTGGTCTTTAATCCCCCCAAGTAATAGTTTTCTATTGTTTTAATTCAATTTAAAATGAGGTGTTTTTAAAAAATCTTTTGGATCTTACCTGTATACTTAGATTTCAGTATTTTTCTTCCCTGTAGGTACGGTGTGACTGGTATATGTTTGCATTTCTGTCGTCCTTGCCATGGGTTGGAAAGGAGTTATATGAGAAAAAAGATGCTGAAATGGATCGTCTCTTGTCTCAGACAGAAAGCTATTTGAAGTAAGCTGTGACCATTAAATACTCTTATTGGTATCTGGTCAAGTATGGATTAATAGCTTTGTTCTTGCTCACTTTAAAAAGTACTTTAAAGTCTTGTGGGGACAAAAAACCTGAAAATAGAGTGAGTGGAGAGGTTTCTTTGAATTTGAAAAGTTTTATTGCCTTGTCTAGTTCTAGGGCATGTTGAAGGTCTTGTTCTGCTCCCACTGGAGTAGCTGCAGTTCTAAGGGTGCTGTAAATACCTATAAGTTGTGTTAGGGCTCTGCAGTGTGACTGCTGCTATCTGGGTGCTTCCAGTTAATGTTGTAAAGATATGGTAATAGAGATATTTTATGTAGTCACAAACCTGTTTTTTCTATACTGTAGACTTCAGCTGAAGAGATCAAATAGTAATACACTTGCATAAGAAAAAAAATTTTGCGCTAAGTTAGATTTTTAAAGGTCGAGTTTTCTGTGTCAACAGACGCAGACAGAAGATTCACGTACCGATGCTACAGGTCTGGACTGCTGATAAACCACATCCGCAAGAAGAGGTGAGTGGACTTTAGATCCTGTTCTTTCAGGAGGTTTGAAAAACAAGTTTTTACTAAGTTGACTTTTTTATAATGAAATTAAAAGGCACCTCTAAAAAGTATTAATGCATCATATTGTCTCTTGGTTTTCATTGTTTCTAACAAATTCTCTGTGAGGAATTCTCTTCTAAGTCTTGGGCCTAAATATAAGGTTGCGTGGGGTAAGTAGGAGGGTGTTTTGTTGTTTGCTGACAGGCTCCCGGGGAAGTCTTATGGAGTGAGGGATGGCTGTAAATGGTAGTACTTGTTTGAGAATTGCACGTACAGGGCTTCACGTTAAAAGGAACTTTGTGAGACGCAGAATGTAATTCCTTATTTAACCCGTAATGTTTTCCATTTGCAGGAAAGTGGCATTTCTTTCTCAGCTCTATGAAGCGCTAAACAAATATTTAGAAACTGCGTACAGCAGCTGCTGTGCCATCTTTGACAGCTGACCCAAAACTACTGGAGGGCAGAGGTGGCATCTGGCTAGTTTGAGTGGAGTTTGCCTTTTCACATGTTCTTATTTTGAGGGGTTTTTTTGTTTCCTTTAAGTTTGAGGACAAAATTAGTTGAAAGTTTTGGAACATGGCCCTCTTAGATTTTATTCCCTGTTCTGATTTAATCACGGTTTTAACCACTGTCTTGTCCATCCTCATTTTGAGAGATAGGATGTCTGATTGTGATTAATTAGTCAAATGCTGAGTATTCTGCCTGCCCAATATATGAATTTCCTGACCCGGCTCAACAGAGGAGAGATTAACAGAGTGGGCTTGAGACCACATGTTACTGAGAGTACCGTAAACATGACTTTCCACTTCAGGTGCTAGTTGTTAGTATTTGTTCCCACTTTATAGAGTGATGATTTCAGGAAATGCAAACATTTCCATGTAAAGACATTTTCTTGTACCGGTTGTAACTTGAAACTCATGTTCAGTGAGGCCACAGGCTCATGGAGTTCTCAGACAGCTTTTAGTAAGCAAAGCAAGGCTGCTGCCAGTTGCACGGGTGTCTATGCCATCTCTGAGAGAATGCTGGGAATTGCAGTTGTGCTGAAAACCCATGGCAAAAGTATTCATTATTTTATAGTGTTGTCTTCATCTTGAATGTGCAGTAGCTGGTAGTTCTGATTGCTCTGGGGACAGCACGGCAGTCCTGCGATACCTCCTTCCAGTTCTCATGTTGATATTTTGTGTGTTTTAATAACACCAGTAAGCGGTGACTGAAGTAATGGTCACTGCTGTAGTTTCGCAGAATCACAGAATGTCAGGGATTGGAAGGGACCTCGAAAGATCATCAAGTCCAATCCCCCTGCCAGAGCAGGAATGCCTAGACTATGCCACACAGGAACGTGTCCAGGCAGGTCTTGAATGTCTCCAGAGGAGGAGACTCCACAACCTCCCTGGGCAGCCTGTGCCAGGGCTCCGTCACCCTCACTGAGAAGAAGTTTCTTCTCGAGTTTAAGCAGAACCCCTTATGTTCCAGTTTCAGCCCATTACCCCTTGTCCTATCAGTGGTTGTCACCGAGAAGAGCCTGGCTCCATCCTCGTGACACTCACCCTTGATATATTTGTAAACATTAATGAGGTCACCCCTCAGCCTCCTCTTCTCCAAACTAAAGAGCCCCAGCTCCCTCAGTCTTTTCTCATAAGGGAGATGCTCCACTCCCTTCATCATCCCAGTTGCCCTGTGCTGGACTCTCTCCAGCACTTCCCTGTCTTTCTTGAACTGAGGGGCCCAGAACTGGACACAATATTCCAGATGGGGTCTCACCAGGGCAGAGTAGAGGGGAAGGAGAACCTCTCTCGACCTACTAACCACCCCCCTTCTAACACACCCCAGGATGCCATTGGCCTTCCTGGCCACAAGGGCACACTGCTGGCTCATGGTCATCCTGCTGCCCACCAAGACTCCCAGGTCCCTTTCCCCTACACTGCTCTCTAAGAAGTCATTCCCCAACTTATACTGGAACCTGGGGTTGTTCCTACCCAGATGCAAGACTCTACATTTACCCTTGTTATATTTCATTAAATTTTTCCCCGCCCAACCCTCCAGCCTGTCCAGGTCTCGCTGAATGGCAGCACAGCCTTCTGGTGTGTCAGCCACTCCTCCCAGCTTGGTGTCATCAGCAAACTTGCTGACAGTACTCTCTTGTCCCTCATCCAAGCCATTGATGAATATATTGAATAATACTGGTCCCAGTACCGACCCTTGAGGCACTCCACTGGATACAGGTCTCCAACCAGACTCCGCCCCATTGACCACAACTCTTTGGCTTCTTCCCCTTAGCCAGTTCACAGTCCACCTCACTACCCGAGAGTCTAGACCAGATTCAAGGTATGGCTGTCATGCTCTGACTCAGGCTGCCTGTTGGTCTTTGAGAACTTGCCAGGCATTAAATTTTATTGACAGAATGCCATATGGAATTAGGAGCAGCTCTGGCATTTAGGGTTCCTAAATTATTTTTTGATTTACTGAATCAGCAGTTTAACAAACTGGGGTTGTTTTCTGGAAGGAATGCAGAATCTAACAAATACATTTCTTACAGTTCAGGGAGCTGCCAGCTTTGTTACAAGATTCATCTGATATTTCTCACCTTTTCCCCTCAGTATTTAGACTGCCTTTGGTCTCAGATTCAGAAGTTGAAAAAAGACCGTTGGCAAGAGCGACACATCCTGAGGCCCTACTTGGCTTTTGACAGTATTCTTTGTGAAGCTCTGCAACACAACCTGCCTCCATTCACTCCTCCGCCTCACACTGAAGATTCAGTCTACCCGATGCCAAGGGTTATTTTTAGGATGTTTGACTACACAGATGACCCTGAGGTATGTGATAGCTGTCAAGGGGAAGGGGAGGTGGTGAGCAGATTTCACAGGTAGGTTCCTGGGCCAGTATTGGTCAAAATGTGATGTTACCTCTCCTGGGATAGTGAGTGGATTGGAGGCTGGCAGTAGCTCTACTTTGGTACTTCTGCAAAAATAACTAAGTAACCGAGTTGCTATACAAATAGCAAATCTGTGAGGAGTGGAATTTACAGACTGAGATGTTGTGATGCTTTCATTTAGAATATCAACGTTGATTGAATTTTCTCTAATGTTTCTCATAAAACTTCATTCACAGATTTAGATTTTCCTTCCATGAAGTTGGTGAATTGAGGTTTGTTGCAGACAGTTATTTATTGTAATATTTAAAGGCTGCCGTTTACTTACCTGTTAAATTTTTTTTGATGCACACTGTGGAACAAAGGAGTGCTTCATCATGGTGGGTGAAAGATCCATCTGTCTCAACAGTCTGCCTCCAGCCAGCGTTGTCAACAGCAGATACATGCAGACAAAATTGTACAGAAAAATATCGTATGCTGCTTTCCCCCAGTGTGTTTATACCTCCCTTTGTTTTAAGTCTACTGTATTTTCCCTTGATTTATTGGCTCCTGGTTTTTCCAATGAATGTGTGTTGTTTCTACTCTATCCTGGCCATTTCTGCCTTTATTTCTTTATTGTATTCCAGCTCAGTAGTAACTTTTTTTTTTCCCCAGGCTCCATGATGGTAGCCTGCGTGATGGTTTCGCAGAGCAAAGGAGGAAGTGGATGCTCCATGAACTTAAAATCATGTTCTCTAATTTTGCTCCCATTTCTTTTTGTAATGAACCATTTTGTTTTAAACATCTGAAAAAAAGTCTGAAGCTTATGTGTCACACCAGTTTCTCAGTCCTGAAGGATGCAGGGCAGCTGAGACCTCACTGTATTTCTGTGGCAGTTGGGCTGTTTCCTCCACCTGTACATGTCTGTAGGTTGGCTTACTACCTGTAGTACCACTGCACTAGCAGTGAGCTTTCATGAGTCTCAACTCTTTCTTACCAGGGCCCTGTCATGCCTGGCAGCCACTCTGTTGAACGATTCGTAATAGAAGAGAACCTTCACTGCATCATCAAATCCCACTGGAAAGAGAGAAAGACTTGGTAGGAAGAGCTTAGCGCTAACACTAACGAGACTTTGGCTCTTTTTATATGCTGCTATGGCTTCAGTGGTATCGGGGATATGCGGAGTCCTTCACTGGTTAGACAAGAACTCAAGACTGAAATTTTCATACAGCATTTGATGCAACTTGGTTTACTATATTTAACTGTATTAAAACCGTTGCTTGAGATACTGTGGGTCCATAATATTCAGATAATGGAGAGTCTGTATGATCCAGGGGACAGGGGCCCCTTGGGAAGGGAATTCCTTGATAATATGTGCTGCAAAAAACCACACAGACACGCCTTACTCTTCATGGGAGCACTAGTTGTATTATGCTCCCCAGAATTCTGCGGCGGATGGTTTTGTTGGGGCACAGCGAGCCTTGAGCTTGTTCGTCTGCAGCTGACCAACTGTGCACTGGTGTTCATGAACACACTTCTGCTTCCTGCTCCTCCGTGTCGCCTTCTTTGTGAGATTATGTGGCCGAGGTAATTGAGCTGGCTCTGAGGAGTCATTGCAGGGCCAGCAGATATCACTAGTCTGAGTTCACCCACGCCAGGAAACAGTCAGGGCACTGTTCTCCATTTCTGCCTTAGCAATATCTGATGTGGTTATTGGATAATTGGAATGGTTTGCCACAAGTAATTGGCAATGTCATGCTTCCAAATGAGAACAACCAAAGTTTTTATACCGTGCAAAAAGTGGGCAGAAATAGTGCTTTTGGTGATGGCATGTGGTAAGTTTTTAGGTTGCAGCTGTTTGATTTAGCATTAACTAGAAATTCAGGGTTGTTGCGTTTGCTGGGGTTGTGGTTCTCAATTCTCAAAGTAAAAGACCAGAGAGAAATACAAGGTTTGCCAGAGGTAGAAGTAAAATCGAGGAAGTAGCAGTTGTTTGCTTTGTACTAATGATAGGTGATAATGAGCTGATTAAGAGATGAAGCATTTGAAGTCTGAGAGTTTCTTATATAACCCATTGGCTTAACTGTGCTTTCAAGTCATTCTGAACATCTGCCTGGGTTCTTTTTTTTTCCTTTCCATATATGCATGTCGGAATTACAGATCACCTTGACTGTTTATGCAAAACTCTTTCTGGCATAGTGGTATGGTGTTCAAGTGTTGTAACTACACAGAGATAAATACTCTGTTGGGAATAGTTTAGGTTGTGCTGGTCTGTTGTTACACTGTTCCAATTTTAAGTGTTCTCTGGCTTGATGAACAGACTCTGGGAGGATTGTTTGGGCCTTTTTTGTGCTGCTTTTGTGTGAACTGTTGACCAGAATTAAGTGCACTCTGCGACATTGTTAGTTGATGTTTACATCACATTTGCTGTGTTATGTTCCTGACAAAATGTGTTTATGGTTTCGCAGTGCTGCACAGCTGTTGAGCTATCCAGGAAACAACAAGATCCCCTTGAACTACCACATAGTGGAGGTATGGATTCTGTAGATAACTGCTTTTGTAGCTCAGTTATTTCAGGAGTAACATGTTTCAGTTCTGGGATACATCTGTTAAATTACAGTTTTGTTTGGGAGTCAACCAGAACCTTGTTCAACTCAACCAGTGGCTTTTTAAATGAGTTTAAATTGAGTGCTGCTTTTATGAATTTTGTTGTCATTTGAACTTGGTGCTTGGCCACTCTGATCACGTACTAAAGTTTCTTGGTGCAGTAGTTACCCAGGTTGTGGCATTTCCCAAGCTCTTGAAGTTTTACCTGTGATGCTTCTAATGTACCACACATTTGACTCACTTTCAATTTAAAAATATTGAGTTTAAATACAAGAGGAAATGGATGCAAATTTAAATACAGAAAACTCCATTGAAACATAAGAGAAACCTTTTTTTTTTTTTTTACTGTAAAGGTGGTTAAATACTGGAAGAGTTCGCGCAGAGAATTTGTGGAGTCTTTGTCCCTGGGAAAGTTCAAAACTTAACAGGACGCAGCCCTGAGCACGTACCTGCTGTACGTGACCTTGCCTTAGGCAGGGAGCTTTTGACTAGATGATCTCCAGCTAGATTCAATAATTCTGCATTATTTTATGTTTGGGTCTTCTAAATTATTTTGTGTTACTTGGAGAAACTTGCAGTGAAATAGTGCTGTGTTTCCTCTTGGGCATCGTTCATGTTAGAGGATTTTAAATAGGCGTGTGTTGTACCAGAAGAGCAGTGTAGGTTTTCTTTTGCTGCCTCTTTTCAAGGGTCTGTTTTCAAGATGCTGAGCTGTATAAAACTTCATTATTTTCCATCAGAAGTTGAAGGGGATTAGGAGATTTCAGCAATAAAAGCAACTTGTCGTATAAAGGCTTTAGGAAAAAATAACTGGAAGTTGGAATTTCAGGACTAATTATAACAAGAAATAATCTTATGTAGAAGATTTAATAAAAGTAGGGCTGAGAATTCCTCTTGGAACCAAAATGCCATGTATCTGAACACTGTGAAGCTATGTTACTTTTGGTCAGCTTGTTCCTTTTGGGCTCTGAATTCAGAACAGGGGAATCTGAAAATTAACAAATTTCTGCTTTAACATTAAAGTGTCTTCAGCTGTCTCATCTTCAGTATCTTTACGTGCTGTATAGGGGTGTACTGCAATTTCTGATGAAATAAGTTACCTAAAGGCCCCAGAAATTCTTAGATTCAGGAACTTGTAGGATGTGAAAATAGCAAGGGTTTGCGTAGATGAAATTACTGGGAGGAGTGCAAAATCGATGTATAAATTCTTTGGCTGTTACTGTAGTAATTTCCTTTTTCTTGCAATTTTGAGTTATTTTAGAGTGTTACCTTCATTACTTGGCTATGACTACTTTTAATGAAGCCCCAGAAGCGTGCTTTTTTCGGACTTCTCCTTGTTCTGCTTACTGCTGCTGGTCCCTTGTAAGGTCTCTCGTAACAGTCAGGTTGAGGATATGTTGCTTTCAGCAGCAGTTTAACATCTTTGACATCTGTGGAATTTCATTAGCTTTTTCAGCGGATTACAGAACTGTGGAGATAATACAGTGTTAACGAAGAGAGGAAAGTGTTGTTTAAGGTTCAGAACGTCACAGGCAAAAGTAGATGTAGCCTTAAGGCTCGTGGTTGTCAGTACCTTCTCAAGAGCACCTACTTTCAAGGTCCATGAGGCTCCGTTGCTGCGGTTTGTCAGGCCGAGCACGGAACATTCCGCACTACCTGGAACCTGCGTGAAACACTGAGTAACGGCGTCTCTCGGGAGCTTCCTACAGGCACGTACGTGGGTGTTTCTGGTGGCTGTGAACAGACAGTGTCTGGGCAGTGTCACTGGCTGGTTGGACTACTGTGCCCTGTTTTGTTCATACAGCTTCTGGTACAATTTATACTTGACAGAGTTCAGACCTCTGGATCAGGAGTGTCCTGATGTTTTTTGTGGCCTTGTTGTTTCCACAAAATGCAGTATGCCGGTTTGGAACGCTTCATGTGAAGGTTGATAGCAAACACGCGGTGAATGTCTCAGATACAGTTCTGTGCAGTGTCTCAAGCAGATAAGAGCTGATCATCCTACCTTGAAAAAAGGAGGAATTCTCTACCTGGCAGGATTCTCCTTACCTTTTTGCCCTGTCTTCAGCAGTGTGTCCCAGTTGTTCTGTCATGGAAAGGTTCTCCACCCCCCTTATAGTCTCTTCGTGCTTTCAAATCTCTCCTTAGGATACAAAGTTCTCGTCAGTGTGTTTTCATGTGCTGTTTGTAAAGTGTATAAATGGATGGTGATTCCTTACACTAGTAAGATCATTTTTCTAAAGCTTATTTGTTTAATCTTCAGTTCTTCCGTGTTTATTCAGGAGTTTGAAGAAGAAATTGACCAACCGTAATGAATCAGGTTTCCCAATTCCTTTGATGTAATTTAAATCTAGTCAAGGATGACATGCAAAATAAACACAAACTCAGAGATGAATGTTGTGCAGTGATGATCTTTTTGTAGCCCTTCAAAACTGATGTGTTGTTACTATAGGCAAACTTGAAAATAAAACCACAAATGCTGGCTGCAGGATTATTTTCAATTTTCTTAGAAGGTTCCTCTGCAGAGGTGTAGTGAGCAAATATTTTTGTCACACGAAATGCTAGTGGTAATTTTCAGTTCAAAGTTGCAGCTTTATTTAAGTTTTGGTATAGGAGAAAAGAGGACGTGATGGAAGAGTTGTAGATGTAATTTTAATGCAAATAGTCTTTCATGCTAAATGCTTAGCCTTCATTTAATACATTTAATGTATTTATTATTTGACAGGATCGAGTGATTTCTGCTCATGTCGGATTGTGGTAGCACTGTAGTAGGTTGTATAACTATGCCCATTTCTACGGTTACGTGGTGTATTTGTTGTAACATATCTATAATATTGCATTGGTATGAAGTGAGGGCAGTCTGGAGAGGACTGTATTAGTACAATTACCACTATTTCTATAAGTTTCTCCCTCTTTTTCCTGGAACATGCATTTGACAAAATAATACGGGCTTTTTTAGGTATGTAGTTGTTTAAGACTGGCCAAAGCTGTTGGTTCTGCTGGCCGTGCCAGACTGTGCTCTGATTCTATGCCTTCCTCTCCTACAGGTAATATTTGCAGAATTGTTTCAACTTCCATCTCCGCCACATATTGAAGTAATGTATACAACGCTCCTGATCGAACTGTGCAAGCTTCAGCCTGGCTCTTTACCACAAGTTGTATCCTTTCTGCTGTTGGAGGGCGTTTGTAGAATGTAGTCTTTGTCGTATTTGTTCTGTAGATGATGGGATAGCAATAAATACAGTTAGTATTAGTATTTCATAGCAGCTGCCTGAAGCTCTGCCTGTAATACAAGAAAGGATAGCACAACCTACTGAGCACAGGTCTAGATTTGCCAGGTGAGCAAGACTCTTCAGCTTTCTGGGCAATATTCTGGTGCTTCTCCTGAGCTTCCCAAGAAGTTCTGTTTTGGTGAGGAGATAAAATACTCTAGTTTCTCACTGCAGCCTTTTTACATCTGAAAAATGTGTGGCAAGGTCACGGACACTTTAAAGGCTGAGAAGGACAGGAAGCGACTGGCTTGGTCTTTTGTTCTAACCACTGTGAGTGTTCCAATTATTTTATTTAATTTTTTTTTGTCAGTAGGAAGTGGCGCGGATTAGTTTAAACGAACTTTCCTATTTCCCACGCAGTGCTGGCTGTGGAGCATTCAAAAGGTCAACAGTCATCTGCCAGCTCACACAGAGTGACTGAATCCTGGGGAGGGAGACGTGACTCCTGGCTCATTCTGGCCATTACACTGGCCCTCCTTTGCTGCCAGTTTAGATCGTGCTAGATCATTAGTTTAGAACAAGCTACAGGCTGAGGATGGTCAACAGATATCCGTCCACTAGTAACTTCTTCATGGACAAATTTTCTTTCTACTTCATACCACATTCTGTTTGTGAATTGCCTAATTCCAATGATGAGAGCAAAGTCTACTTCTAGAGTTGGGTGGGTGTCTGTGCAGAAAGCTTTTAATGTTGATAGGGACACTGTAAGAATAAAGGCCTGGTTCGAGGTCAAGTCAATATGGACATATTTTCTCAAGCCTTCAGTGATGATCAAAGATTGTTTGTGGATAAGCACCAGGAGCTGTCCATGAAGCTGGAATAGTGAGATTACAGGAGTACTCTGTAAGGAGGTTGGTGTCTGTTCATATCAGAGCAGTTTTTCTTGTTACATAATGCAAATTCTGGCTGCGGAAGAAGCCAACAGCGTCATTGCAACAATGGGAAAAAAACTGGGCTGGGATTAGAGGATAGAACTTGCAGTGTGCTGCTTTTTTTTCCGCTGTGGTTTTACATGATTTTGGAGTAGACACAGGGAGATTTCAGTACCAAAAGTTGATGATATTCTCTTAAGCGGAAAGGAATAACATCTAACTTACCTAGTGCTTTTCTATAAACCTTAATAAGAAACTCTCAGCTTGCACAAGCCACAGAAATGCTCTACATGCGTTTGGATACAATGAATACAACATGTGTGGACAGGTAAATGTGTTTTGGAGACAGTGGGAAATATTCCTCAATATCCAGTGTACAGGAAACTGAAGAGGCTGTGGAAAGAGGTCAGAAAACCTTGTGTAGAACTTTTTGGGGCTCTTCAAAGTGTTTTCTGGGCTCTGGCTTTGACCAGCCTAAAGAGAAGGCGGAGGACCGACTGCTTGCCTCTCATTCTGAGAAACACTCCCCCAGAGGTGACAAGTAGAACTGTCTGTGCTGGTGACAGCTTACCCGTGTGCTGCCGGTCGTTGTAGAGTGCTTTGTTACCTGGTGCTGTGAGGCAGAGGTAGTGGCACGTGTGCCACCCAGAGGAGGAGAGCAGAGGTGATTTTGCCTCTTCAGTGAAGTCTGCATTGCCCAGGAGAGCTGTTAATTACTCATCAAAAATGTGAAAGTTGCGTATTCACAGTAATATTTAATTGTTAGTTTAATAGGTCATCTCTTTCTATGAAACAGCAGAATGTGGCAGGCTTATTTGTCCGTAAAAGCTTCATTCTGACCCTTTGAAGTCAGTCTTATGTATCTGTCAACATAAATGGCTGTTTAATGCTCTAATAACCTCAGAGTCTAGGCTTGCCTTTGAAAAGAATTTGTAAGAAAATTTCAACTGAAATTTTTTCTGCACTTCTGACATTTAATGGAGCTTTCTTTTTCTTTTAATAAAGATTTATTAACTGGTTTTCTCACCACTTGAGCAACTTCCAGTTCCGTTGGAGCTGGGAAGACTGGTAAGTTTCTCTTCTTCTGATTCAAACGTGATATTGCAAAAAATGTAAAATTTCGAATTTACCCAGGAGATGTAACAGAATAGTGGCCTCGTTAACTGCTTTCCTCCAGCTCTCCAGACATCTTTCTTAATCTGTTTGCCACCACTCAGTGGTAGATTATCTTGGTAATCCTTTTAGTGGCTGTATTGACCCTGGTGAGCTTTGTGATATATCTCAAGCCAGCGTAAGCGTTCCCTAAATAGGGGAAGTGGAAACATGTCCTGCACCCACAGTCGGTCACTAACAGTTTTTCCAAAATGACTCCCTAATTCAACCTTGTAATGGCTTGCCCTGCCTCTGTATATCCTGTGTTTATTCTGTAGTCTTGCTCTCTGTCCTACCCTAAATCTTTCCTTATAACCTTTATCCTTGAGACCTTGTAATCTGTTTCCCTCCTGCCAAATCCTAGTGCCTGAAGTCCCATCAGAGCTGGTCCTGCCATCCATTCTTACCATGCCACATCCTGGAACTCGCATCTCTAGCAGGAGCTCCCTGGACTCCATCAGTGTCTAACCACAGGTTCCCCTGAGCTTTCCATTCCAGGCACCAGTGTGGCAAAAGAGGTCATCTCAGAGTTAAATCCTCCCTGTAGTGACTTCCACATCCTGCTGTCCTACATGCTTTCCATAGCTCATCTGCCCAAGTGTCCTTGTGGGGAGGAATGCAGCACTGCTTGTGATACGTTTTTGTGGCTTTACTTAAGTTTCTTGTGCTTTTCTCATACGGAGTTAAGCACTTGCTGGTTATCCTAGCATATGTCTGTGTTGTCTGACCAGGTAGTAGTCTTCAAAGAGCTGATTTTTTTTAAATTAACCTGGATGCTCCTTGCTTCTGTGGGTCTCTCACAAACTGCCATTTATCACAAAATTCGCAAGTGACTGTATTTGAGGCTTTTCTTAATCTGAAATACATCTGAAGTGAGTCAGAAGTTCAAAAATTCCTGTGAGGGAGGAACAGACTATGAAATCACACAAGATTCCTTTCCTGAGGAAAGGGAAAGCCAGCTAACCATAAGCATATAGTATTTTTAATCTGATGGGGGAAGGGAAGATACTTGGAAATAAATGACACAGAGACGAAATTCCAGGAATGCTAGTGGTCAATAAGGAAATAGTGATAAACTTACCTTGCTGTCTTAAAATTGCCCACACTGTAAAACTTAGGAGTCAAGCACTCCAGTTGTCTATAGACTGTGACTGTTTTATACCTGTTAGACCAAGCAGAAAGAGACTGAAGCAAAAATTCTTTTGCTAAAAGCTATCTTGCTCTGTCCTTTGACAGGTCAGATTGTCTTACTCAGGACCTTGAGAAGCCCAAGCCCAAATTTGTGAGAGAGGTTTTGGAGAAGTGCATGCGGTAAGTAGGATCTTTGGATAATTTAGTTCAAGGCAGTTTGTTGCTTCTGGATACTGTCAGATTCCTTTTAACTTGATTCTTGTCTTATGTGTTCTTACATGTGTTCTTACAATTCAGTTTCAGTTAAAAGATGAGTCATTTGTTTGTATGATTTGAATTTGATTTACCAGACAGGTGGAGCAGATGGTAGTCAGATACCTATTCCAGATATGCACACCTGTAGTTACAAAAACATATGCTTAATCATAGGCATGGAAACAAGAATAGAGTTTAGGCAGAATATCTGGAAAGTGTTACAGAATCACAGAATGTCAGGGGTTGGAAGGGACCTCGAAAGATCATCCAGTCCAACCCCCCTGCCAGAGCAGGAACACCTACAATAGTCACACAGGAACGCGTCCAGATGAGTTTTGAATGTCTGCGGGGAAGGAGACTCCACAACCTCTCTGGGCAGCCTGGGCCAGTGCTCTGGTACCCTCACAGGGAAAAAGTTTTTTCTAATATTTTTGTGGAACCTCCTGTGTTCCAGATTCCACCCATTGCCCCTTGTCCTGTCAATGGACGCCGCTGAAAAGAGCCTGGCTCCATCCTCCTGACACTCCCCCTTGACATATTTATAAACATTAATGAGGTCACCCCTCAGCCTCCTCTTCTCCAAGCTAAAGAGCCCCAGCTCCTTCAGCCTTTCCTCATAAGGCAGATGCTCCACTCCCTTCACCATCTCTGTGGCTCTACGCTGGACTCTCTCCAGCAGCTCCCTGTCCTTCTTGAACTGAGGGGCCCAGAACTGGACACAAGATTCCAGATGTGGCCTCACCAGGGCAGAGCAGAGGGGCAGGAGGACTGCTCTTGACCTACTTGCTACTCCCCTTCTAACACACCCCAGGATGCCATTGGCCTTCTTGGCCACGAGGGCACACTGCTGGCTCATGGTCATCCTGCTGTCCACTAGAACCCCCAGGTCCCTTTCCCCTGCGCTGCTCTCCAGCAGGGCAGTCCCCAGCCTGTGCTGGCACATGGGGTTATTTTTTCCCAAGTGCAAAACTCTACACTTGCCCTTGTTAAACTTCATAAGATTTCTCCCCGCCCAGCCCTCCAGCCTGTCCAGGTCTCTCTGAATGGCTGCACAGCCTGCTGGGGTGTCAACCACTCCTCCCCGTTTTTTGTCCTCAGCAAACTTGCTGACAGTGCACTCTGTTCCCTCATCCAGGTCGCTGGATGAATATATTGAATGTAAATAAATATTGAGTATAAAGTATTCAGCACTAACAGAAATGGAGGAACTAATCATTAGTTATACTGAAAACTGAGAATCTAATCTTGATTCTTATAGGTCCCTCTGATGTTCGTTGACCTTAAACAAACAGCTCTCCAGACAAACAAACAAAAACTCCATACTCTTGCTGGATTCTTGAGATGGAGACAGAGGAGAAAGAAAGGGCAAAATGCTCAAAAACTCCTGTGTTATTCAGTGTACATGACAACATTCATCTGTTTGAGAGTGAACTTAGTATAGTAATAATCATCGTTTGTGCTGCAAAACAAATGTTATTTTTCTGTTGCATTCTTCCATGTCGCTGCAAATTCTGTTAGCAAAATCAAGCCTTTCTGGGAGTGAAATAAGCTGAAAATTAAAATGAAGACATTCAGTGTAATATTTTTTTTCTACTTTGAATACCAGTGTCGTACTAGTTTTCCACAGCGCATCTTAGGCTTTTACATAAAACACCCTACCAGGGTGTTATACCTAAATCTTATGACAAGCTAAATTAATTGTATGAGGATGGAACTCCTAGCACCATAGAGTTCCAACAGAGAGCATCTACTCTTAAGTTTGGTTTACTTAGCTCTCACTGCCCACCAGAAACTGGCATTCTATTGTATAAAGATCCTGATTTTTGTTCTGTGAAATTTTAAATACAGAAAAAAAACGTAATAAAGCAGTCACATTAGAATTAGCCGTGGTGTTATTCCAATTTTAATTCTGCTGCTCTGAAACTTGTCATTCCCAGGCTCTCCTACCATCAGCGAATAATAGACATTGTTCCTGCAAGTTTTTCTGTCCTCAGTCCTGCCAATCCAGTGTGTATTTACAAATATGGAGATGAAAGTAATAGTAAGTATTGAAGTTACTGAGAGGTCAAATTGAAGAAAATAGTGATTGAGAGCAAGGGAGCACACTAGATTGACAGTAATATGATAAAGAAGAATACAGCTGAAATAAATATGCATGATTTTTGTATGAGTGAATTATGCTTCGTGTGAGCAATTAATATATATTATACCTGGATTTCTGTAATATAATCCTCTTTGTTACTTCATGAAGAAAAGAAAATACAGGCAGATATATGAAGCTACTGTTGCTGAGGTGATGTTGTGCAGCATTGTTTGCCAGAAGCCTAAAATCGGAAAATTCATCCATTTCCCCTGTTTGGGCACAATGTTATGCAAAGGTCAGCCTATGAAGTGATAATGTGAGTTTATTTTTTGAACTTCATGAAACAATGTAAGATTTTGCTGGTAAACTTGGTCTAATGAAGCATAGAAAGGCAGCAGATGATGTAAAGATTGAGGTAGAGTGATACCTTGTTATTCCTTTCATTAGTCGGTGTAAAAACAGTCTTAGGCATAGAAGTGTCGTCATCAAAGATACCAGTGAGGTAAAACAAAGAAGTATTGCATTTTTAGGAAACTAGTGGAGGACAAGAGAGTGATTACCTGAGCTCAGCTCTTGAAGATTCTGCTGCAAATTTGGAGTTTAATGTGAAGACCAGGAAACTTACCGACCAACTCTGTGGAACAGTAATGTAGATAATGGTATTGGAAGCAGACAGTTTTAGGTGGAGCTGGGAAGTGTGCTTCTTTCTCTGATAGGCAAACCGATGTTAAAAATACTTGCTGACCTTCTCTATTTTTGATCTCTGCTTTTTTTTTTTTAGGATCTCTTCCTGGCTATACTGTGGCACTCTGTTTAACAATCGCAGTTAAAAATAAGGCCAGTAATGATGAAATCTTCAGCATTTTAAAAGATGTGCCTAATCCAAACCAGGATGATGATGATGGTAAGATGTATACTGTTAGGCTTTGGCACATTGTAGGTTTCTTTTGAGTGTAGACCAGTCTGCCATCCTTTGGAGCCATGACTGTGGTGGCTAACAGAGCTGTAAGCAGCAGAGCTGTATGCTTTTCCTTATAGTAGCAGGTTTCAGTCTGTCAGTGAATGGAAATAATACACCATTTCTAAACATGGGGCTTACATGCAAGGGCAGACCTGGTTTTTGTAACTTGTTTGTGATAACCTGGTGCTTGAGTTGTTTTTTCTTGTAACGTGAAATAATTCAGCATTTTCTTTTCCTTCAGCCACAGAGGGCAGTTCTTGCTGTTATCCAGGCCCCGAGGTACTCAGTGCTTGTGCTCTGAGAGCTGTTCTCCCCTCAGTGCAATCCATTGACAGATGAGATACAAACTCGCACTGGGACTGCACTCACGTTCTTTTTAGCTTTGCAGCTCTGGTTCTTAAAGCGTGTGTGTTTTAGGAGTGAGAGGGAGTGTGAGACAGAGAGTTAAGAAGTGATCTTTACGGTGGGGATGTCTTCAATATGTAATGTTTGCAGGTGTTCTGTTATGCAGAGAGCGAGCAACAATGACCTGTTTTGTTGGTTTTTTTTCCCTGGGAACACTGCCGTGTTTGCTGGAAGCATCAGCCACTGTACGGGTGCTCTCCACCCTGCGAGTAGCTGCAGCTACAGGAAGGGACGTGGCACCGATCACCCCTAGCACCCATATTTTCTATATGCACTTCCTGGACCCTTATTCCATGTCATAAATAGCCAGCCTCTACATTCTCGTCGTCCGTGGCATCCCCACTCCTCATCGTCTGCCAGGCTTTCAGCTTGGTGTTTAAGTGTGGTTTCCCTTGCTGCCCTTCTCCGCTGCTGTCCCTCAGTACTGGGGCTGTGGCTCTGTCAGTGTCTTCTCTGACCTGGAATTCTCTCTGCACGTTTTCTCCATGGCAAAATGGGAACGTGAAGGTCTGCACCTTTCAGAAAGCCTTTGCAAGGCTCCCTGCTCAGCCTTGCAAAATCTGGTTGATGAAACTTTTTTTGTGAAACGAGTTAAAACTATGAGTTACCCCTACAGTTTTGTGAGTAGCTTACATGCTTTACTTGAAGTACTTACAGCTTCAACTTTAAATAATTTGCAGATGAAGGATTTACCTTCAACCCTCTGAAAATAGAAGTCTTTGTTCAGACTCTGCTCCATCTAGCTGCAAAGTCTTTCAGCCACTCCTTCAGTGCCCTGGCAAAGTAAGTGTTCTATGTACATTATCTTGGAGCTTGCAGAACTGTTTAACTGTGACGGTGAAATGCATGATAAAAGAACTGGTCTGCAGGCTTCAGTGATGTTTTAGGTCCTCAGCAATGCAAGACAATGAGACTGCTTACTGAAGGAATAGTACTGTAAATTCTGGGTTATATACGTGAGTGGAATTAACAGAAGTGAGTATGTTATGGCCGTGTGATGTAAGTCAAACAGATGAGAAGGGTTTGGTACATGACTCCATTTTAGAATTACTTGTGTGCTGATCACGGTGAGGAACAAGGGTTTCCCCTTACCTTGAACTGACTGGGTAGCTCTCACTGCAGTATCTTGCACTGTGGATACTCTAGAACAGTTACGTCTGTATAAAAAATGAAGAAAGAAAACATGAAAGTAGCCTGCTGTAAGCTTCTGTCTACCAAGGCACAGTAAAATCCATTCCATAATACTTCAGAGTGTATCCTTCAAAGAGTGGCTTTAACTTCTAAAGAACTTATTGCACCCTTTTTAGCAGAATGAGATAAAATAACTAATTTTTAATCCTGTGTTCTTTGGAGTTGCTCCTAAGTGGTCTCGATGCATGAAAGGTAGGGGTCCATCTTAATAAGTTATTTTTCTTTCTGTCCTTAAAGATCTATAAGGCCCTTAGAAAAACATGCACCTGGGAACTGTATAGAGACAATGTTGATAAGAAACTGCGGTCAGTAGCACAAGAGACAGAGTGACAGGAATACGTAGAGCCGTGGTATTCGCACTGCTGCATACCAGCAGTGGCAGCCGTGAGATCAAAAAGAGCCTCTTAAGCTTTATAGTTACATTACAATACACCAGGCTGTGAATGCTGTATAGCCATCAGCATTGCTCTGCTGAAACCGAGGCTTTTAGAAGCATTTCCTTCAAAAAAAGAGGCAGATTGAGTAAGTCTAAAGTTATGGAAACACATATCAAGAGGAAGGTCTAAGGCTCAAAAGGCAGCAAATTTTGCTCCAGCTGTGTGTAGATAAGCACACGAAGCATCAAAGTGCCTCTTGCTTGTAAGAGTCCAGCTTCAGGGAGTAGGTTCACCACTAAGTTTTAGGCTGCTTTTAGGAACTGTCATGTCTTTGTAGCCTGTTTTAGCTCATGATGGTTATTTTTGAGGGAATAGTTGTTCAAGAATTTTCTTCTGGCTGATCTAAACCACTTGCCTGGTATCTGCTGCTCTTTTGACCTGATCCTAATCCCTCCGCTGACTATTTGCATCTATTAAAAGGTTTCACGAAGTCTTCAAAACACTTGCTGAAAGTGATGAGGGGAAACTCCATGTTCTGAGGGTTGTGTATGATGTTTGGAAGAATCATCCACAGGTAAGAGGTGCAGTGTCGAGTATCTTTTGTGAGTTTAAACTCACAAAGGTCATATTTAATAAAAAACATTAGTGTACTTTATAACATTTAAAAGTAAGTCATCTCTTGTCCTACTATTTGAAGGAAAGTTCGTATTGTATCCTCTGTTCCTACTAGTGCCTAAAATGAAGGCTAGACATGAAATACCATCAGCGAGGCCACTTCTTCCTCAGAGTTCATTGGAAGTGCAAAGGCTGTCCTTCTGACTCAGATTTGTACTGTGCTGTTTGTACAAGATAACTTGCTAAACTCATGTTTCTGTTCAAAATCAGAAAACAGCATAGATGCTTAAATTGAGGTAAGGTGTTAGATCTCGTACCAAAAGCAGGCTACATTCTGAGAAATGTGGAAACCTGAGATTTCTTAGGGATGATGTTCTTTTTTCCCAGCTGCTGGTGAAAACCATACAGTTATTCCACAAAGCTCATGCTGGAGTCACTCCTGTGTGTGGGCAGCGTGAGTGGAGCTGCAGTCAGTGGCTGTTCAGAACACAGCAGTCTGGCAGTGCCATCATTATGTTCATTCTTGAGCCAGAGGAAATAACACCCTGCAAGACCTATGAAAATGCCGTGGTTGTTTAAGCTGTTCAGTTTCTTCACAGCAGTTGTTTTCTCCCTCAGCTGTCATTCTTCTATAAATAGAAATCAGCAAGGAACTCGAGCTGAATTTGCCTGCATTAGTTATTTCATGTGTTCCTTACTGGGGTGTTTGTGTTGCACTTCGTTGTGCTTGACCGTGGGCTTTACCTCACAGCTGCCCAGGCCAGACTTTTGGAAATGAGGCCTCTGAGAGCAAGGGGGGTGGTCCTGCATCTGCTACTGGACCTGTAGTCTGTTCCCCAGGGAAAAAACAGCTCCTAGGAGATACCTTTGCAAGATGTCACCTCTCTTCCAAGTACAGGAAAAGCATCAAAAAGCAGGAACTTTTTAGTATATTAAACTTCCTACCCAAATTACTGACCTTGAAAATGTGATGATTACAGTCTGACCTACTTTTTACTGCCATTTAAGTGGATCAGAAGAAATTACATTACTGCAGTCTAATATCTCTATCCTCTTCCTCTCTGTTCCTTCATATTACAGCATGACCAAACTGAGATAGAAGTTTCAAACCCAGACTAAACAGTCATGTTAGATTTTTATTAGTAAATCAAGATCTCTTTAAAAAAAACACCAAAGTGCAAAAGTTACGAAGGTCTACTGTTCTACTCGATCATGGAGGTTAAATTTTCTTATCTTACCTTTATTGCGGTTCATTGTTTTGCTTCTGGTCAAGCACTTTTTTTTTTGCCTTAGTCCACAGCCGCCCTGGCACACGTGAGATGCGGTTCCTGGAGCGCAGGATGCTTGCCCAGAGCCTGTTTCCATCCCACTTGCCCTACTTCTGTGTCTGTGGGAACGTCCTTTGGTTTGTCTCAGACTACACGCAGTATTCGCAGGGCGTATAGTCCTAATGAGTGATCCACGCTGCAGATTGTCATTTAGCAATAGGAATCGGTAGTCTCTGGACCTATGATCAAGGTTGTGGTGGTGACTTCGTAAAGAGAAACTATAACATTGAGGTGAAATGTTTTATGAAAACCTTAGGTCTGTGTTGCTTGGGTGATCAGGCTAAGCAATCAGAAAATCTTTCTCACACAAATAGGGCAGAGGGTGACTGTCCTGAGACTTTGAAAGTCGAGTGCTGAGTCTTCTGTATGATTCATTCAGTTATTTTAATTTTCTTTCCTTAAAAGGAGCTTTATTGCACTTCCTTATTTGACAATGGGCGGTTGTAAGGATAGCTACAGCGCAGGCTGTGGTTCTTAGATACTGTGGCATTCAATCACATGAGTAACTAAGATAAGTCTTTCTCTGAACAGCTTGCAACTGCTTTAGTCAGTAACTGCTCCCTGCAGTTGCCTTCTACATTGCTTGCAACTCACCCCCTGTCCCCGCCTCCCCGAAACGCAGCCGTGCCTGTAGCAAGTAAACACTGCCCCTGACTACACAGCACTGCTCTGTCCTGGAATGAATGGGTCCTGGAGAGAAGCGTTCACTGTCACATTGGAGAACTGTTGTGGTGCAAGGAGAGTAGGCTAACAGTAGCTCTTTCATCGTGCTGATCTGGCAGGTATATGTGCTCTTGAGCACTGCAATGTCAAATACGAGGATTTGTGTTTCTGTGGCCTCGTTTCAACTGAATCATGCATTTTTTGCTTTTGTAAGGAACTATGTGTGTTAACAAAGAGTGATACGTTACTTTCATAAGTAGAAAAGACTATTTTAAAGTCAGAGTGCTAATTTAGGTAATTGGTATAGCTCCCTTAATTTAAGCATTTTAAGCTAGACTACCTTGCTTCCTAAAGTATTTGAAATTGCCGTGTAATATCATTAGTGTAGAGTTGCATCAGACTGTCTCTGGTTTTAGCTTTTTATACTTCACAAAGGTTGTGTGTACAATGTCTTTTACAAAATACAGATGATTGCTGTGCTTGTGGACAAGATGATTCGGACCCAAATTGTTGACTGTGCTGCAGTAGCAAACTGGATCTTCTCTTCAGAGCTTGCACATGACTTTACCAGGTAATAAGAATTTGTATTGCGTTGTTATTTGTCTCTGAATAGCTATTTTAGGTGGCCAATAGTAGGTTAATCTATGAGAAATGAGTAGTGGGAGAAAAAGGGACAATTAAGCTTTCGCTCCTCCTGCAGAATATATACTTTAATATTTTTCTTTCAGACTTGTGGTACGAATGCTTATGTGACATTGCAGAAGTGTTTACAGCATGTCACTTTGCTGGTAGTCTCTAAGCCTGCCGAAGCAGAACGACACTGAAACTATTTCTAGACAAAGCCTGTTCCTCTGTGTTGTCTTGCTGCTAGCTTGGTGTGGTCCTGCTCTTTGGCTGAGGGATGTGGCTTGTGCCACCGCTGACACATCGCTTACTTAGAATGGCAGAAGTGGTTGGTTTGAGAAGTCACTTTGATATTGGTACCTTTGCAGTACATATATGAAATACAACACTGTTGTGGAAGCCTGCTGCAGTAAAATAGGAAAGAAATAATTGCTAAGCTTCCTTACGTTACAGGTCTGCTTTCCTGTATGCTGAGTATTTGCTTATCCCAATAGACATCTTAGATGATACTAAGTTGTTGTTTGGGATTTTTTTAACTTTCCCAAATACATTTTTTCTGTCAGAAACTACATTTAGTTTTATATCTTGGAGCAGTGTGTAATGCAGTGTTTTGAGCTTTGCATCTTTCCTAGGTTTTATATCTGGGAGATCTTACATTCCACGATTCGTAAGATGAATAAGCATGTTCTGAAGATTCACAAAGAACTGGAAGAGGCTAAGGCAAGGTTGGCCAGGCAGCACAAAAGAGTGAGTAGTTTGTTTCTGATTTGTAAATGTTTTACATGAAGTTATACCAACCTGCATGCTGTCAGACTGACACACGGTTGGTTTTGGGAGTAAAAATATTCATCAGGAAGCATGTCTGCAGATGTGGGCACCAAAAAATGGATGTGTGTTCTCAGTCCGTCTTTCTAATAGTGCCTATAACCTCAGAATTTAGTAAAATCTTTAAGGGAGTACACACGTATTTGCTCTGTTCAGGCTCTCTCACAGCTTTGTCTTCCAATACTAGTATGTCTTCCACTTGCCTTCTAATCTGGATTCCAGTTGCCTTACTAGATAACAATGAGAGTGGTTACAAATTATTTGTAGTGAGTTCTGTTAAAGAGTACTCTTGTGGCTTCCATGCAGAAGTGCACGGAAACAGCTATTTGCTATTGAAAAGTTGGCTGTTACTGTTCTTCTCATGGATGCTGCTGGATTCTTACGCTGGCATCTGTCACTTCCTTCTTCCAGCTTATTTTTCTGGGTTTTTGCATGATCTGGGTTGCTATAGACAACAAACTGGTGAGCCAGCAGCTGCTGTTGTCCTCTGTTGTCCCAGGTGGGACAGTAAAGTGAAGCGAGAGAGAGAGAGAGAGTGTCTTCTGTGGCAGCTGCAGAAGACAGGGCTCAAGGAAGCTCGGCTGAATGCACTGCTTAGTCATGAGAAAACGAAGAGAGTTTATAAACATATGGAGAGTTGCAGAGAGCAAGAGGGAATTTCCATGTTTGTGTGTAGACTGTGAGTGCAGTTACCTTAGCTAGCCCCGCAACACTGGGTGAAGATAATGTCGGAATTTGGGGTATAGCACAGGGGCTGCTGATGGATTTTGAAGAAATCTGCACAAGTCAGTAATTTTTCCAGAAGTTTCTGTTGAGAGATCACTAATCCCTCACAGTTTGCCAGCTTCGTTTCATTCCGCTCCTTTCGCCTTGTTTCCTTCGCTTCCAGCCTCAGCCACCTGAGTCGCTTGCATCCTCAATCTGCATTGATCAGCAGTTAATAAATGCCTGTGATTATTGAAGACTTAGATGCAGCCGTTGATCTCACTGTGAGGGAAGGAGCTCTGGCGTCTCTACACAAATATGCCAGTGTTTTCATTTATCTCCTTGTCTCTTGCTGCGGCTCTTTATTACCAAGTACTTTAAATGAGCGTTGTGCCAGGAAGAAACATTTGTATGCAACAGTGAGTAGTTCTGCAGGCTGTTGCTCTGCTGCATGACCATTCCTTTTAGAGGAAGCGAGCTGTCAAGTTTTGATGTCCCCAGCGTGAAGTGGATTGCCTCGCTGTGGAACGAGTCCAAGGCTTATATGCTTTCTCTTAAGTACTATTGGTCTTTTAGCATTTTGAGTTCAGGAAACCTCTGTAGATGGGGAGAAAGCAAGTTCGTGCAGAGGGAATAAAATTAAATTCTCTCTTACTCTGGTAAGTCGTTTTTATTTTTTGCGCTGATTCAGAGCTGTAACTGTCTTCTGATTGTGAGTTTCATTTGCTGTGCAGTAGGTGAGTTAACACATGGCCCTATATTTGCCATATATTTGCACATGCTGCTTTTACAGGTATTTGAAGTTTTGAGCTGTTAGTTTGTAGGTATTTTTGCATGGAAACAATCCTATGAGACTAAAGCAATATCTGCATTTGAGTGCACCATATTCTGTCAGATTCTGCCTTTCCTCCTATATATCCCTTGTAGTCTTGCGTAAGACTTTGCTACCTGAGCTTCCTACTTAGGTGTGTTTTGTGTTGGTGGTGGCTGTGTTGTTTTGTTTTTGTTTTGAGGAGATAAGAACATTACATGTTCCTGTTTTGCTGTTTGGACTCGATACTGATTGATCCCTTCTAGTGTGAAAGCATCGCTTTCGGTGCTGAATATAGGGAGTCCCCACGTAAACACCAGGGATGCGGTCTCTGGTGTTCTTTTTGTGCTAACCAGCCAGATTCACCTGATTTCTTGCACAAGTGCTTTATATTTTGGAGTCCTGAGAATCTCAGAACCATTTACTGAATGAATTACCTATCCTGCTGCAGTTGACACAATTTAAGAAATCCATGACAGTTTTTGTGTTTTTTTTTTTTAAAAAAAAAAAGGTGTTCATTATCTAAGAAGGATAAAGTCGGCAAGAGTATTACCTTTTACAGTGTTTTCACTAAATAAAGGCCAGGTAAATCATTAAGCTTGCTCTGGTTGCTCTGAAATCTTGATTTTTTTAAAATATTTTTTTTAAGAGATTCCCCATATTGGCATTTTTCATTCTAAATTTCTTTCCTGAATTATACTCAAATTAAATGTCCTCCAGATTACAAATTGCAGCTTCAGTTGCTGCTTCTCAGTTGCTCTGCAGACCTTTTCCCGTGTGGAACCTGAGGACATGTAACAGTATCTGCAGGTAGCCAGGTTGCTGATTAGTCTTGTGTGTTTCCCCTTACAGCGAGACAGTGATGATGATGATGATGATGATGACCGAAGCAGCGATCGAGAAGACGGACCATTGGAAGAGCAGATAGAACGCCTGCAGGAAAAAGTAGAGTCAGCCCAGAGCGAGCAGAAGAATCTCTTCCTTGTTATATTCCAGGTAATAATGGACACAGTCTCTTCTCACTGTACGGGGTTTGTAACCTTGCAGTGTCACTTGTATCTCCGGCATCTTGGGCGAGTGGGAAGGGGGTTACTGTGGGTTAGAGTTAATCCAGGTCCCGGCATAAATGGCTTCTGAGCAGGATCTGTTGGGTTTCAAGTGCTCGGAACAGTTCTGCTTGCATACGGTTTCCTGATCAGCCAGAAGGTAATTGGGTTTTATTTGCTCACTAAATTCAGTGTTTGCCTAGAAGAGTAACCACTCTCACATTGCTGTTCAGAACTTCCATCCCCTAGATCCTCTTACCTGAGGTTAGGATCCTGCTTTCAGTTGACAAGACTGAGTAAGTTTGGGTTTTTGTTTTTTTTCCCTCTCTTGCAGCGTTTCATTATGCTGTTAACTGAGCACTTAGTGCGCTGTGAGACGAGTGGGGTTGATGTGTTCACACCTTGGTACAAGAGCTGTATAGAGAGGTTGCAGCAGATCTTTCTGCAGGTAAGTTTCGCTCTGGCTTTGCGCAGGAAAGTGGTTGGAGAGGCTGTTGTGGCTGGAGAAGTGAGCGCTCCGTGAGAGCAGCAGTAGGTGGCAGCAGCTCTTCTCTGAAGGTTGGAGCAGGACTCGGGCATAAACTCTGGTTCTGGGCACATCTCTGCCAGGAGTGACTGGTCCTTGATTATTTCCCACGCTGTGAGCGTGCTAGGAAAAAAGACCGAGATGTGATCATGAATTTTGCTGAGCTGCTCTTAACTGCCTGTTTATAGGAAGGGCAAAGTTGTGTTGAAAATAGATTTTGATTTATTGGCTCTGCACTAAATGAGATTAGCACAGGTGGCTGAACGGAAGTGATAGTAATAGAAAATTAAACCTGTGCGAGCATTTCAGAGTGGGAGTGGTGGTACGATTCTCCCCTGGGTTGGACCCTTCCCCGGTGGGGAAAGCACATGTGGGGGTTCTCCTAGGATACCTCTGCAGTTGCCTGGTGTCCTGCAGGCGATGCGGGGCCCAAGAGGGAGGAGCTGCAGGGAGCACGGTGCTTCTCAAGACGGGGTTTCAGCACATGCTTTCATCTTGCCCTTGGTAGCGGCTCCGCAGCGTTCTTTTCCTGTCAGGGGCTACTGTGCTGTAGAAATGAAATGTGCTTAAAAATGTTGATGAAAATGTTTGGTGTGTGGTTCTTACATGTCTTGACTTCTCCTCACAGTAAAGGTCTGTGGTTTTTTTTTTTGTTTCTTATCTGCCAGCATCACCAGATAATCCAGCAGTACATGGTGACCCTAGAGAACCTCCTGTTCACAGCTGAACTGGACCACCACATACTGGCTGTGTTTCAGCAGTTCTGTGCCCTGCAGGCCTGAGGATTATTCACGGGCAGAGTCTTGTCTGCAGGACTTCAATGAATTTATTCGGTTTTTTAACTTGTAAAACTTGACATGGGGATAGAAAACTTTTTTGACTAAAACAGGCTTTCATGTGCTCCTGTAGAAAACAGTACAGTACTCTAACCAACAGCAAACTGTGTAAGCATCATAAGCCTTATGAAATATGACTGATAGGGGATAGACGTGAAGTAAATATGAATGCTTTCTTGTTGTTTTTTTTGTAATTTGGTTTGACTCACAATAGTATTTTTGTTTTTCCCCCATTGTTTGTATAAAAATAAGAAACAAATAAACAGGAAAACCCAACCAAACAGAAGAACTCAAACAAACAACGGGATGGCGGGGAGGTTGGATTAGATGTTCTCTGAGGACCCTTCCAAGTTGAGAGGTTCTATGATTCTGTGATTTGTTACCTCTGCCTCTAAATCAAAGGGATTGCAGAAGTGAAAAACAGTTCAGATTGTTTTGTGAGTATGAAAGGGAACGCGGCTTCTCAGTAAGAGCAGTGTGGTAACTTCTCTAGTATAGCATACGAAAAGTGTCTCAACTTCGGGCATGTGAAACACTTCATTTGAGTTTTCAAAGTAGTATTAGAGCATATGGATTTGTTTATTAGCAACCCAGCTAGATTTTTCACAATTTGAAAGAACATGATTGTAATACATTTGAAGTATGTTTTGTGTTTGGGGTTTTTTTTTAATTGTATTGTGTAGTGTCTTAATGCAGTAGCTATAAACAGGTGGTAGAGGAACTTCATGGACAATTTCTGGAAAATGCAATCCTTTTTTTGCAGTATGGTCTGAGGAGGCACGAACTGCTCCTCGCAGCAGTCTTGACTGGTAAATCGAGACAGTAAGCCAGAGCTGGAGGTGGAACAGACTTCTTACTTCCGTGCTGCGAGCCTGACCTGGGTGTTGGGAACTCCCACCCCAGACACCAGGGGAGAGGGCAGGGCAGTGTTCAGCTTGTTCCTTTATTTAAGGCTGCCAGGCTTGCGCTGGGCTGGACCTGCAGGCCTGCAGTGATACCAGAAATCTTTGTGGTAACGATGGTGGATGAACCAAGCGCCCTCACCTCATCTGGCTTCGCTGCGGCTGCACCTACCGACATTTCCTTGCTGTAAAATGTGACAACAGCACGTGGCTTCCCTGTCTTCAGGCGTGCTAAATTAAGTGATCGCTGGCAGGAGACCGTAGACTGGGAACACACAACCTGAAAACAGGGTAGCCTTAGTTTTCAAGTTACGCAAATAACGTGACGTGTGTGAAGGCCGAACCGGAGCGGTCCGTGTTAGGTGAGCAGTGATGAACAGCAAAGACGCTGCCTTCTGTGCTCGGGTCCGTCAGCACGTGGTGTACTTCCAAGCTGTTTATGGTCTTTGGTTTTTTCTTTCTTTTGCAGATGAATGTTTAAATAATTCCATGCCCAGTGCTACTGAGTTTAAGCTTAGAAAGCAGTGAGCTTTGAGTAATTTTGTTGAACAAAGTATTTTTTCAAGTATTATACTTAGTAATGCATTTCATCCGTACGTTGACCAATTGACTTCCTGATCAAGCAAGGAGGGTAAAAAAAGGAACTTCCTACTTTGTTGACCTAAGTAAGTGTGTGGCCTCTAGCAATCTGATATGTCCTTGTAGACTTCGATCTGTTACTGCTTCCTCTGCTTACCCTTTCCCATTTGATTGATCCCTCCATTCTTTCAGGGGATACCATTTAATCGTCATACATTTGCTTTACGCAAGGGTTTTGTCAGTCATACACAGACTTCTGCTTTGAATCTTTCTGTTAATGTTCTTGAGTAATCGAATAGTTGTTTGGGTTTCTAAAGAAACATTAAATACTGTAGAGATTTTAATTGGGGTTTCAGCTTTTTTTTGCTAGCTCGGCTCAGTATCAAGGTTTCTGATATTAACTAGTGGTGGGGGTCTGACCTTAAATGTGACTTCTGTAAAACTGGTAATGCAGCTTAAACTTGCAAACCTGTAACTTCCTCTGAGCCGTGACAAGTTATGGGTGCTGGGGATCCAGTTGCAACTGCCTGAGCGTAAACCTGTGATTTAAAACCACACAGCGATGTCTTTAAAAATTGATTTGATTTCCATGGTGAGCATGGGCTTTGATTACATTTTTCGAGTCTGTCGGACACTTTGCCCTCACTGTAGGCCCAACAGTGTAAACTTGGGCTGGTTGGGTCCGTAGGAAAGAGAACAAGATGTCCACGTAGCGAAATCAGCAGCTGAAAGTGGAGAAACTGAAGTGCTGGAGCATGAGGTGGTGGATACTGTAAAGACACTGTAGAAATGTGGTGTGGTTGGAAGAAAGTGCACAATTAAAGACACAAATAAATGAAGGTGAAGCAGGCTGCTGCTGGGAGTGTTTGTCCTATTTTGGGGGCAGCTGAAGCAAAGCAGTCAAGGGAGGGTTATGCCGGTGCTAAATGCAGTTGTGTTTGGAGCAATCCCCTTCCCCTCCACTGGCACCCTGACACACACCTATCTTCACCGCCTCGGGCTGATGGGACGTGTCTCATCCACCCCCACGCACAAGTGAGGCAATCTTGTGTGCTGCTGGGTGCCAGAGGGAGGGTGCTGTGGTGTGGAAATTCTCCCTCGCCACCTCATTTTCTGGGCGGTGCTGCAGAAGGCGAGGCCGGGGTGGCTGCTGCAGCCTGCCCGTGGAAAGGTGATTCAGCAGCCCGCGCACTCCACCCGCCTGCCCCAGAGAGAGCTGGGACCCAAGGGGAACACCAGGTCACGGAGCCATGACACAGAGGGTTACCTCCAGAAACTCTGGACAGGACCTGCCTCTTGCCTTCCGGCCAACCTGCCCACAGGCCACGCAGGGCCCCAGTCCTCTGAGCCTGGTGGGCAGGCAGGTCCTTCGAGGGTACAGACCATGCGGAAGCCGTGGTGGAGGTGGGACCTATTAGTGGAATCATTCCGGTTCTACCTGTGAATGCTACTTGCCTCTCCCCCAAGGACAGGGTATTTACCCTTTTCATTTACAAGTTTCTGACAAAGCTGTTCAAAAGTCACCTTGGCCTCTGGCCCAAAACTTGGAGGGGGGGAGGAACCAAAGAACTGGGATAGACTTAAGGACACTTCTCTATGAAATGTGGTGGAGACGTGCCAGGAACGCCCCAGGAGCATGAGGCTTTCCTTTTAAGAGAGAGAGAGAACTCTCCTCCAATGGAGCCATCTCCAAAGCCAAGCAGCAGAACCTGCCTGGTGACAGCCTCCAGCCACCAGAGGAGGTGCTGTGTCAGCGAACTGCCCTCTGCCCACTCATGGCCGGCGCCAGCAGGACAAAGTACAGATCCTTCCTCCTCTACGGGAAACAAGACAAACAGCAGGAAGTTCACCTTAGTTTATGGAGTAGAATGATACCACCTTATCTTTTGGCCCCACTGAACTGTTAATTATGTGTTATTTCACCCTAAAATCTAGCCTAAAAGTCAAAGCTATTTGTCCTGTACGGAGCTTCTTCCATGTGAGGTACATCATCACAGAATTTGGCAACAGTTTGTTTATAATTAGCATTTATTTGACTTCAATAAAAAATATTAGAAATGGAATGAATTTTAAAAAAAAATTAACACTACATCTTCTCATAAGTTAATTCATGGCCACATACAGTACATGTCTTTTTATATGTATCTTCATCAATGTTTTCTTCTGGTCCATACTCGTGTTCGTGGATACTAGCTTCTTTCTTCCACAAACTACTCCTCACAGCACGGCGGAGCTCTGGTGAAAAATACAAGAAAACTTTAATAGTTCAGTAAAATCTTACACAATGGTTAATAAAACTCGAGGTAACCACTTTTTCTGAGGTCTAGCGATGAGAGTTTGCTTGCTGCCCGTCTTCTGCAAGTTTTGGGTGAGAACCTGCTACGCCAAGAACAAGCTTTGACTTGCCTTGCAATCTTCCACCTCATTTGCATATTTTGAAGGGTAAGAACTACACCAACACGAGATCTCACAGGAGATTTTTTTCCATCTAGACTAAGTACGTGTTGCCCACTGCCTTTTTTTTCTACACGAAGCCATTCAAAGGTATCCAAAGGGGGTAGACGGAAGGCAGAAGAAAAAGTTTTTATACAACACCTCATTGTTTTCCGTGACCAAGAACGAGTACTTTTCATTCAGGTCACAGCAAGCCTCCCAAATGACTTGGCATTCTCCGAGCTTTACGCCCAATAACGTGAGCTGCCTCTGCAGCAGCCGCAGTGAAGTCAGCGGGTTTCTGAGAGAGCACGGGCTGGCAGCCGAGCCCAAGGTATTATCCGGATGTTGCAAGCGGGAGGCGAGCATAATGAGCAGCAAAATGTCGTCACGTTTTGAGCCAAGATGTTCAGGCTGCGAACTGTGCCCCGCTAAGGCCCGCACTTGAGCTGAACTCTGGCACCTTGACTGCAGCCACAACTCCCGAGCCCTCAACGCCAACCGTCGAGACGGGCGTTATTCACCCAGTCTCACGTCTCACTGCCTCCGCCAGGCAATACCAGTAGAGCTGGCTCGAGCTTTCTGCCTGCCGCGAGCGCCGACATCACGGGAAGTCATTTTCTTTTGCAAAGAAACAAACGCGGCCTTTTTTAAAGTCACCAGCATGTCTGCACTGAAAATATTTCTCAGAAGTTCCACCTATACATTAAGTTTCCTAAATAGTGATTTATCAGGGGAAAAAAAGGATAACGAGCAGTAAAAAAAGCAGCTGGGAATACTATGAACAATGGGAAAAGGCATTTTCTACCCTCATTTACAGTTATTCCACCTGAAGGCATATGTATGGCGGAATTACAATCCACTGCCACAAAAATCCACGTTCAGCCCGTGTCAGGAAGAGCAACAGAACAATCTACAGCACATTCTGGGTCATACAGGAAACTTTTAAGAACATCATAATGAACCACCGTTAATTGATTTCTGTCACTGACATCATGCCCACAGGACAACAGGGTAATTCAGGTTGGAAGGGACCTCGGATCCCTGGTCCAAGCCTCTGCCCAGAATAGTCAGCTACGAGGTCAGACCAGGCTGCCCCAGCCTTACCCGGAGTTCTCAAAAACCTCCATTTTGCCACACTGGAGATTTTCTAAATGCTGTAATCAGATGCAGAAACAAATTCAAACAGAACTGTGCTTGACTTTGCGTACTGCAGGATATAAGTTTAACTCTTTACCTTTAACTTTCTTATCAAACTTCTTCTGTTTCATCTTTTCTCTGTTGTCACGGCGGAGTTCCTTTGCTTCTTGCAATGATTCTTCACTACCCCAGACTTCAAGAGAACGCTTGACTACCTACAGGATGGACACAAATGTGTTTCTTTTTGCCCTGAAACGATAAAAGTGAACTATTCTAACGCACAATTTGTTTTTCTGCACAGAAGCCAACCCAATCTTGCTTCTGCCTCCCATCCACCTCTCTGCTCTTGACCCGTGAACACGTTCCTTTCACAGTAATAGGTAACACTGGATTTTAGCATCAGCTACAGGTACTTCAGCCAGGAAAGTCAAACCATTTTGTGCATATCCCACTCAAGCAGCAGCGTTCCTACAGAAGTAACACACCAGAACTGACAAGAGCCCTGGAAGATTTACTTGACCTTCCTGCTGCCTCTGAGGGCCGAGCTGCCAACACAGGGCCGCAGCTACGCAGGGTCACAGGCGGCAGCAGCTGCCCCACGCGCCTCAGTGCAGCGCTGAAGGGCCACGCACTTCCCTCCCTGCAAAGGCAAAACCCACCGAGGCTGTGGCCCACGAACATCTTTGGAAGGCGCTCAGACACAGACGTTTTGATCAATTTGGACCACAGCTCTTTGTTTTAACCACACAGAAAAATTTACACCAGCCATGTATAACATACTTAACTCTGACAAAACCATTCAGAGGTCAGAAACAAAGTGATGCCACTCTGGCTACCAAAGTCGTACAGAAGTAAAAAGAGGTCTGAAAAAAAGCTGTTTCTATACCTGCAGTTTTAAATAAAGTTTCATGTCACCCCATCGTGGATTGTGAGGGTTTTTCTTCACAATGAATCTAAGCACTGGCTCCCTCTTGTCTAAGTCACAGTCTTTCAGAAGATATTCTTCTTTTGCTTCTGTCCTTGTTATAAGCTTATGTTTATCTTCAGCATCTCTGAAAAATGTAAAATAATGGTGAGAAAGCTACACCCAAAACCCACATTATTAACATCTAACTTCCCATCACTTCTACATTCCTGAAATACAGGCAGCTCTAATCCTGTTTTTACATATGCAAATAATTTTGGATTTCAAGAATGTGGCTAAACTCCAGGATAGGTCTACTGAAATTAAGTGTAAAAATTCTCCCATTTGAGCAAACAGGCTGAGAAGCCTGTTTTTCTAGGAGGGCTTTTCTTGTATTTTCTTACAGGAGGCAGTAACTGAAGCTTCAAAAGGAGTATGAGTAATTTTAGGTATCCACCTAGCCCAGATGCAATTCAAGAGGACAAAGTACAAGCCTGACACATGGTCAAGAGAGAAAGAATGTGTAACGTGAGACACGTCAGATCACCTGAGACCATACACACTCCATATGCTTCTAGATCCCAGATTAGCAACACTGGGCACTTTTTTCTAAATGCAAGACAAGAGGCAGAGGAACCATAAGCCTTGAAAGACTGCAACATTTACCAGAAAGATGAGAAACTCTTCACCCAGCGCAGCACTTACTAGTTAATGAAAAGATTACCCTTACGCAACCCTGACTGAAGTGTAACCTGAATTGCTTGAGTCAGAACAATCTGCCCAACAGTGCCAGCAAGAGCCATCAAGGAAGTACTGCTCCAAGTGCAGCTTTACTAGAACTCAAAGTTCACAGAAAAAGCTAATGCACTCTCCAGCATTCAGCTGCAAGAGCCTCCCCGTCTGGAGGAAAACCACTCCTAAGGCTCCAAGCCTTAACATCCCTTTCCCACCCGTCTTGCCTTCAAGGGGCAGCGACTGAGCTGCCCCCGCAGCCGCGCACGCCGCTGGCTGCTCCCGCGCCCGGCCGGGAAGCTCCGAAACGGGCTCCTCGCTGCCATCTTCCCCCTCCCCCGCTTCATTCATACGCTCCCGGGCCGTCGGCCGCTCAGGCGGTTTCACGGCCCTGCTTATCTTGATGGCTTTTGGAGCATTTTCCGTGCCCGAGATAAGGGCGCACGGTGGCTCCCGCCGAAGGTCAAACCGCTCCCCCACCCCGCAGGTCAACCCGGGACCCCCCCGGGGGCTCTGCCCTCCGGCGGCCGCGCCCCCAGCCCGCGCCCGCTGACCAAAGTCCCAACTTCACTCGAGCTAATCCACCAGGAGAGCAAATACTCTAATCCCCTCCCCCTGCTCCCCCCACCGCTCCCCCTCCAGCAGCAGACACCGAGGATTTTTAGTAGCTGCAGTCTACAACCAGGCACTAACTCCCACCCTGACAAGCGCACGGACTGCTCTCAAGACATCATGTCTCTGTAACGCTACAGAAAAAAATCTCATGATGTCCCCTACCCTAAGAGTGAGACAATACTGTGCTTCAGAAAACAGAGGTTCTGAGTCAAATTTAATTTACTTTTTCAGTAAGTTTTGAAGTTACTGAAAAGCATCTTTTTGCTGACAGCCTTTGTAATTGAATTGAATGACCGTAATAAATAAATTATAGCCATCAATCTTTACATAAAATAAAGCTTCCCTCTCCTGGTTATTTCCAATACCTGCAATTATCACATGTTGCCCAATCAAAGTGCTGCATAAGGTAGGAATCCATGAATTCTTTGCCACAGTCTCCACAGATGAGATAGTCAATTTCTAGTACAGGTGCTAATAAAAAGAAATTATATTTTTTTAAGGAACTACCATGTTAAAAACAAGCATTCGGAATTGGTATTATAGGTAATTTTACTAAAAATTTGCAACATAATTCTTATAGCATTTGTTACATACTAGTTTCACTCCTCTATTGAAGTTTTCCAGAAAGATACAGTACAAATTCAAACCCGTTATCACACAATCCCATCTTGGCTGGTATATTTCTCTTCTTGCTCAAAGGTTCACTGTATCAAGTATTGGATTTCGACATTCAAATGCACACATTTTGACTTGGCCATCGTTGAAAAAAAAACCAACCCACACCATCCAAATTATCTGCATTTCCCCACAAAATGCTGCATATCCCCTCCTACAGCTTCCTCCATTCCAGCCCTCCCGAAATACGTCCCAATTTACAAAGGACGTGGAGGCAGGAACGGGAGGAAGCAGAGAAGGGGACGCACTCCGACGAGGGTGGCTAGAGCAGGAAGCAGCACAGGAGCCGCGCTGGCATCACAGTTCTCTCAGCTCTGCTCCAGTTTCCTTCCAAGCTCAGCCACACCTGCCTCTCCCTAAACGAGCTCAATGGCGGCCTGGGGCGGTTGGCGAGGATCGGGTCCGTTTCGGCTGGCACCATTGGAGGAGGATGGCCAGAGAGCTGCTAGGAGTGGAATGGGGATGGAGCTCCACTACAATCCTCTCCCCAAGCCCTCTCAGCACTGCTCCAAGCCCAGACTCATTCCAGGGTCGGCCAGCGCTTCTGGTCGCATCCTCGTCGGGCAGATCACCTCCAGCGTCATCGCCATCTGCTTTATGTTCCATGGGACACCACGAAACCCTGACTCAAGTAAACGCAGCTACAGAGAACACGCCTTTAACAGTAACACTGAAAATCGGCAGAAAATTAGCAGGTTTATACAGTTTCACAAGCTGAAAGTGAGGTAATGCTGCAGAATATTAGTAATATCTGAAAGAGAAGATTAACGGTCGACATACAGCACCATACATTTTTAATCGCGTTTGCATTTATAGCAGATTCGATCTAGCAAAGGCGACATTTTATGCCAATTCAGTCCTACTAGCGGCAGTGAGATGCTCAGTACTTCACATAGTCATGCTCTTACATCACATTTCATCATTTAAGGCAGTACTCCCGAACATAAAGGACATTTTATTAAGACAATGACATTCCGAATTACACAGCAAAAATAGCCCCCCGTGCAAAGGCATCCCACATCTACTTCGTTTATTGTTAAAATGTGAGCCCCTCAAAATAAGTAGGGCTGCTAGTTAGCTGTTTACACTCTTAACGAAATCTGGTGGAGATTTCTAACAAAGAGATACACTGCACCAACAGCCCCGCAGCTGAATCAGAACAGAACAAAGCAAGACAAAGGCAATCCCAGAGAAGAAAGTGAATCTATTTTGGGATCCTCACTTCTCCATTTGCTTTTTTGGAGGGAGAATATCACGAGACAATATGTCGAAATCCTCCACCAAACGATCAGCAACTTGGCGTCAGCACGTTTTATAACGATAAAAGCTGGCACTGCAGCAGTGCTCTAATTCTGGCACAAACGTTATCAACCTCAAGATTCCCCAAACCGAAGAAAACGCGCGAACTTACACTTACTTTGGTCTTAAAATTCGAATTCCCGAAAGAAACGGCGAAAATAATGTTTATTGCGGCAATAAAAAACCTGCTATACTCAAGGGCACCGAACGTGTCCCACTTCCGCGGCTTAAAATTCTTCATTTTTAATTACCGCATGCTCGCTAGCCGCTTTAACGCTGGAAAAAAATCGGACGCGCCAGAAATCGAGCACATCCAGAGACGCGTTGGGAGGAAAAAGGAAGGGGGGGTGGGCGGGGGGAGAGAGGGAGGAGGGGTGGGGGGAGGGGGAGGAAGAAAGGAAGGAAAAAAAAAAGCCCGGGAAAAAAAAAAAAAAAAAAAAAAAAAAGGCGCCCAACCCGCCCTGCTCGCTCAGCCCGAACCCGGCTCAGTGTCGCCCCCGCGCCTTCCTGCCCTCCCCCGCCGGCCGGCACCGCCTCCTCCCGGCGCCCCAGCCGCCTCCTTCCCGCACGGATCCCTCCAGGGGAGGCCTTTTCTATTTTTTTTTTTTCCCTCCTTTTCTTTCCCCTCCCGCTCGGAGGCATTTTTCCTCCTCCCCGATTTTTTTTTTTTTCAATTCTTTTTCAGTTTTTTTTTTTTTTTTTTTTTTTTTACCGGGGGGGTGCACGATTTTCTCGGCGGCGCCGGGCTCCTGCTCCTGCTCCTGCTCCTCCTCCAGGAAGAAGCCCCCTCCCGTGTCCACGACCTTGGCGGGGGCCCGCGCCCGCGCGCCGCCTGCACGAGGAACAAACGAGGCGCCGCGTTAAGCGCCGCGGCCGGAGCCGCCGCCGCCGCCGCCGCCGCCGCCAGGGGGCGCGCGCACCCGCCCGCGCGCTCTCTCCACCCGCGGCGCGAGGCGGGGGGCCGCGGCGCGCGCGCGCACGGCGCCCCCCCCCCCCCCCCCCCCACGTGGAGGGGGGGGCCCCTCGCGCGCCGCGACGGCGGCTTTTCCTCCCCCCCCTCCGCTTCTCCTCCTCCTTCCCGCTCCCCGCCGCCTCGCGCCCAAAGGCTGCGCGGCGAACCCCCCCCTCCCCCCCCCCGCATTCCCCCCCCTTCTCCCTCCTCCCAGTCCCCCTCAAATCCACACCCCCCCCCCCAAAAAAAAAAAAAAAAAAAAAAAAAAGGCGCGCGGAGCCGCCCGGCGAGGCCGGTCTCGTCTGCCGCCGCCGCCATCCGACCTGCGGCAGGGTAGGGCCGGGCCGCCAGCCGCGCCTGCCGCAGTGCCAGCGCCCGCTGCCGGTTCCGTTCGATCTTCGCCAGCGCCGCCGTCGAGAGGGGCGGCCGCTCGCCCGCTGCGACCGAAACCTCCTCCTTCGGGGCCGGAGCCGGGGCCGCGCCCGCCATGGCGGCGGCGGAGCCGCGGAGCCCCGCGGATTCCCCCCCGCTCCGGCTGTGGCGACTCGCCCTTCCCCTCGCCGAGCCGACGCCGCACTGCGCCGGCGCAGAGAGGGAGGCGGGGGAGGGGGCGAAAGGGGCGAGGCCCCCCGCGCAGGCGCGCAGCCGCCGCCTCGCCTCCCCGCACCGCCACGGCGGGCCCCGCCCCGCCGCCGCGCGGGGGGCGCCGGGAAGCCGGGCGGGGGAGGGGGGGGCGCGGGGGTGGGGGTGGGGAGGGGGCGCCCGGGGCCTGGCGGGGCGGGGGCTGGGGCCCGCGTGGCGACCAGCGGCGGGGGGAGGGGGCCGCGGGGTCGCCCCTCGCACCGAGGGGGCGCGGAGAGGGGGGAAAGCGGGGAGAGGGGCGCGGGGAGGGGGGTCCCGGCGGGGCCGGGTGGGGGCTGGGAAGGATGGCGGTGGGGGGAGGGGAGCCGATGACCCTGCGATTTCCGCGCTTGGGCCGCGTGTGCCGATTCGAGCGCTTTCTGCACCAACCTCCGCCTCGGAGTTGAGCAACCCTGTTTTAAATAAAAAGAAAAAAAAAAAAAAAAAAGCACAGACACAAAAAAATCAACCCCACACTACCCGGTACAGCAGGAATTCCTGAACAGCGTCACCCAGCAAACACCCCCTTGCCTCTTTTTTTTGTTTGTTTCGTTCTATCGGGTTTTTTCTTTTTTTTTTTTTTTTTTTTCCCTTTTTTTTTTTTTTCTCCTTTTTTTTTTTTGTGTCCGGGCCCACGTTCCCGCGCCCCGGGTGCAGGCATGCGGCGGCCCCGGCGCCAAAGTCCTGCAGAGTCATTTTACAAGATGGATGTGGCAACGCCCGCCGGGACGGGGCCCTGCTGCCGCCCCTCGGGGCCTCCCCTCCCCCCACCGCCAAAAAAAAAACCAAAAAATCGTTGCTCCGGGTCTCTTTTTAACGGGAGCAGAGGGGGGGGGGGGGTGGCGGGGGCCCAGCATTGCGAGCCCCCCCCCCCCGGGCGGGCCTGTCCCAATGGCCTCCACCACGTTTTCTCTCCCGAAAGAGGCGCCGAACTACCGGGGCCGCGCTCCCGCCCTGTCCGTGAGCACCGAGCGGGGTTTCTTACCGCGTCCCCGTCGCCAACCTCTTTTTAACGGTTGCTCGCGACCCACGCGAGAGCGAAAAAGAAGAATAAATGGAGCCCCGTGGCCTTCCTTATTGATGAGATACACGTAAACGGCTTTGTCATGCAAATGTGGCTCTAAGCCACTTTCATATAAAGCCAGCTTAGTGCTGAATAGCCAGCGATCCTCCCCGGTGGGTCAGGCAGCGCCTGCCCTGTCCTTGAGGCAGCAGAGACGGAGGCGTGGGTGCAGATGTCCCCTCCATGCCGAATTGGCGTGACCTCACGGCGCGGAAATATGTCGGCCTCCTCCAAAGGCCTCTCTCTCTCTCCCCCCCACTAAATTCAAACTTAATCTGCTGCCAGCCCTTCCCTGCCGCCCTCAGAACACGGCCCTCGTGCCTCTCCGCTCCGGGCCTCAGCACCCGCAGTCATTACCTGCGTAAAAACATGTTTCTGCTGTGTCGAAAAAAACATTTTTATTTCTGCCGTCCCCGCGTGGTATTAACTTTAAACAACAGCCAGCAGGGTGTGCTGCAAACGCTGCGAAAAGAACATCCTGCTTCTGGGAGGGGGGGAAAGAAATAAAATACATATTTAAACGCAGATGAAGACATTTTAAGTGGTTCTTATATTTGCATGAGTACAAAGCAGTTCCCGTCAATTCAAATGCTCCTCTCGTCACCAGCCACAGAACTTCTTCCTTGAAAATTAATAACCAGGTCGTACTAAACTGGGCACTTTCAGCAAGATGGCTTTTCGGTGCTTGTACAAAGTTGGAAAAGTGCCACAACGAACACGTCCAAATACCTTTAGCAGTCAAAGAGGGGAGTCTGTAACACAAAGTATTTAGTAGATGAAAATATAAATGGTAATCCTGGCCTACAGGAAGCGGCTTACGAAATCGCGCAGTATGAGCGTGTGTCTCTCCAACCTCATTACTCTCTCCTTTGGACTGGGTGGCAGAATAACAAAGAGATCAATAAATACATTAGGAGTAAGTAAAACGCAAGTAGTTTGAAGCTAAATGTTTACTGGATGGCTTGGAAATAGGATTATTTGCTTGAAAAGCAAACACACGTGCGTTTGGATTCCTTCTTTTACTGTGGCGTCAATATTTTCTCCCTTGTTCTGTAAAAGTAGAGATTTAGCAAAGAGCAAACTTCTGAGTTGAGCTTAGGGGTTAATTAATAGCTCTGTGTCATCCACAAACCAAAACCAAAACAGCGCTGGAGTAAAGTCACATTTGGGACCCCGCTTAAGGGTTTTAAGGGCAGAAGGACCTTGTTATGCAACCAAAACGGAATTAGGATTTAAAGGAAATCAGAAGATATAAACAAAAGCAAATTCAGAGGCAAGGCACTCAGATACCATTCAGTCTGGGCCACAACTATCCATGCCATGCGGCTAGTGCTTTATTAAGTGCCACCGGTTTAGAAACATATTCTAGAGGCTGGTTTTCTGTTTGGTTTTTTTTGTTTTTTCCCTCAGAGTCACTCTGACTGGGCAATCACAGCAAAATATTCTCCCTAGCTCTGCTTCTGACCAGAATGAATCAAACACAGCGCTCCTAATTTTCATGGTATCGAGTAATACGTGATGCCACTTCAGTGTTGGTAGCCACGTATTAAAAAGTCATCAGTTGGCAACTGTAGACATGAATTCTTCGGTAGCCACAGAGAGCAGCCTCGGTGAACAGTTGCCAGGGTTGGGGCTGGGCTGGCCACCAAAGGGCTGGGCTGGCCACCAAAGGGATGGCAGATGTGCCCCATTAACCCTTTGCCTTCCGAGAAGAAGGTGCATGGAATAGGGCAGGGGGGCTTATGGGTTGGAGAAAACAAACTAAACCAGCTTGTTGAAAGCAGTAACAATAAAAAGAAAATATAGCACTATTATTTTTTTTTAAAAAAAAATAAATAAATAATATACAAAACCAATATCGAAACTCCAGCGATGAGTCACCGCTGACGCTGCAGGGCAGGCACCAGGTAAATCCCAGACTGGATTTCGCTGCAGAGGGGAACTGGATTCAGGAGCTGGATTCTGGAACTGGATTCTGGAGCTGGATTCTGGAACTCACGGATTGGGATCGAAGACAGAAGAACGGACAGAGTCCTCCTCGGATGGCGGCCATAGAAGAAAAGGGCTTGACCCCCGTGATCCTTCATCTTTATACTGAATATGACGTACATGGGATGGAATACTTTCGTTGGTCAGTTTTGGGTCACCTGTCCTGTCCGCTCCTCCCCACATTGCGACCTTCTTCTTTACGGCACCCCAACGTGGGGCACAAGAGCCAGCAGTGGCCTTGGTCACTATAGGAATAAGTATAAGCAGGAGCCTCTCTGCATACCAGTCCCAGGCAGTGACTGTAAACATCAGGTGTTATCACTGCCAGTAGCACACACTGTCTGCAAAAACATGCTGCTGACTTCAGAACGTGCAGCCTTTTAGAAGGGACTGAGCTGAAGAGTAAAATCAGTGAAGAGAGAATTGGTTTTGTTCTAGCTCAAACTAGTACCATGGCTGAGAGCAAGGAGGCAGCTAATCAGCTCTTGACAAGTCTTCACTCCCTTGCGGAAAAGGGTGAGCAGTAAGATGAGAATGCTGACTATACAAAACTCCTTCAAGTTAGTGGGGGTGGGGGTCATCTGTAAAGAATTTTGGGTGACTAGGCAGTAAAAAAGTAGGTTAAATACAGGGTAGATGAATGCAAGACGACATACACGCAGAAACGCAGTCCTAACTTCACGTAAGTGATAGCAGTATCTGAATTGATTGCTGCCACTCAGGAGTGAGACTTCGAGTATGTGTGGCCCGCGTAAACGCCATCTTGGTGTTTGGAAAAGCAAGCCACATTTTAAGGTGTGGAGAACAAAACAGGGAACATATTTATGGCTCTCCACAAATCTGTGGTGAGCTCCCACCGTGAGTACTGTGCCCGGTAGTGCTTCCTGCTTCTTAGAAAGGAAATAGTGGAACTGGGAAGGGTTAAAAGGATGCTCGACTGTCTGGCTTTTTGTCCTTTGAAAGGAACAATGAAGTAGACTCAGAGTTTTCACTCAGAAGAAATTACTTAGAGAGGATATGCCTGAGGCCTGTCACATCCTAAGTAACTTGGAGAGGGCGGATGGGAATTGACTTTTTGAGTAAAAACCATCAGATTTGCAGTGGTGGAAGCCAGGCTCTAAACAAACAAGAGGAGACGGTTCTTGCCGCAGTGGCATGAAGTGGCATGTGCTGTGCCTTTCTGAACAGCAGACTAGGTACAGGGTGTTTCTCTGGGGTGCAGGGCGGATGGGTGAAGCGCGTGGAAGAGGGCTGTGCAGAGTTGGTGAACGAACACACTCCCAGGCTCAGGAAATCCCCAGAGCTGAAGGCAGTTGGAGGCTGTGGGAAGGCTGCAGAGGAGGTGTCATGTATTTGCCTTGGTTTTCCTCTTCCGTTGATGTCCACCTGTGGCCTGTGCTGGAAACAGGGCGTTGGACTGAACAGAACCTTCATCTGAGGCAGTGCTGTCTTCATGAAGAGTCACGCTGTAACTGTAGTCTCATGACAGTGAGTAAGCCTGTGTGATGGGGTCTTTCAGACAGATTCAGTGTTCATCTATACCAGGATTTACTTACAGAGCAGCTGCTCTGCTGTATGTTTGCCTTTCACATCATGATATACTTACTTCTCTGTGTCTACGAAGTCTTGACAACGCTCTGCATGTAGTTGCACCGCAGTTGTATACCTCCAACCAAAACATACTTTTGTCCTTCCTCAGTAAAAAATATTTGTTCCGTGAGAAACAGATCTAACAAAGTCTTACTTCTCTATGGGTCTGCCTTTTGGAGAGGCTGCGGAGAAGAATCTCTTTCCTGCTCTCCCCTTTCTCCCCCTCTCTCTGTTCGGTGGTTCAGGTGGCAGCATCAATTTTAGACACATTTGAATTCTGTAGCCAGCAACTGGCCAGTCAATACACACAGGCTGTTGGCTGCTGCCTCTTAGCATGACTAAGGCATTGGATTTTGTCCAATGATTTCAAATGCTATTATGGGAGAGAACAGTTCAGTTGAATCCTTAGGGATGTAAAGCAAAAAACACCATGCCCTTCACTATTGTATTTCCATCAGGTTTTTAGTTTGATGCACCTGTTCCTTATGTTACCTTAAATAAAGAAATGGCAAAGTATCTATGGCTTCTTGGTATAAAAGCAGTATGTGGCCTATGAAAAACGAAAGGAACTTGTTAAAAGCAGAGAGTGCACCTGCTTGGATTTGCATGTTCTCTTTCCGAATTCACCCAAGCCATAGCTCGTGGATCAGAGGTAGGCAGTGAATCATCCTGTGGACAGAACGGGACACGCAGAGGAAATTAAGTTTGTCATCTCTCCATGAGGTTTTCTGATTTGCTCACTACCTGTAGGAGGGGATTTTCACAGTAATGTGACCTGTCTTCACGCTCCATTTATCATCTCCCAATTGATGTATATAATCTTGGTTGAACAGATAGATAATGGAGGAAACACGTAAAGTGTTGAATGCTTGAGCAAAATATCTGAAAAGAAGAGTAGACAAGAATTGAAGTGCAAATGTTTAGAGAAAAAAATTGGCATTCTTCCCTGACAGGAGATCTTAAATTAAGTTTGTCGCTATTTTCTCATTAGAGGAGATGAGAGAATGCGAAATTACAATGTAAATATCTTTTATTTGCTAGCATTGTACATGACTTCTCTGTTTTATTACTTTTACTGAATAGGCTTTTAATATGTTTGCTCTTAATATCAATAAAAACCACTGGTTTCTGTGAACAGGAAAATGTTAAGGCATGATGAAAAAATGCTTTCTACAGTTTCAGAGATCACCACAAAGCTGACTACACACTTTTCTTGTTGATTGGCAATCCAATCTGCCACTATTTTAGCAGGAAAATCATCTTTCTCTGCCATGCACATAAAGAACGTGAAACTATGGCAAAACAACAAACATGCTCTATAACTGAAGCATTTCAGTCTTTGGTGATTTGTATCTTCGATCCAAAGAACAAAAACATTGTGGGAAAGTATGTTTGTTTGTTTTTTTCTTAAACTAAGGTCCTGGGGAGTTTTTTCTTGCCTCACCAGTGGCTGGTAGAGGAGATGTTATGGAAATGGGTTTGAGGACCTATCTCAAACCCTTCAGGTTTTGGAGCTTTTTTGGCAAGTGTGCAAGGCTTGTCATTTGTAGGGATATTCACATGTCACATAAAAGGGATGGATGAATTGGCTGATTTCTGCACACCCCCCACCCACCCAATATTTCTGTCTGGCCAGTTATCTAATCTATGCAAGACGCTTTCCTGTAGTAACTTAGAAATACTGAGAAACTGCCTAATGCTTTAGACACTTTTTCTTTCTATTAAGAGGATCTTGGGCATACCTGTTGCAGAAAATCAGTACATTGTCTATTTTACTCATTTCTGAGACATGAGATTCAGCTGTATTGATGGTGAAAGGCTGAGCATTCTGGAGAAAAGTATAAAATTCTGGTCTTCCAGAAGAATTTAAGGAGATGTGGAATGTAAGTACTTAGAAAGAAATCTTCAAATTTCTGCTTTAAATCATTTAACATATTACACACTTTTTTTTTTTTTTTAATAGAAGTGTCCTGATTTGAGCTACACAGAGCCAATTCTGTTCAGTTCTTTTCAGCTCAGTTCCCTCCAAGAGAATGCGCTTTCTGAAGTCAGCAGCGTGTTTTTGCAGACAGAGCCTGCTACCAGCAGTGATAACACCTGATGTTTACAGTCACTGCCTGGGACTGGGATGCAGAAAGGCTGTTGCTTATACTTATTCCTATAGTGACCAAGGCCACTGCTGGCTCTTGTGTGCCACGCTGGGGGTGCTGGGTAGTAAGAGGGGTCACAAAGAAGTAAGACTGCACTCTCTTGATTCTCTTGGTTTTCACAGAGCCAAAGTTTTAATTACAACAGGTCAAAGGTTTCCCGTTTTCAGCATCTTCTTTTAATTTGGGGGCAGTGCAATGGTTCACCATTGAGTGAAATTATCGTCACTGGTCTAGGAAAATATCCCGTCCGGCTTTGCCTGTTCCTCGGTTGGAGGCCAGACACAGGCAGCCACCAGACGCTGCAGCCACTGGGCCACCAATGTGCCACCGCTGCAGTCCCTTGCCTGGAGGGATGTGTTACATATTCATGAGTCTGGAAGTGTTTTCTGGTTCTCTAGGGTGTGTCAACATGGTTAGTGTTAAACTCAGCCAGCTTGGATTTTGAAAAAGTTTGGATCTTCCTCAAGTCACATTTTTTCACGTCTTGTTTTTCCAGTTTTGGGGGTTTTTTTAGTGGTTTTTATCCTGAGATTTTCAGGAAGTTCTGCATGTTGCGCATTTTCCCAGGCTATGTTTTAGATATTCTTTTTAGTTTCAACCTTTGCTGTTGAGTTGGGTTTTTCCCTTTTACTTTGGTGTATATCGAAGTCTGAAAATAGCTGTGCAAATCACCTCAAACGTCTGTGGACTTGGGCCATTTATCTGAACTAGCCACTCCACCTCTTATCTGAGCAATGTGATTTCTCATTATACATTGAAAAGCACTGAAATGCCTTATCCCAATTTCTTTAATTCCTCAGTCTGTCTCTCTTCTTGTGCATGGTCTTCTGAAACATTTTAGTATTGTGACATAAAACCTCAGTTTCTGCCTAATTCCCTGATAATTTAAATACCCCTTGTTCTCTTTCATCATTTCATTAATTCACTTGACAGTGTGAAACCTGCTTTCTTGCCATTTCTTACATTTCCCAAAGTGATTGCTCAGTTACACACTGCAGTAAACTTCTTTGCAACGTAACATCGTCTTAACTTAGGCAAAATCCTGGTTGCAAAGTCCCTCACACACAACTTCACTTCTCTTGACTCGTATGTTTACGTGGCAAATCCCAGAAAACCCAGCTGGTAAGTAGTTCGCTTTCATGGGAGCAGATAACAAGAACTTTATTTACTTAGTCGTGTGATACGACGATTAAATGAAGACCATTGTGATACTCATATGACACAGCAAGTGGTTGTGCTGCGGTACATGTCTGGGAGGTGTGTTTGCAAATTAAATGCAGACGAAGCATTCCTGCTGGCTACTTGGCATTCAAGCTATTCTTACTTATCTTTTGTTTCTGGAAAGACTCAATCCATCTGTCCTTCACCTTTGACAGTTTATGATGCTCTAAGTCCTGCTTAGTCTGACTAAAGGTAACCTGACTGAAGCTGCTGCAAGTAACTCATTCTACTGCCTAGAGCTTATGTTCTGATTGTCAGATACTAATTTCTTTATTATTTTACAGTAAATTCTATACTTAAACATTTTTAGAAGGTTATGATTAAAAGAAAAGTCTACACATTCCATGACTGATGTAGAGAACTGCAACAGATCTGTAAACATCAGTAATTCACAACTCCCTTTGACAGTAGCCACGTTGCTTTCTTCTTAACAGGTCATCTTTATGCAACTTTACATTAACTCCAATCTCCGTTACAGTTTCTGTCATTTTGTCATATCCTTCCTGAGGGTTTCCTTGGCAATTCTGAAAATTGCAAATAGAAGAGTTATTTTGCCCTAAGCTACAGAAAACGTTAAAATATTTCCTTATTAAACGCGTAATATTTTTGGTGAATAAAGAAAAAAATAAACCTTTCTGTTGTGTGTAGGACTGATATCCATGAATAACATACAGCGTGTTCATGTGCATATTGTGATAAACTTTCTCGGCACCCCGTTTCCCTGAGAAAGCAGATTCACCCTTAGACAGGTTTGACTAATATCCGTGATAGTGACCACTAGAGGATGCTCTTACTACTGTTCCATGATGCCCTGGACTTGGTGCTAATGGGACAACTGATTTTAGCGCTGTGAACGTTTAAGTGAGTTCGTGGTAAGTGGAACCTTGCTAAGCTATTTGAAAGCAGCTCTGATGCTCAGCTGCATGATCCCCACCCAGACAGGCTTTCCTCTGACTTGACACTAAGCCCGACAGTATCTTCAGTTACACAGCCTCACTTCAATGCATTGTGGGGGTTTGTGTTAGCCAGATGTAAAAACAGCAAGAATTTTCGTTTTCTTTAGTTACAAATCTCCCACCAACAAAATACATATTAAAATGTTTCAGATTTGGTATAAAAGCCAATGGGTCTTTTCCAAAAAGAACAAGGATTTCAGTGTTTGGTACTGCAAATACTGCAGTCAAGTTTTTGCACTGGATGACCTAAAGGACTTGATTTCGCTTTCCATTTTGTTAGTGATTAATTCAGTAAAGCTGGACAAAGAACTTCCCGCTCCATTTTCAAAGGCACCTCGCGTTCTGCGTCCCAGAACGTATCGTATCATTTTCGATGGGCTGCATACCTCCGTTTCCCCGTCCGTAAAATGAGAGTGTCCCCATCTTGGTTTCAAAATGCCACTCGCATTCCTGACACAGAGGAGGTGCAACGCGAGAACAGCACTTCCCCCTCACGAAGTACGCGTGTCAGACACGACCCATACACAGGTAACCCACTCGCTAACCTGGTTTCGAATGAGGTGATCGGACGGCTGTATTTGCACACACACATCACCAATCTTTGGTGGCCGTTTGTGCTGACACCGTAACAACTTCCAAGTGGACCACCCACCCTGCAGTGCAGGAATGCTTTTTACACAATTGACAGACCTTTGGGTTGTTTTCTCTTTTTTTCTTCTTTCTTTTTTTTTTTTTTTTTCCTCCTTGAAATTCCTGAATCCTGTTCCTCTGAATCTGTCCTTTATAGAACAATAGATGCAAGTAATGGTAGTAACGTTCAGTTTTCTGTGTGTTCCTGCTGCTGACAAAAGAGCATCAAGACTAAAGGAGGGAATTTTGCCTCTGTAGAACTGAATCTGATGAGATTTACTCCCGCTGTAAGTCACACTGTGTAGTTTTGAATGAGACAGCCAGCTTCTGGCTGATTCTTTTTTCTTATTTTTTTTTTTCTTTTTCTCTGAAACTGAAAGGAGGCAGCCCTGAGAGGAAAGGGAATTGAGGCGAAAGCTGCTCTGCTGATCATTAAGCCAAACCGCAGCTATGCCGCTCGGGAGTCAGAAGTCCAGGGTCTTGTCTGTGCGCTAGGACTGCTGCCCAGCACGGCAGCGTGGTGACGGCACTGTCCTGTCCCTGCAAGGGGACCTCCGGCAGCACCGGGTTGTCCTCTGTATTTAATGGGATTTTTGGTCAGCGTAAAATTTGTGTAAGTCATGGGCACATGTTACAGCATCCTCAAGCCCCTGGTGATATCTCTTCAGGGAACTCTCTATTGGGAGTGTTTAGCACCACCAGTGAAGACAGCTGCTAGCAAGATGGTACAAGATCACATAAATAATTAGGAGCACAGTTCTAGTAAAATTCTCTGAACAGCTCTCAGAAGCAAGGAACCAATTTATTAAGTGGCCTGCTCCATGTGTCTTCTTCATGGTTCACAGGATCTTAAAGCACTTGGAATCTTTACATTAAAATCATCTCCTATAGAAAGTGGTGGATTGTCACTCATCACTTGTCTCTCTTCTTATGCTAGACCTCTTGATCAGTGTGTAGTCCAATGAGCGAGAAGAAGAAGAGAATCACTCAAGATCAGCTAAGTAAGTGCAGCCTTTCTTAAATTTTGGAGACCTCAGTATCTGGGAAGCAGCTCTAGAACCAGGATTCCCGAGCGCCCTTCTTCCCACACAGAATTTATTTTCCAGGCCAAAGAACAGAATCTGGGCTCTTTCTCCAGTATTTGTGAGTGCCAGGTAGTCTATTGAAAGAGTAGCGTTGTGTGAGGCAGCAATAAATATCTCTGAGTGTATGGTACCCTGAATGGCCACCACGACGTGTGTGCAGACCTATTTTTGCTGCGTACAACCAGTGGTTCCAAAAAGACCTGAAAGCTTCAAAACCTTGGTCCATGATTTACATGGTCTACTTGTGTATGATCAAGCTGTACTGGGTGTTCTGGGCACAGTTGTAATATCATCCTCTGTGTGTGCTCATTAAATCCATCCGCTGTGTGTGGTGCTCACTGTGGAACTGCTGTGCAACACTGTTTGTGTTGAGATGTCATCTGGTAGAAATATGGGAGCCTTGTACAAGAGTGTTAGTGTTTGTTACGCCATTACCCCAGATAAGAGTCCGATTTGTGTTGAAGACCCCTAAGTCAAATTTCTGCTTGAGGCATTTTGGCCCCAGCTGCAATGTGTAAAGGATCTTTCACAAGATAACAACATCTGACCACAGTGGTAAGACTGCGGTCTACACATTGCTGGATCAGTTTCCCTTGCTTCTGGGCCTTTCAGCTGCACAGAAATAGTAAGTGGTTTGAGTTCCTTGGTTGCAAAAGGGACAAGGCAAATGTACATTAGAGTTTGCCTGCTTGAGTAGTTAGATCTGGCCCATGTCAGTGCTAAACAATTGTGAATTTGCTTAGTAAACACCTGAGATGTGCCAGGAGAAACAAGTGAGATGAATACTTTGAATTGCTTTCATGCTTATCTTTTCAGTCAGGAAACAAACATATGGATAGTGTCTCCAGATTCTAAAAAGTTCTGTCAAATGTGTGTTCTACTTCCTAAGGTTTTCTGTTAGTGACAAAAGATGCGATTCAGGTCTTGGCAGTGTTGCAATAATTTACTCCTTTCCCTTCCACCAGGAAGGGCAAATTACTGACAGAAAGAGGAGTGGGGGAGAGAGAGAGAGAGAGAGAGAGAGAGAGAGAAAGAGAAATAATATTGTTGTTATTACTGAAAGGGTAGAGGGAGTTTTCTTGAAGGGATTCATCCAAGGCTGCAGATCCAAGCTCTCATGTGAGTACCGTAACTCCTTTGTTAGCTCCAACAAGTGTCTCTCTGAAGGATGATTTTGCCCACCTCTGGCAGCCAAGGAAAAATTCAGGCTTCTTGTCTAAGCTGGTCCTTTAAACTTTCCATGACATTGACTGTGGTCAATGGGAGACTGCTGCAGATGATTTCAACTTTGTGTCTGGAGAAGGGCTGAATCACAGGAGCTGGCAGTTTCTCTCCTTTAGGGGAGACAGTCCACTGTCCCATGTGGTACAGCAGGTGTGGTGTCATTGCCTGTTCCCACCTCTGCTATCTGGGTAACAGTTCTTCAGGTCAGTGGAGCTGGTGCTGTAGATCCTGGTGTATCTGGCTCAACAGGGCACTGAGCTTGTGCAGGGCTCTGGCAGGTGGTACTTTTGTTTAAAGACTAATTAGAAACAGGAGAGATTGCTTCTGTTTTCTTTGAAACCTTCAGGTATTCCCCAGAGGGCACCACGTGAAGTCAGCTACATGCAGGATCCTAAGGATGACTTGTGTTGGCTTCCTACCCTCACGATGGATGAGGCAACACCTGTGAGATTTGTAGGAATCACTCTTACAGATAATCCTTCAGTGAGACAGTCAGAAAAGTGACTGGAGGTGCTTCAGCATGTGTGCCAGGTACAGCTCCTCCCTTGCATGAATCCTTCCCGGGACTGCAGGGCAGGCTGTGGTGCAGAGGTGCTGTGTGAGCCAGAAACCACCCAAGAAGTCTGCAGGCTCGTGTCTCAGTCACACCTGGAAGATGTTGTTCCTCTGTCAAAAGCACTTATGTAGGTGACAAAACATGGCTGATCAGTCTTGGCTTGCAAGGCTGGTCACACTGGATGGGATATGTTTCCCAGAATCTGACAAAAATTTATGTCAGGAAGCATCTCTGGAAATGTCCAGTCCAACCCTGTGCCCCCAGCAGGGCTCACCTCAGCACTGGGCCAGGTAACTGAGGCCCTCACCCAGTCGAGTGCTTGGTATCTTCAAGGACCGAGATCCCGTCACTGCTCTGTTGCCTGTCCCAGGGCAGCACTGCTCTCACGGGGAAGAGTCTTCTCCTTGCATTCAAGCACTCTTGCAACTTGTGCCCCGGGGCCTTCTGCACTGTCATGGGGCACCTCTAAGAACAGTCTGGCTCTGTCTTCTCTGAAATGCCCTTTAGCTGGTGGGAGACTGTAACTAGGATCTCCCTCAGCTGTCTCCTTTCCACACTAAGCAAACTTTCCATCGTACAAGTCATTAACTGTGTTCTTCAGAGCGGCTTCAGCTGAGAACATCTCTTTAACACAGTCAAGAATACATTAACCTCTCATCGAGAGCTGGCAAGAGGCCGTGTGAAGGCAGGGAATGTTTTCTTTAGACAGCACAAGGCAACATGCTGATTGGAAGTCACTGTGGCCAGTTTTTATTGATGATAGTAGTGATTTAATATTGGGTGGGGATGAGGCAGGGTAGTGGCAAGGTGTAATTCTCTGTGAGTGGTTCTCCACAGTTGGCTACCACAGGAAAGGATTACTCCTCCTTACTCAGCACCACAGTTTAGCCCTGTTTGTTGAGTCACGGTATGTGTTTCCTCACCATAGCAATGTTTGTTTCGGTGGCTTTTCTCTCATTACTTTGTCCATCCACTTCAGTGAGCTTGTCTTGTGCATTTTTGAGACAGGCGAAACTGCTGGATCTGCAATAGCTAACAGTTGTGTACGGTAAGAAGAAATACCTCCTCTGGCTGAATGTGAAGCTGCCATCTTCTAGTTTCATTTGTTGCCTCTTTGGTTTTGTACTGAAAGACACATGAGGAGTTACTGAGCTTCTCCTTGCCTCTCACCACTGATGGGATCTACTTTCACTCTAGTCATCTCTTTTCCAGACCAGTATCTTGATGTGGTTGGTTGATGAAGAAACTCTTCTTTATTCTCTTCATCCTCCCAGTATTTTTCTGTCCTTTTCCAGTTCTTCCATCTCCTTTCTGAGCCAGGGAGATAAACGTTAGATATTACTCCAGTGGCATTTTATGAGGCCTGCAAGAGAGCATGCTTAAAAGGAGGTGCTTGGATGTGTTTAGCAAGGAGGGGAAAATTTGGTAGATGTTGGTTCAATCTAATGTTTTCTCTGTTTGACTGAAGCTTCTCAGTGATGCAGGCAAAAATTATGACCTGCACGAGGTGCATCTTGTCACCTTCTCCTTTGCCCAGGCCATGGTCCTTTAGGCATGTTCAGTAAAGGTCCCAGTGAGGTCTAACAATTTCCAAGTTGTATAATTAGCTGCCTTCTAAGATGCATTTGAAAACAGAGATGGTCCCCTCCCCTGCCCCAAGGCTGAGAACTGTATTCTTATGAGAGCACTGTTGAAGAAAAACTTAATTTTATTTCAACCCCCTCTTTGCTGTCTGTAGTGGTCAAAAATTACTGTTTCAACCTGACATCTGAAAATTCTCACTCATTTGCCACTGGGAGGTTAAAACAGATTGCACGATTGTTACTGAAATTCCAGTCAGTGAAGAACTCTCTAACACAGAATTTAGCATCAGAAAGCAGACATTTCTTTATTGCAGCACCGGATGCATGTGGGATAGTTCTACCTGTCATGCCCGTCCAAGCTTATACCCTCTGTCCCATACACGGGCATCAGTTTTCCCGGAAGGATGATACATACTCATTCTATTTCCAGGAACTAATTACCCTGTGTACCCAGTTATTAGGCATGCGGCCTGGGTCTCTAAAAGGCTTCCCGGGACGTCTTTGGAGGTTTCTGGTGATCCCTTGTGGCTGATGGAGAGGTGCTTTTATTGAACTTTCCGTATTTCAGATATCTCTTTGTGGAGTCCTTCTTAACTGGTATCTGCTAGTCTCTGCTAATCTGTGCTTTTCTCCAGGGTAGCTGCCACAGTTGATGGTCCTTGATGGCACAGTTGATGGTCCTTGATTGTCAAGGAGCCCTTACAGCAATTGCCTCCTCTAGGGTGCCAGCCACAGCTGTAAAAGCCGATGTCTTTGCTCACATTCCTGCCTGAGGCCCTTTTACACATTTCTGTCTCTGGTATGTAAGACCGTGACTGCCCCACACACCTAATATCTGGAGATGTTTTCAATACTTGTTGCTAGGGCTGGTTTCAGAATCCTGTGTGTGGAAATGGCTTTGTCAAATCCAGGTTTTGAGATGAGAGGGGGCACTTCAGTGATGGCCTCTAAGGCAGAGACACTCACAAGGTTTGCTCTAGGAAGACTGGAAAGTAGAAGAGACCTTTCAGAGAGGATATAATCCATGAAGTAAGGCTGCTGGAGAAACATCAGGCGGGAGAAGAGAGTTCTTGCAGTGACTTGCAATGGACCCTGGAGGCTCCACAGCAGGTAACGCTGGAGTCATTCCCCCTGCAAGCAGTTTCGCCTGTGAGGGTCACAGCAGAATCCTCAAGCCCTGAAAGCAATTCAGGGCAAGCTAATACCGCAGCTATTAAAGCAGCTAAACACATCAGTTTTACTGTTAGAAAACAGCTTCTCATACATGCCTGGAAGAAATGGAGCTATTTTATTTTCTGAGTTGACTTCTGCAGAGAAAATAGCTACAGGAGGGTAGTGTGTGTGCACCTTTGGGGAGAGGAGTGTTAAAGCTCAGTTTGTTGCCATAAGGGAAAGCTCAGGCTGAAAAGCACTGATATCTGTAGAGGGAGGAAGGCTGGCAAGGTTCTCTATCTGCTTTCAGCATCTGTTAAATATTTGTAAATACGTGGGTCTGGATTTGGCCTAGGAGTCAGCTCCCATTTTTGCTGGCACAGCCTAGATCTCGGAAGCTTACTGTGCAAGGCAGCTGAAGCAAGAGCTGCTCTTTTGTGCAGCTGTGGTTGTCCTAAAGGAAGCAACGGACACTCAACGGGGGAAGCAGTAGTCTACAATTTTCTGCTAGTAATGATATGCTAGTGAGATGCCCTCTGCCTTTTACAGAAGTATCCTCTCTTGCCGTTGCTCTGTTTTCTCCTTCAAAGTCGTAAAATGCAGCTGAAAAGCAAAGGCACTGTACTTTAAGAGTAGCCCAGTGTAGGAGATTAAAATAATTTACCTGTAGAATATTAGAATTAATTGTGGGATTGGTTAAAACTACCAATAACTGAAATTTGTTTTGTTCTATCAGTGACATTGCTTAGCATGAGTAGCCAGATTTACTGAAGCCTTAGGCCCAAACTGTGGGCTTTTACATAAGTACTGAAGTACTTAGGCTGAAGAAAGACCCGGAAAACCAATGCTAATTAAGAAAGATAAGATCAACAGGAACTGCATCCTCGAGACAAAGAAAAGAATGCCCACCTGGAGAGAGAGAAAGAATGCAAAGAGGAACAAGAAGACCCCAGATGCAAAGACTCTCAGACCAAACCATCGTATGGGGGGAGGTGAATTTAGGTTGTAAGGGTGTAATTGCCTGGGGATTTCTTTGTTTGGGGCCCCTCTCGGTGTGTCCCAGTTCAATATGAAATAAACCCACTCTGGCAGAACTCCGGGCCCAAATGCTTATTCACAGTCGAGGGCTCAGACTGAGTCCAGCCGCACTTAGACTCCTCTCTGTGAGGAACTTTAGAAAGCAAGGGGGTTCAGCCTGACCCTCATGACTCGGCATGATGGTCTTCCTGGACTCTTTTATAACACCCAAAAAGCAGCAGAGTGCATTTTGGCAAACCATTTTCCAAACCATTTTCATTTTTTTAAAGCATTGTTTCTGGTCTCCTTGCCCACAAACCATACCCAGAGTTCAAAGCACAATGGTTATGATGATGCTTTAGGTACACATACAACAGTGAGCAGCTCTGTAATGCCACGAGATCTGCATCACCTGTGATAAGAGAAGACACGACATGTATGCTGCTTTGGCCTTAAACCTCTTAGCATCTGTCCTCACCCACCCTCTGGTTCCTCTTCATAACCAAAATCTTCACCTAAATGCCTTCTCTCCTTTAACTTCTACTAAATTCTGCAGAGGATCTTGTGTGTGAGAGAGCTGCTTCCTCTGGCTGCATACCCAAGAAAGGGTTTTAACAAACACAGAAGATGAACACAGGTTTTGTGCTCCCATGTTACAAATGCATGTCCACTGGGGGAATCAGGTTGTTTTCTCATTCAAGGATTCATTGGAAATTAACCTCTTTCAAAGTGCTGGCAGGATAAAGCTGCTTCTCCTGGCAGCAGCTGAAACATGCACCACGAGAGGAAGCACTGGGATAGGTGGCATCCAGACTCACAGGGGTGGAGGAGAGCTGGCTGGTGTACACAGATACCATTCATACAACCTCTGCATCTGTGTGGATATCTATCTTACCACATGTTATAGCAGTTCTGCTAGCTTTTTCCAGACTGTGGAGATTGCTGGGGTGGAGGAAGGGAGAAGAAGCCCCACTCCTCAGGGTATGGATGTTTTACACTGTGGCATACAGTGCTGCTGAGGAAGATGGACAGGAAGGGGCACTGGCTGTGTCAGCACCAAGGTATGTCTGCACTGGTTAGTGAAACAAGACCTGGATGCTGGTCTGAGCATACCTTCACCATCACATCTGTCCAGTGTTCCTCACTGTCTTTGCCACTGCTTTGGCTCAAACAATTCCCAGGCCTGGGGACGTGCCCCATCTGCAGCCTGGAGAGAAAAATAACCATGCAGGATGTGGATAAAGTTGCACCAGTTGGCCTCCAAGACGTAGAATGACCCTGGACCCTTTGGGAAACTCCTGTAACCATCCTCACTTGCATCCCTTCAAAGTGTGTCCAAATTCAAGCACACCTGAGGTCCCAATCGCTCAGGTGTCCCACGAGACTACCTTCACTCCTGGCTCTTGGACACTGGTTTTCCTTCACCCTTCATTCCACTGACCAAAGCCAGCCCCAAGTTCCTAAGCAGCAATACTGGCAAAGCAGGTGATATGACTGTCTATTCAGGTGACAAGCCAGCATCACGCAGGAGCTAGGGCTGTGGGTTCCTGCCAGGGCTGCGGGGCACAGGCCTGCATCGAAGTGAGACAATACAGTAAAAGCATGGCCTGCCGGGGGTGCTGGTGGACAGACGGCGGAACATGAGCCAGCAGTGTGCCCAAGTGGCCAAGAAGGCCAATAGCACCCTGGCCTGCACCAGGAACAGCGTGGCCAGCAGGAGTAGGGCAGTGATCGGGCTTTGGGCGCCACAGTGTAAGGAAGACATTGAGGTGCTCAAGCGGGTCCAGGGAAGGGCGAGAGAGCTGCTGGGGGGTCTGCAGAACACCTCCTAGGAAGAGCGTCTGAGGAGGCTGGGATTGTGTGGTCTCGAGAAGAGGAGGCTGAGAGGAGACCTCGTTGGTCTCTACAACTACCTGAAAGGGGGATGCGGTGAGGTGGGTGTTGGTCTCTTCTCCCAGGTTACTACTAATAGGATGAAAGGAAAAGGCCTCAAGTTACACCAGGGTAGATTTAGATTGGATATCAGGAAAACTTTCCTTACTGAAAGAGTGGTGAGGCATTGGAACAGGCTGCCCATGGAAGTGGTGGAGCTTCCATCCCTAGAGGTGTTCAGAAAACGTGCAGGCGTGGCACTTTGGGACGTGGTTTAGTGGTCATGGTGATGTTGGGTAGATGGTCGGACTAGATGATCTTAGAAGTCTTTTCCAACCTTAATGATTCTATGATTCTACTAGTCTGTGATTCTACTAGTCTGTGATTCTACCCTCCAAGGGTATCTCCTGGAGCTGGTTGAATGACTTACTCCCCAACTCCTCACATCACAGGGGGTGCAGCTGCCTATAGATAAAGGAATCTGGAGCCTCCATGCCCTTGCCAAGGTAAGGACAGCTTTGCTGCCTTCTGTAGATGTGAGAGTTGCCACACAAATGATCCACATAAATGATCCAGCTCCCAGACAGCTTTAGCTCTTCTGCCATGTGCTGGAGCTTGGAGGGATAGGCAGGAAACTTTAGGATAAGTCAATGATAGTGACAACAGGCTTGCCTGTACTGCCAGTCCTGCTAGGGGGCCCCAACAACCCTTTAAACAGCAGAAATGAGGCTGTGCAGGACTGGCCCAGGTCAGGGGCCGGCTGGCTGCTCTGGCAGGCGGAGATGCTGTTTAGCTGTGCCTGGCAAAGAGAACAGAGCTGGAAACCAAAGAGAGAGGGAGCTTCGGCCAGGAGGGGAGAAGAAGGACCAAGGAGGGTATATATTTCTTTGATATTTTGCCTCTTGCTCCTGGTGAGAAAAACATTTTGCCACAGTGGTGCAGCCAGGTCTTCATCACAGCGTCCATGAAGGAGAAGCAAACAGTTCTCAACCTGTCTGATTGCTGCTGTGGGCATGGTTTGTACTTGCTTCATTTCTGCCTGCCTCATTGCTTCATGGTTCATTTGGCTGAACTCTTCATACAAAACGACGTGTTAGACGAGCTCTGTGCTGGGATCCTTGCAGGAAGGCACTAGCTGTCTGAGGAAGGGATGGGCAAAGGGACTCTGCGTTCAGCATCCATGCTGACTGCCTACATAGCCATTGTGCTTGTTTGCTTTGTCAACCCATCTAGAATAATAATAATATTTCAAGTCCAAGAAACACACCTATGAAATCAAACCTTCCTGGCCAGTGGCTGTGCCCCCGAGACTCCCGCAGTGCATCCTACCAGCTTGTTCCAACCCTTTGCTTTGTGTTAAACAGGGAAGAGTGAGACTAGCACGTGCCTGATGTTTTAGTTGAAAAAAAACTAAGCTACAAACAAGTGGAAGAGGCATTTCCCTTCCAGACCTTCATTTTCTGTCCCCTTTCAGCTGTGCCGTTAAGTGGGTTAACAAGCTTGACAAACCGAAGGATGGGTTGCCGCTTTGTTTTTTTGGCGGGGGAAAGAGCATAAGGGGATGCCTCCAGTGCAGTAGGTCATGGAAATGCATGAAATAGGGTTGAGGAAAAGGAAAGACCTAGGTGGAAGCATGGACCGCAGAGGCTGAGAGAGGTAGTGGTCTCTCCAGCAGCAGGTCTTCCCTTCCAGACACTGTCTGGACTCCCCAAGAAGCCCAAACCAGCTCCTCTGCCTGGGTGGCTCAGGACAGGGTTTGGGTCTAGTGGCAGACTGAGATGCTGAGGGTCACCATAGAAGGTGGGGACTGGAGCTAAGGAAAGATTAGAGGAGGGCAAAACCCTTAGTCCTTTTTATTGCTGCTGGTGGAAAGAGTGAGCTACGGTCTCAAAGCCTCATGGCAAACAGAGATGGTGGCTGCACGAGAGGTGGCGCAGGAGGGATGCTGAGACCCCAACTGAGTTCACAGATATGTAAAACAAACCCTGTTTCAATTACTCCAAAGGCTATGAATCTCAGAAGTGCTGAAAGCCTCTCTACATCCCTAAATTGAACAATTGTAAAATTCACAGCTATAAAAACCATGGGAAAATCTAGACCAGAAGAGGAACGCAGGGCTCAACAAAACTAGGCCAGGTTGCTCAGGGCCTTGTCCTGACAAGTCTGGAATATCTTCCATGACAGAGGTCTCACCACATCTTATCTGGGCCTTATCTGCATCACTGATGGGAAGGAATTTGTTCCTTATATTCAACCAGAATTTCCCCTGTTGCAGCCCATGCCTCTTGTTTCTCGCCATTTCCTTGTACACCTCAGAGAAGAGTCTATCTCTGTCTCCTGTCTTGCCTTGGTAGGCAATTGCTGACTGCAAATAAAACCCACTACAGTCTTGTCTTCTTCAGGATGGACAAGCCCCATTCCTTCCACTTCTTCCCATAATGTCCTGCACTGCCATCCCTGGGACTCTTTCTGATCCTGTATTTGAACTTTTCATGTTCATCCTGTCTTGGGAAACCCAAAACTTGCCTCAAAATTCCGGACGTGCTGCTCTCCACAAGGTTTGAGCTAGTTTTCAAGACGTGCTGATGTGATCTTTCTGAGGACACCTAGAAGCTGTGCAGAAAGGAAAGTGATGGCCCATCTTCACAGAGTATGCCTCCTGCTGCTGGCAACTGTCTAGATGACTTGGGGACAGTATACAGTAGCTCTCATTATTCACTGTATGCATTTTGAGAGTCCTGTGCAAACCCCTAGCTGCACCAGGACTATGTTGCTTGCCCAATTCATGTATTCCATCCTACACATTCATATATGGACTCAAACTGCTTTTAGAAATCATTTGTGGAAGTACAATATGCCTGACATACTTCCATTGTCCTCATATTTGGAAACACTCCCTAAAGGGTTTGTATTATTTGGTATTTACATCGTTTTGCTCTATGTTCTTGCAGTTTCTAACTGGCATTTATTTACAGAACACAAGAAGTATTGTTGACAAGCACATGTAGTGACTGGTTTTGGAAAGATGGGGCAGGGCTCGCCTTACAGACGTTTTTAGACTTAATTAGGGAAGGCTGTGGTGAAGAAATAGCTGCACCTACATTTTTCGTTTTCCTGATGGTTTTAGCTGCTGTAGTGTGGTACACACCTTTGCTGTGTACGCTATCAAGCTTGACTGACTCTTGAGGGGCATGGTGGTACAGCGCAGGCGAGTCAGCCTGCAGCTTTCAGCTGGGCTGGTCTTCTTCAGAGGAATACAGCTTGAGGCTGTGGAGCACCCCAGGTACCTGTGTAGTCAACCCTCTGTTAAAACAACAGATGCTGTACCAGCGTCAGGGATTCTGTTTACGGCACAGCTTTTACACGGACATAGCTGCCTCTTTAACCTCTGTCTAGGAAAGATGGGCTTTCTGCTCCCCTACTTTGTGACAAAATGGTTCTTGGAAGAAGTTAAAACAGGCTTTGAGGAGGGATCTCGCCTTCTCGTACAGCTTTCTGTTCATTTGCTCCCGTTTCTGCAGCAGTACAAGGCAAGGAAGAGAAAAGGTTCCAGAAGATTCAGCTGTCTCTGAGAAGTGAGGTGTCACTAGGAGCAGAAAAAAAAAAAAGGAACAAAAAGGATCAAGTCTTTTGCAACCCTTTCTGCTCCCTTCCATCTACCAGAAAGACTTTTTTTTTTTTTTAAATACAGGGAATTATTTATTTTCTAACAGAAATAGCTAAGAGATTTGACTCATCATTTGTGATCTTCCAAAACCAGAAGCTGCTCCTGTAAGCTGCTAGCTGACTAAACTCTGTGCACTACAAAGCAAGTTTGCATTTCCCCAGAGGTGATTGGAAGTGATCTTGCTGAGCTCTCCAGTATTAAAGTTGATGTACGTTTCCTTGCATCCAAGGTTTTTTCCAGGATTGCACAAAACAAGCAGAGTTTATGAGCAGGTTTATTTCACCTTTTGGAAATGAATGACTTCTGGGTTATTTTCAAGCCTTTTGGTAGTCAGAATAGCAGATTACTCATCTGTTCTTGTTAAACAGATTTCAGGAATGGCTGAAATCCCAGAAGCTCATGTATTAACAATATATAGCAAGTTGATTCTTTTGCTTCCTTGTGCTTCATTGCAGGTACTGCACAGCCTATTTTCATCTGGGCACCATGGAAACAAGATAGCAGGAGGTTACTGTCTTTTTCAAAAAAAATATATCATTTAGCACAATTAGACCCAGCACAAGAGAATACTAACCATTTAAAATGGAAAATCTCGTTTAAATGTCCAGAGCCATCTCTGGATTTCAGCTGATCTAGTGGATTAGAGAGTCCAGGGTGTTACTGGAGAGGGCATAAGGAAGGCCTCCTCTCTGCAACGCGCTCCCTTTGGCTGCTGGCCTCCGAAGGCATTCAGTGGGTCATCAATTATGGAGGAGTAAGACTTCTGGGCTCACTAACCGTATTAGCATAATGTTCTGAAGACTGCTCAAGGGAAAACACCATTTCAGCTCGAACTTTGGAGCTTCCATGGAGAATGAGTTTAATTGCTCCAAGGTGGTAATTTTTTAAATACATGTCTAACTTAAATATCTGTTATTTTATACATCTGTAACGTAATAGAGGAGAGCTACAGGTACACCAGAAAGTTACTTTTTCCATCTGTGTTAATCCTATTACAGAGCGAGGTGGGCTACCTGCTGTTCTGGACTCACCAGGAGTGCAGAGCAAATTCTAAGTGCCTGTCGAAGTAATCCTCTCTGTGCTGATAATTTGACTGATATGTTCTGGGCTGTTTTGTTTATGAGACAGATATAGTATCGCAAATACAAAAGACTGTCAGAGGGAGTGGTAAAATTGCCCTGGAATTACTGTCCTTCAAAATTCTAATAGTTAATGTGACTACTCATTGCTTCGGAAATGGTTTGGGTGTGATAAAGTTTTATGTGCACATTTTAAGTACATATAAAAGATAGGCTCTGGATGAGGGGAAAAGGGTGCAGCTCCCTCGTTTTTGGCTTAGGGCGTCCAGGACATGACAGGGCACGTCCTGCTATTTTCTGTTCTGATAAATGTGAACTTGAAACCCAAGCCTCCAAAATGCAGTGTGGGCAGGGAGAGGAATGCTTTCAAAGATAAACCAAAGAGATATTTCCACTGCAACAATTAAACCTGGTGAATGTGGCATGCTCAGAGTACACAGAAAAGTTGTCACAGCCCAAATGTAGAATCTGGCTGGGACCTGGACTCCTCTATGACCTCTGGCCACTTTCTCATTTATCACTTCCCTGGTAGCAGCTCACACACAGAGGATCACTAGCACCAGCAAGCTCTGCTCTTATGTGTTCTGCTTCAGAGTGCCTGAGACAAGATTCCTTCCTTCCAGTCCCCAGGCACATGGGAGAGCCTGGACCGCAGCTGAAACCTGCAGGACCTGCAGCCCACCGGTCTGGAAGGGGCCAATAACTGCATGACATGTCACATCTCTTCCTGGGCAGAAGCTCGGTGGCAGGGAGCCTGCTAGCTCAGGGAGTTACCTCGAAGCAGCCCTCGGGTGCCACAGCCTCTCTCCCCCTACAACTTCTCTCTTTGCACGGTGTGTGCATTCTACCAGCAGTGCCAAGCTCTGCTCGCTGCCAAGCACAAGCAAGGTGGTTCAGGGCTCTTCCCTGCACAGGGATGAGCTTTGGGGCTTAGAAGAGAGACACAAGTCGAACTGCAATCCGGCCGCAGTGCAAGGGATGCTGGCTGGTCCCTGGAAGGTGGGGATAAAGCGTATCTGCTTTGTAGCCGAGAGGTGTCTGTGTTTGCAGCTACAGCTCTCTCCAGGTGGAGGAGTTGGCTTCCATATTGCTCCAGGAGGACTCAGTAGCAGTCTGTTGGGTGGGATGTTCTCCTTCCTGCTGGTCGGCAGATCACAGCCACAGCTTTCTGATGCTGACACTGCTTTTCATCAGCGGGCAGCTATCACCCAGACATTCAACATCACAGTCACTCCACAGGAGCTCCACCTTAAATCAGCCTGAAAGTTGAAGTTAGGGCAGGACATGGCAGCTCCTTGCTAAGCTGGGTATTTTTCTGCATGAACATGACACCATAGCGTGCTTCTGGTTTCAGGGTGGAGTTTGAAATGTGGCTTCTGATCCGTAAAGCCTTTCTACACTGCTGTCTCAGATCTGCTAAGTAAGTACTGAACAGAGAGGTCTTTTGGTTGAGCAGGGGTAAGATGCTCGAGGTCTGTGTCCTGCAGCCAATCCTTAACTTGACAGCTCTCACACCTCTGGGATCTGAACCAGCAAAGCTCAGATGTGTGATCCCAAAAGCACGACACAAAATTTTTGTACACCTGAGGTGTAGGGTTGGCTGGGGAGCAAAGCAAGAGCGGGAGGCCCATCCTGGTGGCAGGTGCAAGGATCCCGCCTCATGCTTTTCACTGAAATGTTTTGCTCTGTGACAGCATATCCTCTTACTTGATTTGGAAGTAAAAAGTACTCCATTTAAAATACGTGGTAGATCACTCCCAAAAGGCACCTTTTTTCTTCTGTCCTGTACATGACAAATGATCCAAACAAATCCTGGTCCTGCCATTCCGGGCAGTGGAAGAAGCAGAGATCCAAAGTTGACTTCACACTAAAATTACTTTTTTTTTTTCCTGAGAGCTGTTGCAGGAAAGTTGCCAGCAGCTGTTCTATCCAATGGATTTGAAATCTATTGCACCCATGCAGTGACTGAGGCAATTGTCTCATTCTACCAGTCTGTGAACACTTTTTCAAAGTTAAAATGTGCTTATTTTCTCAGCTGTGAGAGTAGTATGACAATGCTGTGTCTGTGGTGACATAACTTAGAAATTTCCCACAGGTGAGAGCTTATATTTGTTGTTTAGTTTGCAGAAGAGTCATTCTGAGTATGATTAAATGTGTTTGTCTTTTAAAATAATGAAATCCACAGCCTTTAGCTACCAGCAGAGATTCCTAGCTATTCATGTAGCTTGTATGGTGCTAACAGCTGGTTAGGGAAAAAAAAGGTGACAGAAGTGAGAAACTGATAGAAGCAGCCCATTTGAAGGACCTTTCCAGGAGGAAGATGGTTCTGGGTCTTCTCAGGATCTTCTGTGAAGGAGTCTCTGAAATGCTGCTGATTGAGAGGATCCACAGCCCAGAAAGCACCAGAATGAACTCAATGATGACCTACAGAAAGAACCAGGTACACAGGTAACTTCTTAACCGTGCTGTAAGAACAATTCTTGATACATTTTCTGTAAAGAAAAAACAAAGTTCTAATATATTTCACTTGGAAAAGGCATTTCTTGCTTCATATCCAATGACTTATGGCATTCACTAGTTACACGAGCTACTCATGGATTTGTCAGTGTAGCGCCTTTTCCGAAGAAAACAGCAAAGCAGTGAAACCTAAGCTTTCTGAGAAACGTGCAGAGCAACGATGTCTAAATTTCCCCCCTAAGACTTCATCGTGGCAACACAAGCTTTGAAATGCATGGAAGTATGGGGTCATGCTAAGAAAGATGAGTCAGTTTTTGTCCCGAAACTCTACGGAGGACAGTGGACTGCAAGTGCCCTGGGAGTCTGAGCACGTTAGGTTCCACAGCAGATCTTTAGCTAACCCCAAGCCAAGAGCAACCACGCATTTGTCTGTGCGTGTGCGTGAGCTCCACACCTGTAGTAATCTGAAAGGAAGCATCATCTACTCCCTGCTGCAGCAGCCAGACGCTGCGGGCTGTGTGGTGCCCAAGGGATTAGCGCCCTGCTATTCTTCTGGGCCCTTTTGGAGTGACAGGTAGAGTCGTGCTTGGGCTGCAGAGCTTTGGCAGGCATACTTGAGGTATTACTCACCGTGAAGCTTTGTCAGGATGTCAGATTAAAGCACGCCCAACCTACAGATAAAGCCAGATTTCTTTGCTACGTGTAACTCCTTCCGGTAGCTCCCTTTTTGTCCCAAGATAATAAAAGCATCAATGCTCCTTTTTTTCTAATTAGAGAAACTGTGTTTACAAGGTACTGTCAGTCCATTTCCTTCGTGCTATCTGTTTTGTTGTCTGGTCAACAATACATGAACTTTCAAACTGTAGGGATTTACAAAAGATTGATTTCCCTGCTAATTTTCACATCTGACAAAACCTGTTTGCTGGTGCCAGTATGAAATTACAAGTGGGTGTTCTTTGTTACAATAGCAGGGTACTCAGAACAACAGCCACAATATCGCTATGCTGAGTCCCAGGCTGGACCAACACCAAAGCATCAAAGTGATAAAAAATAAAAGTGTCTGTCTACAAACTGATGTTTTAGGAAGGGGAATCTTTTTGCAAGAGTTATTTTTGAATTTTTGAGGATTACTTTTGTGACTATACTGATGAAATTATGGATTTCACAGGTGAAATGCAAAGTAGATGGAAAACTGGTGGACCATCAGGTTCGAGGGAAGTGGTCCATCAGTCAAAGAGGAGCTGGCAGACTGTTAGAAGTGCCATTTCTCAGGGGTCAATAACAAGCCAATATATTTTAACATCTCTATCAACAACCTAGAAGAGGGAATGGTACCACACCAGGGGAACAGCTTCAGAGGGGCCTCAGCAGGCTGCAGAAATGGGCTACCAGGAACCTTCTGGAGCACAGCCTGGGCAAACAATGTGTCCTGCTCCTGGCTGGAGCAGACCAGCAGTGGTGCAGGATGAGCCCCACGGTCTGGAGAGCAGCTCTGTGGTCCTGGTGGACAGTGGGGACACAGGCATCAGCTCGGAGTCCCATGGCCCCACTAACTCATCAAGGCCTGGGTGGTCCTTGCGAACCAGTGGAGGGAAGGGCCTCTCCGCTGCTCTGTGGCACTCATTAGGCAGCTGTCGTGGTTTAAGCCGAGTGACCGGCCGGGAGAGACAAAGAACCACGGGGTCGCTCTCACACTCGCTCCCCCCCCTGCCGGGAGTGAGGGGAAGGGCCCGGAGAGAGCAGGAGGCGGAGGCTCGTAGGGTTGAGATAAAAACAGTTTGTTTTAATAGTGAACATAAATGATAACGATAACAGTGAAGTAACAGTAACGTTTAACCAGATATAACGCGAGTAACATGTAACGCGGATCTCACCACCCGGAACCAGCAACGTGCCCTGACCGAGAACCAGAAAGAGAGAGCCCCCCACCGCGACCAGCCCCCTCTACATACCCCGAGCATGATGTCATGATGGTATTGAACATCCCTGTGGCTAGTGACTAGTTATCTCAGCTAGCTCAACTCTTGACTGAAAATTAACCCTATCCCAGCTGAACCCAGCACAGCAGCATCCAGAATTAAGTCCAATTTTGGGACATGCAGTCCAGTCCAAGAGACATTTTGAGAAAATAGAGACAAAACTTCCCCACAAGCATGGCACAGCCCTCAGACAGGACCCAGAGAGGTGGTGGGATCCCCGTCCTTGGAGATAAACTGATCTAGCTTTGTGGTGACCCCTGCCTGAAGCGAGTGGTTGGACAAGGGACCTCCAGAGATGTCTTCCAGTCTAAATTTAATGTCCTTTAATTACATTTCACAGGACTCTAGATGTAGGGCTGAGGTTGAGACGGGTAATTTGTTTTGACTGAGTGCAGCTTCTTATGCCATGCCCAGGAAGCCTGTGCTGAGATTAGGTGGTGAATTACCAACAGAACATATGGTCTGACAACAGGAGGATGGCAACGAGGTCCGAGAATACATTTGTGCCTTTCCTCTTTCTGATACCTCAAGAAACCCAAACCAAGGAGAAATTATGCTGAAGTAAGCAGAGTTTTGAGGCAAAACCATCACCCTATAGTAACCCCTGGATCATAAAGACCTGCCCAAACAAGACCTGTCCAAAAACCAGTTTAACGTCATCAATCAATATGGGCCCAGGAGGCTCGATGAAAACTCGATACCTGGCGTCCCTCATCCCGCGTGTCAGCCCAAGTGATCCTGGCCAGACTGCTCGAGTATACACTTCGCCATGCCTGTGAAGACATAGATGTGAGGGGGTAGTGGCAATCTGTGAATGAATAAGAACAAGTGAAAACAGATTTGTTTAAAAATAAAGCGGCTTTCCTGCTCCGTAAGACCTGAGGCAGATCAGCTGTTTGCAGAGGTGCTGAGAAGACTCACTCCCAAGAAATCCCAAAACACTGAGTCTGTGGTGAAGGTGAACCAGGAATTCTTGTGGGTGCCTCCACACATTTTGACAACGCAGAGATCAACAGGGGAGGTCAAGGATGTAAAGCTTCATTTCCAGCACTTCCCTAACCTGACAGAAGCGAAATGAAACTGAAACACACTCTGCAAATAGACCTGAAGACACTAACAACTGGCAGTTTGGGTTTAGCAAATGACCTGCCTTCCTACCAGGAATACATGGATGATTGCTTGCCTATCTGAATCATTCTCCTACACAGCTCCCAGTGTTGGAGAAAGTGCCGTATCAGAACAACATTTGAGAAGGAATGGATGGAAATCATGCATGTCCATCTGCCAGATACTGTTGCAGGCTGAATTATCCTCTTGAGCTGCTGCCTTGTGTTTAGCTCTTTAATTAAGAGCAAGTCCCACATTTGGTACTCTTGTGAGTAAGCCCCAGGGTCACATAAATAATCTTCAGGATTACTCAGAAATTAATTTTTAAGACATGATTAACACATGACTGGGAGCTGCAGGCTCACAGAAACAACTAGGTCTGGAGGCACATCTGGAGGTCTCTACACCAACCCCCTCTCCAGGCCCAGCTGATTTCAAAGCTGGGTCGGGTTGGTCAGGACCCTGTCCAGCTAAGTTTTGAACATGTCCAACAGTGGAGATCCTACCACCTCTCTTGGCCTTGTCCCAGGGCTGCACTGCTCTCGTGGGAAGGAGTTTTTCTCCTTCTGTGCTTCAATGTGTCCCTTTTGTCCTTGACAACAAGGGACAAAACAAGACGTTTTAGAACAAGGCATCCCCGTGCCCTTCTGAGAGAAGTTGCAGGCAGTGACATTGGCATTTATGTCTTCTCTGAGATGTTTCTCTTCCAGGCTAACGAAGCCTGTTTCCCTCCATCTCTCTTCTAAACACCAGGTGCTACAGCCCCACTGATCATCTCACACTGATCTCTCTCTGACTTGCCAGTAAGTGATGTTTGCCTCCGCCCCTGACGTGTACACAGGAACTGCAGCTGCCCCGAGAAGACAAATGCTCTACTGATGATATTTTAATGCTCGTATGGCTGTACCACTCTGCCAGTTGTTCCTGGCAATGATGCCTTAGCTTGTGTCCTCTCCCATGTGAGACAGAGAGAGGGAACAGCTTGAGCCCACACATGGGAAGGAGCTGCATTTGCCGTGCAAGGTGTCAAACAGTGGGAGCGTGGTGGGACCTTGTGCTCAGCTGGTGGTGGCCCTCTGGACCCTGGGTAGGTTAGAGGATGCTTAGAGGCAAGATTGCATCCTGGGACTTGGGCAGCATTTTTGGCTGAGAGCCTGGGTTCTTTCCATGTCGGTACCAGAAAAATCTCGAATAAAGCATATTACATTTCTGTTATACATGTCCTGATCTCTTCTTTATTAGTCTGGCTTTTTCCCTTTTTTCTTCACTTTTTTTTTCCTGACAAAACGGTCTTGCATTCCTCTCTTTAGCAAGCATTGACTATTGGGATCATGATGCTTTGGCTCCAAGTACTGCTCAGCCACACAGAAACCAAACTGGCTCAGGCAAATGGCCATTTGCTTGCAGTATCACCCTGGGGCTTTCCAGCACAGGCAGAAGCTCCAGACAATGACCACCGAGCCATGCTGCAAAATCTGTCAAACAGTTCTCTCACAAGGGCTCCTCCAGCCGCACCAAAGGCATAGTCATCGTACCTGGTATGAATCCACATTGCCATTTGAGCAAAACTATGCAGGAGTGACACTCTGAAACACGTTAGTACCACTTAGCATCTGAGGGATGAAATATACAGAACCTCTAAGAGACAAGAACGTTTGGTATCAGTCTTTGAAGCTGCACTAAAACTGTTGCCTGTGAATTTCCTTGTGCTCATTGCAGAGCATTCACTGCTCAGAGGTTCACTCACTGGGGTGGGCTGCACTGATTTTGCACTGATTTCAGCTCTTGCACTTAATACTGTAGTTTAAATAAGCTCACCACACTGCAGTCGCCTGTTCCAGCATACTGTAAGCTATTTACTCATGCTCAGTGCTGCATCTTTCAGCCTGCTTGTGATGCTCAGGGAATCATGACCAGAGCTCTGCAGAACACCACGGGGTCTTGCTGCCTCTCCTGAAGCTCTGATGGGACTGATCCAGGCTGCAGTGGAAATGGTCTGCACTTCACAGACACTTTTGCGACTTCCAGCTTAACCTGGTGGCCTCTCAGAGAGAGGCAGCTGAAGTTCAAGGGTCTTAAGTACCTGCGTCCACAAACAGGGCAGCCTACAGTCCAATCTCGGGTTAAAAGTAGCTTTTTGCAGATGTCAGCTGTGCTTCGTGTAAAGGGACAAGCCTGAAGCACTGTGTAAGAGTAACATGAAGTATGCATAAAAAATACACCAGCACTTCTGATATCTATGTGCGGTGCAGAAGCGCACACGGGTGTCGCGGCTTAACCTGGAGTTTACAGGAATCACACAGAAACGTGTGTCAGAAACACAGGGCTAACGTGGCTGAGCCCCCAGGAATGCTCCAGCATTCATTCCTCAGCTGTACTTGTTTAGGCAAACCAGACAAAAAGTACCTGATTTAGTCTGAAGAGGGAAGCTGGAGTCCAAGGTAAACATGTAGGGGCAGCACTTCTGAGTAGCTCGGCTTTCAAGTTTCCTACGAGCAGTCATGCCCACGGAGTGGGTAACGAGAAGGAATTTGTTTGCTGAAGGATCTCTGGGGCTCTGTGCTTCTTTTCCAGGTGGGGGCATTCAGACAATTGATGAATGAAGCTTTTTCTGTCTGGGACAGCAAATATTTAACTGGAAAGTTTAGAAAGATCCATGCTTCTGAGTTTTCAAGGCCTCCTCAAAGAAAGCCTCTTCCCTGAAGCCGCAAAACAAAAAGCACAGATGGGAGAACAGAGGCTAGGAGACGCGGGGAAGTCAGGAAAGCTGTGCCCCTCTGCAGCGTGCTGCAGTCCTGCATCGCTCCCTCTGCAGCATGTGCACGAAAACTGCTACAGCTGCCCCTCTCAGACATCTGCAGCACGCTGCTGAGCATTTCTGCCTCCCTATTCGGTTAATTTGAGCACTCCCAAAATCCCGTTCGTCCCATTAGACCTAATTAGTAAATGTTTGGTGCTTTTCTTTCCTTGGACAATAAATCAATACAAAATGTGACCACTTAGAAACCCCAAAGCGATGAGAAGGGATATGTTTTTTTAAAATAAAATATCTTTCTGAGGTTTTTCCACTGTTGTGTCTGGCAGCTTTTGGACATGGAGTGGCACCAACAAGTACCTGAAACTTTTTGGCCTGCAGTCTTTGGTAGTCTGGTAGCCAAGCTGCCAGAATGCATTGGGATGGTGTGTGTTTGTTTGCTTGTTTGTCTGTTTGTTTTGGGATGGAAAGGAATTTCAAATGTTACCTACTTGAATCCCCCTGCGGTGAGCAGGGACATCTTTAACTAGATCAGGTTGCCCAGAGCCCCATCCAGCCTGACCTTGAATGCTTCCAGGCATGGGGCGTCTATCACCATTCTGGGGGCAACCTGTTCCAGTGTTTCACCACCTTCATTGTAAAAAAGTCCTTCCTTGTATCTGGTTTGAGTTTATTCTCTTTTAGTTTAAAACCATTACCCATTGTCCTATCACAACAGGCTCTGCTTAAAAAATTATCATCATTTTTCTGCCAGCTGCCCTTTAAGTACTGAAAGGCTGAACAACTTCAAGCCTCTCAGCCTGTCCTCACAGGGGAGGTGTTGATCATTCTTGTGGTCCTCCTCTGGACATGGAGCAGTCAGCATGGAAAAATGAGCACTTTGGCGGCCTTATCCATGTGACAGCAGGGTTTCCAATGATTTCAGCTGAACTGGAGTTTCTCTCAAGCGTCAAAACCAGCTAATTCCTGACATTCACTAACGAGGTCCTGCAAAAGCAGCTCCAGAAAACCAGACTTAACAGTTGTTGTGTGTCTGACTTTACTGGCTCAGAAAGAGCTGTGTTCCTCATCGCATTCCAAGATGTCAGAGATGGGAGTTGCACATCCCTAAGGCTACATTTTGTGGTGAAGCACAGTGGAAAAGAGAGGTCCCCGAGGTCTGCACGCTCCACCGCTGCAACTGACTCAAGGGCCTTCTCCTCTCCGGCAGGATGCACACGGTGTCACCAGCAAAGTGCCTGCCCAGCAGAGCTGTGACAAGGAGGCTCGAATCCACACTTAACCACTCAACAGCTCACGAGTGGAGACTGGAAAGAGGGGCTGCCGGGGACAAAGTGTTCCCAGGGAGGTAATGCAGCCTGCTGCCTCGAGAGCTGCGCACGTCTTCAGAGCTAAGCACGGGCAAGCAGAGAGGGGGAAGGACGGAAATGAGCAGAGAAGAGCTCTAATAGGGAGATTAGATGGGTTTTCTCTTGGGATTAGCCTTTCTTTGGAGCATGTCTCTGCTGATGTTGATGGTGGGGTGTTGGCTGGTTCTCTGGGCGGCTTCTGCAGGGTGATTCACTTTCCTGTTGGAGGTGGTCAGAAGTGGTCCTTTTGGGCTGCCAAATTGTGAGTGGCCCATGATGGGAGAGACATTTGGGAAAAAAGCTATACAAAGCAGTGGTGGGGATAAAAAAAGAGAAAGAAAATGCTTTGGTGTAACAGAGGGTATGCACAAAACAGTAAGGGGTGGAAGAGAAGGGTGCTGGGCTTGTTCAGCCTGGAGAAAAGAAGGTCAAGGGGGTACATAGCTGCTGTCACCCACTCCCTCACAGAGTTACAGAGGAGAGAGAGAAACAGACTCTTCTCACAGGTCCACAAGGAAAAGACAAGAGGCACAGGTTGCAATGGGGGAAATTCTGCCAGGACGTGTGGAAAAAAATCCCTTCCACCAGAGTGGTGCATGTCTGGGACAGGCATCAGAGACATGGTGAGGTCTCTGCCCCTGGAGATTCTCCAGACTGACAGAACAAGGCCCTGGGCAACCAGACCTATCTTTGACAAACCCCACTTTGAGCTGCTTTGCCAGCAGCTGAAGACCATCAGACATAAACTTTTCTGCACTTCTTCAAGAAGCTCCACAGATCTTTCCGGGAGCTCTCTCAATACCATGAGCTTCAGCAGCAGGGTGCCTGTATGAGGGTAGAGCCTGGGCTATGGGGAGGTGTAGGGATGTGCTTGTGCACTGCCTTTCCCAGCTACTGTGCCCTGGAGACTGTCCTCAGAAAGCAAAGCTACCCCTTTCACCACATGCCCCTGATAGACATATTTTAAAAAAATATGTCACAAATGCTAGTGATGTTTGATTTTTCTAGATCGAAGCCTGTCAGATCACTGATCTTCAGAAGAATGACCATGTCATGGCCAAAACAGCCTTAGACCTCAGCTGCTGGTGATTTCCCCGTGCTCTGCAGTAGATGGGAAGAGGCATGAAGGACACAGGAAAACAAGGGACAGATGGGGCCATGCAGAGTAGGAAAGGCAGCGATGAGATTGCTGAGCATGGATCAACTGGAAGCGTCCGTAGACTTGAGATCTGCTGGGCTAACAGTGGGATGACAAGGAGAAATGAAGATCAGGAAGCCCAGGCACAGGTAGAAGTTGTTGTCCAAGCTAACTGACTGAATGCAAAACCTTGTGGTAGGCATCTGCTGGTGTTCCTCCACTGTTTGAAAAGGCCTCAAGCTCACAGACTGCTTCTGAGAAGAGGTGAGCCCCTCCTGGGTTTATGTGGTGGGAGAGGAGCTCGCAGAGGGGCCAGGCTTGCCCTGTCTCCCCAAGAGGGAAGTGTGTGAAGTTCTCTCTTCTGGAAGGACCCACAGGGACCAGATGTGGAAGGGACAGGGTTTCAGAGGCAGACAGACCAGCAATGCCATCACCAAACACCTCTGGAAGGATGGAGGTAAGCAGACAAGTGGAAGTGAAAGATCTCCAGGCATGGCTGATCTAGCATAGGTAGGCTCTGGAGGCTTAGGGAGATGGTCTGGAGGTAAACGGGGCTGCCACTGACAGCGTCTTCCTCAATACGCTGTCTTTCGTGTCTGTGAGTCACCAGCAAGCTGGAGGAACATCTCAGCGAAGAATCCCCCCATGCAGAACTGTGTGCAAGCAGTCCCTGTGTGCTGCGAAGCACCGCTCCGCCAGGATGTCACCTGGCAGCACCTGGCTGCAGCTGGCTCTGCCCGCTGGGAGGCAGCTCTCCGTGGGTGTGCAAGCCTGCAAACCAGCTTCAGGTTTTTCAGCCGAAGATCTCTTCTCTTTTTTTCTTAGTCTTTAAACATTTGTCTTTCAACCATAAAAGGTTTTTAACAGATCCTGAACAACATTTCAATTTTCAACACAAGAAAGACCTCCACACCTCCAGATTTTCCCACCTTTTAACAAAGGATTTGCCATTTTTGAGAGGAGCATCCCTCTCACCAGAGCAACGGGTTTCTCCCCTCCCCTCCCCTCTGAGCCCTTCTTAGACATGTCTAAAAGTTCTAGGCAAAGAAGCAGGCAAAGCTACAGGCTGTTAAGCTGAAACATCTGATCTCAGCCTCATGAGACAGGAACTGAGAGTAGTTTGGGTACTGTTTGATGGTTTCCTGGGGGCAGCAGACAAAGGAGATACAACAGCATCAGAGAGGGGAACATCAGGAGACCTTGCCAGGGAGGCTCAGTACATGCTGTTGCGCAGCAGAGCCTGTCCTGGCAGGTGACTCCCAGGCATCCTATGCCCAAGTGAGCTGGTGCCCCCAGCCCTCGCGTGTGGAGCACCTGGCAGCTGGCATCTTTGTGCTTGCTCTTGACTCACTGCATCAACAAAAGTCAGATTTTAGGACTGCTGATGTACGCTGGCTTCAGCCTCTGCTCAGAGACTTAGGGAAATTAAACTTGAAAGTCTTTATGGCACCACGTCCCAGAAGAGACAAAGGAAGTGGACAACAGAGATATGACACAATGAGCAACAAGTCCTCTCCTGAAATTTAATGACTCCAAGTTCTCCTCACTTGCTTCCCCAGACTCTTTGGAGGGGGGATGCTGTCGTATCCCAGGTTGCTGCTCTGGCTGCCCATTGCAGATTTCCTGCCAGCTTCTCTTGCTCATCTCTCTCAGCGCAGCGGCACTCACAGGAATCCTTCCTGACAGAAAGTGTGTATTGAACAGACTGTTTCGCTTCTTTTGGTTTTTCTTTAAATTTAAGGGGTTTTGCACCCAAAACAAAGGTCAGGGTGGCGACCCACCTAGAAGTGCTTCAGCACATCTAGCTGGCTTTCACTTTTGCACAGTATCACAAGCACAAGCTTCCTTACACTTCCCCAGATTTCTCCTCTCATAACAGAAATGCCCCAGAAACGACGATGAGAAGATAAATACACGGCATGTGTTTGAGGCCTGCCCACCAGCTCCTTTCTCTTCTTTTCGGCGCTCGTCATGTGGGCTTTCGGGCCTCTCTCCTTTTAAAGCCCAGAGAGCCTTTGCCAGCAGTCCTTATGTAAATGGAAAATTTATGCACACACACCCATACATGTGCAGTCATCCCTTCTGCTTGCTCACATACTCTTGCTCTCTTGAAAAGGCTCTCAGACATCTCAGTTTTTCCAGTCAGTTTTTTCCAGCTGCAAACTTTACCAGACAGATTTTGAGGACTTGTATAACTACACGTTAAATCCAGGTCTAACAAGGCCCAGGTGGAGCTTAGCACCAGACTTGTGCTCTTCTCGTAAATGCTGTAAGTCCATTGATTTTACGAACCGCCTCCCAGACGATATCCCAGTGCTGTGCACCCACATAGTACCCTTAGGGTGGTAGCATAGAGAATACATCCATGCACTACGACCTGATCTCCTTTTTAAAAGAGCCGTGTCTTAGCATGAAAGAAAATGGAAGCTCTATCTCTCAGAACCTCATTTTCCATCTCATCACCCTGTCATCTTTGTTAGCGTGGGCAAACTGTGTTAAGAAAATTTTATTTGATACCTCTTGTAGCAGCCTACTCACACAGACTGAGCCAGGCAAGTGCTACCTGAGGTGATTCTCAAAGCACACTCCTCAGTATGGGGTTCCCCATCCTTTGAAAAGAAACTGCAGAAACTGCAGATCCCACATGGCAGCGAAGGCAGCCCACAGATCACGTGTGAAGACCTACAGCACCAACACCAATACCATATGAGCCACTCCAAAATGCTGAGGTATCTTTACTGTATAAGAGAACTTGGGCTGGAGGAAGCGGTGCTAAGCTTCCTGCCCTCTCTGCCTGGCTTCCACCTGAAATCTGCAGCAGCCACGCAGGAAACCAGGGAAATGTGACTCATGCGAATTTGCAGCCATGACTGATCCTGGATTCTCACCAGTCCTGCCCAAACTCCAGCTAAAGGCACAGCGTAAACAGGAGGATGGTAATTATAGCAGTCAAATGGCTTTGCCAGCATCTTCCACTTAATCTTGTTTTAGGTGCCTAATTAGTATCCCTTGAAGATCTGTAATGCACTTGTCACATGGATTAAAAAGCAAGCAACTGATAAAAAAATAACTCTCTGTGAAAAGCCCTGTTTCTGGCTATTCCTGACAAAAATCCGGCAGGCATCTGTTCTTGGCACGTCACTCCAAAGTAAAGTAGCCAAAGATCTAGGAGAAGATGCTGTTTCTGGTGAAGTTTGCAGCCGATAAAGGCACAAGCAGAGTGGTACCTATGCAAACACACGGTGTTGTGCCACACCTCCCACACACGGCGGATGCAGGACCGTCAGCGGTTTTCAGAGAGTGGGGACTTGCTGCAATGCATAAGAAGGACTCAGTGAAATCACCGAGCAGCCCGCAGAAGAGCAACGGCCCAGAGAGTTAATGCAGCCACGGGAGTGCATGGTCACCTCTGTGCAGCTGTAATTAAGAGAGGATGATAGTTTGGCTCTTTAGGTGCAGACAGACCAGCTCGCTTGTTAACGTTACAGCGGTTGTGGGAGTGTGATCAGAAAGCGCATCCCCCCGCCCCCCACTTTAAAGAAATTAACAGTTACAGGGTTTTCAATGACCAGTCTCACAAGACCCTGCCTGAGAGGTGGTGAGACCATCACTCTGCTTCTCCTGATCTCTGTCCTCGCCGTGAAGACTCGTTCACAGCACACAAATGCTGCGGAAGGGCAAAGACAGAGTCTTTGTTCGACTTCACCTGGACCAGAGGGAAATCTCCCTCTTGCTTCCTTTTACAGAGTTCTCACTCATTTCAAAAACCAAAGAAACAAAGAAACAAACAAAACCCAAAACAGTTCGAGGTGAGTCTCAAATTGAAAACTCCTCATGAAATGAGAAAGCAAATGAGTTCATTTGGAAAATGCCAAAATACGTTGTTTCCACTTTCGGGAATTTTTACTTCCTCTTTTCAATTAAAACTGTCTGTCAGTTTTGATCAAATTTAAGAAATAATTTAGTTTGCCACCAAAGCACACCATTATTGGCCAAAGTGTGTGTCTGGGATCTCCTGCCACCGATCTGACCCTGCTTGGCTGCCATCACGGTGTTCCTGTGTGCAACAAAGGGGTTTGTGTAGGAGTATCGCTGTACCTGAAACTATATGGACAGTTTTTGACCACAGGATAGTGCTACCTTTACCAAACCCATCTACTTCAGCTAGAGCAGGTCTTGCAAAAAGAGTCAATCTGAATCTTAAGGCTGCATAACTAAATTACTGATGAACTAGTAACAAGTCATCCATGGTCTGATTCCTCGCTGACAGACTTCTCTCTGAAAAATGCAAGAAATCCCTAATTAAACAGCACAGAGCTGTCGTCAGATTTGGACATGTGTAGCTCTGAAAGCTACAAGGAATTCTTTTGCTTGTGTGCAGAGGCTCTAACAAGTCACTTAAGCCTCCAGGTGCCAGAGCCAAATCTGGACAGTATTTACCAGCAAAGCAAAGGTCCCACCAGCACTGGCATTCCTGTTTGACGTGGTAGCTTTCCTCAGAGTTTGTCAGGTTGTTTCACCAGATCCCTCATCTGATCTCACAAGACAAGAATGTGAGGACACCAGAAGCACCCACTGGCCCAGTGGTTCCTGGGCAGGAACTGGACATGAGCCCACGCAGGTCCCAGGGCTCTGACACTCCTCTGCAGTGGCTGGTGTTCAGGGCTTGGGCTCGCCCTGGGTGCATGAAGTTAAAAATGCCTCTCTTCAGGGTCCTCTATGCAGTCTGGAGAGCTGAAAGAATGGATTCCACCATCTGAACCTCCCCTACATGCATCCTTTACCTTGTGGCTGGGACCTGGAGAGGTGCTCCACTCCAGAGAAGACTGTTGAAGTGCAGACTGATCACCAGAATTTTCTCCATCCCCAGAAAAAATAAACTGTTTTGCCTTTAATGGCAGAATGACAGTCATACTATAAACAGCAACTTCTGTCTTACTGGTCTGCTTTTATAATGCTCTCAGTGCTTGCCTTCACAGAATCACAGAATGTTAAAGGTTGGAAGGGACCCTAAAGATCATCCAGTCCAACCCCCCTGCCGGAGCAGGACCACCTACACTAGAGCGCACAGGAACGTGTCCAGGCGGGTTTTGAATGTCTCCAGAGAAGGAGATTCCACAACCTCCCTGGGCAGCCTGTGCCAGTGCTTGGTCACCCTCACAGTAAAAAAGTTTTTCCTCATATTTTTATGGAAACTCCTGTGTTCCAGCTTACATCCATTGCCCCCTGTCTTGCCAGTGGACACCGCTGAAAAGAGCCTGGCTCCATCTTCCTGACATTCCCCCTTGACATATTTATAAACATTAATGAGGTCACCCCTCAGCCTCCTCTTCTCCAAGCTGAAGAGATCCAGCTCCTTCAGCCTTTCCTCATAAGGGAGATGCTCCACTCCCTCCATCATCCCAGTTGCCCTGTGCTGGACTCTCTCCAGCAGCTCCTTGTCCTTCTTGAGCTGAGGGGCCCAGAACTGGACACAAGATTCCAGATGTGGCCTCACCAGGGCAGAGTAGAGGGGCAGGAGGACCTCTCTTGACCTACTTGCTACTCCCCTTCTAATACACCCCAGGATGCCATTGGCCTTCTTGGCCACGAGGGCACACTGCTGGCTCATGGCCATCCTGCTGCCCACCAGCACCCCCAGGTCCCTTTCCCCTGCGCTGCTCTCCAGCAGGGCAGTCCCCAGCCTGTGCTGGCACACGGGGTTGTTTTTTCCCAAGTGCAAAACTCTACACTTGCCCTTGCTGTATTTCGTAAAATTTCTCCCCGCCCAGCCCTCCAGCCTGTCTAGGTCTCTAGGCCTTCTTAAGAGATAGCTGATTGCCAGCACTGTCAGTGAGCATTTCTTATTTACTCCAGTCAAAACACAGCAAATGGGTTTTGCCTGGAGCCTGCATGGATCCCGCTGGGTGTGCTCAGAGTGAGCCTTTCACCTGCAGTCAGTTTTCTTCAGGCAGTGGCAGCAGAGGCTGACAGGCGACTGATGGTGGTCGCAGCAGGAGACGGGAACATCTGTGAGCCTGGAGCAGAGACCAACCTGCTCAGGACAGGAGCTATGTCAGGGGTGAGCCCGGCACCATGGTGGAGGAGTGAATTGCTGGGCTGTATGAAGAAAACCTGCCATGCTTGGTTCCACTGGTAGGAAATCGTCTCTCACTGAGAGAAAACTGTATTTTGAGTCAAAGGAACACAAGTATGTGGTGTGTTCAGTTCCTGTGTAGAGATGTTGACAATACTGGTGATGTTTGCAATTAATTATTAATACAGCACTTCAGAGGCTGAGGTAGGAGGTGATACATCTCTGTCCAGGGTACAAACACAGAAGATAAAGGAGAAACAAGAGCAGGGCACGATGAGTTGCAGAAAGGGAGGTAACAGCAAGAGAGCGTTGTTCACCTGCTAAGTCTAAATTGTTGTCTGCAGATTTTCATAGGTACTTCGGAGAGGAAAGTTTAAAAAGAAATCAGGAGGAGAATGATAACCTGTGAGTAAAGCATTGAAAAAGGAGAATTACGTTTAACCAGTGGAACAGTTGGAGATGTGGAAAATATTTGTTGCTTTTTGCCAAGTTTATCTCCTAACAGGGAACCCTATTTCAGCTTGATGCAGTCAGACATTTTAGAGTCTGTATAAAGAACTATGTCTGCAGAAGCAGACACATCTGCAGGAAGATCCTGCAAGGTTGGCCGTGTCGCTTTTAAGAGTCAGGACTTTAATTTTATACTTTGTGAAAATCACAAAGTTGACCGAAGCCAAAATTCACAGATGGGAGGGAAAATGACACCAGCCTGTTCTTGAGGGAGGATTATTCTGTCACGCAGGACACAATAGAGACCTCTTCTTTTACTACTTTAACAAGTTTTGCTTCATGCTGGCATTCCTGCTTCAGAAAGGCACTGTCATGGGAAACGGATTCTGCCTGGAGACCAGACATTGTTCAGGATATCCCTTCTACCTCCGCGTGCTATTCAGCACTAACACAGCTGTAAGCAAAACCCTGAGACTATTGAAATTTCTTTCTTCATCTCCCCCTTTCTCTTTGACAAATGTGTGACAAGGATGCAATTGTCTGAAAGCCTAGTGATGGAGAAAACAGAGGGCAAAGCCTTCAGACGTGCCTCAGTGATTTAGAAACCTACCCCCAACGCTTGTGAAAAAGGTCACTGGAGGTCTTCCATAGGGTTCAGCTTCCCAGCAGGTCTCTAGATACCGTAAGTAAAGGCACTTAAATGCCTTTAACAGCTGACCCTTTTGCGGATGTTCCCACCTAGGATTATCCTAGCTCTCGGGCTGAAGAATAGCCCTTAGCCAACTTAATGGATCGCAGGCTCTTCTCTTTGAATATCTGCAGTTTGTGTTGGGTAACCGCCCAGCCAGCCAGCAGGAAGTTGTTTCTTCATTAAAATGACTACAGCCTTTGAAAGATTAAGATAAGCGTTCCTCTGATGAATCACTGCAGGGCTGCATTTGGGGAATACTGTTTCTTGTCACCCAGCAGTTACTCAGCAGACTGCTTGTAATGGAGCACGAACACAGCGAGGATGCTTAGGTGTCGATCTGTGAACACATTGAGAGTCCAGCCCAGCCCCAAAACCAGGCCTTTTCCCCTGCAGCTGCTGCATCATGTTGTGCTTGAGGTATGAGCATCTGCTGGGCAACTGGGAGCACTGGTGGCGCTGGGAGCTTGTCTGCGCTGGAAGCGCACGTCCTGCCACAGGGACAACATGCCCCCCTCTCCACTTCTGCCTCCTAAAAGCAGGGCGCTCTCCTTCCCAAGCCCAGCACTCAGCGAGCTGGGCTCCCCGTGCTGACCCCTCTGCCCGAGGGAGACCCTGAGGGGTCACACCTCCTCCCACTACAAAGCAGCTTCTCCTACGCCCTGCCCTGTGAGGGGGAGGGCATGGGGAGGAGGTGTCTGAGCCCCTTCCGCTAGGGCTAATCTATTTAAAGGTCAATGGGCCAGAAAGAGGGACCAAGGGTCAGCATCACTGCTCAGAGGAGTGTTTACATATTTTGTGCACTGGCTGTTTCATGTAGCAGCACTCCAGAAGTCCTTGGAGCAGGACAGGCACAATGGATCCCTTCTGGCAGGGGCAACTGTGACTGCCAGGTGACCCTCTCCAGAGTCCTGTGCTGTTTTGGCCAGCAACTGGAGCTCCTCCAGCCCCGGAGCAGCACAAAGCACAGCCCGTGGTGGGATGGCCTGGCTCTTGCTCCTCTGCAGCAGACACTTGGACCAGTCGGGAAGATGATGCTGGCTCATCCAGGGGAAACAGTCCTGTACCCCTCCAGCCTCTTAGGGGACTTAGTACCTCCTACCAGTGCCACCGTGGTCAGTGAGTGCGCAGAGCAGTGCTAGCTGCTGTGCCCCGTGCCTGCTCAATGCCAAGAGCCAAAGGTGTTGCTGAGCTCATCCTTCCACAAAGGGGTGCAAATCTCCAGGCACTGTTGCTAGTCTGGTCACATCCCTGTGCCCTGGGTCCACTCAGACCCCAGGGGCCACAGGACTTGCCAGCCATCCTATCTATAGTCCACCCATGGGGCCAGGAGCCCTGGTAGCCTGAGTGTCTTCCCTTTCTTGTCCCTGCAAGCTTGTGGGAGGAGGGCTGTGGACTGCCAGCACCAGGCACTCCCAGCGAACTTGCTCTGAGCTCTGGGAGCAGACGGTCTTTCCCAGCTCAGCTCCAGTTCTGCAAGCAGTGGTAACTTGCTCCCCATCCGCCCAAGAGCTGCCCTGCACAGTAGTATAGATGCAGCCCAGGAGAAGAAACATGGTGTCTCCATCACTGGACCAAGAGAGGTGCTTGGGCAGCAGACTCAGATCCAAAGTGCTTTCATAAATCTCTGCACCAAACTGCCTACTCTGACTCAGAATAAAACCAGAAAAAAAAATATCTGTCTTTCTGCTACCTCTCTCCCTAAGTGACCCCTCCTGAAAACCCTCTAGGCTTCCAAAACAAATGAACAACAGCAAAAAAAAAAAAAAAAATCAAAGAAATGGAATATGATGAAAACCCCCCAAAATTGGAGAAGAACCTCAGGCATCATTTAGGAAAGGCACAGTGTCTTGCTCCGGCACCGTGCCATCTATACTCAATGCCTAGAAGGCTGGGACAGGCTCTGAGAGAAAAGTCCGCTGTGCGGGAACATTTTAAGGGCCTGAGTGGTAATGACTCAGTGCTGATTCAGATATTTCATACCTAGTACCTGCCAAACGTGCCAGACCTTGCTGGGGAAGGACATGGAATACCATTATCCATGGTTCACAGAGAGGAAACAGCAGATGAACAGAGAGAATATGTGCCCAGGACAGTTCCAGGAATTGGCTGAGGGTCTGGGATGAAAATGCACAGGTCTCAGGCTCCCTAGGGCATAAGACACAGGACATGGAAAACTACTCATCCCAATGCCATAGCCAACACTGTTCTGTTGCTTCTTTGGAGAGGGAAGGTAAGGTGAAGAAGGTGATGCCGTGCTGTTGATGCAGAACCATTTCCTAATGGTGAATGAATGAAAGCAGAGCCCCTGGAAGATCTGGCTGAGGTCAGTTCACAGCCCTGGGGACCATCCTCGTCCCTTGCTTCAGCCTCTCTGTGGCCATGTGCCCAGCCTCCCCAGGCTTTGTTCTGCACATCAGTATGCGTCAGCCTCTGCTTGTTGGCAGTGCTTGGCAGCCTTGGGGGCCAGAGACTTCAAGGGACAGTTCAGTCCAGCTGCTCCTGTCACCAGGAGGTCCCAGGACCACCTGTGATGGTGAGTGTTCCAAATTCAAGCAACAGCCTGAATGTTGACCTGTGTAACAGGGAAGGGAGAAGGACCACACTCTGCTCTTCCTATCAACCCATGATGGAAACAGCATTCCCTGGGTCTGCTGTAGGTTTTCTGTGGTGCCTTTTCTGTGATGCCTTCAGACCTTACTTCCATCCTTTCTCATCTCCTTCTGAAGAGCTCTGAAGGCAGGTGTATGTAGTGAACAAAGAGATGGAAGTGGTCTCAACCAGACCATGAGACAGATGTGCAGCTTTTCATCTCGCAGAGTCTCCAGACTATTGGCTGAGACCCTGCCTTAGTGTTTAGTTGCCCGGCCAGAAGCTGGGAAGCTGAGACGGATCTCATCTGGCTCCACCAAGAAGAAGGACAAGTAAGCTCCAAGCCTGAGCATCCCAGCATATTTAGTGCTGGACTATTTCCTACATCTCTGCTTCATGCAGTGGGGCAGCTCCTCCAGATGGGAAGGAGGAGCAGTTGTTTCTCGAGAAGATATTGCCTGGTAGCTGGACCACACCAAACGCCTTCATCTATTGCACACAGCTTCTGCCCCTACAAGGAGGATGAACAATAATCCAGCAAGAATTTGATCAGGCGCTAAATCCCAGTTACTCAATACGGGTTGCCAGCGGGCCAGCGTGTGGGTGCAAACCCTTTTTACGCTCCGTTTGCCCTCGTTCTGGCGCTGACCCCGCCGTGAGCTCATCGGCAAAGAGCTTGCTTTGTGCACAGCAGCCCCGCGAGATACGCTTCCCTCCACACCCAGGCACGGCCCCGGGGGCTCTCCCGAAACACCCGTCACTCCTCACTCGGCAGAGAGGTGAGGCGGCACCACCTCACTGCCATGCAAGCTGCATGGTGCCTGGGGCTAGGAGAAGGTTTGAGACCTCAAAGCCATCTGTGACCAGTGCCCCAGATGAGCACCGTGGGGAGAGGCTTTCTCTGGTGGAAGAAACTGGGACAAGCATCAGATGTTGACTGAGTTTTATTTTGGACTTGCTAGGTGACCTTAACAACATGAGATAGCATTGCTTCCCTAGCCCCAGCAACAACCCTCTTTGCCTGAGGGACGTGGAGTCCCTCAAGGGTCAGTACTGGGACCAGTATTATTCAATATATTCATCGATGACTTGGATGAGGGACTAGAGAGTACTATCAGCAAGTTTGCTGATGACACCAAGCTGGGAGGAGTGGCTGACACACCAGAAGGCTGTGCTGCCATTCAGCGAGACCTGGACAGGCTGGAGGGTTGGGCGGGGAAAAATTTAATGAAATATAACAAGGGTAAGTGTAGAGTCTTGCATCTGGGTAGGAACAACCCCAGGTTCCAGTATAAGTTGGGGAATGACTTATTAGAGAGTAGTGTAGGGCAAAGGGACCTGGGAGTCTTGGTGGACAGCAGGATGGCCTTGAGCCAGCACTGTGCCCTTGTGGCCAGGAAGGCCAATGGCATCCTGGGGTGTATTAGAAGAGGGGGGGTTAGTAGGTCAAGAGAGGTTCTCCTTCCCCTCTACTCTGCCCTGGTGAGACCCCATCTGGAATATTGTGTCCAGTTCTGGGCCCCTCAGTTCAAGAAAGACAGGGAACTTCTGGAGAGAGTCCAGCACAGGGCAACTGGGATGATGAAGGGAGTGGAGCATCTCCCTTATGAGAAAAGACTGAGGGAGCTGGGGCTCTTTAGTTTGGAGAAGAGGAGGCTGAGGGGTGACCTCATTAATGTTTACAAATATATCAAGGGTGAGTGTCACGAGGATGGAGCCAGGCTCTTCTCGGTGACAACCACTGATAGGACAAGGGGTAATGGGCTGAAACTGGAACATAAGAGGTTCCGCTTAAACTCGAGAAGAAACTTCTTCTCAGTGAGGGTGACAGAGCCCTGGAACAGGCTGCCCAGAGAGGTTGTGGAGTCTCCTTCTCCGGAGACATTCAAGACCTGCCTGGACACGTTCCTGTGTGGCATAGTCTAGGCATTCCTGCTCTGGCAGGGGGATTGGGCTTGATGATCTTTCGAGGTCCCTTCCAATCCCTAACATTCTATGATTCTATGACGTTGTAAGAAAAGAGAGGTAGCAGCACACATCTCTTGATGCCACGCTGATAAGGGTGCTGGTGGCTCCATAGCTAGATTGGCATCTGCGCTGACAGCTGTGCCAAGCAGCTGGACGTAAGAGGGAGGTGTGATGACCCTCAAGCCCAGGGTGTTGAAATGAAAACCCATTTCCCTATAATCAACCACCCAGCTTGTTCTGTAGCAGCTGAGAGCCTTGGTGCCCCAGACATTGGCAGAACGTACCAGGTGATAAATCCAAGCCTGCCAGCAGTGACCTTGCCCTGGGTCCCTCGCTCCTGGAGGATGCTCAGCCACGCAGCGTGCAAAGCCACTGCTCCAGTCCAGGTCCCTCAGAATCTGGACACCCGGAGCAACCCCCGTGACACAGTCCCAACTCAGGACTGAGGGGTCACAGCAGTGCCAGAGTTGCCACCACTCACCGTTTTTCAGGCTGTAGCAGACCACAGGTTTCAGGCTGAGCCGTGAAGACATTCCTCCAACACCATGCTCCTTGCAGGGCTAATCCTCAGGGGAATGCACTGGCATGCACGGCAGCTCCAGGCTGTGCCAGCATGGCTGGAGGTGACAGACACAGCCCTCACTGGCCTCGCCTGGCCTGAGCCCCGTGATGGACCTGAGGAGGTCCTCACCAAGTCCCGGGTAGTCTGACAGCTCCAGAAAGCCCTTCTGTGTTTGTTGCTGCCAGAGACCGTTTTGCAGCTCAGATCTGCCCACAGCAAAGCTTAAAGAGTGAGGAGACACCACTTGTCTCTGCTGAAGCCCTGCCACAGGGACTCCAGGATTTCACCACCTGCCAGGTGTAAGCACCAACAGATCTACCAATTATCAGCTCATCCATAAAGGCCAGCTAGTTTTCTAACCTGGCTTGCAGAACAGTACCTGTACCTACAGAGAGCCTGCAGCACTTCTGCTAATATTCTGCAAGTAACTTTCTTTAAAAGTTCTTAGTGGTTTATGCCTCACAGCATATGATCTTTCCAAAGCGATCGCCTCATCTGAGCACAACTTTTTGGTAAGTGCCACATCTCTACGAATAAATAGGTGCGGGAAACGCTGGGATGGAAATGTGATCTCTCCTCCACGACTCCATGATGCCTTTGCTTTTTGCGATTACTGCACCAACGTCCTTATCTTACAAGATGAAATGTTTTAATAATACTGGAAAAATTACCTTCTCTAGTCCACAACCTGGAGGGGAGCTCTCTCAAACTACTACTTCACAACCAGCTGGATGTGTATGTGAAGATTTCAGGTGAAGAAAGCAAGCTAAAGTAATCAGAAAACTTGCCACAGGATGCAGGGAAAAAAACATGACTATGCCTACTACAGCTTCAAGAAAACCAACCTCCCTTTCCCCGGCCCAGATACTTAGGCTGGGCTTGTGCTTTCACCCCAACTACGATGAGGTCCTTGCTAGAGAAATCTGGTTGCAAATAGCCTTAAACTTTTTGCCCAAACTCAAGTGCTGCTCTGTTTGGACTTGGCCAGCATAACCCCTGCTAAAAAATGCAGAAAATATTTCAAAGTCAAACTTTAAAGGGACGGCCATTGTTCTATTTGTGTTTAATTAAAAATAATAATAATAATAATAATTGTTTTCCAGTCCCATGGTATATTAGTAATCCAATCTACAGCTCCCATGGGAAAGAGCCTCGGTTTCTGTGCTCGAATATTGGCTTGCTCTAGACATTGCCAAGGTTTTGAGCACAGCAATTTGTTGGGAGGGGGTTTCCAACTTGGACTCTGCAGCAGTTACACTGTCGTGCTCCAAACCACAGAGTTTTACTACTGCCTCCATTTCCCTTTGTTTTACCTGAACTTCTCATCCCGCTCTGCAAATCCGATGCCAGAATGACTCATTCCTGCAGGATTAGCTCTTATTTTTCAACTCCTCTGTCAGTGTTGCCCGGACTAGTTCTGAGGAGAAAAAAATGACACTCCCCATTCAGTAAAGCTGTGTAACAAGTGGCTGAAAGAAATTACCTCCAGTGCTCAGCTATTTACACTGAACCAGCAAGGACCACCCTGTGTTATGGGGGTTAACGAGCTCTGCGCAGCGTCACTGAATGGCAGCCCTGGTGAGGGGGATGTCCCAGTGGCCCCTCACTCCTGTGAGTGACCCCGCTTGCTGCTGTGGTCCACAGAGGGACGTCGGCTTGCTCCTCAGCCTGGAGGGGAGGTCCCAAGGATCACCTGCAAGGATGTCCAAGGACCAGGAGCACCACGTGCTGCCCATGGGGTGAACCACCCCATCATTTGGTGTCGGAGCCTTTTGGAGGGGGGTGCGCTGGGCTGAGCCTGCTTCTGGTCCTCCTGCCCTTGGGGTGGAGGTGGTACCTTCTGGAGGCCCCCTCCACTGGTGACAGCTGAGGTCAGTCCCCTGCCTCTTGTGTTCAGCGTGTGGCTCAGGCCAGAGAGTCTTCTGCTCTGGGACTTACTTGCTAGAAGCAGATCTTAGCCTATCCCTGCCCTACAGACATCTAAATAAACACTTGCTACAGGAAAAAACACTTCTTTTTTTGCTTTTGTATTTTAATATTTCATTTTCCACCTTTCTCTTATTCTTTAAGTCATGAAGACACTCATACGTAGGAGAAATTGTATTTTCTTGCAGTGGAATAAAGAGGAGGAAAACTCAAAGGCCTCAGAAAGATGCCACTCTTTACTCCTGTCCAAAACGTGACGATGGAAGTGGTTTAAATAACTTCTGCAAGATCTGTTTTCTGGTAATGGTCCAGCACGGTGGCAAATCTGTGATTTGCATATGAAGACCCAAAATGCATAAGCAAAACTCCTGGAGCCAGATGGGAGAAATAAGATCTGAGCACCTGGCATTTTGAGAAGTCATTCTCTTTGTGTCCATGATCATTTTCCTGTATCATTGACAGGACCTGAGCTGACAAACTCCTGGAAATCATCTTTCTCCCACAGTGACAGAGAGAACTGCAGAAATTACAAGGTTTCTGGTCCAGCAAAAGCTCAAGCAGGGTCATGCCCCAAGTTATATCAGCTTGCTCAGGGCTACCACCCTCCAAGTTTTAAAAATCCCAAAGGACAGAGACCCCATAATCCCTTTGGGAAATCTATCCCATGGCACAGACTTCACACATGAAATACAGACTGGTCACGGAACAATTAAGACCAGACTGTCCAAAATAAAGAGAGATTTCTGAAACCTTTTGCTGTCCCTGGGAATACATATAGTACAGGGTATATTTTTAACAGCAGCACGAAACTTAAAAAACACTTTTCTCTACCCAGATTACCATGACCTACACACTTTTGGAAACATGTTTCGCCTCAGGTAAGCACTGAGCAGATGCTTATCCCATGTAAATCCCCACAGCTCTGTTAACTTCAGCAGGACTCCAGCTACTCTGTGATTCTGTGATACAGCTTTGCAGTCTTGTTAAGGATTTAACGCTTTGAGTTTGAGGAAAAAACCTGTTTCCTCATCTGGAGCTAGGCATTTTGCTAGAGGCTCAAGCGAAACTCCAGCAAATTTCTGTAGGTACTTGTAAGTAGGGCATCACTTGGTAATTACCACGGTGATTGCTAAGGGGTCAGAGAGTGGCAATGAGAACAAAAGGGCCGAGGGAAGAAAACAAGAGCTCTTTGAAGAAGTATTCAGATTTTGCTTGCCAGAATACGCTCAAACTATCCCCATCTTACTTTTAGTTTTCTAAATAAAGGCTATTTACATCCCTCGTGCACAGGATTACAGCATGTGGTGGCACTGGGTCTTACCAGCCCCTCCTCAGTGTCTCCCCAGGAGCTGAACTCCCCGATGGCAGTGGTTCTCACAACCAGCCTACAGCCAGAGGTGATTTACCACCCAGCAGTGCTGTATGCGTCGCACAGGCACGCGCACACGCACACTAGCACAAGCAGACCTGCCATTTAAAGCACAATTTTCCTTGCCCTGGTCAGGGCTCGATGCCCCATCCTGGGCATCCAGCTGGCTGTGTCCAAGGCCAGGGAAGAGCCCAGCGAGGCTCCTCAGCTTTGTCTGGGAGCTACTTTCAAGTTGGGTCTTTGGCCTCCAGCCCTGTGATCACAGCACAGCTGTGCCTGTGCCCATCCCTGCAACCACCGATGCGGACCCTGACACACTGTCTTGTCTTCCCAGATCTGCCTCCAATCCGCGCCGCCGCTGAGGATTTCCTCAGAAAACCCTGAAGCATCAGAAACCTGACACATAAGAGTGATGGGTGCCTGGACCTTCCTACTGAAACATCTTGGTTGTTAATCGAGTGGATCTGTGCAAAGTGTGCTGAAGAGCAACATGTGGTTCATTTAATAATGCTTGGTAACACCATTTAATCAGTGATTTTCCTCGGTTTAAATGGGGAAAAAAAAAAACAAAAAGTTAAAGGAACCCAACAGAGCAGCTCACAGCACTAGAAGATTTTTCTGCTCTGTGTGGACCAGTCCTGAAATGCTGTGACATCACTTTTCATGTTTATTTGTTTGTTACCAAAGTGATGCTAAAAGTGAAAGTCTTTAATTCCAGGCCAAGACCTGGAGAAGAAGACTCCTTGGTGGGCACAGCTTTTTTTGCCCATCCCTTCAAGATTTTCTCCACAAAACAAACCCAACCAGTCTTCCAGGAAATGGTCTTCATCTTCTCCCAACCCACCCCCAGCCCTTCCTCTCTACACTCCCTGCTTTTCCATGGTGCTTCTCTTCCTTCTTGTTCTCTTTCCCCGGTTTCACATGTTCCCAGTCTCTCCCCACAGCTCCCATCTACTTGCTCCCAACACGTTTTCTTTCCTTTGCCTCTCTCCTTGGCTGACCTACTCCTTGTGACCACGGGGAAGTCTTCTGCAAGGACTACAGCACAGAACATGTCACCGGGCAGGAAATCAGTTACTAAATTATAGGACAACTCCACTGCAATTTGTTAAATACTTTTAAATACCCACGTCTGGGTGGAGCAGCGTGAAGAACATTACCAATAAGGAACACCACCAAGAAATTTGTCTTGTCTGTGTTGTGAAATTAATCTCCTAGAACTACGGTTTGGGCAAAATGACCCATCCCCTCTCCATCTCACGCCGATGTGCTGGCTAGAAAAAGCTGATGTCCAGGGCAATGTGGTTCTGCTTGCAACAAAGGAAAAATAAACCAGATATTTCTTTCCAAATAACTTATTGAAGTAAAGCAGGGTATTTGCAAATGCATTTTGTTCACAGTAAGGCAATTAATTAAGTAATTATTCTTAAATAAAATTCCCAGCTTCCAAAGCAGGCAATAAACAATTCTCTCTAAACTGCTGCATCCTATCACTTTCTACCAGGCAGCAGGTTTCACCATTGCCTGAAGAGAGGGATGAACCAGTGCTCTGGCAAGCAAAATTTGGCTTCAGATCACAAGTCACCCTTCCCTTCCACAAGCCTCAGGATCCTTCTGGCCTTGTGAACCCCTTGCAGGAGCTCCCTTCAGATGGCAGTGATGCCACCTGTGAGCCAGCAAAGCAGACGGGTCCCAGCATGGCACCTGGGAAACACAGAGCAGGAGATGTTCACTCTGCAAGATCTGAGCCACCACTACATCCTACATGCTCAGCCTTCACCTGCTCTATCAAAATTAGTGGCATGAGCAACATTAAGGGAGACCATCCAGAGGGACCTCGACAGGCTGGAGAGGTGGGCCCAGGCCAACCTCATGAAGTTTAACAAGACCAAGTGTAAGGTCCTCCATCTGGGTTGGGGCAATCCCAAGCACCAATATAGGCTGGGCAGTGATTGACTTGAGAGCAGCCCTGAAGAAAAGGACTTGGGGGCACTGGTAGATGAGAAGCTCAACATGAGCCGTCAGTGGCACTTGCAGCCCAGAAAGCCAATTGTGTCCTGGGCTGCATCAAGAGGTGCGTGGACAGCAGGGCGAGGGAGGTGATTCTCCCCCTCTACTCCACTCTCGTGAGACCCCACCTGGAGTTCTGCATCCAGTTCTGGAGCCACAGCACAAGAAAGATGTGAACGTGCTGGAGCGTGTCCAGAGAAGGGCCACGAGGATGCTCAGAGGGCTGGGGCACCTCTCCTAGGAAGACAGACTGAGAGAGTTGGGGCTGTTCAGTCTGCAGAAAAGAAGGCTCCGAGGAGACCTCATTGTGGCCTTCCAGTATCTTATGGGGGCTACAAGAAAGCTGGTGAGGGGCTTGTTAGGATGTCAGGTAGCGACAGGACTAGAGGGAATGGATTGAAGCTGGAGATGGATCAGTTCAGACTGGACGTGAGGAAGAAGTTCTTCCCCGTGAGGGTGGGGAGACCCTGGCACAGGTTGCCCAGAGAGGGGTGGCAGCCCCATTCCTGGGAGTTTTTAAGGCCAGGCTGGATGGGGCTCTGGGCAGCCTGATCCAGTGGGGGATGTCCCTGCCTGTGGCAGGGGGTTGGAACTGGATGATCTTCAAGGTGCCTTCCAACCCTGACAATTCTGTGATTCTATGATCAGTTACAGCGGCCCTGTGTGCAGAAGAAAACTCTTACAGCTGGCTGGTTTCCCTACCCTCTGCCTTCTGTGACAGCCTTACTGCTGCTGTCACACCAGGACACAAACAGAGGAAATTACACCCAAAGCTGGCACTGTGCTGCACACACAGCTGCCTGCCGTGACCAGGGGAGGCTGCGAGTGGCAGGGAAGGCTTGGAGGGGAAAGGTGAACCTTGTGACAGGGAGCGTGAGTGCCAGAGACCTAGGCCACCCTTAGAGGGGATTAAACCTCTCGCAACTGTTGAATTACTGGCCAAATAGGGCATTTGGTAGGCAAAACAGAAAGAACTTATTTCCATGCCAGCAGAGCCTGATGGCTATTCAAAGATACCCATCCGGAAGATTTTCATGAGGTGCTGAAATGCACAGGCTTCAGGGGAGCAAGAGCCATGCAAACCTCACTGCACCTGCAAAAGAGAAAAAAACCCCTCAGCATAGCCAGTGATTTTCAGCTTACAGAAGGGATCCTGACTCTGCTTTGCATGTTCTCAAAAGAAAAATCAGCTCCTCCTCTTTACAGCATCTCACAGATCTGCTCAACTCCCGGTGATTTCTTGGCGGTGCAAAGGCAAGAAGGGACAGCTTATTCTCATGCAAACCAGCTCTAAAAACTACTTTGGCAGGGGGCACCAATAAATGTGTTACAGCCCATCCAGCTCAGGCTGGATCCACTCCGCTTCCACCAAGAACACGCCTGCCTCTTGCTGCCTACATCACACGTCATGTTTTCTACCGCTCCGATTCGTGGCTCCATACCTTAGCCCAACGAGTCTCTCGTTGCCAGTTTGCACGGCGAGGCTGTGTGTTTAACCTGCTCTGGCACAGAGTGAGGTTTGCATGGCAAGCTCTGCTCCTCCTCAGGAAACCCAGTACGGAGAGTGTCTTATTCACAGCCAGAGCCACTCCTGGCCCATGTTCAGCCTCACGCACGCTGTTCCCCAGCTCCTCTGCAGCAGGGCCCCAGCTCTGCCAGTCGCTTCCAGCTGGCATCGATGCACAGGGTTATCCAGCCTCGGTGTGCCACTGGCACATTTCCTTCGCTGGGCTTTGTGAGCTTCCTGGTGGTCCCGTGCTCCCATTTCTGGTGGTCCCTCTAGGCTGAGGTTCTGCCTCTACTCGTGTCACGTAGTCCCTCTAACTCAGTGCTCTCACCCTACAGCACCAGCCCCACATGTCACCCATGCTGTGAGCCCACTCTTCTGCCACTGTGCTCACACCAAACTCCATCCAGTGGGGCAGGGGATCCCAAGTGAGCGGGAAGAGGTGGTGTCCTGCTCTGAAAGAGCCTGCCCTGCCCATGTACTCCTTCACCTGTGACAAAAAGCCCTCTGCTCACCCTCCATGAGTTAGGGGAGGGCCTCTCTTGCTGCCCTCCAGACCAGAGGTGGAAGCATGCTGGATGGAGATTGAGGCTCTCCATGCCTTTTGCCTCAGTCGAATTTTATCTCCCACAGCCCTGAGACATGGCCTGTTATAGAGCCACCATGTTCGCTGGGTTTTATGCCTACAGAAGAATGACCATGGCGGCTAACTCAACCTGATTACAGCCACGTGATGCTCTCAGCCAGCAATTCTTCCCCCCTGCACCCCCACGTTCTAACAGAAAATTCAACTGAGGGATGAGAAGCAGCATTAATTTAGAAAAACAGGACACATGACAAACACTCAGGCCACCAATGCAGAGTGAAACTTGCTCCCATAAGACAAGGCCCAGGAACATCTGATGCAAATATGCAATGGACACATCCCAGCCCCTCTTCTGCCGTGTGACTGGACTCCATGTGGCAACCGCACATTAGTTCTCCCTCAGAGGTTTCACTTTGGTCCCCACAACACACTCCAGGTATGAAATGTTGCTAAAATCCATGCAATTGCCTCTCTACTTTTGTCTCCCACTACTCCATTCAGATGCAAGATGTCTTAAGCTTAGTGACTTTGGACACTTCTTTGTGGACTCATGCTCTGAAAGTGAATAAAGGAGGTCCCTGTCACCTGTCTTGTTCCAAAAGATTCAGGCCTTTGGTCTTTGGTCTTTTCTCAGATCCTAATCATGAACTGCAGGTAGGGCTTCTTTATCACAAAGTGCCATAAAGTGTCTGGGTGCTCTCCACGCTTTCAGCAGCAAAGTCCTTTCACCAAACACAGTGTCAATAACAAAATGAAGCTTGCTGTCACACGTCAGAAACAGCCGAACTTGGGGTGCAGGACGTTCCACGGGGTATGTGCTCTCACTTCATTCATGTTCTGCCAATCTGGTCTGGGACTTTGGACACAGAAGCAAACCAGAACATTTCCTCCCTTCACAGAGGAGAGGAATTCTGATGGTGGAACCAAAATTATGATTGTGCTGCACTTGAAGTGGCTGGCCACACATTTAATGTCCACTTCCTTATGGTTTGGTGGAGGCGGGAGAAGACACCGTGGTTGCAGTGCTAGTGGAGAGCAAGGCTTGCCAGTAATTAACTCTTGAGGAATCTCAATGGTGTGGTCTGTAATACAGAAGCAACTGAGTGGGAAATGAAACCTACGGGACTGGATTTTTTTCCCATGGGTGGAAGTTGCTCTTGAAGATCCCAAGCAGGTGGCATTTCGGCTGGGGTAATTCTCTGTCACCTACTGGTACTAACAAACTCCTTTAGTCTTGAGAGGTCGAGGTACAATGTCCCTGTGCAGGGTCCAGTCTGCAGCGTCTGGTCTCAAAATCCATGAGCACTTTGCTCAGCTGAAGGCTGAAGATCTCAGTGTAGGCAGGACCTGAGGTGGGAAGTTTAGACAGAAAAGATGCTGACTCTAAACTTTGTCCCACACACCAAAAGAAAGTCCAAGACAGAGCTCTTGTATGGCTAATACTCCTGTAGATACCATACATTTTCCATTGCATTATGAACTCCAAATGTTCAATCAATGCGTCGCATTTTCCATTTTACTTATTTTTGTCCCTCCTCCAGCACTGTTGAATGAGAAGAGAAAACAGAGTGTTCACAAACACGAAAAGCACCTACTCTTCTGCTCCAGCAAGACACCACTTCGATTTATGGATGGGGGAGACCTGCAATCTAAGATCCACTTGGATGAGTCTGAGTTTCATGTTTCCTGTAGTTCCCTCTCCATGGGAGCTCATACTCAAAAGAGACACCAATGAAGAGCTGAAATTGTTTCTAAATAGGCAGATGATAACGTCAGACTGAGGATAGTCTCCAGGCTGCCACATTGTGCAGCTCCCACTTCACTCACAAATACTGGCATTACAATTTAACCTGCATGATGAGGAAAGGAGAAGGGATAAGAGCCAGCACATGCTGTTTGGGTATCCATTTCACTCTGCTTGCATGCTGGGCTCTGCCAAGGAAAGTACTTTCTTGGAAGAGGATTTTCACCACCAGCAGGGAGGGCAAAAGCAGCTGTTCAGCACGCCATCCCACCCCAGCGCTCAGCTCTTTCATTCCCCATCCTCTGCAAGTGCAAAGTGAAGCACGATCTGACTTTGCCCTCTGGAGGCACGGAATTGGCATGGCGCAGAGAGACACGCAGCCCCAGAGGTGACTGAACTACCACGCTGCCTTCTGGAAAATCTGATAGGAAAATTCATCCCTGTCTACACCTTCCCGTGAGCCACACGGCAGAGCATGGCAGGCTAGGCAGCTTCACCGCTCTTCTTTTGCGCTGAGGGAGTCAGTTCCTTGGTTCCTCCAGGGTAATACTGCCCTGGTGTTTTGCGTACTTCAAGAACATGAAAGTCAGTACAGGAGGCTGATTTTTCTTTCGCCACAAACTCTGCAGCATGTGATTTGAAATACTGCCACGTTTGTACTCAGCTACTGGGACCGCACACATGGGTCCTCAGAGAGTGCCACTTCATGGTTTATTCTGCTAGCTCCATAGTTTATTCCACTACCTCCCAGATAGCTGGGAAGCTGCACAAGTAAGCAGGTGGCTAAAGACTCTGGAGTCCCTTTATTTAGCTAGAAACCAGGGCTGAGGTTTGTTTGCTGCATGCAAATGAATCCTCACACAGACCGATTTTTTTCCAAGCAGAGAAACAACTTGGTTGGAAACCTCCAAGGAAGCTTTGTATCACTAGGATGAACGTCTCCAGTCTTCCCTTGCTCCCTCAAACACCATTTGTGCAATAGCTGAGAGTGCTTCGGTAAAGCTCTTCCCACAGAGATAGACTCAGCAGCACGTTGGTGACCTGAGTTTGGGAAGAATTGGCAAGAGGCACCAGGACATGGGCAGAATCAGCTGTACAGCCGTGCACAGAACCTGCAAACCTATGCACGTCCACCTCTCTGCACAACCATTCCTCTGCACACACACCTGCCCACATCTGTTCCCACACAGCTGTGGACACACGTGCCTTGAGTCCAGCCACAAACCTCTGCACGCTGGCTGGTGTTTGCACACACACTCACATGGTGATGTATACCCATGAACCCTCATGCACATCCTCAACCCCACACCAGTGCCTTTGTGCACCCATGCACCTATGCGTGCTCACCCTCGTGTGCACACACCCCCCCCTGCACATGCTGACCCTTTCCATCTCACCTCTAGGACCTCCTTTGTGCTCTGGCTCCCAATGATCACAGTGACAGCAGGCGAGGAGGCTGTGCTCTCCCCAGCCCTGCAGGTGGTGCCGCAGGGGTACAAGTCCTGGGCAAATGTTCCTTGCCTGGTGGGTGCACCCATGGCACTTGTTGGTCACCACAGATGTGGGGACTGAGCCTCAGCCCCAACTATTTGAGCAAGCAGGAGGGAGCTGGCAGAAGAGAAGTCATATGAGGAAAGGCTGAGGGATTTGGGGCTGTTTAGCAGGTTAGACATTAGGAAGAATTTCTTTACTGAGAGGGTTGTCAGCCATTGGAACAGGTTGCCCAGGGAGGGTGTTGAGTTGCAACCTCCCTCGTGGATGTTGCATTGGGGGGCATCCATTAGCCGGTTGCTAGGGCTGGGACAAAAGCTGGACTCGATGATCTTCAAGGTCTCTTCCAGCTGAAACTATTCTATGATTCTGTGTATGTCCAAGGAGGAGCCCGTGGAGAAGCTGACATCCTTCCTGCTTGGAATGATCTTGTCCCCCGAGGTCCTGTGGCACAAGGATCAGGTTCAAGCAGTTCAGATCAGGGGTAAACCAAGGGCATGGCAGCCCAGCTCTGTGCCAGATTGTTCTCGGGGACTGGAGGTGAGGGCCCCAGCCTGAGTGCATTTTATGTAGCAGCTCTGCAGGCAAACGGCTCTGCCTAAACCCACACTTGCTATCTCTCCCCACGAAGATCTGTCATCAGGGTGGTTTACTTTGCACGTTTGTTTCTATTGCTCCACCACAGCAAAGGAGCGTGGGGCTCCACGGGCAACACTACTCGCAGCCAGCTGCCCTTCGGCAGCGGCACCCCTCACCCCGCTGCCCGAATCGGCCCTGAACCGTGCAGAGGGAAGCGCTGGAAGCGGCCACGCCGAGACACCAGCACCGGGACCCCGGGGACGCTCCGGCTGCGCTCGCTGCCCTCCGCTCTCTCCGCAGCTGTGCGCTTCCCGACGGCGCTAAGGACGGGGACCGGGGGAAGCTGGGGGGGGGGGCCCACAGGAGAGAGGGGGGTGCACCGGGGCTGGGCACTGCCCCTGCCCGCGGCAGCGGCGGCGGCACGCCCGGCCCTGCCCGCGCCTCCCGGGCTGCGGGGCGTTGCAAGGGGGAGTGCCGGTCGCCCGGGCGCGGAGCCGCCGGACACCGCCGCATAAAAAGCCGCGGAGACGCCGCGCTGAGCCTCCTTGGCTCGGTCCGTCTCGTCCCGTCCCGGCTCGGGGCCGCCCCGACGGCCTTATGACCGCCGAGAGCCGGCGGCCGCCGGGCCCCCCGCCGCCTCCCCCGCCGCTGAAGGCGGACGCGGCGGCGCCTCCGGGGGAGGAGGCGGCGGCGGCGGCGGCAGCGCGGGGCGGGCGGCGGCGTCGCAAACGGCCGGCGGAGCGGGGCAAGCCACCCTACAGCTACATCGCCCTCATCGCCATGGCCATCGGGCAGGCGCCCGAGCGGCGGCTGACGCTGGGCGGCATCTACCGCTTCATCACCGAGCGCTTCCCCTTCTACCGCGACAGCCCCCGCAAGTGGCAGAACAGCATCCGACACAACCTCACCCTCAACGACTGCTTCGTCAAGGTGCCCCGGGAGCCCGGCCGCCCCGGCAAGGGCAACTACTGGACGCTGGACCCCCACGCCCGCGACATGTTCGAGAGCGGCTCCTTCCTCCGCCGCAGGAAGCGCTTCAAGCGCAGCGACCTCTCCACCTACCCGGCCTTCCTCGCCGACCGCCCCGCCGCGCCCTGCCGCCTCTTCCCGATGCCCGCCCCGCCGCCCGCCGCCGAGCTCACCCCGGCCCCCGCCGCCGCCTCCTGCGCCTTCGCCGCCGCCGCCTTCCCCGCTCAGGGCTGCGCTGCCGCCGCCCTGCCCCACGCCTACGCCCCGCTGCCCACCGGCCCCGGGCACTACCCGCCGGCCGGTCCCGGGCAGCTGTACGCGCCGTCGGGGCGCATCGTCCTGCCTGCCTCGCCGCCCGCGCCCGCCGGGCTCTACGGCCGCCGTTCCCCCGCGCCCTACCCGCCGCTTCCCCACGCCTACGGCGCCGGAGCTCAGCTGGGCGCCGCCGAGCCCGGACCCGGGCACGGCTCCTACCCCGGCGGCCCCGACAGATTCGTCCCGGCGCTCTGAGCCGGCCCCGGGGGCGGCCGAGTGGCCCGGTGGCGCAGACGGGAGCCGGGCAGAGGGACGGGCTGTGGAGCTCGCCCGGCGCCCCCGGACCCGGGGCTGTCCAGGAGAATGCTGGAGGACCTTGGGTTGCGCCTCTGTCTCTTGTCACCTGCCAGGGTCCCGCGACCAGGAGCTCCGTCGCCAGCTGTGGGGCCCTGGGGGACCCTGCCCGTCTTCTCTCTCCAGAGAAGCCCAAGTGCCTGGATGGGGCAAACAGCCCTTTCCTCTTCTACCACCTTCCCTGGGACAAGTGCTCTAAGCTCCCTGCCAGGCTCCCACCCGCCCAGCACACCCAGATGGGCCCCCTGATCTCTCCGGGAATACCTCACTTCAAAAAATGTCTCCACTGTTGATGATTTTATTTACTGAACAAAACGTCTGCTGGGACGGGGGGAGGAGGGAGGCAGGCAAAGGCATAAGAGCAGAATGTGTGGCACTAACGTGGTGGCGTGCCCCTGATATTGCACAGAGCTATCACATTAATGCCAGGCTTTGGACCAACAATGTGGCCAAGGCTGGGGAAGGTTTGTGTGATGGATTTGCAGCCAAACACAGTGAATAGATCCCTCTGGGGGTCATGTTTTATGCATCAAGAGTGGGAGAATGGTGAGTTTTGGAGTCTAAAACCTTCTACCATGAGCATGCTTAGCTCCTGGACGAGGGACCCAGCAAGGCTGTGGGATCTCTGCCTAGGTGGAGTGACCTGACCTGTCTTTGGAGTTGGATCCAGCATTGCATTTGAATCTGCTCTGAGTAGAGACCTGGTCCAGAGCTCTATGGAGGCCCTTACATCCTAAATTACTTTAACCCTAAAGTCAGCCCAGCTCTCTTTAGCCTTGAGAAATCAGCACCTGTGGGGGAAAACTTTCCTTTGTGGAACAGGTGAAAGAGGCAGGATGTGGTGCCTCTTTCATTGCTTGCCTTTCAGACTTTCCTAGGACGGAAAAACAGGCTACAGGAAAACATGGAGAGGGGACAACTGATAGGAATGGCTGCGAGAAGCAGAGGCTTGAAAATAGATCCATTGGGAAAGCCAAGTAAATCCCTCTCAACAGATCCCACCACCCCTGGAAAAGTCCAAGAGAGTTGGTGGATGCCCAGGGCTCTGCCTGGGGCTGTGAGCGGAGCAGGAGAAGAGGTAGCCCTGCTACTGTCCAGATCTCCTTACCCAGCTCCTTTGTCCTGTGGAGGTGGGAGCCTGTGTGACCAGGGTCAGGAGGAGGTTGGTGAGGGGGCATGGTGGGACCTTGAATGGGAAGAGGTAGGTACAAAGTGCAGCCAAAGCCTCAGCAGAAGCTTTGGAAAAACAGAGTGAGCGCATACACCAGGGTCTCTCTCACCGCTGAAGGGTGCAGATCATAGTATAGCTCAGGCTAGAAGAGACTTTAGGAAGTTTCTGTTCTGACCTTGTGCTCAAATCAAGGTCAGCTATGAGTCAAACTGGATTGCCTATCTAGTTGCATTCTGACAGCCTCCAAGGGTGGAGACAGCACAGTCTCTTTGGGCAGCTTGACTATCCTCACTGGAGGAGAGTTTTCTCCTTGGATCCACTGAGCACCTCTGTAGTCTCATTTCTTGTCTACTGTCGCTTGTCCTGCTGCTGTGCACTGCTTCAAAGAGCTCTAATCCCGTGAAGACACCTCTAATTCTGCTTCATGGAGGATTTTTCAGATTATGACCTCTGCTGGATGACATTTGTGTAGAGGCAATTATCTTGCCTTCTCTGCGTGCTGAGGTCCAGCCAAGTTGGCTGCCCATGGCTTGGATGGACACATACTCTGCTGGGTGAAGCACTGGCTGGATGGCCAGGCCCAAAGAGTTGTGGTCAATGGAGTTAAATCCAGTCGGCGGCAAGTCACAAGTGGTGTCCCTCAGGGCTCAGCGCTGGGGCCACTCCTGTTTTAACATCTTCATCAATGATCTAGATGAGGGGATTGAGTGCACCTTCAGCAAGTTTAGAGATGACACCCAGCTGGGAGGGAGTGTTGATCTGCTGGAGGGTAGAAAGGCTCTACAGAGGGACCTGGACAGACTGAATCGATGGGCCAAGGACAACTGCAGGCATTTCAACAGAGCCAAGTGTAGGGTCCTGAATTTTGGTCACGGCAACCCCCTGCAACGCTACAGGCTTGGGGAAGGGTGGCTGGAAGGCTGTTCGTCAGAAAACGACCTGGGCGTTCTGATCGACAGCAGCTGAGTATGAGCCAGCGTGTGCCCAGGTGGCCAAGAAGGCCAACGGCATCCTGGCTTGTGTTAGAAATTGTGTGACCAGCAGGAGTAGGGAGGTGATTGTCCCCCTGTACTCAGCACTGGTGAGGCCACACCTTTTTAGGCGCCTCAGTATAAGAGGGATATCGAGGTGTTGGAGTGAGTGCAGAAGAGGGTGACAAAGCTGGTGAAGGGCCTGGAGAATAGACCTTACGAGGAGCGATTGAGGGAGCTGGGACTGTTCGGTTTAAGGAAGAGGAGGCTGAGGGGGGACCTCATCATGCTCTACAGTTACTTGAAAGGACATTGTAGAGAGGTTGGTGCTCGTCTCTTCTCACAGATCATTAGGGACAGAACCAGGGGGAATGGGTTCAAGTTGCAACAGGGCAAGTTTAGGCTGGACATTAGGAAGAAATTCTTCACGGAAAGAGTGGTCAGACACTGGAACAGGCTGCCCGGGGAGCTGGTTGAGTCGCCATCCCTGGATGTGTTCAGGTGTCACTTAGGTGTGGTGTTGGGTGAGATGGTTTAGGGGTGAACTTGTAGTGTAGGGTTAATGGTTGGACTCGATGGTCCCAAGGGTCTTTTCCAACCTGAACTGTTCTATGATTCTATGATGATATGATATCCAAGCAGGATGAGAGGGAGGAAATGCAGGGGAGGAGGAGGGTGATTGGATATCCTCACAGCACAGTTTGGGGTAGAGGAGGCTAAAGCCCTCTGTAGTAGGTGGACAAGAGAAGTTGTACGTCTGCCTTCCATGAGGTTTTGATGTAGGAGATGCGTGTTGGAATCTAGTCATCCTTTCCTCTCTCAGAGTGGTCAAGATGGCATGTGGTGGGTGAGCCACCTCAGGGTCTGAGAGGCTGAGGCTGGCCTGGTACTGCTCCTGCTTGTCCATCTGGAGCTTTTTGTGGTGCTGCAGGAAACTGCTGCCTGTACACTGAGCTGGGCAGGTTGCACTGCTGTCAGAGCGGGGCACAGGCAGCGAGTGTAGGCACCATTCCAATATTTAGCATGGTGAGGTGAATCAGATACTGCTCTTCCGTGCTTTCCCCCCTTGTCTCTGTTGATGTCCTTCCTGGTTCTGACGCATCCAGAAGCAGCTTTCATCCTGGAAGAGCAGAGTCCTGCCGCAGCCTGGGGCAGGTCTCCTCAGCAGCCATGCTAGCTCATCTGCCAACTTCTCCTTATACCAGCTGGAAGAGTTGTACACCTGTCTGTGCCAGATCTTAGGTTTTTTGATAGATGCTTGCTGGCTCTCTGCTTTCATCACCCGCAAGGACTGGACTGTGTCTCTTTGCTAGCAAGGCATGCTGACCTCTTCCTGGTTTGGGGGTGGCTGGGAGAGGGATTGTCCTACCTCTTAATGCCTTCCTTCCTTCCTGTAGGAGCAGTTATCAATGTGGACCAGATCATTTTCCTGAACATAGAGGTCCTCTGGCCCTTGTTTCCTGTTACTTCAAGCTGGTTTTGTTTTCTCTTCCAGCCCCGGTGCTGGTCTAAGTTCAGTATGAAAAAAAAGGTCACCGGTGATGATACAGGTCTCATTTAAGCTGCTCCTGAACTCAGCATCTGTAACAAGTTCAGGGAGCAAAGTTCGGTGTCTGGAGGACATGCATGATCTTGATGACTCAGAAGACACAAACTGAGTAGGTTCAGTTGTGCATTGTTTGCTGATAAGGTCTAGATGCCTGTCCTTGTTTCTCTCCAGGTGTTTTATACTCAAAAGCTAGGAAAACCAGACATGTGTGGAAAGTATACTGTCTACAGGAGGTGCAGTGATGAGCCTGTTTCATCAATGGTGTGAGACACATGGCCACAAACTTCTCTAAATTTCAGCCACAAGCAGCTGGAAACTCTGGGCAGGAGCTTGCGCTCGCTGGAGAGCTGCATGGGCCCTTCAAGGGACTCTGCATCTGTGCGGGGTCTCTGTCCTTTGGGGTTTTCAAGAGGAAAATAAACAAACCTACACCTGCCCTGTGCTAGTGCTGGCAATACTCCAGCCTCCTGCTTGCTGCAGGCCTAGAGACTCTGGAGATCCCTTTCCACCAGCACTGCTGTGGTTTTGTGGCTATTGCAACCTCTACGAGCTGTCGTGCAGGCTCAGATGAAAAGGGTGTGCTGAAAAGTACAGGTCTGTCCAGGCTGTAGCTTGTGGCAGCAGGACATGCTGATCCTGTGCTTGCGCTTGTGGCTACGCATCTCGTGTGACTGACAAAAGAAGATACAGTTGTCGCATCCTTGGGGAGCCATTGGGTTGGGTCTGTCTGTGAGGACACGGGGATATGCCGCGGGGATATGTTAGACAATTGAATCTCAGTGTGTGCTTGTGCCATGGGGATATGTTAAACGTTTGGATATCAATGTATTTTTGGCCAGCACTTTGCTCATAATTCTCAGGCACCAGCCAGAATAAAGAAAACTTTGATTTCTAGAAGCCTTATTGTAAGTATCTGAGGGCCTTCCTTTTAGTAAAGTTAGTCTACGTTTCAAACTGATCTTTTGATTTCTGGAAGAAGAGTCCAAATAATTTTGGGTTATAACCCTATAGGAAACTCTGAGTGTAAGCACTGATGACAAGAGAGAAGGGCCTTGAAAGTGCTAATTCCTCAAAGGATGGAGCCTCTCGGTTCCTGTTTTGCCCAAATTCGGGTACAGTCAGGCCCTGAGCTGACATGGAGAAAGAAGTGGATTATTACAGCCTAGGAGAACATTTTACTGTGTATTGGAGATTTTTTTTTTGTATTTACTCTTCTTCTTCACTTGCAATGGAAATAAATCTTTGTCCTGTTGTTTGTAATGAAGTGTCTGTCTGAGTTTTTCAAGCCTTCCCTACGTTCCTGAGACCAGAATACTGATGATGCAGTGTAAGAGGTGCGCCACGTCCTGCTCCTTGCATTTCGCTTTACCTTGGCTTTTTTTTGGTCTGCTGAGATTACTGGAAACATCAGAGAGAGGGATTAAGGGAGAGGGCAGCAAGGCCAGACCAGAGGTGGCTCACCAAATCTCTGCAACACTCCTGAGTCACCAGTCTGCTTTTGAGATCTCCTGTCAGGCTGTGAGTGTGCCCAGACGTCAATGCATGAAGCTGTAGCCCAGTCCGGTGCCTCTGCTGAAAAGGGGCAGGTAGGGAAGCTAAGGCTACTACTTGTGATAGGGCACACAAGCTGAGAGATGGGCAGGGGAATCGTGCTTGGCATTAATTACTGTCTCAGTGCTCCATCATGGAGCCCGGCCAGCTGAAGAAGGTTTTACTGCTGGCCTGTGGCAGCAGCACCAGAAATGCCTGGTCTTGCCTCCAGCACCCCAGGACAGTGAGTTTCTTTTGGCTGCAGAGATGGAGTTCCTGCAGCCATGGGCTGACACTGTGTTCACACTGTGGAGCAGCAACATCTCTGGGAACAGTTCATCAAGCAGCAGCCATAGTTAGTGGGGGTGTAACAGGCCTTCAGGGGCAACTCCGCACCTCAGGGCGATGATCTGGCTGGCATATTGCTAAGATAATGCCAGATGTTGCCCCTTATCCTGCTGAAAGGGTGGTGACCAGCTTCCCGAGGGGTTTTGAGGGAAAGTGATCTCTGCAGCTGGTGCCCTGTCAACCTCCCAAGCTGCCTGGAGGGCTATAAATGAGATGGGAACAGGTAGTTTAATCTGCTAAGTTATCAAAGAGCATACAGAAGGGTCTTCAACAGCTCTGGGATTGCCAGGTATGATTTTTCTGATTTTGAAAGAGTCCAAGAAGCGCATTAAATTTATGAGGAAGAGTAGGTGGGGGAGGCAGCTGCCATTTGGCCGGGAAGGAGTGCCTGTGAGGGAGTCCAGAGCTTTGTGAGTTGTAGTCAGAGGTCAGTCTGTGCAGTTGGAGATGGGCTTTAGCTGCAACTGCTACCTAGAACAGCGATTCCAGCATCAGTGATCAGAGAGGGTGTCCCACTTGTGCAGTGCCTGGATGTGAACTGATGTGAGCACAAGAAGGTGGATGCTCTTTTGGGGACTGACTGTAAGGACGCGCTGGCTCAAAGAATAGCTTCACACAGTTGTTGTCTTGGTTTAAGCCTGGAGCCCTGATTCATAGGAGGCACCATCTAGACAGCAGGGCTGATTTCTCAACCCACTCCTCCTGCTGGTTTTAGGTCTTCCTCTTCTGAGGCAAAGAAGTCAAGGTGGGAGATAGTTTCATCAGCTATACCTGGAAGCTGAGGTTATTCCTGAGAGCTACTTTTGGATCTGGAGGAGTCACCCCAATCCTTCCTTGTGCAGGCAGACTGACAGGGAATGGGGGTCTCAGTGGGTAGCCCCAGCTCGAGGCTGCCAGACTCTGAACTCTCAGCACCTTCCACCAGTATTTGGACAGAGTGCAGCTGATGGTCTCTTGGGTGTACAGGGACCAGTGATGTAGTCAGTATGAAGCACCCAGGCCACGCGGCTTGGGCCAAGAGGAAAAGGAGACTACATCCTAGCCTCTTCTGCTGATTGGCACTCTACAGGGTCATTATATGTTCAAGGTGAGGTGTCTGGCCGTGGAGGTAGGAATGGTAAGCTAGGAATGGTCCCTGAATAATGACATATTTGCAAGTTGCATTTAAGATTGTCTTCATTTAGCCAGCTGTTCTATCACCCAGTGACCATCCCCTGTCCCAGGAAGGGGAATTGAGAAAAGCAAAGGAGATTAGTGCATTGAAATGGGAACAGATTTAATAAAATAATAGCAAAAAGAACTGCTGCTAGTACTAATAGGAAGTACAAAGTTCTACTCAGCCCATGCAGTAGTGGCGAGCTGCGCACTGCCAGCAGCGAGTGTTGGCTGCCAAGCACTGCGAGCACCAGCAAAAACACGACGGTCACAGCAAGCAGGAGAGTAGGATGATCAGCGAGACCTCCCAGGGGCAGCAGCTATCTGGAGAGGAGACTGTACCCAGAAGGTTTCCTAATTTATAGGGAGCATGAAGTTTATAATATGGAATACTTGTGTTGGCCAGGCTGGGTCAGCTGCCCTGGCTCTCGTTCCTCCTGGCTTTAGCTCCTGACTAGCTGAAAACTGCTAAGGACCTTGATCACTACAGAGACCTGCATTCTGTGTCTGGCCATGAACAAAACCAAAGTGTCTTATCAAAATCTCTGAATAGAAAACTGATTCTATGAATCTGTCCCAGCAAAACTAGGACACCTAGCTACTGGCAGAAGCAAAAGAGCCTTCACCCACAGACTGGGAAAGAACTATCTCTTGAGGTGTGCAAGGTTTGTTCTTTCTTTTGTTTCTCAGGGCTCTGTTATGGTCAGGTCTCCTGTGTTTCCAGGGGGCAGGTTATGGGGATGTGAGACAGATGCAGCCTGGGGAGGGGGTTTATTTGAGGGGGTTGTGTCCATTGGCACCAACTCACAGTACGTGCTATGGGATGGAGGCTGTGAACAGGACTGGAGTCTGGGGAAACCCCTCAACTCTCACTGTGGATTTTCCATTTTCAGCGATTAGCTACGTGTGACTTTGTCAAACAAAAGGAAACATGGATGGGAGAAATCTAAATGCAGCCCCGTACATGAGAGCTCTACCAATGTGGGACCGTGACAGCCCTAAACGCCAATGCTGAGGGAAGGAGAAGCAGAGGGGAGATACAAAATTTCCCCAAAAAACCTGCCTGAGCTTGCTGAGGTCTAATCACAGAATGCTGGGACCGGCCTTTTCTTTCACTAGCAGAACTACAACTAATGAACATTTTTTGCTTGAGCACAGTCAGCAATGCAGAAGAGTCTGAGTCGTGCACTTGAGCAAAAAAGCTTTTTAGCAAGGGCACTTCAGATTGACTGGGATCATTATTCCAAACCCGACAAAAATGAAACAAACCACTCCAAACCCTGACACACGTAGCACCTCAAGCAGCTCAGGGGGCTGTGGCTGGTGAATTTTTGGCTGGGCAAAAGGAAAGTGGACTGGGTGGTCACAAATATCCTCACATGGCTTTGTATGAAGGCTGGCTTCACACTGTGGCTCCATTCTCCTCCAGGCAAGAGCAGAAATGACCGAGTTGGTCACAGATGCCTAGTGAGTGGTCTCACTCTGCCGTAGTGTGAGCAGCTGTGCCTGGAATATGTTAATATTGGTGGCTTTATTCATGGAGGAAGTAGAGGATGATTCAGGGCTTGAGCCTTTATGCAGGGAATGTTAATTTTTTCTTAAAAGCTATGTTGTGAAAAACTGGTTTCCTTAAGTGACAAGTGGTGTCCCTCCAGAATCTGTACTGGGACCAGTGCTGTTGAATGTCTTCATCAATGGTATAGGTGGCAGGAATGAGGTCACCCTCAGCAAGTTTACAGATGACACCAAGCTGAGTGGTGAGGTCAACATGCCAGAGGGATGGCCTGTGCTCCAGACACCTGGACAAGCTGGAGAAGTGGGCCCAGGTGGACCTTATGAGGTCCAAGTGCAAGATCCTGGACCTGCGTTGGGGCAATTCTCATTATCAAGACGGGCTGGGGGATGATGTAGTAGAGAGCAGCCCTGCAGAAAAGGACTTGGGAGTGCTGGTGGACAGAAAGCTGGACATGAGTCAGCAATGAGCACTTGCACCCCAAAAGGCCAATTGCATCCTGGGCTGCATCAAAAGAAGCATGGCCAGCAGGTTGAGAGAGGTGATTCTGCCCCTCTGCTCTGCACTGCTGCAGTGAGACCCCACCTGGAGTACAATGTCCAGCTGTGGAGCCCTCAGCACAACAAGGACATGGACTTGTTGGAGCGGGTCCAGAGGAGGGACACAAAAATGATCAGAGGGCTGGAGCACCTCTGCTATGAGGACAGGCTGAGAGAGTTGGGGTTGTTCAGCCTGGAGAAGGCTCTGCAGAGACCTTATAGAGACCTTCCAGTACCTGAAGGGAGCCTGCAGGGAAGCTGGGGAGGGACTGTTTACAAAAACATGTAGAAATAGGAAGAGGGGCAACTAGAGCAGGGTAGATTCAGAGTCGACAATAGGAAGATGTTCTTTACAATGAAGGTGGTGAAACACTGGCACAGGTTGCCTAGAGAGGTGGTGGAGGCCCCATGCCTGGATGCATTCAAGATCAGGCTGGATGGGGCTCTGAGCAACCTGATCCAGTTGAAGATGTCCCTGCTCACTGCAAGGGGGTTGCACTAGATGAGCCCTAGTGATCCCTTCCAACCCAACGCATTATGGTTCCTGGGTCCTCTCTTTCGTGTTTTGTCCTCATGGGGGTTTTCTTCACCCCTTTGCTCCTAGAGAAAAGGCAAAAGAAAGCCCTACTTGAAGCAACCAGGGCAAGTGGTTTCAAGCCTTTCCACTTACACAGATGTCAGACGGACCCCCTCTCTGCCGCGACAGGAGCTAGACCACCAGCAGTGCAACAATTAACACTGTTGTGACCGAAATCCTCACCTCTGCCGCCACCCACCCCGCCACACAGCCCGGCCCGGTCCCCGGCGCAGCGTTATCCCGACGCCGGGCATCCCCGGGCAGGTGGGGCCGGCGCCGCCGCTAGGGAGCACTGCGGGACCGCAGGGAGGGAGCGCGGTGGCCGCCCGTGGCTCCTGGGAGGGAGCCGGATCGCCGGTGGCTTCCAGCGCTTTGCGAGCCCGCAGAAGCCCTCGCAGGACGCGGGGGCTACTCTGGCTGCGGCGTGGGCTTTTTCCTTTTTTTTTCCTTTTTTTTCCCAGTTTTTTCCCCCTTTTTGCCACCCCTCTTTTTTTTTTGTGTGTGTGTTTTTTTGTTTTGTTTTTTGTTTTCTCAGCCTGCACTGTCTGCTTAACGCGTTTCACGCTGGCAAATGCAAAGCTGCTGCTTTAGGTACCTGAAAACAGGTGGCCAGTTGTTTTGCAGAGCGTAATGCTTTGCTGTGAAAGAGTGTAAGTCATATGAAGAGAGGCTGAGGGAGCTGGGGCTGTTCAGCCTGGAGAAGGGGAGGTTGAGGGGAGACCTTATCGCTCTCTACAACGACCTGAAAGGCAGCTGTGGTGAGATGGGTGTTGGCCTCTTCTCCCTAGTGAACAGAGGTAGGACAAGAGGCAACGGGTTCAAGTTGCGTCAGGGGAAGTTTAGATTGGATATTGGGAAGAACTTCACCGAAAGGGTGGTGAAGCGCTGGAATGGGTTGCTGGAGGAGGTGGTGGAGTCACCATCCCTGGATGTGTTTAAAAAATGTCTGAATGTGGCACTTCAGGAGATGGTTTATTGTTAGTGGTGTAGGGCTGTAGGTTGGACTTGATGATCTTGAGGTCCTTTCCAACCTTGATGTTTCTATGATTCTATGACTCTATGAAAATGCAGCTCTAGGTCTGCACCTTCAGCCTGCAATTAAACATTTCCACAAATGACCACTAGTTTCCAGGGGCGTGTAATTCTGCACTGAAGCCACATTTAGTGATTTTGCAAATTACTTGGAAGATGGTGTGTACAGAAGAGGGTTGATAAAAGGGTCATTACTAAGGCCACAAAACTCAGATCACACTGTTCACCACCCAAGCCATGCCTTGGTTTGTTTGCTCAGAGTTCTGAGTGTTTCATTGTTGAAAACTTCAGGCAGTCTGAGGGAAAGCACAGTCATGCTCAAAGCCTCCAGCCCATCCAGATGGATTAAAGTTTAGCCACTGGACTGAGGCAAGTGGCCGTTTCCCCATCTTGATGTGGACAAGTCCACACCTGGAATACTGGATCCAGTCAGGGTGATCCATTCAGGGTAACCCAGTAGAAGAAAGACATTGTTATACTGGTGCCCAGCTGAGGCCATCAGGATAGAGAGCTGGAGCACCGCACAGGCTGAGAGAACGAACCTAGAGAGGAGAAGGTGAGCGTGGAGCCTGACTTGCACTCTTTATTGAAGAGGGCTACAGAGAAGATGGAGCTGGGATCTTCTCTGGAGTACACTGTGATAGATCTAGAAGCAATTAACAAAAGCTGTGGCAAGGCAAAGTCTGGCTGGGCATAAGGAAAAACCTTCTTAATTTGAGAGTGGGGCAGCCATGGGCTGGGGACCAGAACGAGGGTGATTTCCATTCTTGGAGGTCATCAGTGTCTGGCTGGAAAACCCCCTAGGTTGTCTGGTCAGAGTTGAGCAGGGGTTGGATTCAAGACCTCCAGAGATTTCTCCCCACTTAACTTTCTCTACTGCTGTATGATTTCCTGGTGAAACAGGAGAGCTAGGCCAGCTGGGCACGCAGCTTCAGTCTGTGGCAAGCTTGGCAGTGTTAGAGAGATATTTGTTTAAATGGTGAACACAGAACAGGAAGAAGAGATGACATGAGAGCTAACATGCTCTGAGCAGGAAGTGGTGGCCAAAGAGGGAGTGGGTATTTGCTATCACCAGGATTTACTGCTTTAAGTCAATATTTGTAAATCAACCAGAAAATTTTCTTATCTCTGCAAGACCAGGCTCTTGCGGGTTGAAATGGTTTTTCATTGACCTCTGGTGGCCTCTGACTCTTAAGCTGTTGGCCCACTTCTTTCTGCTCAGGCTTAGCCGTGACTTAATGTCTGCTAAGGACCAGAAAACCTTCCCAGCTCAAAACATCACACGAGCAACAGCCTGCCTTCCTGTAAATGCAGGGGACCCTGTTTCACAAGAGCAATTTCGGAAGTGTGAAGCCAGGGTGCACAAACCAAACAACCTTTCTTCTCCCATGGAGTTGGAAGCGTGGTCCCTCAAAGGATATTGAAAGGTAATTAGCAGCACACAGAGAAGAGTCTGTTTCTCTTGGATATGATGTCAGCTTCCTTCTCCTTAGCTGTCCTGTCATGGCTATCAGCCCTCAGGATGGCTGCCTATGCTCTGGAGGACATGGGGACAGAACCTGTGGCCCTGAGATGAGCTCACCACAGCATGGTCAGACTGGCCTAGCTGACATATACAAACACCATGCTGAATCTCACAAGTCAGGAGACCATACAGTGGTAGTACCCACTGAGTATCACAGCATGCCTGCCTTGGTCTGTGTGGCTTTGGCAGCAGGTCAGAGTGTCCTGGAAGAGCCTCATGGAGCTCACTCACTGGTGCAGCTCAGCAAAGAGGAGAGTATTGTGTCAGGTACTGACACAGCTCCCTGCCCTGGCCCCATAGCTCAGAAACCATCTCCCAGCACCCATCACCTGCTCTTCACTTTCTGGAAAGCTACAGTCAGTTAAAAGTCTCTGACCTCCCCCAGCCTTCCCCTTCACGTCAGACCAAGACCCCACTTGTCATCCCAGAGGGTGAAAATTTCCTTTATTGGATAGTCTGTTCATGGCCCTGGGTAAAGACGTCTCTGGGCTCAGGAAGGAGAGGAAGGCGGGGAGGAGATGATGTATTGTATCTGCAAAAAAACAGACTCCATCCCTTAGATACAGCCACCCTTGCCAGTGCGTCCCCAGCTCCATTCAGATAGCAGGACCTAACTCAGGGATGCACATGGACCCTCATCTGCACCTGAACCTCATCTGTATAAGCAAGAGCTCTGTTACTTCTCCTCTCCTCAGAGAAAGAAACAGCATGTTGCCAGTGAAAGTGCTGATAAGAAAGGCTTTATCTTTCCTTTAGTTATTTTGTGATAAGATTTGTTGCTTGCAGGCACACCTTTCTTACCAGCTGCCAAAGAATCCAATTAGAGTGACAGCAGCTCTAAGACAGAGTCTGCAGTACCCAGGGTGACTCCAGGACTTCATGGCCACCAAAGGCATCTCTGCTGAGATACTTTCACTGGTTCCCACAAGCCTCTGCCTGCAGAGAGCTCCTCACGTATTTCAGCAATGAGAGTTCCCCTGTGTTTGTGGAGACCTCACCTGCCAGGCTTTTGCCACCTTCTTCAGCTCCACTTCAACACTGGAGAAGGAGAGACGTGGTTGTTTTGTGCCATCCTTGATGGACAGGAGCTGTGAGATGAGTCTCCCAGAAGTTTATTCTCCCCAAATTCTAAAAAGCTCTGGAAACCAGATGAGCCTAAATGTCTGCAGACATGGAGGTGGGCAGCCCTTCCTGTGGTCACTGCAGAGGGTTGGAGAGCTGGAAGAGTCACCAGCTCTTGCTGACCCCCACCACAGCATGTGTGGAGCTCTGCCAGGCAGAAGGTTCTCCTGGTCTGCCTGGCAGCAGCAGATTCTACCACCCACCCTCCTTGCAATGTGATGTGGGCACCACACATGCAAGAGGACCCCAGCACGGCTTTCTGTGACAGTGCTCAACTATAACACAGCCTCCTGCCTCTGCCTCCCCTTCAGACCAGTGCAGCCTCAGCTGCTTTCACCCAGTGCCTTGGGCTGGGGTCAGCATCCTCCCCAGCTACCATTCCCCCCATGCTGCAGGGCTTCCACAAGGCCCTCCAGTTATGCCTTAACTATTTATGGTTTTGAATGAGGTTTGAGTGGTTTTTGGCAGAGGGTGAAAGATCTTCCTCTGTTCCCACCGGTATCAGTCACTCAAGGGGAGAGCGCAGCCTGCGTTAGCTGAGACATCTGTGGAGACCTAAGCAGTTCCAGGGCACCTGCTTTGGGAGATCTGTCCCTCTCGGAGCTGCCTGTGAGAAACAGGCTGCATTTGCTTGGTTATGGGGCTGCTGGATACTTTCTGCTTTTACACCCACCAGGTGCTTTAGACTTTCTGGCAGTGTAACTGCAGAAGTCATGGCAGGATTTTGGGGTAGGGAGGCTGTGCTAAGTGCTTGCAAGTGCTTGCCCCTCCTGTGATGTCCCTGGGACTGAAGCAGAGGTGGGAGTCAGTGATGTCCATCCTGCCACTGGAGAGAGAGTGTTACTAGTGTCATCAGGGAGATGTCACATCTGCTGAGATGCAGAGCCTACAGGGCTTCGGAGAAGCTGCAGTGATATCTCTGGAGCTATAAACACACACACACACCCCCCCCCAAAAAATCCCCTAAGTCAAGTGTGACTTCAGGGCCTGGCCAGCCCTGTGCTCTGGTTGACCAGACCGTTGGTAAGTCAGGTGGTGGTCTGAGACCTCCATTCCAAGAAGAGGAAGACCCTCTATGTCAGGATGTTAAAGGAATATAAGAAAGCATGCATGGGAGAGAAGACCACAAGACCTGAAATGTGAGAAAAGAGAGAGGAGGTGCCCCATTCCTTCCTGGCTTCGGGAGAAGTCCTGAGTGTGTGACTGAGGAGCCAGAAACACAACGGCTGTGCAGAGTGGCTCCTTGTCTTTGCCCAAAATGACATCTCCCTGACAAAATTATATGGTTTAGCCAAGTTTCAGCCTGTCGCACTCATCCATTTTCAGACACCTTTTGTTTACCTAACACGGCGGCTCAGCAAGTTTGGAGCGAGGGGTCCCAGAAATTGAAATACTTTCAAGGCTTTAGGAAAGCAGGCTGTTTACAAGGGACAAAACCAGACTATGAGAAAGACCTTCGATCTGCAGATAGCAACATCAGGGACTTATCAGGTGTGGGAAAATGCCCAAGTTAAGCAGCTCCCACCAGCTGTGAGCGCAGGAGTGTGGGTTTCAGCTTTGCAATGCCACTTGCACTTCTGCAGACGGATGCCGGTCTGTATGCTTAAACTGAGGTGTGGAGGGGCTCTGCAGCCCTCTGTGGGACCACCACCAGGTGAAACAGCCTGCCTGCAGAGAGGGCTGGGGGGCTCATGAGTCACAGGCAGCAGGGGCTGCCTTTGCTCAAACGGTCACGCTCGCCTGGTCTTAACCTGAGAGAAGCATAGAGAGTGGAGTGATCAGAGGAGTGCAGACTTTATTATTGCCAAGAAAGAAGCTAGTGAAAACCATTGTGCAATACTTCTCAGAGATTTTTCAGGCAGGAATCAGAAAAAATCTCAAGGAAAAGGAATTGGAAAATTTAAGGTGCACTCGTCGCCTTGATATTCCAGTGGAACATTCACACCTTTCGGAATTTCGACTCCTGCTGCTTCCAGCAGCTCTTCTCCACCTATAAGGCAATGTAAGAGATAAATCATTTCATATTGGGGGCCTCTTGTTCGTTACCCCACCATGCTGTGTTAAAGCCAGGCTCCTGTGATTGCCTGTGATGTCAGGTAGCTCTCTGCCTTTAAAAGGACACAGTCGTTGTGGAGGAGGGTTGGAGAGGATGAAGCTCCAGTGGGCTTGAAGGTCGGAGGCAAATAAATGCCACCCTGATGCTTGCCTGTTTCAAGATGTCAGGGCTGGGAGCTGGACTAGTGTGATTTACCACAGCAAGCCCCAGTCCCCACAATGCAGAATGAGCTTTTCCGTGGCATGAGGCTGTTGCATGCCCTACAGTGAGAAGCCTCTTCATCCTCCCCAGCACAGACATTGCTGCAAATGCAGTAGTTTGGGGTCAGAGGATGCTTACCTCCTCTGGAGCATATCCCAGCTTTTCCTGGTTTTGAAGCAACCTGTATGCTTGGCCCACTGACCACTGAAGTAAATGTGCTCTCCTCTTCCCAAGCCAGTTTTGGAAGCAATTCCTGCCGGCCCAAGCTGCGTTAGCTGTAAATGGATCTCCTGATCCCAGATGGCAGTTTGCTGTACAGACCAGCTTAAGGCCCTCCGTGCCTCAGTCCTGGCAGTTTTCAAACGGATAGTCCCCTGCTGATGATCACCTCTTGCCCCAGTGCCCACCTTTCCCTTTGGCCCACCCCAGTGTCAGCCCCAAAGCTGGCTGGACTGTGGACAGGGTGTGCCCAGGCTTTGGCTATCCCTGACCAACTCTGGCCTCAAGAAACTGTGTCTTCTCTCCACGTCATCTCTGTCGTAACCTGGCTCTTGGCAGAGCCACAGAGGTGTCCCTAGGGCTAGGAGCTATTTAGAACCTGGGACCACAGACCCCATGTTGACGACTCTACTGGCAGTGGTAGTCTTTTCATACCTCCCCACGGCTTGGAGAGCAGTATTTGCCTCCACAGTCCCAGCACCCCTCCCTCCAGCCTTTCACAGCTACCCAGGTAATGTTTGGTGGGATAGGGACCCCCTGCCCTAGTGGTGCTCTAGGCTGGTGGTTGAAAAGGTGGGCAACCTTGGCCAACAGTCCTCCAGAGGTGGCACTGTACTTTACCTTGACCCCTCCACGGGGCCAGTGGCTCTCTGGCAACTCACCCGCGAGATCCTGGCTCCTGGCTGCCAGCACGCCCTCCGCGGCTTCTGATTCCATCTCAGCCAGCAGATCCTGGCTAGTCAACACGAGCACTGGCTCAGGTGGGGCCAGCCCAGAGGCGGCTGGCTCAGCCTCCACTTGAGGGTTGGACTGACGGTCTACCTCCTGCGGCGGCTGCAGTCTGGGCTCCACCATCACCTGTCTGCTCCGTGTGCCCTTTCCTCTGCAGGCTTTCTTGGGCTGGCCTCTGCTTTTCCACTTTCTCTGCTGTTTACTGTCAGATGTGAGGAGTTAGGTGTGGGCTGGAGGACTTTCGCTCCTGCTCTGAGGCCACTTTGCCAGGTGCTCTGCTGTGATGGCTACCATATCCATGCCAGCAGTAGCTGGCACCAAAGTTTTCCCTCACCCCTTGCTGTGGTTGCAGATTGTCACCCAACCTGCCACCTACATAACCCACCCCTGGCCCACTTCTGCCTCCCAATGCCTACCTAGACCCCCAGCAGGTACCAGCTGCAGGTCACCTTTCCCCACGAAAGACTGATGGGGCCCAGCTTGGCTCTGTCCTTGTGTAAAGATGTAGGGGCTGGGCTGCCATGCCTGGGCTCAGGTTTCGTGCACCAAGAAGAGGACTTCACATCATAAGCAAGACTTACCTCATAACCCACTGAACTGAGTCTCTCTCCTGGGCTTCTGCTTTTCTTTTGCGAAGCATCTCCCGGTCTCTCAAGCGGTAGGTGATGATGACTTCTACAAGGACAAACCGAGTTTAGCACTCATACTGGCCAAGGAATCATGCGAGCCTTCCTGCCTGGTGACAGGGCACTGATGCAAGAGGCCACGCTCTTTTTGTCATGAAGCAGGTCTTGGTACAAACCAGCCTTGCCCTGCAGAACAGCCAGCCCTACACCATCCGAACAGGTCTGTGAGGGTGAGCCAGAGAGCACAGGTTTTCCTGTACACAGATGCTCCTCTGTATTAAGCTGAGTCCCTGTAGGGGATGATGACTCGACCGGAGACCAGAACAGGTCTAGCACACAGTGCTGGGTGTGAGGAGATTGGTCCCAAAGACCACATAGGCAGTCCAAAGCTGGTTTGCAGCTATGAAAGACCACAGAAGGGCTGAGGACAGACTGACTCATGTGAAAAATCTCCAACACCGACTTTGCCATTTGGGCAAGATGTGGAGGTTAGCTGCAATCACCAGGAGAGAGGGTAGGGGCACCCCTCTGGGATCTCAGTCACGCTGTGTGATGCTGTCTTCAGCCAAGCCCATTTCACTGGCTTCACAGCAAAAGGCTCCAGATGGCTTCTTGAGGCAAAGACATCAGCCATCTACACCTGGGTAAGTGAATTCCCTGAACTTTGCTGAAGCCAGCACTGAACTTCCTCCCTATGTCTCTGTCCTAACAAAGTCCCTGGTGAGGTAGCAATAGGTCTTGTGCTTTCTGACCCAGTTAGCCTTGAATTTTCTAGCTTGGTCTCCAAGCTGTGATGATAAAGACCTGACTTAGATCAAGTAGCACTGAGACAAAGGACATTGTTCAGGAGCAGCACCACTTCCCCTACAGCCTGGAGGGAGAGGGGCCTCATCCCACAGGTACACTGAAGAGGTCACAAAAGCACTGATTTTCATGGTTTCAACAAGACCCACACAATGAAAAAGCAAAACTATGACCTACTCCTTCAAGATGTAGCCAGATTCAGCTCCCATCACAAAAAGCCTCATCTCACACTAAAGTAATAGGTCAAATAAGTGAAGTATGGTCATTTTGTCATTCCCTCATCCGACTGGGATAACTGGCAAGCTGAGAAGGTCTTCCAAGGCTGAGCTGGAAATACTGCCTTTTTGCTCCAGATGTCTGTTAAAAGTAAGAAAAAAAGTAGCCCAGGACAGAAAAAAAACAAAACTGACAGCAGAAGCCGACTTCTACCCAAACCAGATCTTTACGCAAGCCACTTCTGATAATTAATAATTCTGCAGAAATTTAGCCTGGAAAGGATTTTTGTTGGTCTTGGTTCCAATGTCCTCATCAAAGCAGGACCAACATTAAAATTACACCAATATGTCCAGGACCTTGTCCAGAGAAGCTGGAAATACCACAAAGCCCACCTCTCCGGTCTCTGCACCACTGACACTATTAATTTGTGGGGTTTTTTCCTTTCTATCCAGTCATGTTTACAATGTGGACCTGGCACCTCCTGTCATTTTTCTGCGTGCCCTGAAAAAAGAGTCCCGCTCTCCCTTCTCTGTAACCCCTGTTAGGCAGAGGATGACTGCAGCAGTGTGATCTCCCTCTCAGCCTTCTCTTCTCCTGGCTGAACATGCCCGTGCACAAACATCATCCGCTCTAGCCTACAGCAATCTTGCTGGTCCTACACTGGACTCATCCCGATATGCTTTCAAAATGCCTTGTGAGACATAAAAGCATTTTTGGCTGCTTGCAGTCTCCTTCTCAACTCATCCTAACCATATTGTTTTGCACAGGTAGCAAAACCCTCCTGTTCATTTCTATCTGGTCCAAGAGAACACTCCCACAGCTGCTCCAAAGCTATCGGTTGCCGGATAGTGCTAGGCAGGAAAGATCACAACAGAACATCTGCATCCTGATGAAAAATTATTTACCAGAGGACACAAAGACACAAAGGTGAAATTAAAAGAAACAAAAAAACAAAACAAAAAAAATAATAATAAAAAAAACCCAAAAAACATCAGGCTAAAGCAACAGTGAGACAGTATTTCCAAGTCTGCGAACAGACAGTATATTGATGCTGCCTGAAGGGACTTTGAGCTGAAAAACTGTCATAGGTGATTCTGCCTTTGTGATCACATCTTGGAGAAAAAAACCCATATATTTGCAGTTAAATGTACATCCTCCATCCCCCAAGCACAAACCGGTAATTATTAACTTCTTTTTTACAAACTGCTGATGACAAAGTTCATTCTCCCCTCTCTCAAAAACTCAAGTTAGAAGTGATATCACCATTACCTGGCACGGTGTATTCCTCAGGGGCAGAAGAAGTTTTCAGGGAAAAGCCTGAAGAAGATGGGTTTCTGTCTGAAACCGCCATTGCTCTTTGCAGCTTGAGGCGAAGAGCAACTCAGTTCGCTGGGAACAGCATCTGGAGATACCGGTGCAGCATAATGAGGGCTTGAAAAAAAGTGCAGACTGCCCGCCCAAAACATCTTATCTGGTTGGGCCACTAGTAGGATAATAATATTCTCCTTATCCGAGTGCAGAAGAGTGCGAGTCTCTGCCCAGGATCTACTGTGTGGATTGCAAAAACATGTTAGTCCTTTCATACAGTAAATAATTCCACTTCAGATAGGAAATTTACACTCGCTGCTGCTAAACTGTGGCTCACATGCCCTCCTTTATAGTAGTGAGAATCTGCCTGGCAGGGCAGGATGAGGCACTGCCTTGCTGCAGGTTTCCAGAGTGAGATGCAAGGAGGTGTTGTTGGGCCTCGAGGACCCCTTGCGAGCTCTGGAATGGGACGGATGCTGTCTGAAGGGCGTTTGCACAGGACTCCAGCAGTGCTGGTGGGAACGGGCCTCTGTCTCTGCTCCAGCCCCCGCTCAGAGCAGGACTGCCTGTTGCAGGAGGTCAGGGCAGCTGCGGCATCGTATGCTTTGGAAGCCCCTAAGGATGGGGACTGCCAAATTCCTGTGATCTGTACAAGGGCCTCACACCTTCCTGGGAAATCCAGGCAGAATAATGAATCCATACTGGGACTCCAGCCTCTGTGTGTGTGTAGGACTTCCCAATAGCTCATTGGTCCAGTACCTGGTGGATGAAGGCTGTGAGAACAGCATTTCCCTGATGAAGCACGATGGCAATGGGCAGCCCCAGTAAAACCAGTGGGAAGACCCAGCTGGCCCCTTGCTTCCTGCAAGGATATCCCTGCAGGATATCATGGGATCAACCAGAGTTGCTTCTGGCTCCCTGTTGCTCGCTGCAGCCCCGGATCTGCACAGCGTGCAGGCTCACATAACCTCTGTAGGACCATCTTTGGGGATACTGTCGCTGCAAAGGGGAAGCTTCTGCTTGGTACGTGGCTCCGATCCTGAGACCCTGCTCCCTGCCCTGCAGTCTGCGTGTCTGGGCCCCTAGGTCAGTCTGTCTCAGTTTCCTGCACGTGAGATAATGTGGTGATCCCAGCCTCCTCTGCAAACTGTCTTCAGAGTTTCTCACGCTGGGATAGCACAAAAAAGCTTAAGATTATACCTGTGTACAACAGTTCTGCTGGACCACGGACATGTCACCGCTTCGGCCAGTTTCTAACAGACTCAGCACCAGAGTATTTGGGCTTCAGCTTCTACCAGCACTTTTCTCCATGTGATACTCAACTGCTTATGCTCTGGTGAGGTGCTGGAGTTCCTAACGCCACCCCAGTGAATTCAAATTATCTCCAGGGCTGGTAGAAGAATCTGACAACGTGGCTACTCCTAGGTCCTCTGGGCATAGCCCACTTTTCATGGCAGGGATGATCCCACTTCCTTGTGCGGTCCCAAGACTTGCCCTGGGGCAGAGCAGCAGAGAAGCTCCTCAGCACAGATCTGTCCTGTCTCCAGTCTTGTCCAGTCTTTCTTTTTTTCCCTTCTTTTTTTCCTTTTTTTTTTTTTTTTTTTTTTTTGATTTACAACCCTTGCTCTCTGCAGGTTCTCTTTGAAATTTTGTGCATTTGGGTTTCTTAAGACGTAACCTGGGTGTCTGTGGTCATCTCTGCTGTCTTTCTGCTTATCCCTTGAGTTACCACTTTGCTCTAGGGCTCCTCCCCTGTGTCCACTGCAGATTACGTGGTACCTCCAGAGAGGTGGGGCAGGTTTAACAGCCCCAAAAGAAGCAGCAGGGTGGTGGCAGCAGAGCAGATATGGGAAGGCTCTGATACTGGAGTGTGGGCCAGGAGCATGGATGGCATGAAGAGATGTGAGGCTTCCAAGTCATTCACAGGGGAGTTTCTTGTAACTCAGTCACACGTGAGGGCAAGGTGTCCCGTGCTGGTGAGGGTGTCCATATTCCAACACTGCGTGATGCTGCGTGGCCCTGGCGTCACGCTGCCTCACAGAGATGCTGAAAATTGTATCTTGCAGGATGCTCTACTGTGCAAAGACAGTGCTTGGGGAGGGGGAAAACATATCACACCTCGAATACTGTGTTCAGTTTTGGGCCTCTCAGGAAAGACATGGAGGCACTGGAAAATATGCAAAGAAGAGAAAAAAGCTGGTGAAGAGTCTAGAGAACAAGTCTTGTGAGGAGCGGCTGAGGGAGCTGGAAGAAAAGAGGCTGAGGGGAGACCTTATCACTCTCTACAACTACAGGAAAGGAGGTTGCAGCAAGGTGAGGGGTCAATCTCTTCTCGCAAACAACAAAACATAAGATGAAAAGAAACAGCCTCAAGTTGCACCAGGGGAGGTTTAGATTGGATATTGGGAAAAAATTCGTCATGGAAAGGGTTATGAAGCACTGGAACAGGTTACCCAATGAAGTGGTTAAGTCACCGTCCCTGGAAACATTTAAAAGACTTGTAGATCAGGGACATGGTTTACCAATGGACTTGGCAATGCTAGATTAACAGTTGGACTTGATGATCTTAAGGGTCTTTTCCAACCTAGACAATCCTAATTCTATGATTCTGTATGCCTGGCCATAGTGCTTCACACCTGGAAACACTCTATTACAAAGAGCTTGACATATTCTGGGTTGCATGCAGGTGACACGAAACCTGGAAGAAAGTGTGGAAATCCCTAGGTGTTTTAGTAATCCATGGGAACTGGGTGCGTGCTCAGGCTGTGGCTAACTTGGCTTCTCACACCCCATGTCTACTCAGTCACTCTGAAGCCTGGTGAGGTCTGATAAATGACTCTTGACTCAGCAAAACATTGCCGTATGACACTGCAGCGCCGGTACTCTGAATGTCACTCCAGCCATCTCCCAGCTGAGTAAAACCCAATAGATTTGTAAAGACCATTTGTAAAAGAAACAGTTGCTGTCCCCTCAGTCTTTTGAGGCACTTAATGGAAGCACCTCTGCAAATGGAATCTGTAAGATTTGGCTCTTGTGTGCAAATAATTTTAGATCCCAAGGAAGTGAGTTTATTATCCTATGGGAAGGCTTTGATGATGGGTAACAGTGTGGAAATTGCAGACTCCGCTGCCTAGTTCTGAGTTGTGTCTGCACTGAAGTGGAGGCACGGAGAGGCAGACACTCACCCACAGTGCCAGGGACACTGGCCTTGTCTTAGAGCCCAGTGTCGCCTTCCTATCACCCATTAGCAACACAGCAGGCTCTTCTCCAGCAGAACTCTCCAGCAGATGTGGCCGAAGCTGCATCCCCCTTTGCTATGGATGAATTTGTGCAAGTAGTTTAAACTTTATGGCCAGTCTTGATTGTGTGAACTGTTGCAGCTGGACGCTTTACAGCATGCCAGGCACTCCTTCCCTGCCCTTTCTCCCCATGTACCAGTTCATCTAGCCCTGGTAGCTAGCCACTTCGTGGATGCATCCAGTTTGCTAGGTGAGGACCTGGAGGAGCTCAACCAGGTTTCCAGCAACTCCAGTGTGACAGATTCCTCAGGTGTCACTGGAGCTGCTCAGCAGGCCCACATGGCTTTCACTAGTCAAAAGCCCTGGACATGCTTTGTCCAAGGGACAGCTGGACTGTATCCTGCCATCGGACCTGTCTGCTGGGACTGTTGGGACTGCTGTCACTGCAGACACAGCAACACCAGGCTTTGTCTCTATGTACAAGTCAAAGCTTTTGAGGAGTCTTAGTGGTATCTCTGTTTACTTTTGTCTGGCATTGCTCTGGGTATCTAGAGATCTGCCTGTCCCTCCCTGCAGCCATGGATGAAGCCCTGAACACAAGGGCAGCTCGGCACGCTAAGCTGATGTCACTCTGGCAGGGTGTCAGACCAGCTCTTCTAGTGTTGTCTTGCATGACAGAGATGGAGAAGCAATATTCAAGCTTGTCCTTCACTCCCTGACTTGAGGCGGGCTGGGGGGCAACTTGCCTGGCTGCATCACACTTCCCTGGGAAGCTGGACTGCCAGAAGTTGTGTGTGATGAACTATCGTGCCTGTGAAAGAAGATAATCCTATCCTTGACTGAAGCATGAAGAGATGAGAAATGGATGAATTCAACAGGCAAAACTGCATGTAGAAGTGCAAATCCATGTGCATACCCCTTACCAGTGTATCTTGCTACCCACCAACTGCCTCATGAGCCTCGCCTGACCTCACCAGACACAGAGCTGCCACGCTTCAGGGTCAGGCTCTCTGCACCAGGCTGGATCCAGCCATTCTGTTCTGGTGCCTGAGGTCTGCGGTAGTGTTAAATCGCTTTGTTCTCTTCCTCTTGCCACTTGCTCTTGAACTGTGTGAAATAAACAAGCAAATCTGGGGAGGATGGGTATCTCTGAATTCACTGCATCTAGAGTCAACACTAATTCTGTCTGGAGGCTGCCCAAGCTTTGACCTTGTAGGTCTGGCCCACAAGTGTGTGCTTTAGCTCTGCAGTTTCTGAATAAACACTCCGTGTTGTGCCGGAGGCATGTGGTTTTCCTCTGCAGAAGAGCCCCCAAATTGTCTATTTCCTAACCTCTGCAAATAGGCATGGCTCTCAGAGGATACACAGTGATGGGCTGCAGCCACTCTGCCTGTGTGACTCGTGTCCCCCTCTCCCAGCTGGGGTAGAACGGGTCCCAGTTATGCACCACACTATGCTGGACACAACCTTCCCCTCAGCCATGGCAGAGAGCTGGGACAGAGCTGCCCAGAAACATCCTGCCTGCGGCTGGGTTGACAGCAACAGGAGCAGAAAACCCCAGGGAGAAGATGGGCAATGCATTTGTGTTGTTCACCATTGCAGTGTTTTGGGGATGACAGTCTCACCTAAGCCCTTCCCTAGGGTACAGGGGAGACACTGTCGGAAGGTGTGCACAGAAGGACTGATAACACAGGAAGAAACACACAGGCAGACCATCTCTTACTTGCTACTTGAGGAGCAGAAGGGGGCAATCCCTTTTGCTATGGAGCTGTGTCATCTCCTCTAAAGACGTGGAAAGTGTCCAAAGAAGGAAAACAGGGCAACTCTGAGCAACCCTGAGAAATCAGCCAGGCTAGTGGGGGAGAGCATGGGGAAGAGCTTTTAATGAAAAGCCTTTAATGACAGCAGCTGCCTCTGCCTCTGGGCCAGGGGATGGTGGATCTCTCATCTGACCAGGCATGGCTGTTTTATGCTCCTCAGTGTTGTTTCCAGCTGCAGCATTAAATCTCTCATCAATGGCTTTGTCATGCATTATGGTGCTGTGGTGTCCCACTTGCTGATTCCAGAAATGTGCAGAACTGTAAGAGGTGTGTGGGGGATGGACTACATGACCAGCTGGCCAAGCACAGTAGCTGTGACACTGTCACACCTCCCAGACTCGCAGGTTGGTCACTCACCTCAGGGAGCAAACTTGACCGTGTGATACACCTCAGATCCGTGCCCAGACCCCTGCAAATGAGTTGTGTGAGTATAGTAGCAAGTCAGAGCAGCATGATCCCCTGTGGGTGAGCACAGACCTGTCCCTGGAGGGCTTTAATTCACATTGAAGCACTTTTCAAAGTTGATCAGAAATGTCAACTGGTCATTGTGTAGAAAAACAACACCTGGTGCAGGACTGAGCTGCATTCAGGAGGCAAGTCCTGGATTAGCCAGTGCCCTCTGATCTTTGCCACTGCAGGAAAAGGAATCCCCTTGCACACCCAAGTTGAACAACCTCATTACAGGTATTTTGTGGAAGGTGAGTTATGTCCCATCTGGTAGAATTGGGAAACAAAAGAGCAGAGGGGTCCCCAAGGACTGCTGATGCACATTTACACTGTTACTGTGGCTGGATTGTGTCCTACCACAGTCCCAAAGGCAGCCCCGACACCAGGAGCAACCTAGACCTGAAATTTGGCAACCAGCTGGGAAACTGCAGTTCCCGGAGAGCATTTCTGCATAACTAGTTCGGCTTGGAGATTCCTTTCAAGCGCTGGAGCAGAGATCTGGGTTCCCTTGCAGTCAGGGTGTCCACTCAGGCTCTTTCCATGCTCCCGTATGCTATCTAGGATGATTCCTGTTGTGAAAGGTTCTTGCACAGAAAGCTGAATAACATCTAGCACAAGATGTTATTATTTTAAATTCACATCAACTCTGGAAGTGGTGGTGTTTTTAGGAAGCCGGGGAGTTGTCTTCTCCCATTCTGAAGAAACTTTGTTTTCCCTCTGCTAAAATGCCTTCTGCAAAAAACACCTGCACCCATTCAGTGCGTTCTTCATGGGGATCTGTGTGTTTTGGCCACTCCAATGTGGTCTTTCTCACAGGAATGTGATAACACTCACAATGCAGAGCCCTGGTTTGTTGATGTGGATTTGAGTACGCTTTTAGTAGCCCTTTGTGAGAACTGACTCGTGCTGTTTTCCCTCAGCCTTACATTAAGAAGTGCTGTTGAAGTAAGATTGTGCATGTCATTTTATTATTCACCATCGCTAACAAATACGCATGCAGCACAGAGCACACAGGATCAATTAATCACCTGTTTCTAGTCTCAGGAAAACTATCAGAAAGCTCAGATATTTTGACACTCCCCGTCTTTCAAAATTCGGATGTCTTGCCTGGTTTTCCTAGAAAAACACAGGAAAAAAAAAAAAAAAGAGTAAGAGTTGACAGAAATACACCCAAGTCCCACTTTGGCTCCCATCCAGCCCGTGGAACAGAGCTCGCTATTACGGGAACCGCTTGTTCATTTTCCTGTCTAAAAAGTGGAGGTGACTCCAAGCCATCCTGGTGCACAGATGTCCCCTCCCTGGGTGTGCAGCACTGGTGGTGGGTCTCCAGACCAACCTGCTCACAGCCAGGCTGTCCCCAGTGTGAGGCTGTGGTGGCCATGGCTCTGAGCCATAACCACCACCACCACCAAAGGATGGAGACTCCCTCTACCTCCATGGCGCACCACCCTTCCGGGGAAGGGCTTTCCCCCGTGTCCGATCTGTACCTGTTGGGGCTATTGCATCACCTGCATCCACGAAAAAGCATGTGGCTCCATCCCAATTGCAACCATAGGCTGCTGCCTGATCCCCACAAGCTTTCCCTTCCCCAGGCCAGCCAGACACAGCTCCTTTGCACCTCCTTGCAGCTTCCCTTGACAAGCTGGTCATCTTGCAGCCCAGCACACAGTTTGTGTTATTTTCCATGCAAATGCACTGCTGGCCTCTGTTCAACCTGATCTTCACCCCCGGCCCCTTTCTAGCAAGATCACCTGTTCAGTTGTTTCCCAACCTGGGTAAAATCACTGCCCCAAAGCAGCTCTTCTGCTGCTCATGATGTCCCTGTTGCTTTAGTGCACAAGTTTATGGCAGCACCTTTGGTTTGAAGTTCTGCCAAAAGAGCCATGAGGCAACAAGTGGGTGTTTGCATTCACGGAAGTCCTTTTGAAGGACTTAGTGGTGCTGTTTCACTGTACAGACTAGGTGCTTAGTTGACATTTTCACCCACCTAAGTTCAACTCTCCCTTCTCTGATTACAGGCAGCACAGATGGTGGGACCTTCTCTTGCCCTCTACAGAGCATGTGGTTTGTTGCCAGCTTGCAGACACTCGTGTTGGAGTGTCTCCTGGCCATGGACTCCTGACCCCACCTTTTGGATCTGCTAATGATGCAGCCACAGGGTGGTCTGATTTAGCAAGCTGATCCAATGGATTAATATTCAGCTCTTCTGTGGGATTAGTCCCCTGCTAACACGAACTAAAATCCCTCAGCCTGCAGCGGCGCAGCAGTCACTAGAAGTGGTGCCAAGAATGTGGCAGGAACCTGAAGGCAAGGGCTGGGGGCATCCCTGCACCTGCCCTTGGGCACTGTCAGTGCAGCAGGGCGAAGCTCACAGGCTCAGCTGACGTGAAGAAGTCAGGAACACGTCTGATTCCCTTCTGTCATGACTTTCCTCAGGCACAGGGGAGCCTAAATGACAGTATTTCACAAGCTCCCAGTTTCAGACAGCCAGAATTAGACCCCTGGAGGTCTCTGCCAAGGGCATGAGCTTACATTTGCTGCACGCAGAGCTGGCACTCATTGGCATAGGTGTTCCCATCGGTCCCACAGACAGGCAGGTACAGGAGGGGGCAGGCCTGTGGCTCAACCATGTCTCCGCACACCGGCTGGAAAGGAGGAACAACAGCCCACATGTCAGTGCCAGTACCACCCATCTCTTCCTCCCACAGCACCCGGGCAGGAGCAAGTACTGGAGAGCTGACTCCCTCTGCCCTGGACAGGGCAGGGCAGGCACACAGAGCAGAAAGCAGGGAGAAGAGACCCCCTCACCCCTCAGTGGGACTCACAGCCTAGGCTTTGATGTGGGTTTGGTGCTGGAGCACCAGTACCCATGGGGCTGGAGGTGATTGCTGGGAACAGCCTTTCCCCCAGGCACGCCAGGGACTAAATCCCATCTCAGGCTATGAACAAGGAAAACCAGAAACTTCTTACCCTTCTCTGACCATTTTCTTCATTCAGCTCTGCTCCTGAAACAGAGCAGAGACCCGTGAGTGTGGCAGAGCTGTGACTGGTGGCAGGAACACAAGGCATCGACAGAGGATCACATCCAAACCAAAGAGAAGGCAGTGTTGTGCAGGACCCAGAGCAGCTGGGTGGGTTTCATGAGGGGCATGAAACTACCTCCCCCTCCCCAGCAGCATAATGCACAGACTCCATCCACAGCCCAGCCAGCTGGGACAACGCTGGGAACATCTGTTCCAACCCTCTAACCCATCTCTTCCTGTCTCTGCACCAGGAGATCCACAGAGCATCCAACACATCCCAGAAAATGTGGACCTAAACAGTGCCGCATGGGCACATGGAGTATCTTGAGAGGGCTGAGGCTGGGTGTCCTGGGTTTAGCTAAAAACCCAGTCCTGTTTAGTGATTTTTACTTTCCAGTTTAGTCTCTTCTAAAAGGCTGCACGTTCTGAAGTCAACAGTGTGTTTCTGCAGACAGTGTGTGCTGCTGGCAGTGATAACACCTGGTGTTTACACTCACTGCCTGGGACTGGGATGCAGGAAGGCTCTTGCTTATACTTATTCCTATAGTGACCAAGGCCACTGCTGGCTCTTGTGTGCCACGCTGGGGGTGCTGGGTAGTAAGAGGGGTCACAAGGAAGTAAAAGGTTGCACCTCCGGGGGGTAACAGACAGGACAGGTGACCAACGAGAGTATTCCATCCCATATACGTCATATCTAGTATAAATTGAGTGATCACGAGAGTTTTGGTCTTTTTGTCCTTCTCGCCCTTCGTTTTACCTTTCCTGCAATGGCCGGTGTCCAGAGAGGACTCCATCTGACCTCCTGATTTTGATCAGGATCCTGAGTTCCCGAATCCAGCTCCCTGTATCCAGCTCCCGCTGTCGCTGAGCCTGGGGCTTCCCCAGTGCCTCCTGCTCTGCAGCACTGGTGGGGCTTGATATCGAGGGAGGGAGTTGGGTTTGATATCGGGCTACTATCTGTAGTTGTATATAGTTCTTTACTTTTATCTTTTCACCATTATTTCCATTATTTTCATTAAAGCTGTTCTAGTTTTTTCCTCCTCTAATCCATAAGTCTCTCTGCCTCATTCCCTTTTCTCTTCCGGTTTGGGAGGGGAAGAGGGGGTTAGAGAGCGTCTGTCCACGTTAGTGGCCGGCCCAGTCCTAACCCGCGACACCGGGTGACGCTGCAAAGCCAGACAACAGCCACCCCCAGGGAGAGCTGCGTTAGGTGGGTTCATTTTCTGCAGTTAGGCAGAGCAGTAGCAACAGTTCACAGCCTTTCCGTGCAGTACAGGAATGTCCTGGGAACGTGAGGGCTCACATGGGGGCTGCTGCAGAGTCACCACTACATGCACCAAGGTGGCACCAGTTTTCCAGAGCCTACAAACATCTGCTCCCACACGAATGTGCTGAGTGCATAGTGCTCTTGCAAAGACTTGCAGGTCTTCACATAGGCAGGAAAAACAGCAGCTGCCACCCCAGTGTATGTGCTGTCCTCCCAGATCATGGTTCCCATTTGCATTCCAGAATCACAGAATGTTGGGGATTGGAAGGGACCTCGGAAGGTCACCTAGTCCAACCCCCCTGCCAGAGCAGGATCACCTGCAGTAGGTGACACAGGAACGTGTCCAGATGGGTTTTGAATGTCTGCAGAGAAGGAGACTCCACAACCTCTCTGGACAGCCTGTTCCCTAATCCCATCCATCTCCTGAGTACAATATGGTTGATGAACCAGTCTGTAAATCCTTGCCCTGAACTGCTAGTAAGGCGTGGTATGTTTGCTCCAGTCCTTCTTCCCCTCCATGCTGCCTCTGTGTTTGCTTGCCCTCCTCACCTCCTCTCCAAATCAGAGTTTCTTGGTCTTTCTGTCCTCCCACCCATTTTTTGGTTGCTCCACGTTTCCCAGCCCGCCACCAAAGATCCGACAGCCAGCAGCAGAGTGGGCTTACCACCAGCAGCAACAAGAGTCACCAGTGGCACCAGCAGCAGCAGCAGCTCCTTCACAGGCATGGTCAGTTCAGGTGCACACATGCTCGTGCACCTCACTCCGCCCATGGCTGCCTTTATAGGGGACGGCATCGTCTTATCTCAGCAGCGCTGGGAAAAGCGGCATTTTGAGCAGGTTTGATCTATCCTGAGAACAGCTGGACTGTGCACCCAGGAGGATTATTTGAGTGCGCCAATGCAACTGATAAACCACCCCAATTCCACTTGCCAGGCTCCAGGTGCTGGAGGCTGCTTTACAATCGCTTTTCACTGTAGTCTGGGTTGGGCAATGCTACTCTTCTCTGCTCCACCCAGACAATTTAGCTCTGGGTACATATCACCTGAAACCAGCCCTCCAGCTTTGCAGCTGCTGTTTTTCAGACGTGGCAGGTACCTCCACTTGGGTTGGGAGACTTCACATGCGAAAGAAAGGGTATTTAGGCTGATGTGGCCTGGGCATTATACCTTAAGACCCAGCCAGGTGGATGTTCAGCTGCCTGATGCACTGGGCAGGACCCCAGGAGGGGGATCTCCAACACACAGAAGGACTGCTACCATGCTGCAGCAAGCTCACCTCGTCTCTGGGTAGGATGGGACACAGTGGATGGCACAGAGGGGCTGGAGCGAATGAAATTCAGGTAAGAGGAAGCAAGGAGCGGCAGGTGTAGCAGCTGCCTGTACTCCTCTTGGAGTTGTCTTGGGTGGTTTAATGTCTTGCTCCATTCAACATCTTGGTCACGTAGTTGCAGCTGAGATCGACAGAGCAAAATTGTCTTTGTCGTAAGACTCAGTGTGATGGAAGGGGGCTGTGGGCATGCATACTCAGTTTAAATAGGCACAGGTGGCACAACGGAGTGGGGAGGGGACAGAGAGGCTGAAAAGAAACCTCAGTGGTCAGAGACACCCAATCTTCAGTGAAGGACTTCTGCGCAAGCATCGCCACCCCAGAAGATTCCAGCTGCTTCGCCTGCAAGACCACACGCTTGACATCAGTCTTTCCATATGAGCATCACATCTTTCTGAGAAGCTGAATTTTCTACATCTGTCCCCACCTTCCTCTGGTGAGTCAAAATCAATTGGTGAAGGGTGAAGGATGAAAAAGAGGACCACTGGGCAGAAAGTCAGTTTCATAGCTGAAGACCGGTGTCGACTCAAAAACCCTTTGGGACAGACTTGCTGAGATGAAGTCTGGGCCACAAGTGACAGAGGGTCTCTTTCTCCCTGGGAGCAGGTAGGGGTTGCTGTGTGTGCGAGGGGCGGGCAGGCGGTAGGTGTCCTATGGGAACCACCAGCAGGCTGGGAGGGCTCCAGACACCCACAGCACCGTGTTTGCACTTCCTGAGGAGCCGACCGTGACTGTGCTCAGGACATTTCTTCCCTAGAGTCTTACCTGAGGTTTAGGAAGGTACATGCCAGCCCCGGCTGGCTGAGACAAAAGGGAATGTCTTGGTGAGCAATAGCCTGTGGCCGGAGGGTTATGGGGTCATCCACAAGGCTGCTTCCGTCCTTGCCCTTGGGAGGTCCCTCCACCCGACTCAGCAGAGCTGTGACCAGCTTTTGGGAAGGGGGAAGGTGACCAATTCAGGGTTCCTCTTGCACAAAAATTCCACTGCTTTGCTGAGGTGGCTGTGCACATGTTTTATATTCCTACTTCATGGAGTTTACACAGTTCAATAACCTTTGGCTTTTATTATTATTCCACTTTGGAAATCCCTCAACTAAAGTAAATATTTAACTGCATTAGCAGTTGCTCCTGAGGCACATGGGGGCCTGTAGGTCTTGTTTAGTCTAGTACAGGGGAGGCCAAGGGGGGATCTGATAGCAGCCTACAACTGCTGGAAAGGCAGTTAATGGAGCCAACCTCTTCTTGGTAGTGCCAGATGACATAATAAAAGGCAACAAGCACAAACAGCAGCCCTAAGATTTCCAGATTGGGAGTTAGGAAAGAAACCTTATCCCAGAGGGTGAGCAACTCAGACCAACGAGGAGGTGGGAGATCTCCATCCTCAGCGGGCTGTGTACAGAGTCATGATGCCCTGACCAAGCCCTGCTGTGCACAAGGATTGGCGGGTGAGCCCTGGAGGGCCCTGCCACAGCAGGCAGGGTCCTAGGGACATAGCAGCTCTCATTCCCCAGCACACGTGGACTTATCTCCTTAGGAAATTGCCCACTTTGCAGATCTGGTCCCAGCCAACACTGAGCTATGTGGTGGACAACATGGAGCCACCTCCTGCAAGCTGCTCCCACACCAACACTCGGCACAGCCCTGGATGAGGGCTATCATGGGACTTTACAGTCTTCTTCCATGCTTTTACTAGTGAAAAAAACCCACCCAAATGCTGGTTTTAACGCCTCTGGTGCCACTCCTGCAGAGAACCATGCTGTGCCACCGGTCCTGAGCGTGGTCTGGCTCCTCAGGTCATGCTGGCAGCAGTGCAGGAACGATCATAGAATCATAGAATGTTAGGGATTGGAAGGGACCTCGAAAGATCATCAAGCCCAATCCCCCTGCCAGAGCAGGAATGCCTAGACTATGCCACACAGGAACGTGTCCAGGCAGGTCTTGAATGTCTCCAGAGAAGGAGACTCCACAACCTCCCTGGGCAGCCTGTTCCAGGGCTCCGTCACCCTCACTGAGAAGAAGTTTCTTCTCGAGTTTAAGCGGAACCTCTTATGTTCCAGTTTCAGCCCATTACCCCTTGTCCTATCAGTGGTTGTCACCGAGAAGAGCCTGGCTCCATCCTCGTGACACTCACCCTTGATATATTTGTAAACACTAATGAGGTCACCCCTCAGCCTCCTCTTCTCCAAACTAAAGAGCCCCAGCTCCTTCAGTCTTTTCTCATAAGGGAGATGCTCCACTCCCTTAATCATCCCAGTTGCCCTGTGCTGGACTCTCTCCAGCAGTTCCCTGTCTTTCTTGAACTGAGGGGCCCAGAACTGGACACAATATTCCAGATGGGGTCTCACCAGGGCAGAGTAGAGGGGAAGGAGAACGATGGTCTGGGGCTGTGCAGCTGGGACACATGTGCTCCACACCTTGCTCTCCTGGCATGGAGGGCAGCAGGAAATGCCTGCATCCCCTCCGTGACGGAGGCCGCAGGTCATGCTCTGCTATGGAAAAGCTGTTGGCCAATACAAGGCTTCATCTTCCACTACCCGTTTCCTCAGTGGTATTCAAACACCACTGCCTTCACAAAGCAAATTTAAATGACATGCTAAGAGATGACACAGGGGAAATCACCTCTTGCAAATTGTTTTCGTCTTTTCCCGCTTCTCTCTCTAGCACAGGCTTGCAGGCCCTGACAAAAGCCCTACCTACTGTCCCCCTCAAAGTAAAGGTGGGGCAATTCTTCCTCAGGTGGGGCAGGTTTTCTAGTGGCTGCTTGCCCTCACACTAGCCATGCAGCTTGAGCTATGTCTGAGACGGTCATGCTTTTGCACCTGGGCTCTGTATTGCAAGTATCATGAAGAAGGGCACCCTTCTGGTGTCCCTCATGGGTCCTGGGCTCCCAGCAGAAGAGCAACACGTGGGGAGATGCTCCCCACCCTCTGCACCTGGGGCTGTCCTTGGACCCCCCTCTGGCTTCTCCTGGGACAGGGGCAAGGCTCCTGGCTCTGCCACCTCCTCCCCACACTCTCACCAGCTGCAGCCCTGCAAGATGCACAGGAGGGGTGGGCAGGAAGGTCCCAGGTTTGCCTGCCGAGCTGGAGACAGTTTTGCCACCAGCAAGGCAGAGAAACTTTGCTGGAGACTGCAGCAAGAGGGAAGGGGACTGCTATTTCCAAGCCCCATCTCGCGCTTGTTCCCGTGCGGCGTTGCCCCTGCCTTCGAGCTCGCTCCCACACACTCACCGGCTCCCACCCGCCCGTGTCCACGCTGCCCACCCGAGATCGCTCCTGGCATCGTGAGCCCTTAGCAGGCCTTTGCCTCCTGGGTGACCACGGTGCTCTTTGCAGGCTTTCCATCTGCCCGGGCACCGATGGCGGGAGGCCAAGCCGGATTGCACCACACTGCTCTTGCTCCACGTCTGCCTGGTGGCCTTATCTGCGGTGTGGCCTTGGTGCCGTCACTGCTCCACCCAGCACCTGCCAGTTCCTTGCTGTTATCTGTTTCGGGTTTTTTTTTTTTTCCCTGGATTTCATGGTGTTCTAAACCTCGCAACTTGCTGCACTCGCACCGATATTTTAACTCTTGTTCTGCTGCTCCTCTCAGGGTTTTCTGCATACCAGCAAACGCTGAGCGACCCACGAACACCACAGTGTCCCAGGAGCAGGACGCTGCCTTGTGTGTGCAGCCCAGGCCCAGAGCCCGCAGTCTGTCCTCCCATTGCATGAAGAGGCAAGTCATAAAGAGGAGGGAAAGTACCACCCTGATTTTCATCCTTAGCTCCCTCCCTGCCTCCAGATGTTTTTTACCAAGACGATGATACACTGTTCTGCCTATTCGCTCACCAGGTCACCCCTGAGTAGGAGGGAGAAGGACTGATTTGTTCCCTTTAGAGGCAAAAAAAAATAAAAAGCAAGGATGGAGGTGACTGGAGGTTTTCCTTTGGATATACAAAGGACCCAAAACCTCACATCTGAAGGGGTTTCCCTGCGTAACTGGGGCAGAGACCAGCCATCACCACTTCCTGGCAATTTCGTCATATTTTCTGGAACCAGAACACACCTTTGGCTACCTCCCTCCTCCCTTTATTACTGTGGGTAAATACTCCCACGTGGCAGGCAGTGAGTAACACTCATTATTTCTTCCATGATTCAGAAATTTCCCAGTGACATTCTTGGCTGGGAGAGTGCAAGGCGGGGTCAGTACACAGGCAAGTCCTCCTGCCTGCTGATACACCCACCAGCAGAGGGGACAGGGCCAAGGTGGCATCGATCTGGAGAAGGTCAGAGCTTCCCACCAAGCCAGGCTGTGCACTAGACCCCAGAGGTGCAGGAGGCGAGGGAGAGCACACCTTCTTCCCTTGCTCCAAGTGCCAGCTGGAGTTATTGCAGTTCCAATCAAATGACACTTGCCTCTCGCCAGCCCTTGGGTTTTCCTCTGCCTTTTCAGACCTCTGGACTGCAAGACACACTCTGAGTGTATCTGCCGTAGGCAAATGCCCTGCAGCTCCTTGGCAGCTCAAGGATGGCATCGATCTTCCTTTCTCCCATGTGCTCCCACATGAGGGGTGGGGGTCCAGATCCTCAGTGCAGCAGAAAAAAAACAGCAGAAAAACATGGATTTACTTTTTCCTCAGTAAATGCTCAGGATGGGGTAAACAAGCCACCGTTGTGGTGTAAGGGAGAGGATGAGGGATGTGCCAGGGATGGATGGGCAGAGCTCTGAGCAAACTGGGCTGGGGCTGCTGTGGGACTGAGCCCTCCTGCTCCAAGCTGACACAAGTGTCAGGGTAAGGGTAGGCACATCAGCTGGCCCAAAGCATACCAGCGTTCACCCTTCTTTCTCTGGGAACTCACACCCACCCTAATTTACCAACAAATATCACGTTTTGGAGCCTCTTTCTCCATGGAGTTTGTTTCTGGATGAATAAAAGTGTCTTCGGTCTTTTATACCTTCTGAGAACAGTGTTGCTAATTCCATCTCATGTAGGACTGAATGCTGTCATCATCCTACATTTAGCACCATGCTGGAGGAAAATGGGTAGCACATATGCCAGCCCTCTTGGCAAGTGAGTGTCTCTCAGTGACAGCTGCTCTTGGCAATTATTTGTGGAGGAGGTCCCTTCACTTTTGCAGAAAAAGCCTGGTCTTCCCAGTCTTTCAGTTGTTACAGCCCCCAAAGCTATCCCAGGATGAATTAAGATGAAGAAGGATGCAATGTAAAAGAATCAGGGAATCGGGGATCTCCATGCATTGAGGGGAAATTGTTCTGTGATGCTGCATTTGCACGGATCTTCGGCAGCAGGGTCACCAGTCATGCCTGGTCAAATTTCCACATTTCTGCTGCTGAGATCACACTGTCTCCACTGTCTTTTACACATCCAGGGGTGCAGCATCCATCTGAAGAAAATTCAAGGAATGGAACACTCTCCAGCACAATGTTTATGCACTGAGTGTGCAGGCACACACACTGCTCAGCGCTTTCCCTTTAGCTAAACTGAGAGAGAAGGAAGAAGCAGGTCTTACAGCACGTAGATACTAAAAGCAGAACTATGTGTCTTTGTTGCCTCCTATTTCTGACTTCAGATCCCACCTGCTGCGCAGGTATAATTTTTTTCAAATGACCTGTTAACTACTTGGGAATATGCAAATTACCATCAGGAGGAGGTCACAACAAATATTGAACAGAACGGTACTGTCACCACCAGTGAAACCCACCCTGTTCCTTCCAGCACTTTCCTGCAGCATTTGGTTTCCATTCCTCTTAAAAGTTGCACAGTGAACTTTGCTCTTTGCAGAGGAACCATTCAGGTTAAAAATACCAGACTGTAATTAAGGAATGGTGGAAGTCTCTCTTCACTTAGATAAATGTAATTGCAGGTAGAATACAGCTTCTAGCCTGGTGATGAGTTTCTCTGCAGATGGAGTTATTTTTTTCTCTTGTACTTCTCAGCCCACACACAACGGAAGCTTTGCAGGCACCTCTCTGTGCTCTGACAGGCCTGACTGTGTGCCTCTTGCAGAGAATTCTCCTCACTTTTCAGCCAAGGTGGGCACACAAAATGGGGCCTGAGACATAAGACACCATCCAGTCAAGAAGATGCACACGTGCATTTGCCACAGGATTGTCTACAAGTGAAACAGAACATGAAATCAGCCCTGTGGGGCTGGTGAAGAGATACAGGCTGATGCCCCTGTTTTGTCATAAGTGTGATACACCCCCAGCCTAGAGCAGGGCCCACCAACACCATTCAGGAGGCAAAGAGGTTAGCATGAGCTCATCTGTGTCAGCATCTGCTATTTCAGGGTTGCTTGGCACCCTTCCCAAATTGCTGCACCATGCAAAACCACCCCAGAAAACTGATTCAGTGCTGGCAGCAGAAATTATAGAGGAACTGTACAAAAAGACTTCCAGGTTTGTAAGATGATGTCAAGTATGAGTCTTGCGCTCTGCTACGCTGGACTAGTTTAAAGCCTTTATTTCAAGTAATAAGCATTGCAAATTGTAGGCAAAGCTTGTTGTCTGGTTTCTCCAGAGGCTTCTTTCCACGAAGGCAGCGCTGTCCCTGATTTGGCTCGTCTGGGCTTTCAGCAAAGGGCAGCTGGATGTTGCTGTTGGATGTTTCTGCCTTTCTTCATCTGTATCCCTGCTGTCTGCCTGCCTTGACCACTACCTGTCTCTCCAGCTGAAGCCTGCCTTTCCCAAGTCTTCTCCTTAAACCAACACCTTGGCAGAAGAGGTCTGCAGCCCACACAGGGGCAAGCAGTGACCTCGCAGAGCAGGATCCCGAGGGCAGAGGTCCATGCTGGAACGCTCAGCCTTGTGGCTCGGCGGCAGGGTGACCTGCAGGCTGCACGGAGCCGTGCCTTTGCCCCTGGCCCCTGCCCCGCAGAAAGACGCTGCGTTAAAAAAGAAAAAAAAAAAAAGAATGTGCCTGCTGAAATTGCGTGGTGATGCTCACCCACCCACTCAGCATGCCCAAAGAATGGAGGAAAGGCGTGGGGGGAGAGAGGGAAACAGACACTGGGGATATCCCTTGGGTTTTGCATGCCTTGGACGGATCAACGACCTCAAAAAGAGGGGTCCCGCCCCACCGTACGCGGCGGGAAAGGGGGCACACGTCTGTCCCGCTGGCACCCCTCCTGGAAGCAGCTGCACCGAATTTGTCCGTGGCCGCACAGCGCAGCGCAGGGACCGGAGCGCAGGGCGCGCAGCGCAGGAGCAGGGTCGGTCCGCACTCGGGGTGCTCGGTGCCAGCAGAGGGCACTTGTGAACCGGGGCACCCCCCGCACGGCCCCCCCCCCCGCCGCCACCCCCCCCGCCACCCCCTGCTGCCACCCACCGCTGCCACCCACCGCTGCCCACCGGCCCTCGGCATCTGGCCCTTCCCCAAATCCCGACCTCGCCCTTCCCGACCTCTCGACTTCCCCGCTTCTCGCCAGAGCCGTGCTATTCCCAGGCGCCGCTTCCGCGTCCCGGCGGGGTGCGGTACGTGGGGTTTGTTCCTGTGAGCAGCTCGGGGCGGTGGGATTCACCCCGGTGCTGTCCGGGAGTGCGGAAGAGCCGGGCCACAAGCCCAAAGTCTCCCTCTCCCTGGGGAAGCCGACGTGATGCATGCTGAGCTTGGGGTGAGCTGGTGGGAGAGCTGCTGCAGGGACTCTGCTTGTCTGTGCCCTTCCCGGGCAGAAAAAACCTTTTGAGGCTTGACACAGGGATGTTTAGGAGGGTGAGACCAGCTCCTGCATTCTCTGCTCTCCCAGCCACCTTCAAATCCACAAGGCCACACACTCAAAGAGTCCGTGTTCCACTGTCGATGAGGGCATAGGGTATTTCCACGCAGGTACACTCCCACAGTGCTGGTGAGCACACACTGCTCTTCAGACAAGGAGTGGTTGTCCCATGACAGTTGTCGGTGCTACCCCCATGTCTAAAACACTGACCTCAGCACGGATCTGGAAAGCTAGATCACACTGAAACAAATCCTTCCGTGAGCTGTAGGATTCATAAGCCACCCATCTGGCACGTACTCACATCCATTCCTGAATTGTGCCATGTTTTACTTCAGAATTTTGCTTTTAAGACTATGGGGTTTATAAGTTCCCTCTTCCCCCTCATACTTTGAAGCCTGGCTACAAATGTCTCACCACATTAACACTGAACTTTCACTCCGTTGCACCCTGATGGCTTGTTTCAGCAAGTATTTTGGATGTTTATGATCTCTTCCAACTGCCAAGTTTGATTAAAATCAGACTTCAAAGTCATTAGGCATGATGGATGGACAGATGTGTTCATGTGGAGCAAAGCAGTATAGTCTCACAGCAGTTTTTTGTAGGGAGAAAAGGCTGAAAATTAGCTTCATCAGAAAAGAGCATAGCTACCACAATGAAGCCAGGGAGCTAGAAGTTGATTTGGGTATGACTTGTAACAGTGACAGCTCCAAAGACCCTTCACAGGCTCGGGTGGGGTGGAGATTGCAAAGGTGAAAAGCTGGAGAGGGCTGACGTGCAGCGTGCACAGCTGGACCCTGCCTAAGGACATGCACGTATGTATCTTCCCATTAAGGCCTGCGTTTCTACTTCCTCATTCACAGGTTTAATAGGAGATCTGACCTCTATGCCAAAAATAGGTGTGCTGTCACATGCTTAGGTTTTTATGTAAGAAGCATTCAAAGGGACATTCAAAACCCGTCAGCTGAGTCCCTGTGGGTGCCACTCTAGCTGATCCTGCTCTGGCAGGGAGGTTAGACTAGGTGATCTTCAGAGGTCCCTTTCAACTCCTGACATTCTGTGATACCTGCATTTACCTACACACACATGACTGCATGCTTCGGTGTGTGTGGAGTGCAAATGATCCCTGGCTGCAAGAGGCTTCTCTCACCACAAAGCCCTACTCTGCTTCCTGACCTGTGTTGAGTGCGAGCAAGACGGTCCCAAGTTAAAAATGGGAGAGTGATCCCGTTATTTTTGTATGACTCACACAGACATATAGCAGGAATTCACGGTAGGGTGCTACAACAGACCTCCTGTGGAAATGTGTGCTAGACACTTCAAACCCTTTGATATTTGTACTGAACACTGTGCTGTAACTTCCTTTGCTCTTGTTAGCTAAATCTAAGATGTGACATACACGTTGGTGTCTTGGGAAATCAAATTGACTTTACCTTGAGTCACCACTGAGGTCTGACTCTCGGTGTACCACAGGGAACTTCCTCTCTAGGGTGTAATGCTCCAAATTCAAAGAAAGGAAAGGTAAATTTTACTAGCACAAGTCCAGGTATTTGCTGACAGCAGTGGAACATGGAAACTCTGGACCAACGTGCAAGTTCTGAGGAATGGATGGTCTCCTGGGAGTCACGTTGCTGGGTTGCCTTTTGCTAACTGATCCACTTGCTAAGCGATCCATCCCAGCCTCACCTTTGTGCATGGAAGGGTCACGGAACAGATCCTCCCAGAAGCTCTGCTAAGGCATGTGGAAGACAGGGAGGTGATTCGACAGACAGTCAGCATGGCTTTGCCAAGAGCAAGTCCTGCTTGACGAACCCAGTGACCTTCTGTGACGGAGCCACTGCACCAGTGGACAAGGGAAGAGCAATGGATGTCATCTGCTGGGACTTCTGCAAGGTCTCTGACAGTCCCCCACAACATCCTTCCCTCTTCAGTTGTAGAGATACAGATTTAATAGGTGAACTATTCAGTGGATAAAGAATTGGCTGGATGGTTGCAGTGGCCAATGGTTCGATGTCCAGATGGAGGTGTGTGTCAAGTGGTGTCCCTCAGGGGTCTGTACTGGGACCAGTGCTGTTTAATATCTTCATCAATGATATAGACAGGGAGATTGAGTGTACCCTCAGCAAGTTTGCAGATGACACCAAGCTGAGTAGTGTGGCTGACATGCCAGAGGGACAGGATGTCCTCCAGAGGGACCTGGACAAGCTGGAGAAGTGGGCCCATGTGAACCTCACGAGGATCAACAAGGCCGAGTGCAAGGTCCTGCACCTGGGTCGGGGCAATCCCCAGTATCAACACAGACTGAGGGATGAAGGGATTGAGAGCAGCCCTGCAGAGAAGGACTTGAGGGTACTGGTGGACAAAAAGCTGGATGTGAACCAACAATGTGCACTTTGAGGCCCAGAAGAGCAGTTGTATCCTGGGCTGCATCAAAATATGTATGGCCAGCAGGTCAAGGGAGGTGATTCTTTCCCTGGTGAGGAAAGAATCTGGTGAGACCAACCTGCAGTACCGTAGGTCTGGTGGCCCCAGTACAGGAAAAACCTTAATCTGTTGGAGCAGGTCCAGAGGAGGGCCTAAAAGATGATCAGAGGGCTGGAGTACCTCTCCTGTATGTTCCAGGAAGAAGGAGGAGACTGAGGGAGTTGAGGTTTTTCAGCATGGAGAAGAGAAGGCTCCAGGGATACCTTATAGTGGCCTTTCAATACCTGAAGGAGGCCTACGAGAAAGATGGAGACAGACTTTCTAGTAGGGCCTGTTGTGGTAGGACAAGGAGTAATGTTTTTAAACTAAAAGAGGATGAATTCAAACTAGACATAAGGAAGAAATTTTTTACAATGGGGGTGCTGAAATGATGGAACAGGTTTCCCAAAGAGATGATAGATGCCCTGTCCCTGGAAACATTCAAGGTCAGGTTGGACATGGCTTTGAGCAACCTGATACAGCTGAAAATGTCCCTGCTTATTACAGGGAGTTGTACTGGATGACCTTTAATGGTCTGTTCCAGCCAAGATGATTCTATGATTCTATGATTCTATGATACAAGACATCTGGAGGGTCTGGAGGCTTTGAAAGCTGAGTTTACTCACTGAAGAAGGCAATTTACAGGGTGGTCCTTAGCTGAATGTTGACTGAGAATATCAGCAGTGATTGCATTAGTGTCATAGACACAAGCTTCATCATCATGATGCTCACATCAGGTTTAACCAAAGCACAAGGTGATTATTGGACTGACTTGCAGAAGGTGATGGATAAGTAGATAGAAGAGAGTAAGCAGACACCTCTGGTCATGCATTTGACTGCAGGATAACTCCTCCTTGATTTTTCTGCATGGCGAAAGCAACACCCATCTTCCAAAGGAGCTTTCAGGTGGCTACTTGAAGTTGCTTCGAAAGAGAAAAGAGACAGTGAGACCTGAAGTCAACTCTTTGTCCTGCCAGGAAAAGGAAACTCCTTTGTCGCCAAGCAAGATAAATTTGTCCAGGTCCAAATTGGTCCCAGAGATTGCTGACCACTTCCATTTTTAAAGATGAGAGCAGACTTTCCCTCTGATGGCAACAGCCATGGTTCCCGGGCATTCTCTTTCTGCTTCTGTTCTCTCAGCATAGCATCACAAACTGAGACCACGCCCTACCGGTTTTCACCAAAACCAGTAACACAAGCAAGCGCATGTTATTTTTTATTACTGGTTTTCACCAAAACCAGTAATAAAAAATAACATGCGCTTGCTTGTGTGTAGCATTGAACAACTGTAGTCCATGAGATCAGGAGACAAAACATGGATCTGGCGAGGTCCAGCTGGCCCAGACCTCAGCACAAACCAAGAGAAACTGCCACATGCAGTGTCTGATCTCACACAAGAGCACCAGACTTGAGACTAAGAAACAGCAGTGCTGTCAAGAGGTCAAAGGACAGGACGTGGTGCACTTCTTCAAAGGCCACAGATGGCATATTAATCTGGAAGGGTACCTGGGAGCAGCCACTGAATGAACATCGAAGGATCGTCCAGACGCGTTGGATGGGAGCCCAGCCCCACAGACCAGCACTTTGGCGGCCCACCAAGCAGCGCCCGAGTCCGCTGAGATCAGCAGACCACGAGGGCCGAGGGAAGTGGGAGTGGCGCGTGTGTGTGTTGAGAAGTAGTTTTAACTAACAAGAATGTAGATTCACTTCTCCTTGCAGTGACTTTGCTTTCATGAGACAAAGTAAACAGCACATTAAATGGTAGCATTAAGGACTACTGGCCGGAGTTATTCATTGAAAACCACTTGAGTGTCACTTGGTGTCCCTGAAGCACTCTGAGGCTCACGAGGCTAACCAGACACACGCAAGTCTGCCAGACCAACGCAGGTTTTGCCTGGTCAGCTGTCAGTCTCACTTACCCCGTGAGCCATTGATGCCCACTGACTCCTCTCCAGACAGCCAGCCCTGAGTAAGGTGCCTGCAGTGCCCAGTGGAAGAGCAAGGTTAGTATTGGCTTCCTGACTGTCCTGCGCCTACCAAAGGGCAGTGCTAATCCCTCCCACCATCACCACCATCCTGAGGCAAGCTTGCAGGCCAGCTCCCAGGAGGTTTCTTTCCAGGCTCATGGACTTGTCACTTTTAAGGAATGAATACATGTAACTTTGAGGGACATCGGGTGGTGTCCAGACCTGCTTGCCCAGGTACTTCTGCTGGCTCGATGATGGCCATGTGGAAACTCCTTCCTCAGGAATGTGGGACAGCTCTGGGACAGGGCACCAGAGAGGTGGAGATCCCCAGGCTGGACAGATTTCAAGGCTCAGTGGGACAAGATCACAGCTGACTTCACTTAGTGCTGGCAATACCCTTGCTCCAGAGAGGACATTTGGCTGGAGACCACCGTAAGGCCCTGCTGCCAGTAGTGCTGGGGTCCTGTGGTTTATTCAAGAAAGAGGTGGTCTGGGCCTTTCTCACTTTGCAGGACATACACTGAAACTAGCTCCACCGAGCTGACAGAAAACTACAGGTTATGCCTAGCCGTGCCACCTGAGACTACCTGTAACCCTCCCCAAAGCAGCTCGTGTTACCCCACAGCAGCTCGCAGCCACCTCTTACACCCTTGGCTAACGCCGAGCGTTTCGGCATCCTGCTACGGTGACAGGCAGCCGCGCTATTACCGGGCACCGTGCTGGAGAGCCAGACGGTGGAAGAGGGGTGCGCTGCCGGAGGCCAGACCCTCCGCGGGGGGGCTGCCCGCTCCGCCGCAGGGGGAGACACTGCTGAGATGCGACCGGCGCGGCGGGGGGAAGCCGGGGCGGGGAGGGGGGGATGCCGGGCCGGGATGCCGGGGGCGGTCTGGCCGGGGCTCCCCGCGCTGGCGGTCGGCCGGAGGCTGCGGGCGGGGCGCGGTACCGCCGGTGCCGCCCCCCCGGCGGGCGGAGCCGCAGCCGCCCCCGCCCCGTCCCCCGTCCCCCGTCGGCGGCGCGGCGCGGGGCGGGCGGCGCTCCCCGCCAGCGCAGCGGCATGAAGGAGCCGTCGCTGCCCGGTACCTCGCTGCAGCGGGCCTGCCGCCTCCTCGTCGCCTTCTGCGCCCTCCACCTCTCGGCCACGCTGCTCTACTACCTGGCGGGCAGCGCCTTGGGGCCGCCGGGCAGCCCCGAGCCGCCACCGCGCCGCCCGCCGCCCGCCAACCTCTCGCTGCCGCTCTCCCGCCCGCCGCCGCCGCCCACCGCCCGGCCCCGGCCCCCTGCCGCCGACCGGCCGCCGGGACCCTGCCCCGAGCCCTCCCCGCTGCTCGGTGAGTGCCGCCCCCTCGGGGGAGATCGCGTGTGTGGGATTGGGGCTCCGCTGCTTCCCCTTCTGCCGCCCGCCGGGGGCCGGCGGGAGGGTCGGGAGCATCGCGGGCGGCTGCCGGGTCCCGCCCCGACGGCGTCGCCCGCCGCTCGGTCCCGTTGGGTCCCGATGCCCCTCGGAGGCGACGGTCCCCGCGGGGAGGGTGCGGGTGTGACAGCGGCGGGGTTACCCAGGCGTGTCGCCGGCCAGCGCAGCCCTGCGGCGCCCAGCGGAGGGGAATTGTGGGAGAATCCCCGGGGAGACGCTGTTCGGGCCGAGGGGGTGGGGGAGAACGGGACACCGAGGCGCGGATGCTCTCGCAGGGAAGGCGTCGGAGAGGGGAGCCCCGGCGCTTTCGTCGAGCGCTCCCTCCCCGCCCGGCTCGGTTTCTTTCTGGTTGCCGAAGAGGTTGGGTAATTTCCTCTGGGAACTCTACCCAAAATACAACTCTTGCGCAATCTCACGGGAAGGATCAGACGGGCTGTTTGCTCTCTGCAGGCTTTCGCAGACTTTTGTGTGCTCGGACCTGCTCGATGAGCGGCATAGATTTAAAAAAGCGCTGTGAGGCAGGGTCATGAATACAGTTGTTATGCATCCCAGCGGCGCTTCCCACGTCTTTGGTCCTGTGATGCAGTATCCTGATACGTGGCAGCCTGGCCTGTGTTTTATCTGTGCTGGAGCTGTGCTCCCCACAGGCCTTTCCCAGGGTGGCTGAGGGGCTGTTTGCGGTTTTGCATCCGGCTGTTGGTCTGATTTTTACATCTGTCACCTGTAGCTGTTTCGATCCACTGGCTCTGTCAGGAGGCAGAGGTGGGTTTCAGCTTCTTTCCTCTCCTGACAAGGCTGTCACCCAACTCACTGTAGCTGCTTGGTAAACCCTTCTGTGGTGTCCATAGGGTTCGTTACCATGAGTGGCTGGCAGCCCAGTCGATCATGACCTTGCCACAAGCTATTTGGGCCCTGGAGCCTGGGGATCTTCTCACTCTTCATCAGTCTTAAATGTTAGCATGGGCGCCTTTATTACCAGAGATCACAGTGAAGGAAGAGACTTTTGAGAAGCTACCTGTGGTTTTCAATTTACGAAACCGACACAGAAATTCGTAGTTTCTCTCGGTGCTTGCTGGTCAGCTGTTTCTGGATCAATGCATCTGAATAAGAAATGACTGGTTGTTATTTTAGGAAGGTGGTTTTGAGGTCACTAAAAGGAACTGTGCTGTGTTTTGTTGTTATTGTTTTTGATACGTATCTTTCACTTTTTTTCCCCTCGATCACTTTAAGTTGAAAGTGGGTGTGCAATCCTGTCCTCACAGAGTGGATGTGGGAGCCCTTTATGAATATGGCTTTGCTTTAAATGGTCTCCACTTATCCTGATCCTCTCAGGAGTGAGTCATGTGCTTTTTAAATGCCTGGAGTTTAGAGAAACACTCTTAGTATCCCCAAGATTCAAAACATTACCCGAGTCAGTTGCTGAAAGACCAATTAAAACATTTTATACCATCCTTGTAATGTCTTCAGTGCAATTTGCTTAATCTGCCAAAGGCCAAAGGAGGCTATTGGAAGTGGTTACAGATGTTCAGAGAGCTGCAGGGTCGTGTAGAAAATAGCTCTTTACAACGCAGTACGCAAATGGTTTCTAGCTGTGTTACCTTCAGTACTTCTGGGGTGGTGCAGTCAGATGCAGGCTGACACCATCATGGCTTCAAGATTTGTAGCCAGCCTGTAGGTGAGGATCCTGATGGGTATTTTTTTTTTTTCCCACCTGGTCTTTTTAGATTTTGGTAGCAAACACCATTTGTAAAACAATCTTGTGGTGCCTCAGATGCTGGTCAGAGCTGAGTCTGCCCTGATCAACAAGATCTCACGTATCTCTAAGGCCAATGTGGGGGGTAGAGAAGTGTACACTCTGCAGGCATTTCTGACAGTTAATTCAACCACGGAGAATTAAAAAAACCTCTTCCTTTTTGTGCACAAACCTTCTTATCGGTATGAACGTAACGTGCAGGAACCAGCAAGCACCCTCCTGTGGCTCCCACCTTCCCAAACCCATGGAGAAGTGCTCTAATGGGAATAGGTAGCTCCAACTGCCCCATTCCATCTGCATAAACCTAAATGTATTGAAATGCACCTTGTCTTTTTTTTTCTTTCGTTTGTTTTCTGATCCCCTCCTCCCCCCTCCCTCCGTCATTGGGAAGCATGTGATGAATCACGCAGGATATGTGTGACTGAGCTGCTCCGGCTTTCTGAATGGTCAAATAGCCAGGTACTCATTTCAGAGGCCCAGAGTTTTCTTTCCAGTGATGTTTAGAGAGAGTAGTTTACAATCCCTGCTAGCAGCCTGACTGTGCAGCAAACACATTAGCTGAATGAGGTTTAATCTCTACAAGAAACTGCCAAATTTAAAATGCTTTTATGGTTCATTTGCCTTTATTTATAATATAAAAGCATAAATCAGGGCTATGGAAATAATACTATAATTCAACTTTGAGTTAAAAGTCCTTAACAGCTATGAAGTTCTCTAATGCAAGGTAGTATAAGCATTTCGGATTTATTCTCCAGTTCTAGAGCTGCATACCAATGAGTGTCTCAGATGGGGTATCAAGAAGCAGAGCCTGCTTGCTGCAGTGAAATTTCAGTCTCAGAGAAGCCCGAAAGCAAGTAAATCCAGATATATCCTACAGCCATCCATTCTCCAAGCTGTTAAGACCTTTAAAAATTGCAGAGCAGTATTGCTTTAAAAACAAAAAAACAAAAAAACCAAACATTGAAAAAGTTTAGCAGTTGCTCTATAGAAGTAGTATGTGGGTTGGCCTATGTCTTTTGAAAACAGTCAGATGCTTTTCTTCTAGTTTTCTTTTGAGGTCTTTGTGTTTTGGTGATGGGGTGGTTACATGCCTACTGGTGTTCGGAAGAAGTGTGGAAGGGAGCAGGTTCTTTGGTAGTACGATCCCTCTCCGAAAGAGCTCATCTTAAAGCAGCGCTTATCTTTCGGTGCCAGAAGTGTGCAAAGTGTAATAATCTCTTGGACAGGTTTATCTGTATTTCAGGGAAGTAATTTTCAAGTCCTTTCCGATCAAGAGCACATGTTGTTTATGGAGGTTATTTTAGAATACAGCTGTCTCCCTAGCCATTTTTGACCCCTGCTTAGATACCGGGTGCGGCTGGTAAGGGCTGGCAGACCAACGAGATGTGTTCTTGCCCTCAGCCCTGTGAGTATCTCATGGCAAAGATGACCTGAGTGTGTGAAACATCGCAGTCTGGATCAATAGCTTCTCACCTCCTGGTTTAAGTTTAGAAAACTGACATCCCCAGACCCTAATAAATGAGGGAGATTGACAAAACAAAGAGGTCTAGGTTAATATGTGAACCAGCAAACTGTCCAAAGCACAAAGCACTAGAGATGCACTCGTTTTCACTTATATTTAAAAATGAATACGGTTCCCAAATGGCTACTTGCTGGGAGATCTTGGGCATGCAGGAAAAACAACTGTTTCGTTGAGATGGCAGAGTCCTAAATAGAAACTGATGCTTCCCACTGTTTGTGAGGCATATTTTAAAAAAGAGAAAGAAGCACCTTTGGCCAACTTGTGGGTGAGCAGCCGTTGCTTGGTTAGAACGGGGAGGACCTCTGGCATGGGCTTTCTCCTGCACCGCTTCTGATGCTTGTGTAGTCATTGCAAACAGACGCTCTGAACTGCAGATAATGAAGATAAGTGATGAGAGTGTTCTGATGCTTTGAGGTTTGTGGAGATGGAGGTAGCCTGCCAAGTCAGTGGTGATGCTTGCTGCCTGTATTACAGAAGTTTTTAGAGCTTACGTGCTGCCTGAGAGGTCACTGAATTCACAAATAACCTAGTTTGAGGTTCCTGTAGATGAGGACGTTGCATGGGCAGGGGCAGAGGATGCCGTAGAGCTTGCAGAATCCCAGCAGAGCGTAACTTGGGGTGAGATGATTAAAAACCTAAGAGGTCCTGAAAACACCTTTTTAAAGAAAACTTCTGGTGGTGAATGTGCCAGAGGGGTTTGGTAGATTTGACATACCTAGGGTCAGGTTCCTGTCACGCTGCCCACCCGTGGTCATGGGCTCCCTGTTGAGGGCTTTCTGCCCCAGAAATCGTGGGCCTCTGGATCTGGGGGGGGTCACAACACCCAGCACCAAACACTGGAGAAAGCGCTTGCTTTGCCCCTCCTTCCCTCCGAACTCGCTATTGTTTGCCCTTTTTTTTTTTCCTAACCTTTCCCATACAGCCGCTATCTCTGCTCCCTCCAATCTCCCCTGCAACCCGGATGCTGCAGGCGTTGCTTTGCTCGTGGCCACGGCTGCAGTTGTGCCGTGTCCCTCTGCTGCCTTGTTCTGAAAAAGTAAAACAGGAACTCGAAGAGAAGAGCACGGAGAGGGCTTGGGGGAGGGGAAGCTAACACGTGGACCAGTTTGCTCAAAGTTAAGCTTTCTTGGCCTCAGAAGAGAGGTTGAGAAACTGTGTTAAACTTTCGCAAAGAATATGTTTGAGATGTTTGGCAGGGTGGAGGCGCACAATCCTGGCAACGCCACCGACAGCTCTGTAGCTGCCCGTGTGGTCGGGAGCACATCGTACCTCTGAAGCACAGGTTTTCTCAGCAGGTAGGGAGCAGCCTCTGTGGTGAGAGCATCCCCAGCATCCTCTTACCTTGTCGAAGTGAAGGTCAAGGACTGTTGACTGGAGCTTGCAAACTGACTCGGAAAGGGACCACGTCTTCCTGGAAAGCAGCCGTTTCAGGGACACGGCACAACAGATGGGATGTGCTGGGGAGAAAATGAAAGTTTTCCATCTCGTGCATCTAGTGCTTTATAACGTGCTTGTTTCTCTGCCAGTGTTGATCTGAAGTAACAGTTAGTTCCTTTGGAAGTTGTGCCAAGTTTGTGTTTGGAAAGAGGCAGGCACTTGCAGCTTCCCGAACTGCACTTGGATGCAGAATTTGGTGAGGCTCTCAACTTTCCTTCTCTTTAGCCTGACTTCACTCAGCAGATGGAGGACTTTGGTGCTGTGCTGAGCACCCTGCCACCCCAGAGGAGTGCACAGTCCTCAGCAGGGAGGTGTTCCGAGCCTGGTGGGCTTGCGAGCAAGCCTGGGGTACTGGACTCCACCACTCACCTCCTCGCAGATAGACGCTCCTCTCCAGGCAGCATCCTGCTCCCCTCCCTCCCTCCTCCACACCCTTCTCAGCAGGGCAGGAGGGGTTTTGGTTGCAGGAGTTTTGGGGACAGAAGCAACCAGTCCACAGCAGTGCTGCAATGATGGGGCTAAAGATCTGGGGTTTTCTGAGACATGGGTGGAACAGTGTCTGTGTCCAGCTCACCCCTGTCTCTCTGGGCTGGAGAAGGCCTCACTGCTCAGCACGTCCCCACCAGGACAGTGTTTTCCTCTGCGCAAACTGGTGCCTGTAGCACCTGCCTGCAAGGAGATGTGCTTAGTGAGTCTGGCATGGATTAACATCTCCAGATGGGCAAGCGGTGGCCGTGGCCGTTGGTGAGATGCTGTGGCACGGAAAACAGCCTATCAAGCTGCCTCCTTGCTGCAGCTGAGCTACAGGAGCTTGGGGCAGTCCCCAAGCAAATGTTTGTCTGAAACAGGACTGCTTTTGTCACCTCCCCACCTGCTGGGGTGTCACTGAACTCGCTTTGAGGGCACTTACCTGCAAATGCATCTTTCTGAAGCTGGAAGGCAGCCCTGTAAAGGCTTTATGGGATGGCTTTCCACAAACCTGTGTGGTTGGGTGCAGCAGGAATTCAGCAGCTGTTTCCCCAGGCGTGCAATGCCCTGCTCCTGTCCTCACCTCCCGTGCTCCTTGCCGCTGGCGGCACCCCGTGTTTTGGGGGGATGCGCAAGCCCTGGCTGAGTTTCGGCCAGACAGACACACCTCTACCCCACCTGGCACCCAGTGCTCGCCTGCGCTATCTCAGGAGCACGCCCCAGCCCCAGGGCAGCGCTGGGATCCAGGTGCAGCCACCACCAGCAGGACGGGATGGGATGGGATGGGACGGGACGGGATGGGACGGGATGGGATGGGACGGGATGGGATGGGATGGGATGGGATGGGATGGGATGGGATGGGATGGGATGGGATGGGATGGGATGGGATGGGATGGGATGGGATGGGACGGGACAGGACAGGGGTGCTGGGGGCTGCATTGCAGTTTGAGGCTGCCCCTGGCAGAGCCATCTCCCTGGGATGCCGCCCAGCGCCGGGGTGCTCCTGGTCCGCCCATCCCATCCCACAGCAGGGTGGGGAATTCCTGGTGGGGGGCAACTCTGCCTTTTTCTGATCCCGGCCTCTCTGTTTGTTTGTTTTGAGTTTGCTGTTTGAGGGCCTGGAATTTAATTTCGCGGCGGCGGCGAGAAGGGCTAATTGCATGCAGATTGCCCAGCTCAAAGGCAGACAGTTCAAAGTTGCTTCAGTGAGCGGGCGCTGGACTTGAGCCACTGATGAGGACTTTGCTTCCCTCCCAGAAGTACCTTCTTGTGGAAACTACAATTTATTTTTCTTTGAGACACCGTGTGCTAGTGTGAGACTTTGTGTTGGAATAGGCAACATTTGGGGTTGGATTGAGAAAAAGTTTTCTCTGGCTGTAGTCACTCAGTTAATCATGCAAACCTGCCCTAGTGCAGACCCAGTGTTGGCAGCAGTTTTTTCAGTCTGTTTCCCTTTGGGGTGCACAGTTGCAGACATGGTGTAAGCCTGCCCAAGACAAAGTGTGTGCTGGTGTAGCAGGCTCGAGCCTTGCAAGGGCATGGGTGACATCTGTAAGGGGATGCAACTTTGCAAGTGTATACCAGCCAAAGAAAACGGATCCTGGTCCTTGGAAAGACTTTTTTTTTTCCTCAGTGGGATATTTCTGGACAGACCAAAGGATTTTTTTTTTCAAATGCTCACTGGGGAGTGAGGGCTGCAGGCAGCAAGGGGCAGCAGCTGCCAGCCAGTTTGTGAGGAGACAGAGATGTCCCCATTGCCATTTTGGATGGTGGGTGGCTTGCCAGGACAGGGGGCTGCTTGGGGGACCCAGCTGGGCGAGGGGTGCTGCGGCCGTCCCTTCCACCACTCCCTCCCCTCCCCTCCACCTCAGGGCTGAACCGCAGTTCGACCCTGGCTGGTGCCGCCTGCGTAGGCGCTGCCGCAGCTCTGAAGTTTAGCTGATTTTAATAGGAAGCGCTTGCTTTGATTAGACGTGGGATGCAGCTACCTGCCTGCCCTGGAGCAGCCACGTGAGTCCGGGGGCTGGAGCTCCACAGCCTGGGGTGAGGGGCCTTGCCCCCACGTTTTACGGAGTGGAGCTGGTTTTGTCTTTCCCAGCCAGGGTGGACTTGGTGCAGCCAACGGGCCCTTCCCTTTTCTCTGCTGGGCCCCTGCAAAGAGAGGGTGGATTATTTTTTTTTTTCCCCTTTCTGCGAGTTCTGCTTTTTTTTTCCCCAGGTTTCCTTTTGCATGAGGTTTGTCTGAGCGTGGCAGTGCGGGTGTGCTTGGTGGCTAGAGAGCAGCGCCCGGCTCTCGGCCAGGACGATGGAAACATTCTTTTCTGCTCTGCTTGGGAAGAGATTTTTTCCACCCTCCATGCTACATGCTTTTGCTTTCATTCTCACGAAAGTAAATACCTGAGGTTTGTGCCCAGCTTAAAGCACACGGGCAAATTTTGACGGGTTTTCAGTGGCGTGCTTGGGAGCGCGATTCAGTCTGCTGGATCACCTCTCCAAACCTGCCCAGCTGCCCTCCTGCCCACCTCCTTCTGCTGGGGCTGCAGCACTCCTGGGGAAGGGGCTGCTCCCCACCTGAATCCCCCGGGGCTGCCCCTTGTGGCTGCTGCCCCATGTTGTATCACCTTCTACCGCCTTCTTGGATGGAGTGTGACACCGTCCTGTTCTCAGCCACCCTGAGGATGCAAGAGTTACCATTCTGGCTCTGTGGGGTGTTGCTGCGTGAGTTTTCCCAACACTTCTACTGTCTGTGGCCCATGGAGGCTGGGGCGGACTCTAGATTGATGATAACTTCAGGATGAGAGGATTCTGCACTTTCTGTGCGAGGGTCCTTTCGTTTGGGTAAGCTTGAGCGCTGTGGAGAGGACGCACACTGGCAGCCTCACACAGCAAGAGGTTTAAGTGTTGTGGCCACTGGGAAGGGGGGGACGAGAAGGTCACCAGGGGACGAGAGGATCACGGAGGCTGTGGGCAGATTTTCTAAGGCTTGAGTGCTGAGGTGCCTCCGTCTTTTTGCGACCGTCACCTTTTACCTCATGTGAGAAGCTGCTTCCTGTTTGTGTGCACCACGAGGGCCTCCCGGCATCGGTGCACGCACAGTGCTTTTCCTGTGCATCTTCCCTTTGAGCAGAAATACTTCTGAGGGCCACTGGGGTATTTTTTGTGTCTGTCTTTTACCTTACTACTGCCACCTAAAACCTCCTTTTACAATCTCTGAAGTGCTTGGATGTGACCCTTATGCTTTTGTGCCTTTTGGAAGCTGCACACGGTTACCTATTCATGTTTTTAAGGTTTTCTTTTGCTAAGAATGCATGGTGGAGGCTCGTGGAGCTGTTCTGTTGGAGCTTTATAGCTCTGAACCCGAAAGGTGTCTGCCTACAAATCTGGGGCCACATGAGTGACAGGAGTTGCAGGTCTGTCCACATAGCTCTGACATTCCTGTTTTTAGGAGGGGCTCAATATACAGTGACTTCTATGTCAGGCAGTCACCTTGAACAGAAGCAGAAATTATTGAGATGGAGTGAATCGGACTGTAAAGTTTACCTGCTAAACACAGATAGGGATACGCTTTTTGGCCAGTGGGACAGCACGCACGACGAACTTCACGTGCCTTCTTGGCTTCAGCAGATCCTGTCCTGAGTCAACATCCTTGGGAGACAACACCCTTGGAGCTGTTCGCTATCCAGGTAGTCGGATTTCAGACAAGATTATTTAAAATTAGCAACTGGAAACGTGACTCTGGTCACCAGTTGGAAAACCTGTGTTTGCAGATTTGGCTTTAGCCTGTGCTGCTCGGGGAGTGAACTGAAAGCATTGATACCTTTACTATTGCTTTTTGTTAACCGCGTGGCTTTACAAAGTTTAGTTTGTTTTAGCCGTTCTGTCTTTGAAAACGGCCTATTCAGGTTTTTTATATTTTTGCATTCTTACTGACACCAGTGGATGTATCAACAGGGTGATTTGTGTCAAGCCAGTCTCGGAAGCAGCTGGCTTTTTCTCTGTGCACACACCAGTGCCTGCCTGGTGCCTTCTCAGTGACCTGCATCTCGGCTGCATCCCTTAGGGCAGCATTTGTAAGAGGGTGTGCGGTGTTAAAGTGGATTTGATTAACTGGAGGTCGGAGCAGCACAGATCATTTCTCACCATTTCAGTGTCCTGCAAGTCTCTGAAGCTGTTAAATCTCCGTCTTCTGCAGCTGTTTTTTGTCACACATTTTCCTCTCCCATCTTTTCACTTACGGAGGTTCCAACCTCCTCAAGGCAAACAAGAGCCAGTGCTGGCAGGGTGAGCGGCCGCGTTTGGCCCTGAGAAGAGCCCTGCTTGCAGTGTCCCAACGCTTGTGGCTGTCGTTGCCCAGCTGGAGCTCACCAGCGGGAGATTTCCCCTGTAAATTCACCTAAACGGCAAACCTGCATTTCCTCCTCCCCTGTTAATGCTGCACGAGTGAGTGCGAGATATTAAAAGAGCCTTTGTTCCTTAAACCAGAAAGCATCCCCTGGGCTGACTGGGGCTTGCAGTTGTTTCTCCAGAGCAGTGACTGGGAAATGGGAGTGGGGAGCAGCAGCAACTGGGATCGGGGAGCACAGCCTGTCCCGGCAGGAAGGGTCTTGCTCGGTGGGACGGCAGCTGCCGGGCGCCTGGGATCAGGCCGGGCTGGCAGGGCCCCGTAAAGGGACGTGTTCCTTCCGCCCCGCTGCTTCCTGCGGTGTCCCGCCAGGTCGGTCCCGCTGCTGGTGGTGGGGTGCGAGCGAGGCAGGAAAACAACGTGCCTGGGCGTGGGTGCTGGGTGTGATCCCATTTGCTGGCCCTGGCCGGTTGGGTGGACTGTGCCCAGTGAGGTGCCCCTTGCTGCTGTAAATGCACAAAAGGTAGCATCATCCCAGCTGCGAGTGCCGGTCTCTGCGTGGAGGTGATGCTGAAGGGCAGAGGGGTGGCTGGAGGGAAGCAGGCGTGGAGGTGGGTGGAGGACAGAGGCTGTTCTGGGAGAACATTCAGCACCTCGGCAGGGAAGTGGTGCCTGAATGTGGAGGAAACAATGGATTCTCCCCTCCTCCCGCCCTGCTGGCCCTGCTGCTTGTCCCACTGGCACGGGGGTGGCTGCGCTTGGCCCCCGATCCTGCCACCACCGAGCCCCAGTCCCGGTCATGCCACTGCGTGTTCCTTCCTGCCCTGGTTCCTCCCATTCTTGCCTCTTCCTCCCGCTGCAGAGAGACCTCCGGGCTCTCCCTGCAAGCTGCTTTTCGACTGGAGAGGCTTTGTCTCTGGACACGCAGCCACAGGGCTGGAATCTGCAGGACCCACCTTGTGCCTTGGGGCAGAGCGGGTGGGGAACTGACCAGGCACATCGTAGGGGTACGACTGGGAGCCCCGGGAGTGGTGGGAGCCTGGGCAGGACTGAGCCCAGTGCCTGGAGCCTGAGAAATCGCTGCCTCTTCCTTGCGTGAGAGGGGAACGTGCAAACTTCCCCATTTAACCTGTGCAAAATGGAGAGATCGGGGGATCCCTTTGCATCCTGCCCGCGATGCGTGTTTCTGCGAGTCTTGCCCGTCCGCTGTGTGGGCAGTGACTCGGGCAGCAAAGCTTCCCTGCTGTCTCTGGGGGTACCCTGAGCATCTCCACCCGTTCGGCTGGCTCCTTCTTGCCACCTCCAACCTGTGCAAGCACAGTTTTGTGAAGCAAACTAAAGTAGCTTCTTCTAGATAGATAACCAGGGAATGAGCTGTGAGCCTGGAGCGTTATTTCTGCCGTTTTACGAGTCGCATAACGGGATGTGCACAAGGTTGATTGTGACAGCCGCTGTCTTTCAGAGCTCTGGAAGTCGCACCCCTTCTCAAGGGGCTTCGTAAGTACCCATGGCTGGCACGGACACACGGAGGTGTGCGCTGAGACACGAGTGTGAGTGCGTGTGTGCAAACCCTGGTGTGTGTCACACTCAGGTGAAGGGGCTGCGGAGGGTGCAGCAGCCGAATTTTTAAGGAGTGATCCCCAGCCTATGGTGCAGACCTTCTGCTTCATGTGCGGTAGCCTCAGCATCTCCACCCACTGCGGAGCTTTTACTGGGAGCCGAGTGTGCATCCAAAAGCCCAATTTATTAGCTGGCCATTGCTGGGAGGAGGAGGTGGAAGCAGGAGAGGTCCTTTTGCAAGCAGCGCTCATTGGGGTTTTGCGGTAAGTCTCTCCATCAGGGCTGGAGCAGCTGGAAGCAAGGGCTGCAGAAAGGCCAGCCTGGATGTTAGGAGAGGGCATCCACAAAAGGGCTGTGGCCAGCGATGGCAGGTTTAGCCCGGGATCCACGTGCGGCTGTATGGGAGAGACAGCTCCGGAGCTGAGCAGCCCTGGCAAGCAAAGAACACTCGTGCAGCCACGTGAGCCGAAGTCTTGCGAAATGGGTCTCATCGGCCATGTCGGTGCCCGGGGCTGTCACTGCTGCTCTCCCTTGCTGTCCTCGCCATGATGCCAGGGGGACTGCTTGGTTTTACACACCAGTTTGGGCACAGATTATTATGGCAGTTTCAAAACCTGCCGCTGTTGAAACCATGTGCAGGAATTGCCAACCTGCATGCAAATCTGGGTATGTTTTTTTTTAGCAGCTATAATACAGGACTTTTCATAGATGATGGGCATGCCTACAGAATACTGAAAGTATCTATAAGAAAGAAAAAAAACATTAAGAAAGGGGTTTTTGTTCGCTTTGCATGTGGCTAGCCTTGGTGTAAGTAATTACTTCGTTAGGAGAGCAGGACTATTTTTGAAGTGCTTGGCTCTCATGCTGTGCAAGGTGGGTCAGAGCGCAGAGGGCAAGGTTTCATGGTGCGTGTGCCAGCGGGAGCACAGCTGCTGGTTTGCTGTGCAGACAGGAGGATTTTTAAGACTCGGTTGATGTCGGTGACTTGGTTGGGGTCTGATACCAAGAGGGTACATTGCTTGTGGGTTTGCTCCAAATTGTGTTATGCCAAAGGAGGTTTAGACTGGATGTTAGGAAGAGTTTATTTACTGAAAGGCATTAGAACAGGTTGCCCAGGGCAGTGGTGGAGCCCCTGTCCCTGCAGGTATTTAAGAGTTGTGTAGACATAGTGCTTAGGGATATGGTTCAGTGGAAGACTTGGCAGTGTTAGGTTAGTGGTTGAACTCTGTGATCTTAAAGATCTTTTGCAGTCTAGGCGACTCTGTGATTCCGGTGCTTTGGGTACAGCTGGTTCAAGCTTCAGCGCTTCCATGCGCTGCTGGGATTTTGTTTGGATCCAAAAGTCTACTTAAAAAGAAACAGAAACACAACAAAAAACCAAACGTGTAAAGGATGTGTGCTCAGAGAAACAGACCGCGTGTGCTAATTCACTTTGTGCTGTGCCTCTTTTCCAGTTGGTGCACTACGTGTGGAGTTTTCCCAGCCAGTGAACCTGGAAGAAGTGGCGAGAATAAACCCAGAGGTCAAAACAGGAGGTCGTTTTGCTCCAAAGGACTGTATAGCACTTCAAAAAGTAGCAATAATCATACCGTTCAGGAACCGAGAGGAGCACCTGAAGTACTGGCTGTATTACCTGCACCCAATTCTCCAAAGGCAGCAGCTGGATTATGGAGTGTACGTTATCAACCAGGTAGGATGCTGAAGGCACAAGGCTTTATACCCCTCTTATAACAGTGCCCTCATCCTAAAACAGCAGTGCTTTACCCTGAATGGCAGTGAGCTGGCAGGCAGGGATAAGGTTGCTTTAAAGAAGTTGAAATGAACGTGAATGGTTATGAACATGAGCAATTTTATTTCAATAATTTTGGTGGCAAGGTCCCCATGTCCAGTCAGACACGGTTCGCACTAAAGAGTTTCTGCTTAAAAAAAACACTGTGTGAGGAGGGAAAAAATCCAAAGTAGTGTGGCCCAATCTACTGTCTCTTTCACGTGCTCCTTTTTCCCAACTGCTGCAGAAATTGCATACAGCTTTTTAAGGTGCCAGGGTAGCATTATGCCTAATCTGGTACTGGGTGTGCTATAAAGCCGTAGGATTTCACTTACCTTCTTGAGAAACTTCTGTTCATGTTAGTAATAGTGCACGAAGTGTCAGCAAAGCTGTGGCAGTGGAGCAGGTGAGTGATTGTCTTCAGGTGAATAGAAGAGAGAAGAAACAAGCAGTGGTGGGAGAAGGGGTTGGTGTTTTCTCTCTTGATACCTGATGGCCTTAGACCTGTCTTTGCAGGGCATTTAAAAAAACATGTTTCACTCTTAATTTGTACCACAATGATGGTTGAATAAGTAGGAGTTCTTCACACTTGGAAAGGCTTGAAGCATGTAGGCACTTGCTTGGGCTGCAGCGTGAGAGGGCAGAGGCAATTCTGAGAGCCCCAGCAGAGCCCAACGGCTGGACAATCTTACCACGCATTTTCTCTCTTGGATATGTGTATGTCCTGTTTTCTCAGCTCTGCAAAAGCCGAGATGAAATAACATGCTTCTTTAAGTGTAACTCCTTAGATGTGCAGATCAGCTGATGTGTTTGTGCCTGTCAACCACCATAATATTTAAACTGGTCACCCAAGCGATAAATTTCCCTACAGAATTGAAAGTAAGGGGTGACCTTTTTCTAGAGAGGAAACCAATACCCCGTTACTGCTATTTCTCTTATTTTGCTCGTTTCCATGGTGCCAGAAATCTGGGCAAAGGTGGTACGTGGGGAATTAGCGGTAGGTCCCAGGCGCAGCAGCCGGCATGCTCCGGTGTGTGTGGCCACCTGTGCTTGTGGGATTGCTGAGGGTTCGAGGCGTTTCCTTGTCGTGCAGACTGATGTGCTGAGCGCTGAAATTAATCCCTGTCAGGAGAACCCTTCCCGTGTAACACAACAGCTGCCATCCAGCAACGCGGGGCCAGCCCCAGCCCTCCGTCCTTGCGTTTCCTCACACGTGCAAGTCACGGGTGCTGTGAGGTTGCTTGAGCCACAGTCCCCACCGGTCCATGGGGTGCAGGTGACAGGGCAGCACCCCCCTCTCTTTCTCTTGAGCGTGGCTGGGGAGCCACGCAGCCGTCCCACGGTGGGGGCTGCTGCATTCCCGACCGGGCGCAGCTCCCCGGCTCCAGGGGCGCTGCTTGTGAACGAGCGTCCAGCTCCATGGCAAAGAGCCGGCAGTGCAGCTGGGGCTGGCATTTTCCCCGTCACTGGTGTTCAAGGGTAAGGAAGGCGAGGGGCGTGAAGGAGTTCTCGCGGAGCTGTGCCGGCGCCCGCAGAGGCAGGCAGCGCCCGAAGCCCAGCTGGAGCTCCTGCTGCTGCGACGGTGCATGCTGGCTTGCTCTGCCCTGCCCTGCTGGCTCCCTCTCCTTTCTGGTCCTGTCCTCTGGCACTAGGGTGGGGGATGAGCTGTCTGTGTGCTCTAGAGTCAACCCTCACAAGAATTACTGAAGAAAATGGTTTTTTTCAGAGGCATCCCTTGATGCCAAGTTGGAGCAGGAGTGACATGCGGTATGTCCTGGACACATCCTGCAGTCATATGTAGGCTAACAAGTATGACTGATTTGTAAAATAAACACTCTCCTCCTGAATGTCTCTTACAAGCTATGGCTGGAAGAGGCAGAGTGGTCAGTGGTGGTAAACCCGCTGGATGCATCTCTCGAGGGTGAGTGGGAACATTGAATAGAGAGATTTCTGCCAGAAATGCAGTAGGAAAACAGCCTTATTTCTCTGCTGTCTTGACAATTGCTTTTCTCTTTTTCTTGTCTGTCCTTCCCTTTGCATCTGCCCTCTTTTTTTTTATTTTATTTTTCCTTCTAGTGGGGAAATATTACCTTTACTTGTTAATCCTGTCTATATCAAAGCAATCACTGAAGCAAGGAGAATTACTGTGTGATCTGGTTCTTACACGCTGCCTACGTGCTCTTCTGTGCTCTGCATCTCATAGAAAGAAAGAGGAGCGCTGAGCCCTGCTACTGCTGCACTGGTAATGTCAAACTTCTTCCTTTCAGCGCAATGTGTTTCCGTCATGAGTCCGTTGTGTCTCCACCATGCTGTCCTTGCGTGCCTGAGTGCCTCAGAGTAGGACTTGGCTGAAGTCAGGGGGAACGATGTTTGTAAAATGTCCATTGCGTAACAGGAGCCAGTGGGAAAAAAAAAAATAAAAATATATATATATAATGCTCCACCCTCCTCACTCCACCCTCATAAAGCCCAAATCTGACACGTGGAGTAGCAGTTGTAGAGTCTTCCAGATAAATGTGAGATGAGGCCACAGGGCTGGTCACCCTTTTTGTGGCACCTATTCGATGCTGTGCAGGCTTGATGTCATCAAACAAGAAGGCAGGGCTGGATTCGTGGTGTCTCCCTCAGCCCTACTCACTCCCACTGTTACCCACATGCTCTCCAGCACCTTCAGCCATTCCGCCTGGGTGCTCAGGTCTAGAAGTGATTTTTCTTGCTGCAGTTCCACCTGTGCAAATGCCCAAGCAGACAGACAGACATCTGGGAAAGGGGAGACTTAGCAAATTCCCTGAAAAACCTGTAGTTGTTGAACCATTTTCCACTGGCTCCTGGCACTGCCTGCGGTGTCCTCAGCGGCAAATCTCCAGTGTGTGTGTGTGTGTGTGTGAATGCAGAGTGACTGGGGCATCACGCTTACTCATGTTTTGCAGGGGGCATCAGGACCCCCAAGGCATGTGGGCAAAGGAGGGGATTGCACTCGACTTGCAGTGGTGGGGGAGGCGAGTTTCTCCCATGGCTGTTCCCTCTTGCTGCCCCGTGTAATGGTGCCAAGGCTTCAAAAACCCCTCTGGCGAAGATCTGATCCCTCTCTATGGCCCTGGAAATCTGTTTCTGCCTGGTCAAGACCTCCAGAGCATGGACTTTCATGTTGTGTGTGTAGACAAGGCTGCCTTGGTGGATCTCTGACTTAGCTAGCAACCTCCCATTGTAGGTGATGTCCAGAAACGCGTATCCTCATCCTTACCTCCCTGAGACACAGCGAGTTGAGGGTCCAGGGGAGACACATGCAGTCGTGGGTACTCTGCGCTGTCTGCAGGAGGTACCACAGAGCTGCCTCCTACATGGAAGTGGGAGGTGGGACGAAATTGAGACAGATGGCTTCTTGCTGGTTTGCAAGTCTGTTAGCTTGAGTGACAGTTCCAGAAACCTCAATTTCATCTGTCTGTCACTAAAAAAAAAAAAAAGTATCGTCCTTTGATAGGTCTGACTGAGTAAACCAGATTCAGCAAAGATAGGGAGTGGGAAGTAAAAAAGCCTGGATGTTTTGCTCAGGCTGACCATCTCCAGGTGTGCAGAGTCAGCATCAGACTCTGCAGAACTGAGGCAGCGCGTTGTCCCCTTTCAGCCAGTCTGTCCTGGTCCGAGGAATGGGGATGGAGTTGTATGTTCTGGGAGAGACAGAGAGAGCAAAATCAGGAACCAGAAAGAGGTGCTGGGTGCCAACAGTGAACTCGGACATGGGTTAAGTTTCAGGACAAGAGAACACAGGGAAAAATTGGTTAGGACAAAGAAAGTAGCACAAGTGTACTTGGCTTTCATCCTTTCTGGTCAAAGCCTAGGAAATAAGTGTGGAGGCTACCTCTGGAGCTTGGCTGCATTGTCAAAGCAGCAGTCCCCTGCGAGCTGCCTAGCTCTTCAGGATGATGATCCTCCTCTGTCCAAGCAAGTCCAAACCGATCCATTTCCTTGTGGCAAGTGACAGGGAGCCACTGTGGGATGAGGAGCTGCCAAGTAAAGGCAAGGGCTGGAGGTTTCTTCAGTTCTGCTTTATCTGCTCTCTTGAGGATTGCCTGTGGTACTGTGCCTTGTGCTGACCTGGAAGGGACAGAAGCACAGAAAGGAGATTTCCCATCTCTGGTTTTTTTTTTTCTTTTCTCTTTTCTTTCAAAAAGTTGGGGATCAAAGCTGGAAGCCTGCAGCACTCTCTGAGTTTTGAGAGATTTGAATCTCAGATACTGCAGGCATGCAAGTGCTTCCACATTGCCTTGGGTAAAAAACCCAGAGCTTTCTGCAAAAAGTAAAACCTCTTGTCATTCTTTGCTTTGATATATGCTGTAAAACCCTGCATACCTCCTGGTACAGAAAAGCAGCCTCCTGCCCTCAGAGGAGTCACAGCTGATAACAGCATTGCATGAGCTACCTGCTCGCTGTAGAGCTACTAAAAACCAGCTTGGAGAGAGGGGTTTGTTTTCCATTTTGATTGTGATTCCCCGCCTGCCCAAGCCTTTTGGACCCCACAGTGGGAAGCTGTGTGGCCGTTTGGGAGGCGATTGGCAGTGCCCGTGTGACGCGTTTACCGCGTGCCCAGTCCCTCTCCACGCGCCCTGGCAGGAGCTCGGACGGGGTCCGGTGGGTGAGGTCACTGTGCTCTGCTTTGGGGTTTTCCAGGCAGAGGTTTAAAACCACAGCTCCTCGTCGCGTTGTTAATCCCAAGTGTCACACAGAGGAGTTAGACGTTGCCTGAAGGTGTGGGTTAATTATGACCGAGCCTCTGCAGGTAACAAAATCAGTGTGAAGTGCCCTTTGCCTTGAAATTTCATCATGAGAAGAGCAGACAAAGGGTGTGAAATGACGGCACTCTCCTAGACTGGACCCAGCAGGTGTTTTGAGGTGTGAAGACATTGCAACTTGTATAAGCACCAGGAAAAGTCCACCTTGGAACGATGGAGCCAGGCCTGGGCTTGGTGCGGTAGGACCCGAGGAGCACTGGCCAGCTGAGGCTGGACACCTTTGCCAGGATGAAAAGAAAACTCCGATCCCACAGCCTTTCCCTCTCCCCAGCCTCTTTGTTCAACTTGCTTTCATTTTCTGCACTCAGGTTTTCACTGTTCTTGCTTATGCATGATGGAGATCATGTTCCCACCACCTTAGTTATTGCGTGAACCCTTTTGTTTCAGGTGAGGATGCTGAGAATTTGCTCAGATCCTCCTCCAGGAAAACTCACTCCTCCCTGTGAAGTCATTTATGCCCGAGGCGGGTGGTGAATGCTTTTGAAAACCTTGGTTTGACACTTGCATGTTAAAACCTTCCTCTGAAAGATTTGTGGCTGTTTCAAGAACTTGTGTTGGGTCTCCAGCAGCAGGTCCATTAACCAGTCTCGATTAAACAGTTTCCAAACTGATTATTTATTAGCCATGTAGAAGCCATTTGGGAGGAGGTGATGTTTTAAGCTGCTGCTCCTTGGGCACAGTGTTTTATCCGTACTTGAGTCATGTCTCATGCTCAGTTTGGGTACCGCAGGGTAGGGGGGATGGTTTGCACAGTAGGGGAGTCCTTTGGCTCGGCACTGCTCGGAGGGTGTGGAGGGGTAAGGTGAGATGTGAAAGAGGAGAAAGAATTTGGCAGTCTTGGTTTCCAGGCTGGCCAAAAACTTCAGCCTTCTTTAGCTGATGCTCTATGAGTTCCCTCCTGCCTGCTCTGTTTCCCCGCACAGGGCTTGGGTTTGAATCTGCTGCTGCAAAATTGAGTCCTGGGCTGGAAATCCTTACTCTCAAACCACCAGTATTCTCAGGTTTGTGAGTATGATCCTGTTGTTTTTTAGAAGTACTTGAGCAGTGTGCGAGCCCGTACTTGTGCTCAAAGCGTGTACTTTTGAAACGTTTCTGCCTGAGAGAGGCCAAACAGATTCTCTCTGGATGCCTCGTTGCTTGGGGAGGAGAACGGAGGTTTTCCTGCCCTGTTGTCTGCAAGTCCCTTCATTAACTGCACCTGTCCTGGGCTAAACGTGCCCTACTGCTGTGTTGGCTCTTTTCAGAGAGCTTTTCTACTTTTTTCCCATCACAGTGACAGCCTTCTTGGTTTGCTTTTCCCAGAGGGGCTCCCGGGGCTCTTGGGATGGATGGTTGGATGGATGGTTGGATGGATGGATGGATGGATGGATGGATGGATGGATGGATGGATGGATGGATGGATGGATGGGTGGATGGTGGGTCATGCCATGCTCTGGCTGGCAGAGGAGCAGCCAAGAAGGGGCTGTGCACCACAGCAGATAGCCCTGTCACTTGGCGTGAGCTGCAGCTCTTGCAGAAACCGTCTCCTGCCATCCAGGGAACAAGGCTGTGGGCCATGGCCATGTGTGGAACTGGCAGCATCCTTTCCAGGACCCAGGGTGCCAAAATCCTGACCACAGAAAGGTTTTGGCCTGTGGTCCTTGTCCTGGCTGTAAGCTAGAGCACTGCCAAGGTTTCTCTCTGTAGCAAGGGTCCCTTTTTCCAGAGGAGCATGTCTTTCTGGGAAGCTCTAGATTGGATATTAGGAAAAAAATTCTTCATCAAAAGGGTTGTTAAGCATTGGCACAGGCTTGGTTGAGTCTGCATCCCTGGAGGTATTTAAAAGATATGTAGATGTGGTGGTTGCGGACATGGTTTAGTGGTAGACCTGGCATCGCTAGGTTGAGGGTTGAACTCAATCTGCTTAAAGGTCTTCTCCAACCTGAACAGTTCTACGCGTCTATGATCCACTGCTCTGGCAGGCCCCAGCTGCTCTCCCCATCCATCCGTAAACTTTTATCACAAAATTCACTCCCGACATGCCTGTGTGGGGAGTGGGGCAGGAGGACAGCTCAGCATCAAACCTGCCTTCTTGGAGCCTCCTGCCAAGAGAGGGGAGCTGAGCCAGGTCCAGCCTTTCTTCAGCTGTTTTGGATGTCCTCACAGTTTGCAGCTGGCTCAGGTGCCACCATCCCGTGGGTGGCGTTATGGGGAGGGGCTCACTGTGGACATCCCGTGGGTGCTGTGGGGGGAGTGCTTAGGCTCAAGCTCAGTCCCTCCCGGGCACACCAACCCACTGTGGCAGCAACGGCGTCCAGCAACAGGTGAGAAGCTGCTGATGGCAACTGTTAAATTTAAGTCACTTAACTGCTTTTATTTGTTTTTGAATTAGGATGGAGAAGAAGAGTTTAACCGTGCTAAACTGCTGAATATAGGATTCGCAGAGGCCTTGAAAGAGTATGACTATGACTGCTTTGTGTTTAGTGACGTAGACCTGATCCCAATGGATGACAGGAACACCTACAAATGTTACAGCCAGCCGCGGCACCTCTCTGTATCCATGGACAAATTTGGATTTCGGTAAGACTCCTGTTGGAGGGGCATTTTGTGCCTGGTATCACTGTTAGCCTAGCAGGGCAGGCGCAGCGTTACCCATCCCCTCCCACCACTGGCAGCATGGGAAAATGTCTCTGGCAGAAGCCTGTCTTGGCGTGTGTGTCCCTGCAGGGAGTGGGATTGGCTGGAGGAGTGGGGAGAAACGCAGTCGAGGAGTTTATGAAAATTCACAGCTTCTGGAAAGTGAAACGTAGGGCGAGGAGAAACTAGGAGCTCGTCGTTTTGCAGATGCCCGTGTATCCCTTCTTGTGTTTCAGGCTGGAATACAGCTAGTGTTTCCACCGAGTCTGAAAAGTGAGACACTCTCACACGGCGAGAACCATGTGCAGCTTTAAAAAGACTGCATCGGGCACTATTTTAAGAGCAAAATGAAATCTTTTTGGCGGTTCGATTTCGGGCCACTGAGGGAGCTGGTATCTGAGAGCAGCACAAAATGAAGTGCCTTTCAGCACACATTTGGGTGTTTCTGTAAACAAAAATGTGTCTTGCTTTTCCTTTCCTTTCCTTTATTTTTTTTTTTTCCTATTCCAAATCCCCAAGGGGGAGTTTAAAAGCTCATCTGTAACGTGAAAGCCAGTCGTGACCCCAGGGGGGATACAGCAGTCGTGTTGGTGGGAGGACCCCAGCACATCTCCGCTCCCGGCCCAAGCCCTGCTCAGAGCTGGACCATCACCAGCACCACAGCAGCTGTGGTTTTTTTCTTGCAGATAGGTGAAACTTAAAGCAGGAAGGCTGGCCCCAGGGGTTTCTTCTGCTCATTGAAGCAGAGACGAGGTCTGTGGTAGGTCCTGGTGATCCCTGCGTGGGCCCTCGTCTTGTGCTGTGGGTCTGAATTCTGTCTGCCCCCGATTGCCCAGTGAGGAGTCTGCTGTTCTGAGCAGGAGCTGGTTGGCTTTGTGTGTGCGAGGAGCTGCAGGAAAAGAAGGCTATGTGGCATCTCTGATACCCCGCGGAGTTCTTGATGCTCCCAGGGCATGCACAGGTCACCTGTCTGCCCTGTGGCACGGCGATGTGCATCTCACCAGCCCGTCCTCTGAGGGCAGCGTACTTCTTAGCGAGAGCCTGCAGCCATTGCCAGTTGCAAAATACTTCCCAGGTGCATTTGGGACCGAGCCTCCATGAATCTGGGACACCAAAACACTGTTCCCTGCTGCAGGGGGGTGCCTTGTGGCGGCCCCTTGGTGCTGGTTCACCATGGGCTGGGGTGAAGAGCACCAGCAACCTCTTTTCCTGTGGTCAGGCTGCTCCTTGGCCAGTACCTCACCTCCTCTGATGTCCTTTTCTCCCCGCTTCTAGGTTGCCTTACAACCAGTATTTCGGAGGTGTGTCTGCCTTGAGCAAAGAGCAGTTCACTAAGATCAACGGGTTCCCAAACAATTACTGGGGCTGGGGTGGTGAAGACGATGACATTTATAACAGGTAAATAAATATCCCCTTTGACACGTGGAGTGCCTCCAGGGTGGGGGTGGGCACAGACCTGCTGCTCTTGCCCAAGTGTGGGGGGATACACGGTTTCACCCTGAATGTGGGAGCCCCCTCTCTGTGTAGGGGATGGGAGTGGCACGTGGGTGACCTGCGGGCTCTATGAAAGCGTGTTCCTGCTTGGTGCTGGCACCCCCTTTTGCAGCTCCCAGAGTGTGCTGGAGAGTTGGTCTGCCTGGAAAAATCCCACCCCTGCTCCGCACAGCCTCACAAGCACCCACACTGGTGCAGGGGTTAGAAAGGGGATTCAAGGTGCACGGTGAGGTGGAGAAGACCTTGACCCATCTTAGTGCAGCCTGAGGCTTGCGTGGGTCTACAGCCTGATCCCTTTGTTCCCAGGAGAGCTTTGTTTGTCAGGCTGTAAGTGACTTTAAATAACGCCATGAGCCCTTGCTTCCTGCAGGGAAGGAAGCCGAGCAAACTGCAGGGGAAGGGGCGGGTGTTGCAGGGGGTGAGCAGGGGCCGCCCCTGCCTGAAGACCGGAGCAGATGGTGGATGTGGGGTTGTGCTACCTTACAGCTTCACATCCTCAGGACAATTGCTGTGGGAAATCGTTGTGTGGAGCTCCGATTTGGGAAGCACTCTTCACATTTCTGCATGGTGAAACCGGTCTGCCTGGTGCTTGTTCTGGGCTTTGCAAACACTTCTGGGCTTCAGGAAGGGTCTTCCTAAAAGTATTGGTACCTTCCTGAGGTTCAGTGCTTCTGTTTAATAAACCAAGCCAGGGTCAAGCTTCCAGTGGGGCAGGGCATTCAGAGCAAGGTGGTAGTCCACTCTATTTTGGGCATTTAGGTTTTGAGGAGTAGAAGATGCTACATAGAAAAGAAAAGGGAAATGCAAAGAGGAGGAAACCGGGTACTTTTTCAGCATCAGTGTCTGTGAACTGCAGGTGCCTTGCAGAGAGCATGCAAATAAAGACAGGCTGAGACCATTGTGGCTCTGACCGTGTGTCCCCCTCGTGCTGCTTCATCATCATTTGCCTCAGTTTCTACCAGCACTGCAGCTTTCACATCCTGAAAAAATGAATGCTCTTCTGGCTGTGTTCCAGATGGGTTAAAAACTAGATGCCTCCCATTCAAATTCCTGTCTGCAGCCTGGAGCAAGTTTAATGTGGGCGTTGGGAGTCGGAGGAGCTGGTGAGGGTGCGGTAAATTATCAGATCTGTGGGGTTGGCAGGGGGACATCTCTTTTCCGCCCAGGCTGATGCGTGGAAGGGGACTGGCTTCCCTCTCTTTCGGAGATAATAAGCCTGCAAACACACTAGCTATGTGCTCAGAAAAAACACAAGACAAAAAGAACGCAAAACCCCCCGAACCAATGGTCGTTTGTGGAAGGTGTGGCAGAGCATCCCACATCCGCCTCCCGTCACGGGTGTTTAACGTCCTGCTTTTCACAGGCTGGTGTTTAAAGGCATGGGGATATCCCGTCCGGATGCCGTCATTGGGAAATGCAGAATGATTCGGCATTCCCGGGACCGGAAGAACGAACCCAACCCCGAGAGGTGCGTGTCCCCCCCCCGCCCCGTCCCGCAGCAGGTTCCCGGGGCGCCTCCCGCCCTGTGCTGCTCCAGCTGCCCGGCTTTCCCTTCGCTCTGCAAAAACCCTGGGTCAAGCAAAGCCTCCGGCCATCTCCTCCCGTGATGACCTCTCTGTTCCCCGCACTGTCAGCCGATCTCTTCCCCTCACCAGTTTATTACCTTATTGCAGAACTTTTCCCCAAGATTTCACTATGACACAAACACCTCTCACTTTTGCTTTTTGCTTTTTTTTCCCACTCAAGCACAGCAAATTAACCTCTCATCAGTTGTTTCCAGCTTGTCTTTAGCATGTAAAACCTGTTCTTTCATGCAGAGCTGGAGAACAACCTGTGATTTGAAAGCTCGGCTGCTTTTTCCTGGCTAAAAGTCGAACCTGTAGGGATGCCTTTGCCCGCTGCTCAGGCTGGCCAAATCTGGGAGTTTATGGGACCCGTACTGATACTCAGGTTGTTCTTAAAACACCAGAAAAGCCGCCTGAGATGTGATAGAAATGTCAGTTTACCTTGTTTAAACTCTTTTTCCCCTTTCTTTCTTTGTTTTTTTTTCTCCTTTCTTTGTTTTTTTTTCCCCCTCTTTCTTTCTTTGTTTTTTTCTCCCCCCTTCCTTCTTTTTTTTTTTCCCCTTCTGCAGGTTTGATCGAATTGCTCACACAAGGGAGACAATGAGCTCTGACGGCTTAAATACACTGTCTTACAAGGTGTTAAGGACTGACAAGTACCCTCTGTATACAAAGATCACAGTGGATATCGGCTCACCAAATAGCTAACATCACAGGCAGGAGGGAGACCGTGCCTGCGTTGCCCAAGACATCTGGCCTCACTGATACTCTATATCTGCTGGTTTTATGACAGTTGCAATGAACATCAACAACAAAAAAGGCCCCTTTTGACATGCCAAAGCGTCTCGGAATTGGTTGGACAAGTGCTTTTTCTTCTTTTTTTTTTTTTTTTTTTAAATTCCGAGCTTGACTTTACACAACTTTTTAGCTCTCCGTTGTTTTGTAAGTCCAGAAGCTGTACATAGGAGTTGTAAATATTTACTTTGCCAGAAAATGTTAAATCTGACCTGTTTGCTGCAGTGCTCCCCAGGTTAATTGCTGGACCCAAATTTTACTGATCACCGCTGTGATGCATCAGCAGTTACTGCCCATGATATCTGGTGTTTTAAATGAGGTGGATGAAAACATTCCTTTTAATTGATTCCTGGTTTTACTTTATGAAGGACTGTAAAATGCTGCTAAAATTGTACAAGTTTACGCTTTGCATTAGATTTTTATTTTTTTTTTAATGGAGACAATATGTATTTTTTTTCTTAGAGTGACCAAAAGAAACATCTTCTCTGTGTGCAGAGCAAGTATTGAACAATCAATTCTGGATTCAATGAATGTCATTATCTCCTTTAGTCTCAAATGAGGCTTTGAGTGAGTTGAGCCAGAGTTTGCCAGAAATTGACAGTGAGCTCTCTGCGTAGGGCAGGAGCTACGTGAATGGCATCTGCAAAAACCACTGGCTTCAGATAACCTCAGTTTTGGACGTGATAGTGACTTTTTGTGTCAGCACACCACCACCTGCTTTTTTTGTAGGTTTTCTTTTTTTTTTGGGGGGGGGGGGGCGGGGGGAAGACAGTGGTTTTGTGTGTTTTTTATTTCCTGAAATAAAGATGAATTATTTTAATTGCACGATGAAATTTTGGCCTTAAAATTTGCTGACACTTTGTTGACAGTGGTAGAAAAAAAATGTTACAGCACTATTTAAACATTGTCTGAAGCTTCCTGAAAACTTTTTTTTTTTTTTTTTCTTGCAAGGTCATGCATAAAACTTGAATTCACTTATTACTTTCGTTGTTGTAACATTTTAATATTTTTTTAAGTAATTTGTATATCATAAGCAGTATATTTAATACCAGATTAAACTAGGGTGCAGCATAATAGGATATGATTCAAGGCCTCTTTTATCTTCAGACTAGTAGGCTTTTTATGTGCGTCATTATATATAAGCCATGTATTATATTTGCTCTGTGTATTTGTCCATGAAATCTCCTGTGGTGCCGAGATATTCACAGCAGGGCTCACATCCAGTCGATTTTTTCTTTGCCTAAAGCCTGTTACAATGCGTGTCCTCCGTCGGGAAACTCCCTTCTGATTTTCTCAGGCTCTGAGGCACACGCAGGTTTTGGAGCGCTGCTCTTGGTCAGGGCGCCAGGGCACCACCTGTACAGACACCCTGTTTTCCTTCCCTATGAAAGCCTCAAACGCTGACTCTCTCGGAGCTGGTTTAAGTGATTTAAAGCTCTCAGCCAGAACCAAATTCTTTCTGGCGAGTCCTTCGCCACCAGCTCTGACCACAGCAATTTGCACTTCTCGGCCTGTGCTGAAGGCTGTTAAAATCAGGGACACTCATTGTATTGGGGATCATCTTCAGCACTGCCTCTTCTTTTTTTTTTTTATTATTTCTTTGGTAGATTTTTGGGGTTTGGGGAGGGGGGGGGGGGATTATTTTTTTTTTCTTTTTGTCAAGACCTGAAGATTTAGGCTGAGACCTTGCACTGCAGGGGTGGGATCCTGCAGGGACCAGGGGACAGTGCGTTTTCTTCTTAGGCCAGCAGTGGCTCAAAATGTGCATGGAGACTTTGATTGCTAGGGAGGCACCCAGCTGCCTTTTCAGTCTCACTCTGAAAAAAGCCCCTTCACGTCAATGCCGTTGCTGCCAGACTTGCTGCCTCAGTTGTGCTGGGAGCCGAGTGAAGGTGGTCTGGCATGGAGCAGGAGCAAAGTGCAAGGGAGTTTATGAGTCGCTTTCTTGTACTTGTTGTTGCAGTAAAAATAGTTGTTCCTTTTTGGCAAATCAGGCTCCAGCTTTTGCAGATACAAGAGGGTACAAGAAGAGGCCGTGTTACAGAAGTTAGGTCAAATGTCTGCCTGTAAAACATCACTGTAGCTGCAGTCTGCACCCATAATGGGGACACGGACAAGGGCTTTATTTTTTATTTTTATAAAGGTGCCTTAGAAGCAGGGCCCTGCTCCTAGAGGTGGCAGATCAGCACCAAAGCTCTCAAAGCTCCAGTAAAAATCACGGGTCTCTGCAGAGAGCGCCTTGATTTTGTGCTGAGCCTTTTACAGGATGAACAGTTGAGAGCTTCAGCTGTATCGGTGGCTGCTTACAAGCTATGCCAAGGGGCTGCCTACTGTGATTGAATGATGGGTTTCTGGAGGGAGTTCCTTGCCTTAGGATTCTCTGAAGGTTAGAATAAAGTTAGTGTGAAAACTCGTCCTTTTGCTGTTAGGTGAAGTCAATCAATGTCATGGAGGTGGTCTGCGCACTTGTTTCTGGCTGTTGCAATCGGAGGTTTCTATGCATGTGCCTTGAAAGAGGGGAGAAATGGAAACTGGAAAACCAGGAAACCCGAAAACTATTTTCAGCAGAGAGACGCTAGCGGCAAAAGAACCTGTCACTTAGTTTCTCTTTTACTGCTAAAGCCACAAGCCATGTAAAAGCCAAAGTTGCCTTTTGTTGCTTGTTTCACCCTCGGTGCTGACCTGTGATTTCCAGATCTCATTGTCCCTGTGTAAACTCTATTGGTCAAACTCACAAAACGCTCTTGAATCAACCTGGCTGTGAAATTTCTCTCCCTGGGGTTTTTTTGGGGACCTTTTCTACAGACGCTCATGTTGCACAGAAGTGAATTCTGGCCATGACCTGTGGTGGGTGGTGTTTTTTCCTCCAGTACCGGTAGCAACACTCAAAGCGATACTGTGTGTAACGGCTGAAACTCAGAACAAATACCTGCAAAGGAAACGCTAATGCTTGGTTTCTTTGGAGTTACTGTTTGCTTTTTAGTTTGAGGAAGGGTCCTGGCACACAGCTTCTTACTGGGTTGTTACTTGTGTACTGGACTGCTATGGATTTCCTGTAGACGGTTCTGCCTTTCTGCGTTTTTATCATTTATATATCAAGGGATGTATAATCTGATGTTCTTACTTTACCTTTGTCAAATAAAGTATTTTCAGTAATGACGTCTGGGAGCATTACTCTGAATTACCCCTCTGGCTGGGTGAGTTTCTTGCTGGTGGGGTAAACTGGGACATGCCTTACCCTCCTTGCATTAACTTTCTCCAGCTTTTCCCTGCTCTGGCTGCCCTCTGCCTGAGTGAATTTGTCACTCTGTGCTGCAAAAATTTTACGGGTGTTAGGAGAAACAGATCCAAGAGTCCCCAGATGACAGCAGAGGGCCTTAGCATGGTTCCTTTACCTGTGGGTAAGACAGCATGCAAACCCCTCCTGAAGCCAGGCAGGGGATGCAAGCTGCAGGCTGCTTGGGGGAGTCAGGCCACTGCTTGCTCCCCGGGTGCCTGTGGGTTTGGCTGGAGTGTGGAAGTGGAGAAGTCATTCCTGGAAACTGATCCAAATGTTTGCCTTTGTTCCTTGGCACTTTCTCATGAAAACAGTTTCCATGGAAGAGATCGTTCTGGCTGCAGGACTGTGGCTAAGGCCGGGGAGCTGGCGTGAGGTCCCCAGTGCTCTCCAGCCAGAGGTGGGCTTGTTCCCAGCGGGGACCAGCCTCTGCGGTCCAGGCTGGGACAGTGGACAGGACATCCCGAAGCCTTTACAGTTGCCTGAAAGCATGCTCTGATGGCCATGTAGACAGGAGGGCTCTGGAAGAAGGCGCCAGCTTCTGCCTTCTCATCTCCCCAGGGCTGGCTACCCAGGCGGTTATTGGCTTTTGAACCTGAAAGGCAGTGTTGCATTGGGATCTTGGGTGTTTCCTTCTCGTGGTTCAAAGTTTGCTATCTATGTGCAGAAAAATGGTCAAAGAGGGACCTTCCACTTTCTCTTACTTCTGTCCCCAGAGTACTGAGCTGTTCCTCCCCTCCTTCTCTCGAGTGCGTGAGGAATGGGCAGGAGTCGTACAGCTCAGTGGCTGGAAGAAGCTCTGTGTGGAAATTTTGTCCCTTGCTGAAAGCAGCGGCTGAGAAATATCAGTAGGATTTCACCCTTCATCCTAGTAGTTGCCATGGCTTCCCTGGACCAGAGCAGCGTGTGGCTTGTAGAGGATCCCGTGACTCTTTTGCTGTGAGGCTGTATTTGCTACTTGCTGTAGCAGAGATTCCTTTCCCACCTCTGACCACACCTGCTGCCAGGGAATAGGATGGTTGAGCAGAAGTCTCTGACATTTATACCACATGTTTACTCTGCTACACCTTTCTGTTCCGCAGCCCGTGGAGGGGAAAAAAAAAAAAAAGGCAACGAAAAAGAGGCTGTTGTTAGAAGGACGGAAAGGGCTAAGCTGGACTTTGCTGACCCCTTTCACTCTCTTGCAAGGAGTCTGAAGTGGGTGTGCTTGCCCTTTGCTCTTGCTCTGTGTCTTAGCACAGCAGTGCTGACTGGTTCCGTTCTTATTTCCTTATGTCCTGTTTGCAGGATGTCTATGTGCTCGAGGACAACACAACTGTATGAGAACTCTGTTTTCTGTCTAATCGAGACAGCAGCCCTGCTACAGGAAGCTGTTTTCCTTCTCCATCCACTGCTCTCAATGTTACTACCAGCAGCACAGATGAAACCACAGGGACAAGATCCCTGCAGAGTCAGAGGTGACTGACTTCTCAAGCCTGCACTAGATCTCACAGTGAAGAGCTGAGTGGGGAAAACAAGGGGCTCCCCTTGGTTACCTTCCTGCCCTTCACGTGCTTGAAAATAATCTCTAAGAAGTCTTGCTCCATGATTTTTCCAAGGGTGGAGATACTGCTTACAGACCATTGTTTACCAGATCCTTCTGCTTGCCCTTCTTAAGGATGGGCATAATATCAGTCTTTTCAGCCCTTTCCCAGTTGTCAAAATATTCCACCGTGACTGACAGCAGCTTCATTCAGATCAGCTAGCAGTTAGCTCCTACGAGTGGGTGCCTTCTATTCCAGCAGCCCAGCTTCTCTAAGCAGTCCTCAAAGGCTGTGTTTGGCCTCCAACCTCCTTCCCAAACCATGCTGGTCAATGCAGAGGTCTGGGAGCAGGCTTTGCCAGTGAAAGTGCTGCAAAAATCCACTGATCACTGTACTCTTTTCTGTATTGTCCAGCACCATGATGTCTCCCCCATCCATCAGTGAACATGCATTTTCCCCAACTTCTAGCATGCCTGTGGAGTCCTGTCGCCCTACCCTTGATGATTGTCACTAGCCTGAGCTGTAGGTGGTATCTGACTTGCCTGGCAACACCTCTAAGTATCTAGGCAAACAACGTTTACTACATTCTTTTGCTGTCTGTTGTAATCCCACTCTTTTGCGCATCTTTTTTTATTTTTTAATGTTAGTGCAAGAAGCTCCCTTTTGTAGTCAAGCAGCACTTCTGCTGAAATGCCCTAGTCTTTCTGCACAAGAGAAAATTTGAGAGATTCAGGATGGACACTGTGAGAAACCCCTTTCCCAGGAGGGTGATCTGGCCTTGGGACAGCATACTGGATTGGCAGAGGGTTTCCATCCTTGGGAGGTTTAAACGTGGTTCCCCAGGCATGGTACTGATACGGCAGCAAACTAGTCCCCCAGAAGGACCGAGCCAGAGCCAGTGGAGCAGCAGGAGAGAGCAGCTTCTGCAAAAGGACACTGCTGCTTTGATGGCCAGGAGCTAGGGCTATGCATGAGGCCAGCAAGCCTGGAGAAGTCTGCAAGGCATTGCCAGGGAGAGAGCATGAAGCCAAACGGTGTTTTCCAACCTTGCTTTACTCTGTGTTTCAAAAGCAAAAACTCATCATGGTATTTACCACTGTGAGCATCTGCCCAGCTGCAAGCGTGAAAGGGAGGAGCTGTGAAGGTTTTCATTCTTGGGTTGAACTCATCCTAAGCTGACAAAGGGACACTGAACCCGGGTCTAGAAGTGTTTTTACCAGGCGTCTGCAGAGCTGCTGTCTCTTGGCACGTAGGACATTGCAATAAGAATGCACTGACTGGGCGTTTTTTTACACCGTCCAATTTTCTCTTGAGATGGAGAGAAATGTCTTGGTCAAAAAATGCAAAACACTGGCAGACTCCCATGTGAAACAGAGGCAGGCTGAAAATTTCATCCCTCCAGCAGCACCCCACCTATCAAATGCCACAGTCCTCTTTTACCAAACCACAATCTGGAACAGGAGAAAATCTCACTTGAAACAAAATAATAGTAATTAAAAACGTCATCACCACCATATCTCTTTCCCATGCGATTTAGTGGCTGCCCTGAGGGAAGTGCACTGACAAGTACTCACAGGGAAGAGCAGAGCTGACGAAGGGGGTCTGGCAGCACAACATCACTCCAGGGGCAGGATGTTCTCCAGCAGCCTGGAAGGAGATGTTTCTGCAGCATAACTATTGTCCTCACCATTTCCATAGTCTCAGAGGTGTGAGCTCAGTGAAGAGCCTGATCTGGCAGAGGAGAGACCAGCACTGGAGAAAATCAGGTCTGAAGGGAAAACATACTGTTTTTCTGTTGGTAATCCAATTTCTTTGCCTTTCTGACCGCAGTACAGTCGGTGTTCTTACAGGGGGAGGCAGTCCTAAACTCAGCCCAGACATGGGGATTTCCACACTGTTCGTGCATCCACTCACTGAGCATTGGCACATTGGGGACATGCTTGAAACAAGGAAGTGCAGACGCTGTGAGGACAAAAGTGTCACAGCAGAGATGGGGTGTGGAGGCAAAACAAGTCCTCAGATGCAGCTGTTCTTTCAGATTGTCTGAGTTTTACCCATTTCAGGGAGAAAACAGTGACCTTCCACCTGTGTCTGCACAAGTCACTTCTTCATCCTGCTGCTAAAAGTTTGTGCCACTTAATTTTCAGCTCTGGGCGATTTTCCAAAGTTTGGTCTAGGCCAGAGTCTTACTACAGAGCACAGAGCTGGGAGGATGAGTCAGGTGTCTCTGGAGCAGTAGGAAGAGGAAGACTGCACCTTCCACCTTACCTGGACAAACCCCCACATAACCTAATGTGGATTCACAGTTACCCCAGCTTTGAGTAAAGGAGTTGAGCAAGACCGATCCAGAGATACTTCCCTGCCTAAATCATTCTAAAACTGCATCAGTCCCTTAGAGAACACAGTTGCTGAGGCAGCAATTGACTGTGGTTTGGTTACCTCTAACTCACGTGAACGTTGTGGTACTTCTCGCCAGCAATCCTGTAGAAGCAAGGTCTCAGCGTGCCTTGTTGATATAATGAGAACTGCCCAGAAAATGTGGGGAACATGAGTCCACCTAGCAGCCCTCAAAGCTGTTATCCTTCTGAACTGAGAAAACCTGGTGGACAGCAAGCCAGGTGACTGCAGAGGTGATGTGAAATCAGTGAGGGTAGAAACCCTTAACATGTAAAAGGCAGGTGACAACCAGAGTCAGTGACAACTGCAAACTGTAGGGCTGCACGCAGCTGACATAGCACTCTGCCTGGGAATTTGCTCTCTGCAGAATTAGCTGCTCCAAAAACCAGTGTATCTAAAACACTGGCTTGCCTCTGATATATTTTCCTAAGGAGTGCTCTGTCCCATAGATGCTCAATTATTATGCTGCCCAAAATTGTGATTGGACACATTGACTTGATACATAATAAAGCTTCACTGAGGGCTGGAGCATTAGACAGGAGAAACGTGCACAAAACCTGCTCAAACACACTCATAGCACCATGCACCAGCCTGGGTGACACTGGCAGCTCAAACGGGGTTTGTTTGATGGTGAAAAACTCCATCTTTGGAGATGTTCAAGTGTCATCTGGACACAGTCCTGTGTGACTGGCTCTAGGTGGCCTTGCCTGAGCAGACAGGTTGACCAGATGATCTGCAGAGGTCCCTTCCAACCTCAGCTGCTCTGTGGCTACGTGTGGTCCCCAAAAGAGCAGGGCTGCATGGAGCAGGGGAGCTCACACCTCCACAGCAATCTTGCAGCAGTGATTCTGAGGTCAGAAACCCACAGAAACACACCACATTCAGCATCCTAGCACAGCTTCAAGGTGCCTGAGTTTCTAGTCAGTTCTCAGCTCTTGGCCTCCAACCCTTTCCCTTTACAGCGCCGGTGCGTGTTGCTCTCCCACGCTGCAGCGAGTGCCTGACCCTGTTACTCAGATACGTTGCTCATTGCTCAGCTGCTGCTGCCTTTCTTCCATACACTTAACAGAGGCTTTTCCCAGCTTTTGAGGCTGCACACCTAAGTGACCGCCAGCGAGTTATTTATAGTCCTGGAGCTTCTGCTTTCGACCTGTTCCAAAACTTTTAAGATTTCTTCTGCTGTCATACTTACACTGCACAGTAATAACAAGAGACAGCTGGTATCACAGACCAGTTCACAAGACAGGCACTCGTGACAAGCTGGCAACAAGTACAGCATACCTGGACAGGGTCCTGGTATGGTGAGCATCCACTGGTTTGCTGTGTTTATGGCTGTTACCTGCAGAGCCGTATGTGGTGGAAAGACAGATCAGAAGTCTCAGGGCACTACGAAAATGCTGGCAAAAGCTTGTCTTGCAGCAGTGCAGTGAAGCTCACTGAGGGACCCTATGGGAAGGGGTAATATTTTGAAACAAGTTGGTTTCTTCGCTTCCGTGTCCCCTTGCTCACAAGGATGTCTACGACAAGAGCATCTGAGTGGGCTGTCCAGAATGCAAGCACCAAAACACAAGTAGCGTATCTGGGGACACTTAATGGCAATGCAGAGTGAAAGGGACTCTCACTGCTGAGGTTTTAGCGTGGCTCCTGGGTGGTTACCTCGAGAACCATGTGCTGCTTTTGAGTCTTGCCTTTTGCACCCTTTGGGAGCTGATGGTGGTTGTGGTTTCATGTGTCTCCAATTCCACTCCTCTTCTGGGAATCATTAAGATGCCCTCGCTTCTCTTCATCACCTTACTGGGGTGTTTTATGTCTTCTGCCTGGCTCCCCGTCTTCCAAAGTCTCTTTTTTATGGCTTCAGTATATGTTCTAGGCTGCTATGTATTTGAGACCATCCCTGGTTTTGGGGTGGTCTGGAAAGCAGTAGGATACCTGTAATCATCCTGCAGCTGCTCCTGTCGCTTGTTCCTTGCAGGTGCCCTGGTACCCACATGTGTTCCCTCCACACCATTCATTGCAGTCCCTTGCAGAAAAAGAAAACCAGTGCAGTATTTCCATGAAGATAAAAGGAGTAAGGGCAAGGGAACAGTTGGCCACTTATCCAAACGTCAGTTTGGCACTCAGGATCAACAAAGCGGCTGAAAACTGCTATTGAAGTCAGCTGCAAGGCACAGCATTTGTCAAACAAACTTGTTTTCTTCTGTTTTCCTTCCTTCAAAAAAACCAAACCAAAACAAAACAAAAAAATCCACACCAAAACTCGTACAGGATTATTGCTTCAATCCAATAAAGAGAAGGGTGTTTCTGTTACATAATCAGATTTCCTCAAAGCATTTTTGACTTAATGTCACCTGATGCTTTGGTAAGACCCATGCCTTATGCAAAAGAAACAGCTTAAAAAGCTGTTTGGTGACCTTTCAAAACGCAGCTGTTACAAAACCTCTACCAAGTTTGTAGATGGCAGAAACGTGGTGGCATAGCACATAATGACCCTCTGTTGCAGGAAGCTCTGAATCTAAGTAAATCGTTACAGTCTGGTGAAATTAATAAATAAATTACAGAAACGCAACTGGAGGGCAATCTGGACAGATGTGAGATCTGCCTTGGGAAGCAGTGTTGCAGAGACCGGCGTGTCTGTCTGTGGCTAAAACCATGAGCTCTTTGTGCTGCAGCTGATAGGGGTAATGCAACCTCTAGCTGTAAGCAAGCGGGTAACGGCATCAGAAACAGAGGGATCTTGCTTCTGTGCACAGCACTGAGAGAAAAAGCAGTCAGTTGCTGCCTGTATTTCCAGAGGGACGAGGAAACATGCGTATTCAAAGAGGCTGCAGAAATGAGCAAGGAGTGCCACAGCAGGAGGGTTTCCTTGTGCTGCACATTTGAGACAAAGTGAGCGTCTCTGAGTCCTGTTCAGAGTTACGGCGCAGCAAACGGGAAATCTCTGCCAGAGCCCTCTGGCCTTCAGTCCTTCCATCACTAAGGTCTCTGCTTTGCTCCTTTTTTTTTCCAGGCACTGAGTATGTCTCTGGAGAGGAGGCACTGACAACTCTGCAGGTAACTTTTGCAGCTGTGTGTTGCGACAGAGACTGTAAACCAGGGCTCAGGCTGCAGAGCTGGTTACCTGTAGGGGTCAAGAAGAATATCCCCTTTCCTGGCCTACTGCATTTTCTGTTTGAAGTCCTCACAACTGTTTTATTAGAGGTGAAATTCTGAGCAAGTTTGCCACGGCAGGGAGTTAAAATGACCAATGCACGCAGGATGGACAAGTAAAGCTGAGCACATTTGCTGGCTGAGATAGACCTGAACATCTGGAAATGTTCCTTTTCACCTGTTTCAAAGTGGACAATTTCACCTTGAAGGGCTGAAAATTCAAATTCCTAATCTTGTCTGTGCAAGGCTCAAGCCAGGTCTCAATACTCAGGGCATCTCTTTCGTTTCTGGGTGCTGAGCATGAGCCCCATGATTTGAGTGTGTCATGGACTGCCTGGTGAATGGCTTGCATCCACCTGCCCTGTCCATCCATCTTTCCTTCTGAAAGTTGTCCAGCTAGGAGTCCTATTTTCTCTTACCATTTACTTGCCAAGACACACACGTGCACAGTCCTGGGAGGGTGACCTCGGCTCTGCCAATTCCCTCACTGTCTGTCAGCAAGAGAACAGCCTCTCCAGAAGCATCAGGTGCAAAAGCCCCAGTGTGGGGTCTGTAAAAGTGGATGCAGACATCTGGTTTTAGCATACCAGCTCTTCCTGAACTCCAAGCCAAGAGCAATGCAGCTTTTTCTCTTTCCCTGGGAGGAGGGGACTAGACCCCAGACCTCAGATGTTTTTCAGCAGGACATTTATACAAGGCCCTCAGCAGTCTGCCAAAGGAGTGCCACGTGGCCAGATAGATGTTAAACAGAGCTGGTCCCCGAGGGCAGAAGTGGCGGGGACTGGGGAATCTTGGCAGCCCAGCACAACACAGCCCAGGACAGTGAGGAAAGCAGATAAGCCCCCAAAAATCATGCTGGGGGGATGGGGAAGAACAGCTGCACAGCTCTCTGAGGAGCTGCCTGAAAGATGTATGCGCTCTTAGCGAAGCAGCCTTCCAACCACAAAGCCAAGAGGGGAGCCCCGTGGACAGCTGCAGAGGACAGGAGCTGGGGTGGCTCGTATGCAGAGGGCAGCGGGAATAGCTGCTGCCCTGACCTCTGTGGTGCATTTCTTCTTTCCCTTCATCTGCCCCAGAGCTGCCCACTCAGCCCCCACCCGCAGAGCTGGTGTTGATGCGGCACTGGCTGCCCAGGGCAGGGAAAGAAAGGCTGCGGGTTCCCATCTGAAACCAGTCAGAGCAGGAGCAGCTTGCTTGGTGCAGTCCTCAAGTCGGTCGACTTCTCCTTATCTCTGTTGTGATTATTTCCTCCCCTCTGCTGCATTCCTCGAATAGCAACATTTGTTTTGGAAATTCCTCTCCTGAACAGTTTCAGGCTGGCAATCTGGGAGGATGTGGGAGCTGGATGGGGACAGAGGTTGCACTTGCTGTGGTCCTGAGAGACAGGTTGCCCGTGTTTACTCACGTTGCACGCACCTGGGTGACTGGAGGAAGGAATGCTGCGGTTCCGGAGCTGCTAGGCCTGCGGTTTACATTGTCCTATCACTTACGGTCCTTCTGTGGTACTTTACTGCACAGCAGAGCAGCACACTCCCTCCACTCTTGCTGCTCCAAATCCCAACCACTGCCCTGGCTTCTGGACTGTGCTAGAAGGCAGTGCTTCCTACAGCAGAAGGACTGCAGCTCAATGGAAAGGCCAATCCCTTCGGCATGTTTTGCTCTCTTTGGAGGCCACCGTGCTCTGATTTGTGTTATTGCCCACTAAGACATTCACAGCTCCACTCTTTGAGGGAAGCCGTGCAATCACAGATGAGTCTGTGAGTATGGGTGTTTTGGAGGACAGCTGGTGATGAAGGGGCTCCTTGCATATATTTGAACACACTGAAAGGGAAACTTGCTGCAAAGTGCATCCTGGGAAGTAAATAATCAGGAGAGGGAAAGAGGCCATGGCATGCTTGTGTACTTTTCACCCCTGGACAGCTGCTTGGAGTCCTGGTCCCCTGGAGAAGCAGTTGCAAATCAAGTACACGAGGAACATCCCGACCCAAAGAGGACCTGACAGAGCAAAATGTTGTTGGCACCACACGGAGCAGCTGTACTCTTAACCTTAGCCTGATGCCAGCAGTAGCTTGCCAGATCGGTGTCACAGATCAGGGACTCATCCAACACGTTAAAGACACTTGAATGTTCTCATGAACAGGACAGAGCCATGGCACGTACAAAACACTTCCTCACCTCTGAAACCCTGGGGAGACTGAAGGATGGACATCCAGGCACGTCACTATACACGTGCAATGAGCGCCAGGCGCCCCCCAAATCTGCCTGCTACTCTGCTGTTTCTAGCAGGCTGTAGGCTTTTTTTGTTCAGCCACAGAGGCACTTCACCTACCAGGAAGGTCCTTACAGTAAGAAGGCAAGTTGTTTTGACTGCAGACTGTTCCCATCAGGTGAGCATGAGGAGAAGGGAAACAACCTGCAGGATGCCCAAAGAGGTGGGCAGCATGGGGGGTGGACCAGAGGCTGAAAACTCTTGGTCATGCCCACACTCTGACGTGTGCAAATACTGCATCATGCTGTGGGTCCACATTGTGTCTGGAGCAATGTCTATGTGTATCCTACCCTGGATCTACCGTACCTGGCAGAGCACTGTCCTGAGGATCATATATATCTCTGTTCAGAGATATACATATCATATACATCTCTGTACAGAGAATACAGCTGCTGGGCTAGGGAGCTGCCATTTTAATTCGCTCCAGGCAAATCTGCATAGTTGTGGAGGGTCAAGACAAACAGGAGGGTCAGTCCTGTCCATCAACCCGTAGAACAGAAACAACACCCTGCACACCACCAAAATTCTATGGCACAGAAAGCCTGAGTTGCAACATTTTCTGGGCAACCTCCAGGAAATAAATTAGCCTCGCTTCACTGCAAACACAGAGATTTACAAACACATTTCAAGACAGCTTGGGAGTCCTGGAAGCTGTGGCTGTACTGGAGAGAGGAGCTCGGGCTGTTCTGGCCCCAAGGGCAGGCTCCACTGTTCTTTGGGACAGACGTCCTCTGCAGCAGATGGGGCAAGGAGACCGTTCAGAGGTTACAGGAGTTCAAAGCAGTTTGGCCACAGCTTTGGACATGGTGCAAGTCTGAAACCAGCAGGCTGAAGGAAACGGTCCCTTAGCAGCGAGGTGTCAATGTGTTCATAGCAGAGAGGGACAAGGATGGGGCTGAGGGCAGCGATGCCTTGGGGGATGAATGCGGGACAGGTTTTTCCACCTTGAGCTTCATTTGGGCTAGTTCCTGCTAGCAATCCTGTGATGTACCCAAAGGAAACACACGACCTTTCTCAGAGGAGTTTCACATTTCAAGCACAGCTTGCTCCCAGCACACCAGTATTTGCACAGCACTTACTGGTCTCAAAACAGACCACTTAAAGAAACACTGAGAGACTTCCTCAGGTCCTCACAGTGCCATTTGTTACCCGGACCTGCTGCCCAGTTAGGGACAATGAACTGGTGATCTGAATCTGTTCAGATAGTCTGTGGGTGGGGAACTGAACACCTCAGTTCCACCCACCACTCCCCTGCCCCCAGAAGAAAACACATTTTGCTGCATGTGTGAGACTGAAGCTACTTCGAATGCCAGAGAGGTTGGGAGTGCTCATGTGACTAGTGGTGTTACACTTTTCCTGGCCCAGGGAGGGAGGATAGCCTCTCCATTTCTTATTGCCTTGGCTTTGGCTCCTTGCACATCCTGAGGAGGGGCACTATATCTCTTTTAGCACCCAAACCCTGCACAGTGACTGCTGAGGATACTCACTGAGTGCACAGCCTGGGCAGGAAGGACCAACATGGGTGGGTGCATGCTGGATGAAGTCCTGCCTTCCCAGCCAGACTTTATCCTGACCCTCCTGTTCCCCCATTATAAGCAGATGCTCACAGGCCACCAGGGGTGTGTGCCTGGGAGGTTTTATACCCTTGGACTCACACAGGTGTTCAGCTGCTGCGGGTCATGTACAGAGCACATAGTGGTGCTTGCTAGCCCTTCACACCGGTAGCTCCTGCTCTCAGGTTGCAGCTGGCAAAGACAAAGACAGTTATGTCTGCACCTAAGGAAGGACTCGCTGCCTACAGATCTGAGCCAGTGTGTATCTGGGCACAGCATTTTGCACACTTGCACGTGGCAGCACATGCCAAGAGCATAGGCTTGGAAAAAGCTAACAGTAGCTTCACCCTAAGGAGAGCACACGTCCTTCAGGTGGGTGTGGGCAATCTCCATTCTGCAAAAGGGATCCCCACACTTAGCTGGTAGAAATTCTAATTTAATCCTCTTTGATGTATTTCCTGCTCTCGAGGCAACTCAGACCCTGAAAAGGTCTCCCTTACACTCTCCCCTCCCCTGCCCCAGCACTGCCTTTCTGTGTGCCACGCCTGAAGCGAGCTGAGGACAGACAGTTCTGTGCGCTCCCGCCACTGCAGCAGGGAGATGCTGACTCACGCCTGCAGGTTGCCATGGAAACGGCAGTCATCATGTCTGAAATACCATCATATTCACTTCTGCAAACCAACCTATGCCAGCCCCGGAAAAAGTCTGCCGTGGGGCAAACCACCACCCGGGAGGCACAGCTCCGCTGGCGGTTGAGACCCACCCTGGCACGGCTGCCTGGGAAAGACAGTTGAGAAAGCCCCATCCCCACTCCTGTCCAGGCAGAGCAGGAGGGTCTGAGCTTCAGGAATCCCTTTTTGTATCTTTTGGCTACAGCCCCACAACAGGCTTGGGGACTGGGTTTCCTTGGTGCTTCCCCGTGCAGGCAGACAGCCTGTAGCTGCCTCCACCCGCCCTCCAGACTTGCTGAGCTACCACATAACGTCACCCTGCACCACCATTTCTTCCTGCTGTGTCTCTCACTCTCCAGCTGTGCCGATGTGCCAGATGCTATACCACAACTTACAAAGCTTCACTCCTTGCTGAGAAGCTGACTCCTCCCTTTACTGCACCAACTTTGGGCTCTCAGTCTCACAAATCCTGATCCAGTCCAGCTCTGGGCAGATGCTCAGTGTGACTCATTCCTCATGTTGATTATGCATTTGTGGTTGACTAATATCCCAAAAACAAACTCCCAACTATGTTCACATTGAAACATAGAAATGTTTTTCAGACCAGGTGTTAACAAAGATCACTGGTTTGCATTTGTGAAGACAACTGGGAAACTGGGAAGAGGAGAAAAGGGGAAGGGATTCTTGAATAAGCAAATCTTTCTATTATAAAAATGTCTGGATAGCTCTTGATTCCCTCTTGGATCTGAGTGCAGAGAGAAGACAGATGTTGCTGATGCTCTGCTATATTAGCTGTTGGTCCAAAATTTGTGCCTGGACCTGATTAAATTGAAATCCTTCTCTTATATCTTCTCTGCAGTATTCCATCTATGGTAATGTGAATGCACTAGACAGATGAGTCCAAAGAAGAAAAATCTTCCAGATTCTGACATTTCTGCACTAGGAATAATTACCTACAGGGAAAACTTCAGACCAAGGTCCTTGTTCTAAGACAAAGTCTCATATCTTGCATACCCCTGCTGGGATTGCTTCTAAGTTAGAGTAAACACAAAAGCCAGAACAAAAGGAGAAATGTAACTGCTTTGTTAGGAAATTTTGGTTGGAAAAATAAACCAGAAAGGAGTTCCTTTGTTAGCAGAGGCTGTGGCTTCTTTTGTGAGCGGCTTCCATGTGGTCGTTGGTTGCACATGAGTAAGTGATTATCGTGTTTCAAGTAACATCCAGGAAACTTTGAAAAAGCACCAGACATAATGACATTGCAATGTTTTAACAAATCAAATTTCTAACCCCTGCTGTCAGAGTTACAGTATTGCCCGGACTACAATACAAAATAAGGGCAGAGCTATTAATGTCCTGCTTTAGGGGAAATAAGTAACTTCTGCTAATGTTTAACTCTGCAGGCTGCCTTTGCACCAGCAGCTCAGGGTGGAGACTGCTCCAGCGTTTCATCAACCCCTGCTCCGCTAACACAAGGTGGTGTGACAGAAACCCACCCAGCAGAAACCGTGGTGATATTGGCAAAAGCAACACTGGAAACGTGGCACGATCGAGGACCCCAGGCCTCTGGAGAAAACAACGCCTAGCAGAAACAAAACATAAGAACAAGCCCAAGGGCAGCTGACAGTGCCAAAACCCTCTCATTCTGCCTGAGAAAAGATCAAACTGTGTCACAAGACCCACCCCAACCTTTGCCTTTCCAGCATGCTGGGAGCGATGACCTCCCAGACGGTGCTGCTGGCACCCTGCACCCCAGCACGGCTCTCATGGCTGCCCGGTACAGGCAGGGAGTTACGTCAGGCCATGCCTACAAGCTCTATAGTGTCTGCTCCAGTGCCCTACACACAGCAAAGCATCTTGCCTGCCATTTTCTGCCACCATGCCTGCCTATTGCCTCTCCCTGACAAAACACTTGGGTTTCCACTGGTCTGACAACCTGCAGCCTCGGCAGGTCCGTGGAAGGTTGTGAATGAATCTTTCTTGCACTCTGCAACATCATCACCCACTTCTCCTCACTATACTACATTGTCTTGAAGAGTGTTTTGGACTCACAGAAACACAAGTTGCTCCAACACCCCCCCGCTGGACTGGCTGTGGTCCTCCTCATACAGCCCAAAAAGCAGTTTGCATCCTTCACAATGACGACAATGACTTCTGGCCCGTGTTCAATCTCATGTTCACAGTTACCTCTGACTCCTATCCAGCAGTTCCACCAGTCATGTCCCAGCCCGGATCGATGCTCAGGATTATTTTCCCGAGAATTTTTGCACCTCTGGCACTTCTGCTTGCTGGGATGGGTCAGCATCCTGTTGGCCCAGTCTGCCTGTTCAGAGAGGTCTCTCTGGACTGAGGCTCTGCCTTTCACCATGTCAGCTCCTCCCTCATAAGGATTTTTTCCAGCTTTGTGAAAAACAAGGGTGTAAGTATACTTGTATATCTATATATATGCGTGTGTCTATATACATACACCTCAAATTCCTGTTTCCTAGAACTTAAACTTTTGTCTGCAGGCATGTATTGATGCTCTTCTTCTGTTTTTGATGTTACCTGGTGAAAGAAGATTATTAAAAGCAATAAAAATAGAAATACGCAATCTACAAACAAGAAAAACAGCAGGAGCCAGAGTTGAGGGTCTTAACTGCAGATGATTTTTGATGCTTATCAGCAATTCCCTGACTAGCCGAATCTTGAATAGCAGGCTTTGTCCTGAGATGTGATGCTCTTGGCAAGTTTTGTAAACAATCGATAGGCAATGAGGTTAATTATTGGTGAACTGGTTACCTTAATCATTCTTCCAACGTTTGCTATCACGTACCCTGAAGGGAGCCTGTAACTGAGCAATGCCAGCACTGGGTGTATCCTAGGTAGCGTTTTCTCTGGCGTGTGTTCATTTTTACCCCACAAAGGTGTTCCCAGAGTTTCCCTAGATGAAGGATGGTTCCTCATCCAGGCCTTTCTGCTGCGCTCATCAATGCTCCAGTGAAACCTGAAGCTGAAACACGCCTTGAAGGAAGTCACACCGCTGTCCCAGGGCAACACAGCCAGCACGGGCATTTGTTGGAGCATCTTCTTGGTTCAGGCGTCTGAAGGAGAGGGCAGCGCTGCCTTCAGCAAACGGCCACGCATCTTAGCTGTGGACAGGCCTTCCCTGGCCCCTGGGGCAGAGTTCTGGAGAGAGAGGCACTCCGTCGTGGTGCTGTTCGAGAGAGGAAGGTCAGGATGAAGACGGTTCGAGCCGGACTCTCTGCGTGCCCCATGGCCACGCGGGGCTGGGAAGGAGGAGAGGCTCCCTTTCACACCTGCCTCCTGACAGAGGTACGAAACTCTTCAGGAAATGCCAGCAAGGAGTCTCTGGGACCACCTTTGGATCCCCTGACAAGTCCACGGGCTCTGTTTGCCGGCACGGTGCTGTGAGCTGGCCAGAGACTCCCGAGGTGGGGCCCCAGGGCACCAGGGGAAGAGGCAGCAAGCAGCACCCAGAGACTCTGTCAGGGACACAGGCATTTATTTCCCTTTGCTCGGGCAAAATGTCGATGGAGCCCTGCTAGTGCCGCTGGTGGGGCGGCCTCTTGCAGGGCTGGGCAGAGTCCTGGAGGTCAGCAGCCCTCCTCTTCAGGGAGCTCCGGTCTCTGCCCCGGCCCTGAGCAGAGGGGCTGCAGCTGCAGCCCTGGGCAGAGGGAGCTGCCGCCGCTGCCTGCCCCGGCTCAGCCTGGGGCTGCTCCTGCTCGGCGGCGTGAGGCGTGGATGGAGGGCGGCTGGGACCCCCACGGAGGGTGACCTCTGATGTGCTGGCTCGCTCCTCCGTGTCGGAGCCTGCAGGGCTGCTGGAGGAGGCTGAGCAGGGCACAGGAGTGCCCTCGAGGGAGGTGGCAGGGCTGGGACTGCGGCTGGCTGAGGGGCTGTCCTCCTCCTCCTCTTCCTCCTCCTCTTCCTCCTCCTCCTCTTCCTCCTCATCTTCCTCCTCCTCTTCCTCCTCCTCAGCATGGGAGAACAGCAGCATCCAGACCTCCTCGCTGCACTGCAGCTCGATGACATCGAGGAGGCCATGGACCAGCGGAGCTGTGCGCTCCCCAAGGGGAACCTGCATCCGCCGGACCAGCGCCTCCTCGTCCAGCCCGCAGAAACACAAGGAGTGCACTGCGAGCTTTTCTGCTGTCACTGCCAGCCACCACCTTTCCCCAAATATCTCCTGCAGCTGAGAGCGCAGCCAGGGCAGCACAGGCTGGAGCAAATGCCGGTGTCTCTGGAAAAGCGTGGCCCACACCTCAGGTGGGAGGCCAGCCACAGTAGCCCTGGCTCCTGTCCCCACAGCCCCCCGCACTTCCAGCAACGGCCTCTGCTGTGGAGAGGAGGGAGGCGACGCTGCAGGGCCGTGGGGGCTGCTGCTGGCGCCACGGCCACGAGCTCTGCCTGGGGCCTGGCTGGCAGCAACTGCTGGCTGTGCGGGGGGCGTGAGGACGTGCTCCAGGTAGTCTTCTCCCCGCACAGAAAACTTGACTCTCTCCATCTGCCCTCTGCAGAGAGGGCAAGTTGATGTCCTTCTTGCCCACCGCAGGACGCAGCCTATGCAGAACCGGTGGCAACAGGGCTGCACGATGGCAACGTCCTTCCGAATACTGCAGCAGATGGGGCAGCTCCACTCCGTCTCAGCGGCCATGCTCGCACTGCCCGTGGAGGGCTGGGCAGAGCTGAGGACAAGGAGCTGCTCACCCTCACTGCTGCTGCTGCTGCCAAAGGGTGTCCTGAGGTGCAAAACAAGAAGAGAGGCCATGGTCACTTGATGTTCGGGGACAGGAGGAAGGAATGCCCAGGCCCCTCGAGAAAGACATCCTTCCAGCCCCCCGAGCCCCATCACCTGGCTCAGGGCTGCTCCAGGGGGACGTTTGCCTGCCCAGCTCACCTCTAGTGCTGAGAGCTCGCCACGCAGTGCCCGGCTGCCTGAGCCAGGCACGGCCGGGGAAACTCGGGGGACAGCTCTGGGACGGGCACCGGGAGCTGCCAGCGACAGCCCCCAGAGCACCACCCAGCACCACGAAAAGCCTCGCTCGCTCGCTTGACCTCCAGACGTCAGCAGGAGTCCAGGCACGAGCCAGACTGGTCCCGGCTCTGCCAGCGCCTGCAGATCAGCAGTGAGGGACGTGACATCACAGTCCGGCGCTCGCTGCTGTCACAGTCCACCGCCGTGTGACGTCAGCCGCCACCACCCAATCATGTCACGGGAGGCTTTCCACCTGTGGGAGCAGGGCATCAGGAGAAAACACTGAATATCTGCACTTGCTGCAAGTTTGCTCTATCTGTGTTGCGTTACAGCCACATCTCCTTTATGTTATGAAGGAGAAATTTGTTCTCAACAAATTCTTACTGACAGGAATGAGAACCAAAGTCGAGCAAACCTGCACTGACAACAGAGTCGTGGGAATCACAGAATCACGGAATCACAGAATGTCGGGGGCTGGAAGGGACCTCGAAAGATCAGGTCCCTTTCTCCTCCACTGCTCTCCAGCAGTTCAGTCCCCAAAATTCAGGCTGGAAGGGATCTCCAGCTTCGGACGCCTGCACACAGGAAGCACAGCTGCAAGGGTGTGTACAGCCAAGCTGGGAAGTCTGGAAGGTTCCCAGCAGTGTGACCATCAGGCTCACAGCCAGCACTCACTGCGTGCTGTGCCTCAGCAGGCACCCTCAGCCCAGGCAGAGAGCGGGGGTGCCTTTATTGCCACTGTTACGGGTGAGGGCACGAGAAGGTGTGCGCACACCACACTGCCCCGAGGGGTCGCCTCCGCTACCCTGGAGCCATCCTCGGCCCCTGACACCTCTGAGCTGAGCCGTGGGAGCACACTTATTCCTGCTCTGATGGGGGGCAGCGGGGAGCTGGAGATCCCCGGAGGCTCCACCACCAGCCATGCTGGGAGTCTGAAACCACCTGTGTAGGGCACGGTGATCATGAATGGCGGTGGATCTCTACCAGGTTACGCACTGAAGTGCACAACATCGTCGGTGGTATGCAACAGATATCAAATCACTAAGCAGTGCCTACAATTTCCCACACTGACAAATAAAAGACAATCCTGCTTAGGTGCAAATCCTGCTAAATCTGTCTTTGTTACAAGCCATGGACGTAAACTGACACACCTGGGCAGCTGGGGCTTGTCCATCTTGGTTTAGAGACTATTCTATTGGCAAAAAAGACTATTCAGAGATGGCTTTGCTTTTTCTGAAGGTCCAGTAGCTGGCTTCTCCCCTTTGCCAAGAGGAGCTGGGCTTCTCCTGACTCAGCTTGGGGTCTTGGCTGCCAAAGCAGTACGGGCCGGGTCCCAGCAGATACTTTCAAGACTCTCGGACTTTGACTTAAGCCCATGTGGGCTGTGTGCTCCTCAGTGACAGGATACTTGGGGATCTCATCCAGCCACCCCGCCCTATGACGGTATTGCAGATATTGTTAGAACAAAACCCAAATCAACCAAAAAGCCCCCCACAACTACTTTTAATTTGAGTCTTCGAAGTGCGCCTTGTCCACTCCGCAGTTTGCTGTGGTCAGGCTGCACACAGAGCAGCAAGAGGACACCAGCTCCCACGCTGCCACCCACCACGAGCCCGGCAGCAGCACAGGTTGCTATAGCACCTCTGTTCCAGGGGCAGTCCCTCTCATCAGCCTAGTCCTCCCTTGCTGGCTGGGGAAAAAGCCTGGTGAGCTTTCCCCCTGCCCAGGCTCCCGCAAATGTGAGTGAGAGGAATCGTGGTTGTCCTGCACCCACTTAACGTGGGACAAAGCACAGTTTAAGGGGACGGCAACTGGCTCACCTCATGGCACCCCCCAAGAGACACCCAGAGTTGGAGACGTGGCCAAACGAAGAAAGGCAGACAGCCTGGATGCTCTGAGGCAGAAAAACTGCTTTTGTTTGGTGTGTGAGGGAGGGCTGGCCTGAAGAGAGAGCTCTCTCTTGTGCTGCTGGTGTCAAATCCCAGCCCCCTGCATGCCTTCCTGCAGTGCTGCACAGGAAAACCCGGGTAACATCGAACCCCAGCCCTCCCAGTCTGCAATCTAGGAGCAGGTGGAGTCTCGCCATTCTGGCAAGCAGTTTGGTTTGCTCCAGAACCAAGCCTCAGTCACAGACGTTTCATACTGGTGATGAGGGAGCAAGACCACTGCTCCCAGGACAGCAGACTGGGCATCTTGCTGGCTCTGAGGATCCCCAGGCAGAGACTGGGGCTAACCCTGAAGAAATGCTTCCGCCTGCCAAGCTACAAACACCAATCCCTGTCCCTTCCTTACTGCTGTTGTTCATGGTATTGCATCTCACCTCATTCGTAAAGACGTCCAAGAGCCCAGCCCAAGTTTGCAACCTGGAAATGTAACACAGCCTGCAAGTTAAATATACTCAATCCTATTTAACGTCACCAGGGAGTGTTATTATTCATGATTAGTCTCCAGTTACACAGAAATTTTTCTCACAGTCCTCCCCTGCCTGCAGTCCTTAGAAAGGAAAGGCAAGTTTCTTAAATAATTTTTTTTGCCTGCCTCCCAGCCTAATTTCTAATTTCGTTTCTAGGCTTGAAGCGGTTTTGACATGAGTCACACGCTAAAATCCCTTCAACGGGTTGCAAGGTGCAACTTCAGAAATAAATTTCTGACATGGTCTCCTCCTCCAAGATGATACAGCCTAGGTGCACCACAGCACGTTTTGCTTTCAGGAGGCTTTATCTGCTCTGTGTGCATCCAGACAAATGCCTGTCTCTCCTCACATCACCAGTCATTTAGGACTTCAAAAACCGTGCGGCTAAGAAGCACAGCAGGTACCCCCATGAAAACTGTGAGTGGGTGCTGCGGCTCTGCTGTTTCCATGCACTCTCGTGCCCCTGCACCAAGGCACAGCCACACACGTGGCTTCTGCAGGCACGTTGTGCTAATTGCTGAGGAAACACTATTGCACTGGAACTGGAAAGCTGTCCTCTGCGGGAACTCCAGCAACTGCCCGGCCGTCTGCACGTGGCACTGCATCGCCCGACGTTCCTCGTTGCAAAAGGCAGAAAACTTGACGGCACAGCTCTGTGCTAGCACTACCTTCCCTTGGGCTACTCCTTCCAGCATCCTTCTTCCCCAACCCGCTGTTGCATCTCTCGTTTGTAAGAGAGATGTGACATTCAACATAAAATAGCAATTTAACCAAGTTTGGTAATAAACATGACAGTGATTATGTACCGCGTAGAGGACAGGGTCAGACAAAACTATCAGGAAGACCCTCCTGTTGAGTCACAACATCCAGAAAGGACCCCTTCACTTCCTAAACTCTTTCTCAGAGAGGAGTTCACGTGTAGCTGGGTCAATTTCTAGTCCCAATCTTGGTCAACACTTTACATCTGAAGGATTATGCATGTGCAATCAATCCCTTGTATCACTTAGACACGATTTCAAAGTCAGCATGACGCTAATCACTTCCCAAGATCCTGTTTTGGCAAGGACACAACCTCAGGTTGAAGTTCCACCCCAACATAAGGAAAAATGTCGTTACTGTGAGGGTGACAGAGCCCTGGCACAGGCTGCCCAGAGAGGTTGTGGAGAGTCCTTCTCTGGAGACTTTCAAAACCCACGTGGACACATTCCTGGGTGACCTGCTCCGGGTGATCCTGCTCTGGCAGAGGGTTGGACTGGATGATCTCTAGAGCTCCCTTCCAACCCCTGACACTCTGTGATTCCGTGATTCTGTGATTCTATGATTCTATGATTCAAGGAGTAACTCTGAGAGGCATCTCTATCAAGGGAGATGTTGGTGTGTAGTCTGTTACCATGCAGGAGAGCTGAACAGGCCCTGGGCTGAACACTGTTTAAGGCACTATTTCATTGTCTTATAGTCATATTTACATAATCACAACAGGTGTTCATTTCTTCCAGATTTGGCTTGAGTCATGCACTGGCCAGCACTACGGTTAGGTGGGCACCTTGCTCACATTAGCCCCAGGCTATTGTGTTGTTATCTGTCTCCCCTGAGTTCACAGGACTGGAGGTATCCCTTAGGATCATCACTGGTGGTTATCACTTGAGCACGGTTACAGGAAATACAGGTCAGGTTGAGGTGGAGTGTAGCGGTGTGCTTCCCTCTCCCAGAGTGGTGGTGCCATCACCTCTTGCCTCTGTGCCATAGTGTCTTTGATGTTTTGTGTGCTTACAGATCCACAGTAAGTAGATAGTGAAGCACTGCTGTTTAGTATATTTTAGTACTGATTACTTAGTTGATGTAAGTACTTTGGGAAGCCTTGTATCCCCTTGAGTCTTATGTGGTTTGAGATTTCTTTTCAATAGGCCACTAGCTCTTTCTGCCATTCCATTTGATTGACAGTAGTATGGGATATCCATTTAATTCCCTCTTGGTTTGCCTGATCTTGCAATTCCTCACCTGAAAAATGTGAGCCATCATTGTTTTGGAAAACACCAGTACTAGGGAGATTAAAAAACCAAGACAGTACCCTTCATTCTGTATTTGGCCCTTCCGCTTTTGGGCACTTTTCGGTCACCAGGAGCAAGCTGGAAAAGACTTGGACCGTATGGGGATGTACCAACATTCCACAGAACATTGGAATGGTCCAGTATTATCGATTTGCCATGTGAACCATGAAGTTTTCCCTTCATTAATATGTAAAGGTGGTGCTTTAGTAGTGCCATCTGCTTCTAATTTCAATCTATACTGGGGATATTCTGTAAAAATAGTTTCTCAAGTTTTTTCTATTTATAGGACAGCCTTTACTTTGTGCAGCAAAGGGATGTGGTGCTTTACCTGTGTGGCCTATACTTTCATATCACCATTCTCCTAATTGATACCACTCAGGATTTAAAGTGATTTTCCTAATTTTAGTTAGCTCACTTACCTTTTGATTCCACTTTATGGCTGGCTGAATATCGTTAGCCTGCGCTTTTACCCATTCCGTCTTTAAAGATGTTTTCCTGGCTATATCCAGTAAAAATTGCCAAACTTTGCTTCTCCAAACTGGGGACCTACTTACTTCCCAACCTGAGGTCTCCTGCTGACAGAGACACCGTGTAGCACCAGCCCACACAGCTTAATAGTCTACATATATGATTTTTCTTCCATTCACTGCTGCCAAAAGCAACTGCTTTTATTTCTCCCACCTGCGCACTGCCTTCACTTTCTCCTGTTACTTGTTTGCTGCTGGTAATATCTAATGCAATGGCCTTACATGGCCATTTACCATTTGCCCTTATTGATTCAGCATCTGTAAGCCAAATGTTTTCTGTTGGTGTACCCTTTCAATTTGTTTAACTTCTCAGAGTAAATATAAAAGTCCCCTTTCCCATTCAGAATAACTTTCTGTTTCTTTAAATGCAGCTGAGCTTAACAGTAAAGGTTGTTTTGGCCCATGGAGGCCAGTTTGGAACAGTTTTCAGGAAGTTGTCTTTGGTGAAACCCCGTTTGGCTATAATCAGATGGTGGGGGTGTGCTGGTCCCTGTGACTGATAGGTTCTCAATTCTTCAGTTAGAGTTTTGACCGCCTCTTTACGGTCTGATTTCCACTCCCAGATATTATCTTTCTGTAAACAGAAATATAATGGACAGGAAATGATAGAAAATCCAGGCACATGCTTCCTCCAATATCCCGAAGTTCCTGTTAGTTACTGTAACTGCTTCCTTGATTTTTCTTCAATTTTTCTTAAGGTATCTGGAGGAACCCACTGTATTGCCTGCTATCCGCCAAGTACCTAAACATTTTACTTCTTTACTCGGTCCCTGACATTTTCCGGGTGGAATCTTAATTTCTGTTTTATTTAATGCTTGCCATACTCCTGCTGCCGCCTCCCCCAGCTTCCCAGGGATGCTCCTCCAACCAGAATATCATCTATATATTGGTACAGTTCCACATCATGGGGGAGTGAGACTGTCTGCAAAAGTTCAGCAATTGCAGCATAAGTAATTGTGGGAGAATATTTGTACCCCCGTGGGAGTCTGTAAAAGGTATGCTGTATTCCCTCCCAAGAAATACCAAACTTCTCTTTCATCTTCCCCCTTCAAGGCAACCACAAAGAACCTAACTTATACTTCCAGCGCCGCCATCCACGGGTGTGGGAAATGCTCTTCAATTTGCAACGTGTGGTACAGCGGCTGTTACCGGGGCTGTATCAGCACTCCGGAGCCGATAATCAATTGTTAAACGCCACCTCCCGTCTGGTTTCCGAACTGGCCGGACAGGTGAGATAAGGGGAGTGGGTTCTGGAGAAAATTTTTCGGTTCTCCGTATCAGCTGTGGCTTCAGGAGTGCCGTTTCATGCCGCAGCACAAATCAGATACTGCGGTACGGTGGGAAATTTTGGAACCGGGGGGTGCAGGTTCTGCGCGATGCATTCGCAGCGCAGCCTCCCGGTTCCCACCGGGGTTGTGATGGATGTTGGAGCCGAAGGACCACACGCTGCCACCCAGCAGGCGCCGGCCTCGTTCGTTTAAAACATAGAAACCTAAAATATATTCACGGGGATCCTTAATTGCAAAGCGAGCACTTGACATGCGCTTCTCGCCCGGGAGCCGTAAATTGACCTTGACAGTTTGAGACACACACCACTTGCTCCTCCCGCACCCGTAATCTTAACCCTTCGCCGTTCGGATCGAACACCCCAATTCTCGACACCTTGTCGTGTTAGTATTGAAACCTGTGCTCTCGTATCTATTAGAAACGTCACCAATTATCTGTGAGGACCAACTGGAATTAAAATGTATGAGCCATCATCCTTCATCCGCGGATAAGCACTCGGGGCATTACTTGTTTTTTCACACTACCTCCTGCAACTCCTCCCTGGAGAGGAAGGGATTGTCGCCCTTTCTGGGGACTGACACCGGAGGAATTGAAATCCCCTCCTTCTTTTCACTGTTCTCTCGTTTCTGGAATGTTTCAATTAGACTCAAGATAATGCTTAGAAGGCTGGCCTCGAATGGTGGCTGTGGGAATGCCTAGGGCTAACACATTCCTGCATAATCCATTCCTCTGTTCTCGAAATGCTCTTTGCGGGTTTTTAAGTTTGTTTACCTTTGATCTATTTTCTGTTCCCTGTTTCACGGGTCTTACTTGGTGATCTCCTCCCTAAAGCTTCAGGTTTTGTTTTTCAGCTGGTGCATCATCACAGCCCATTTCATGCTATGCATTAATTGTGCCCATATAGGGAGTTACTCGTGGGCTTTTTGAACGTTATCACTTAGTATCTTGCAGATAACTCCACCTCTTGTGCTGATTACTTTTAGGTACTCTTCAGTGGCTTCCCAATTAGGCCAATTGTCATGGGCCCATTCATGTAAGAAATTGGGGCTCGGTGCCTTTGTAAATACTCTGATACTGCTTGCTATCCTGTCAACGCCAAGAGGGAAGTATCAATATGTTTATTACGCGTTTTTGTGGACGCGGTGCTCAAATTAGCCCTTGGCTATTGTGTTGTTACCTGTCTCCCTGGAATCCACACTACCATCCGTTGAGATCACCACTGGTATTTATCACTTAAGCAGGGTTAAGGGAGGAAAAAACAGGTCAGGTGAAGGGGAAGGCCAAACACCACCACACCAGCCTTATGTCAGTTGTTCCTTGCAGGCTTGACAGTGCTTCCGAGACACCCAAGCCATAAGTTAGAGGGCTGAGGTGAAGCTGATGGGAAGTCTGAGAATGGGTCCTTTACGTGCTGCTTCAGACCCCTCCAGGCCCCCAGGCCTGAAGCACCAGCAAGCTGGAGAGTCCTCATCACCAGCTGTTCACCCAAACCAGAGATCAGCTGCAGCCAGATTTGGTCCTTGTCCCCACAGCAGTAGGGTAGGTTTGGCCAGAAAGAGGATGTGAAACCTCTGGCTCAAGGACTGCAGCTGGCCTGCAACCAAACGTAGCTGAAGAAAATCTCTGACCACACTTTGGCTGTGCTTTCACCTCTCAAGAGGAGAAGTAAGAGTGGCTCCAGGTCTAACTACACTCCACGTGAGTCACCTTTTGCAAACAGGGCCACTTTCCAGGGAAACAGTGGTTCCCATAGCTCATCCTGGATGCCTGGCCAAGAAAGGAGGAAACCCCAGGCAGCTCCATGACCTTAGGCAATAATACATGCTGCAGGATGGGACATTCTAGCTGTCCGTGAGATTATTCCTCCATGTGAGAGTGATGTATCTCAGACACCAGATCTCCATTCTTGGAAGCGAAGTGCACAGAACTTAACAAGACCTGATCTAGCTTTGGGCAAGGGATTGAGACTACAGACCTCCAGAGATTCTTTCCTAACAGGACTTCCTGGTGACTGCATTATCACAGAATCACAGAATGTCAGAGGTTGGAAGGGACCTCAAAGATCATCCAGTCCAACCCCCCTGCCAGAGCAGGACCACCTACACTAGAGCGCACAGGAACGCGTCCAGGAGGGTTTTGAATGTCTCCGGGGAAGGAGACTCCACAACCTCCCTGGGCAGCCTGTTCCAGGGCTCTGACACCCTCACAGGGAAAAAGTTTTTTCTCATATTTTTTATGGAACGTCCTGTGTTCCAGATTCCACCCATTGCCCCTTGTCCTGTCAGTGGACGCCGCTGAAAAGAGCCTGGCTCCATCCTCCTGACACTCCCCCTTGACATATTTATAAATCTTTATGAGGTCACCCCTCAGCCTCCTCTTCTCCAAGCTAAAGAGACCCAGCTAAAACGTTATGGTAGGAGGAAGGGAACATGGCTACCTTCCTGGGGCTTTTGGCTACCCCCTTCTCTGTAACCTCCTTAGTGCCCAGGGCAGATCTAAAACACCACATGCCTTCCTCTCACCAAGCCTGAGCTGCTGTCGTCTTCTGGAAGCTGTGTGTCCTAGCAGGCTTGCCTGGAAGAAAGGTTTAAAAACCCAAAGCTGACTTGGAGTTGGCACCACTGTACTGTGTGGTGCTGTGTGCTTCCAGCCAGCCCAAGAAACAGCACAACTGCTGCAGCTCACAAGCCCCATAACACGTTTTCGGACATCTCTGCTACCTCTTCCCAGAGTATTTCTGTCTGTGCATCCACAGTTTTACTCATGCCTCTAGAGCAGTGACTGAGCAGCCAGAGGAAGGAGACAAGGGAGGAAAATGACTGCAGGCATGTATGAAAGTATTCAGCTTATCCAGCTGAAAGAGATTTCTGCCAAACAATTTTATAAGGAATGAGGCATTTTACAGGAAAAGCAGGGCCTCTCCTCTCATTTCCTTTCCCCTCTCCTCTATGAACTTCAAAGAAAAGAGGGGTCAAAACAGAGGCCAGGCAACTGGAACTGAGTTCCTGAGCCCTAAAGCCTAATTAGTCCAAGATATATTTCATTGGATATCTCTCAGAGACAGGCCTAAATTACCAGTCCTCCCTGCCGTGCTGCCAAGAGTCGGATAAAGCCAGAACTTTTGCTGTTCACAGGGCCCCAGCAGCACCAGGGCTCTCAGGGAGGGGGGGTCTCGTTCCAAGCCCCAGCAGTGGCAGGGCTCTCCCAGTTCCCCAGGCTTTATGTGACCACAGCTTTTTAAACCCCCTTCCTTGGGACCTGGAACATCTCCACATCCCTGGTGTCCTGCCCCAGGGCTGCTGGAGAAGGAGTTGTGCCAATTAAAACCCCTCTCTGTCCCATCAGTGCCATGTGGCTGTTGCTCCTCATTGCATCAGTTGAGGCTACCAAAGAGCCTTCAGCCATTTTCAATTGTCCTTATTTAGGCTGATGTTAAAACCCCCTCCTGCCTTCCCTCAGCCCAGGTCCTGTCATCACTGCCTGCAGGGCACGTGCCCCGTGACTCTTTCCACTTTGCTGGCCTCCCTCCAGCTTCTCCGCATCCCTCCTCAAAGTACACCCAGCAGAGGGGATAATAACATCCTTCAGTCTACATCTCCTCGTGTAGCCCAGCACATGGATTGCCTCACCAGCAAAGAGGAACAAAACTTAGTTTCGCACGGGGTTAAAGAATCTCTGGAACCGTACACTGATTTAAAATCACACATCTCTCCCTGCAAGATGTGGGTATTCAGGTGTGGGTTTGATTTTTCTTAAGGACCCGTAAAAAGTATTCTCAAGAACAGAGAGACAGAAATGACACAGGCTGTTTCCCCTATGGTGAGTCTCTCGCGGTGCTGGCCTCAGAGGGGTGCACCTTATTTTGAGACTACAGCAAACACACTTTGACGGAAGGACTCATTTCCGCCCTTGTGGTTTGAAAGCTGAGAAAAGCAAAACTCTACTGCAGGTCACTAGAGTAATTCAAAGCACAGAGAAAGGACATCATCGTCACTGTAAGCTTATGTGTCCTCCTGGTGCCGTAAGTGCTATTCTGGAGCACAGTAAACCAAGTCTTGCAGCTTGTGAGACAGCAGGCAGTAGCACATGACGGGCAAGTGAGGTCCTCATGAGTGCGCAACCACCCTAAGCTTCAGACTATGATCTGCACCCTGGTAGGCACCTGCCTCTGGACCCCAGCCACTGCAGATGGGTGACCTGGTCAGCAAAAGGCACAGCTTGGTCCCAGCTTGGTGCTTAAGCTGCTCTCCCAGGGAAACAAAAGGGCAGGAAGAATGCAGAAGGGGAGTGCAGAAAACCAGCTACTTTTGAATCAGAAGGGATCTGAAAAGTATTTTACTGAATTTTCTGCCAGGAAAAGAAGGTAAAAATTCTTCCCTTAAAAATTTTGATTCCACAGCACTCTCACTTAAAGATTTTGTCTGGGGCTGATGAGGACTGGGTTCAGCTCACAGATTTTACTGCAGATAATTTGTGCTGCCTAACTGCAGCAAGACCCTTTACATTCATTTCCCAGTGGAGCCAAAATATGAAATGGAAGCCTTTCCATTCCTTACGTAATGCTCTGCCAGAGCTGGCACCCTGTGAGTGCTGTCTGGAAGGACCTCTGGAGGTCTCCAGACGCAGGACTGCTGCCAGCACTAGATGAGGTTGGCCATAGCTGTGTCTAGCCACAGAGCCAATGTCTGCTGCTTGAGTGCTTGCTGCTTGCACTTGGTTCTTCGGGACCCTTTTCTGGATGAAGTCCACGGAGGGCTCTGATTCACCACACAGGGAGGTTTAGCTGCGGTGCCCACCTCCCTCTGCAGCTCCCAGAGAAGGAGGGCCAGATGGGGTATATAGCACCACCATCCTTCCAGCCTGTTAGCACATTCCTGCACAGGTTTCATCTTTCAGAAAAATGCCATCCCATGACGGCTCCAGACCACATAGACTGCCTGCTTGGCTTTTCCTTCTAGAGGCTGGTAACACAGGAGGGAGGGTGGGCAGGAGAGCGCCAGTCGAGTTTACCGATGGATGGAGCCAGATTCCTATGTGCTGCCAGCACAAAAATAGCTGCCATCTTTGGATTTTACAGCTTTGCTTTGTTACAGTCTAGATCGGTCTTGTTTTCAAAACAACCTTCAACAGACACAAATACACCTGTCATTGAAACCAAATGCGTCTGGAATGATTAACCGATACTTCCCAGCAGTAATCCCCACACCTCTGTAACAGCAGTTAAGAAAAATGAGCTGGAATCACAGAGAGGAAACAACTGCAGGCAAAACCTTAGCCATGTGCCGCACTCACTTTTTTTTTTTTCCCCCCAACTTTATGCTATTGGATTACTTTCTTAAGCACCCTGGGGACAGAGACAGCAAAGAACAGCTTTCATTGGCAAAGGCAGGCAGTTTCTCACACATGGCTCTATTTTCCATGGCTCATCCAGCAAATTGTACGCTGAGCCTAAAAAAACAGCAAGGAACAAGCCCATCCAAGAGGGGCCTAGTACAGTGGATTTCACATCCCTGTGCGCTGGCAGTCTAGCACTGGTACTGGGGGGAACTTGCTGGGAGCGAGTGTGAAGTGTCCCAGGAGGACGTGCCTGGCAAGATCACACACTCATAGAATCACAGAATCATTCAGGTTGAAAAAGATGCTTGGGATCATCGAGTCCAACCATTAACCCTGCTCTACAAAGTTCACTCGTTCGTGCTGTGCAGAGAGTGAGGAACCTCTTGTGGCGAGGTGTGAGGGACTGCTAAACAGATGTCTCAAACAGTATCGGCCTTTTCCAACCCTAAACTCTCCACAGCCGCTTGCCTGGCGCCTGGCCGTGTTGGTGCGGGGGTGACTCTGCACTTTTCTGAGCCCACTGCCCCATCAGTGCCCTGGTGGTGGCGTGCGGGCAGGCAGGGCTGCAAAAATGAAGAAGACGGGAGAGGGAGGGGTAGCCCCCCATCATCCCCTAGACCCGTTCCCGGTAATTGTCCGTAAGGGGTGAACAACACGATGTGGTCGGAATTGCACAGCACAAAAGGAATCGGGCAGCATGAAAGGCGATCACCCCGGGCAGTTAGGGTCCTCGTCCAGCACAGGATCGCTGCTTGCGCCGTGGTCATCGGGGGTCCGAGGGTGGCGATCTTTCTTTTTCTGTCGCTTTCTATTTCCAACAAAAAGGTTATCTATGGCAAGGCTGGTTCTTTTGTTTCCGCTAATGGTTCTTTATTGTTGAGGCGCCACAATAGCGTTAAGTGGGCAATTGAAACACATCAATGTTAGTTCTTTGTTGCCGATTAACAAAACCGGTGTTAGGATCCCTGGTGCTGAATCACCTTAATCCTGGGCCGGGAATCAGCGACCCTGAGTCATCGTCCTGAAGGCTCAGGATTCGACACAAGGCTGCCTAAACCTAAATGCTGCCAGGAGGAACACAGACACCTTTATTCATGTTCCAGCACTAACTGGGGCTTCAAAACTTTTGGCCTCGGTCAGAGTCCAAGCAGCACGGGCGGACTGCTGCAGCCACCTTTCGTGCGTTTAAGGCACAGTTGTCTCTCATGTTCCTCCTTGCCACTGCTTAGAACAGCAGCATTTTCCCAGTTCTCGTTCCACAGTTAGAGCAGCCAAGATACACTCTTATTTTCCCTTCTAATGAATTATCACTTTATGCAGCGTCATTCTTTCACATATGACCATCCCCTTGTAAAGTGGAGCTCCTGATGGCTTAAGGCTTGCAGGCAGCAAGTCTGCATTTTGTACAGAATTACCACCGTGACCTCTGGCTCCTCTTATTGCTTGGTTCAGCCAAATACTGATATCAACAGTAAGAATTTTTCCTTCAAGCATTCTGGGTTGATAGGTTTATATGGGTTTATATACTTGCTTTTTATAGCAAGTAAAGTCCCTGGTTTGCCTCAGCAAACCCACACATGCAAAGAAGCTGGTGGCTGATTCCAGATCTGTGCCAGGCCTGACCTGCATACTCTGACACGGCCACGTCACTGCAGGAAATCTGAAAACCCGATGTGAGAAGGACAGTGGGTGGACTGCAGGTCGGTGGGAAACTCAGCTGGAAAACCCGAGTTCTGTACTCGAACTGTAAGACACCCAAAACAAGGCACAGGCCGTAGTTCTAAGACAACAGTGAAAAGCCAGCTCAGAGAGTAACTTTGCAGGTTGATTTAGACCAGTGCCCGCGTCTGGACGTTATGCTTGCTGTGCCTGTGGAAGTGGCTGTTCTGTTTCAAGTACTGCCATTTTGATGGACAGGGAGAAAACAACCCCCAAAACCCCACAGACTCTTTCAGATCTCACAAACTCTCTTCAGATCCTAAGCCAACACTGGTCCTAACCTTCCTGGTGTTTCTCCCCTCGTGTTTCTCCTCTTTTTAGCTTGGAGAAGAGGAGGCTGAGGGGTGACCTCATGAATGTTTATAAATATGTCAAGGGGGAGTGTCAGGAGGACGGAGCCAGGCTCTTTTCAGGGATGTCCACTGACAGGACAAGGGGCAATGAGTGGAAGCTGGAGCAGAGAAGGTTCCAGAAAAACATGAGGAGAAACTTGTTGGCTGTGCGGGTGCCGGAGCCCTGGCCCAGGCTGCCCATGCAGGGTGTGGAGTCTCCTTCTCTGGAGACTTTCAAACCCGCCTGGACGCGTTCCTGTGTGATCTACTGTAGGTGACCCTGCTCTGGCAGGGGGTGGCACTGGATGATCTCTGAGGTCCCTTCCAGCCCTGACACCCTCTGATTCCCTCAGCGCGCCTGCCCTGCTCTGGGACCACCAGTAACCCCGCTTTCGCTGAAGCCGTCCTCTCTCACGGGCCTGAGGGACGAGACCTGCTCCAGCACACCCACCTGCTGAACAACAACGGGGACACCGGCGGCCGCCGCCTCCGCCGGACCCCCCGCCCCGCCGGCCCCGGCCCCCCCCCTCCGGGCGCCCCCCCCCGCCGTAACGCGCCTCCGCCGCCAGGGGGCGCCCGCCCCTCCCCCGCCGAGGCGCGTGGACGTGACAGTGCGCATGCTCGCCTCCCCCTCCCGCTGCCGGATGACGTCACCGCGCGTCCTATAAGAAGCGACCCCGCGAGCGGTGACGCTGAGCGGAAGCGGCGGGTGGCGAGGGCGGAAGTGGCGAGAGGAAGGCCTCTGGCGAGTGTTGGCGGCGGCGCAAGATGTCGATCGAGATCGAGTCCTCCGAGTGAGTGCGGCGGGACGGGGCGGGGCGGGGCGGGAGGGGTGGTGCGGCGCGGCGGAGCCGGCCCCGCGCTCCCGGTGCGGTACCGGGAGTCCACGGTGAAGCCGGGCCGAGGCGGCTCCGCTGCGGCGGGTTGGGCCTGTGCCGGGAGCGGTCGGAGGGGAGGGGAGGGGAGGGGAGGGCCGGCGGCGGTGGCCGCTGCGCCTCGGCCGGGCGGGAGCGGGCCGGAGGGGAAGGGCAGCCCGGGAGGCCGTGGCGTGACCGGCCACTGTTGCCCCGCAGCGTGATCCGGCTGATCATGCAGTACCTGAAGGAGAACAGCCTCCACCGAGCGCTCGCCACCCTTCAGGAGGAGACCACCGTGTCCCTCAACACCGTGGACAGCATCGAGAGCTTTGTGGCTGACATCAACAGCGGGCATTGGGACACGGTGCTGCAGGCGATACAGTCGCTGAAGCTGCCCGACAAGACCCTCATCGATCTCTACGAGCAGGTGAGCGGATGCAGGCTGTGCGCGGGCTTCTCTGGTGCGGGTGGGTGCTGGGTTCGTGCTTGGCAGGGTTTTTGCGGCGGGGGGAGAGGTGTAGGGGAGGGCTACTTGAGAACGTGTGGAGCCTCTCCTAGCTCCGGGTGAAAGTCGGACCCATGTCTGGCCAAAGTCAAGCCAGTCGGCACCTCTGTGAATCATTTTTTTTAAGAAGGGAGAGCTGTTGGGCTACCCTCTCTTTCCCCTCTTTTGTGTTGGGGAGTTGTTTGTAGGACGTAGGAGAGGACAGTGTGTAACGGACAGACCACAGCCCCCATAACCTGCACCCCTGTATTGCTAGGGAGGGTAGGAGGTAGTTAGGAGGGAGAAAGTGGTGGTGGGGAGGTGTATTGGAGATTTCTGTGTTGGAGTTTACTCCTCATCCTGATAAGGAGGAGGGTGGGAGGGGGTGGGCAGGTTTGTGGTATTTTGTTGCTGGCTGTGTGGGCTCAGACCACAGCAGGGTGGAGGCCTCTCCCTGGTGTCTTCCGCTGACCCTTCACTGATGCAGATGTTTGTCTCTTGATGCAGGTTGTGCTGGAGTTGATTGAGCTCCGAGAACTGGGTGCTGCTAGATCTCTACTGAGGCAAACAGATCCCATGATCATGCTGAAACAAACTCAGCCAGAGCGATACATCCACCTCGAAAACCTTTTGGCCAGGTCTTACTTTGATCCTCGTGAGGTATGCTTTAGTCTTCCTAGACAGCTCACAGCACTGTCTTGCATGGCGCCTAGCATTGGTCCTGGTTACTAGCAGCTTACAGCATCCTTTGTTTTCCATTCTGTGAGTGAGAATGTGTTTTTACACATTTTATGAAGTGTTTGGGAAATGATGTATAACACTTGATCATGAGGAAGCAGAGCAGTGGTTTTGAAGTGTGCTGCAGGGGCTTTATGCCTGTGTCCTGTTACAGGAGACACCTGGGCCTTGCTTTTCCTGTCTTATCTATGCAGAAGAAAACACATGTTTTTGCAAATAGTTGTATAATGACAAGGCACTGTTTTCTGATTATGTTAGTTTGGTATTTTTAGTTAAACCGTATCCCAAAGTTTTCAGGAGTTGGTGCTAAGGAGAAAGGCAGTTTTAAAGGAAAGAGCTTCAGTTCAGAGCAATGCATGTTTTCATGTAAAATAATTTAGAAGAGTTTTTTCATGAAAGTAACTTCTCTCTAGGCATACCCAGATGGAAGTAGCAAAGAGAAGCGGAGAGCTGCCATTGCACAGGCTTTAGCCGGAGAAGTCAGCGTGGTACCTCCGTCTCGTCTTATGGCATTGTTGGGGCAGGTAATAACTGAAAAATACTTCAATAGATATGTCAGTTTCTGTAGATCTTTGCCACATAAAACTAATGTAATTGATTTTCTGACTCTATAAAAGTAAAGCTTAAATATTGCATGTTTACTTGTATTGTTAAAATGCTATTTCCTTCATGTGGCGGGGTTTTAGTGGTTGTAGGAAAAGTCAGCACTCTGGGGGAGATTTATTCCTGTGAATACAGAAGATTTATTTTCCAAGTCTGTACTAACACACTGTTTCCAGTATTGTTTTTTTGATTCCTGGTATTTATTAATCCTCTATGCAGACAGTATTTCATGCATTTTGCCCTTGCAGGGCTTACATCTTACTTTTTAGGCTTGTAAATATGCCGAGTAAATTTTGTGCAAAAGGTGTCCTGTAACTGAAGCAGTCTAAGATGCTTGTGCCTTCCACAAAAACCAATGTGTCCCTTTTGGTTTTACTATATTGTTAGGGGTTAGGGCTGGGCTGGCCGCTAAATGCTGACAGATACTCTCTAACCCCGGGTCTGTACAGTGCGTGTGCCGTGTGCTGCATTTGAAAGTAGGATAAAAGGGGTGGGCCTGATTCATTCTCATCTGCAAAAAACATTGGGGATAATGTTCTGTTCTAGTTTTTGTCATGAGTGATCTGGTAAGTCTTGTTTCAGGTTGTTGCTTGCTGTGTATCTGTGTCAGACTGCCCTGATGTACAGTTTGTAACAGTACCAGAAACTGTTGGTGTATTGTGTTAATTAGAAGCAAGCTTTGATGAGCAAGGTGTGTGTTACCTGATCTCTAACCGTGTGGCTCTCAACTCCTCAACAAGGCGCTGAAGTGGCAGCAGCATCAGGGCCTGCTTCCTCCTGGTATGACCATTGACTTGTTCAGAGGCAAAGCGGCTGTGAAGGATGTGGAAGAAGAAAAGTTCCCCACGCAGCTGAGCAGACATATTAAGGTGATGTTGTTTGCCTTTATGTGTGTTATTACTGCTTGTTCCTTTATGCTGGGAGATAAGAGTAAACCACTTGAATTCATCTGTTCCCTTTTTTGTAAGTAATTTCCCTCTTTCTCCCCCACCCCACTTTTTCTCTGTGCTTTATCTCATCAGGAGACTTCATGAGAGTCTAAAATGAGGTCCCTTAACAAGACTGGTATTTGTGAATATCGTAAATATTATTTGTTTCTTTGACTTCACTGTTCAGAGTAATTCGGTTTTCTGAGGTGGTTTGCTCAGTCTCCTTTATTTGTGCAAGGCAATGCTCAGTTCTTAAACTTGTATGTGCACATTAGCTTCTGTGAACCAATTAAGTTTTGATCCTGAGCTACTACATACCAGGTCTGGTAGTATGATCAGTATCTCCTTTCAAGGGTTTTATCATATGGATTTTGAAAGAGAAGAACTGTGCTGTTCTGCAATACAACGTGGAACAGGCAGTTTCCTCCAGTCAAGGCTTTCCAGCTCCACCAGACATTTCTGTACCGTGAGAAGTGTTAGCTCACTGTAGTACCTCTACCCGCCCTCACAACAAATGGGGGATAATGTGTTGGGTTTTGTTTCAGGGTTGTTTTTTTTTCTGAAAATCAAGAGTTGGAACTTGTGAACTCAATTTATTGTGGTTCCGTAGCAGCTTGGTAGAAATGCTTTATTAGCATTTATTGGCACTTGTGAGTATCAGTACTGATGTTGGATTTTTGTATTGATCAGTGAAAACACCACTCTGTGCTCATTTATCATGGTTGGTTATATTAAAAAATTTCTAAATTGTGTATAAAAAGTACCAAACATTCTCTGAAAATTTTACTGGAGAAACATCATTCCAAGTGAGGCAACTTGTGCTACTTCACAAATTTTGAAGTCTGCCAGCTGTACATGTTGGCTACTGGTGTTTGTCTACCTATGTAATTCACTGCAAGAATACAGAAAGCAGCCAACCCAGCTACTGCTGTAAGTGTGGGCTGTTCGATGCGAGTTTCATAGGTGTTACCAGATCACGAGGAGGGTGGGATTTTGATAGCTCTTGAAGTGCTAGGATGTAGATATTGACAGGAGGTTTTGTACCTCAGTACTAAATACTAAATTGTGCCCCCAAAATGAGACTGTAGTTTTGTTTCAATGAGTTGCTAATTAAGCTTAAATTTATGTTTCCCTGTAAAACAGTTTGGGCAGAAATCGCATGTGGAGTGTGCTCGGTTTTCCCCGGATGGGCAGTACCTGGTCACTGGCTCCGTTGATGGTTTCATTGAAGTGTGGAACTTCACTACTGGGAAGATCAGGAAGGTAAATTGCACCTTATCTCTCTCACGGGTTGTTCGTTGACCAGAGGACCTGGTTTTATTGTGTGAGATTATTCTTCATGTTTATTTTCGTTTCTTGAAGTCTGTGCGTACGGAAGGGTTTTCTGCTTGGGTGGTTCAGATAGCAGTCTGGAATCTTTACTTGGGTGTAATTGTCTGGTTTGTCATAGAATTTCTTCTGTGATAATTTTTTTTTACCTTTCTGGATCATTGTTGCCTCTAAGAGGGTGGCAGTAAGTTTGTGAGGCCTGCTTGGGTGATAGGTTATAAAATATAGCTGGGGTTAAAACTGCTTGTGCACTTGGCCTTAAAATGTGTTTTGTTGAAGTCACTATCTTGACTGCTGGATTTTCTGCTTTCGTTTAGGATCTGAAGTACCAGGCGCAAGATAATTTTATGATGATGGATGATGCGGTGCTGTGCATGTGCTTCAGCAGAGATACAGAAATGCTGGCAACTGGGGCACAGGATGGGAAGATCAAGGTACGAATCTTTTCGCATGATGTGTTGGTAGAAAAAGTCACCGGTAGGATTCAGTTTGAGTTGGAATAATATTGCAATTCCATACAAAAATAGACAGGCTTTGGCTCTGATGTTTCAGTGTCTCTGATCTTGTCACCAAGTAACCACCTCCTTCTTTTGTGGTTTCCTCTCCAGGTGTGGAAAATCCAGAGCGGTCAGTGTCTGAGAAGATTTGAACGAGCCCACAGTAAAGGTGTTACGTGCCTCAGTTTCTCTAAAGACAGCAGCCAAATCCTTAGTGCTTCTTTTGATCAGACAATCAGGTAAGCAAACTGCGAGTGTGAGAATTACAGGACGGAAGAAAATAAAAAGGAAATTTCATATTAAGCAGTTAAACTTTTGAAAAAAATGTAAGGGTGAATGTATGAGCTTCAAGTGGAATAAGGAATTTCATACTCAAGGCTTCAGACTTGTGCTTGAAAAGTGCTTTTCTGTAGCTAGTAGGCACTTCTATGTAACACCGGTACAGATTAACAATATAATTTCCTTTGACCAAACACTTCACAGAGTTGCAGAGTAAGAAACAAGATGGGCAACAGCTTGCTGAAGAGAAAAATTCTGGCTGGGTGTAAGGAAAGAATTTTGCTTTATTAGCTTTGGTCAAGGCCCTGAGCAAGCTGACCTCAGTTGAACTTGAGGAGACTGTTTGGAATAGAGAATTCCAAACTCATTTCTGTAGGATTTTTCTTTTTGCCAGCTTCATGGCTTCCTCTTTCATAGTCCTATCTTCTGGTATGTGTGGTGTATATTATGTACAGGTCCTTGAGGCTGAAGGCTAATGGTATTTCCCAAAGGTTTTTACAGGAGCACAATGTCCTTGATGAAAGGGACTTGTGATAAAGACTTTATCTTGCAGATATTTAGCACTTTTTATTGTTGCCTATCAGGGGTATCTCAGTTAATGTGGTGAAGCCAGAGGGTGATTCAGACTGCCTCCGTTGCTTACTCAGTTGTGACCTCTATTTTCTGACAGGATTCATGGTTTAAAATCTGGGAAAACTTTAAAGGAATTCCGCGGGCATTCTTCATTTGTCAATGAAGCTACTTTTACCCAGGACGGCCACTATATTATCAGCGCGTCTTCCGACGGCACAGTGAAGGTAAGATAGCATTTACCCTTTGCAAATACCCTGTTCAGACTCTTGCCATGTTGTAGCTGATTTGTTTGACCTTCGCTTTAGACTGGTGTAAACGGGAACTGGTGAGGTTTCATGCTGTGCCTGCAGACTGCTGCAGAGCTTGCTTCTGTTGTATTTGTGAAGTGAAGACCTAAGAGCGGTACCTACCTCCTTATTCCTGCTTTTCTCTAGCAATAGAACTGACTGTGACACCTCTTGTCGCAGAATGTGGGGGTTCCCATGTCTGAAATAATGGTGTTTACTTGTGTACTGTGTTGGACACCTTTCTGTTTCTTGTTGCTTTGAAGCCCCTTGCCATGTAATCTGGCATTAATGAAACTGATTTCAGAAGTGTTAGGTTTGGCTCCTAGTCTCAGAGAGTGGAACTCTCTACTCGGTGTATAGTAGTTAGGAGAAGTAAAGCATGGTCGTGTGCAGGGTGTTACTGAGCAAGAGTGAATAAATGAATGTAGAAACAACCGTATTAAGGCATTGGTGCAGTGTGGGTAAACAGATTAGGTGTATAGATCTGGTCGGTGAGAATGTGATAGATTTTGTTCATACTAAATGGGGCTTTGCTTCAAAGTTGCACTCTTAGCTGCACTGCCCCATTTGTAGGAACAGCGTAAGAAGGCAGTATCTTTTGTTTTGATTGTGTAAGTATGTAAACAGCAAAAATGCTCTGCAGAGGGTGAGTTCTGTTTAAATTTTGAATGACCAGTTCTGTTTCCTCCTTCTAAATTGCTAAAACAGCCTGATGTTGAGCCTGAAGCAGCTCTAAGCTGGGTCATCTCCCCGACTGACATCAGTGAGGCTTTGCTTTTTCAGCGTTTTTCGTGTCTGTCTGGTGTAAGGCAAATTGCATGTGCAGAGCCTGCACATACATTCACAGATACCAGCTAAAACTAGAAAGCAAGTCTGGACTCGCCCCTCAGGGAATACACTGGTGAAAGAGAGCCAGGCTGGATTTGGATAATGGAATTTCCCTTTCGGTTCAGTTGTCCTGAAATTGTTCATGGTGTCCACACTTGAAAGTAGAGCAGATTTTAAAGAGTACGGTGTTTGGAGTTCCTGCTACCCTTCGTGAACCTTAAAAACATGTGACTCCTGTGTCCTTAATCAACTTCTTGTTTAATTTTTTAAAGCTAATTGCTTTTACATTTATTTTTCATACTAGGTTTGGAACGTGAAGACAACGGAGTGCTCAAACACCTTCAAATCTCTCGGCAGCACTGCTGGGACGGACATTACTGTGAACAGTGTCATTCTGCTGCCTAAAAACCCAGAACACTTCGTTGTTTGCAACAGATCGAATACAGTCGTGATTATGAATATGCAGGGACAAGTATGTGATTTTACTGATGTTCTCTCAAGTCTCAGTCACTTTAAGAATGCAGAAAATCTAGTTAATAAGGCAGCTTTAGTTTAAACCTGACTTCTCCAGTTTGCTTTCATGACAAACTATGTGCCCAGGCTGGTGTAGAACACGTACACCAGCCAGTCTGGGGGGTGACAAACTGAATGTGACAGAGCAATGCGCACTTGCAGCCCAGAAAGCCAGCTGTGTCCTGGGCTGCAGCAAGTGAGGTGTGGGCAGCACGTTGAGAGAGGGGATTCTGCCCCTCTGGTCTTGTGAGACCTCTCCTGCAGTTCTGTGTCCAGCTCTGGGGCCCTCAACACCAGAAAGACGTGGACTTGTTGAAGGGGGTCCAGAGGAGGCCAGAAAAAATGATCAGGGGAGTGGAGCACCTCTCCTGGGAGGACAGGCTGAGGGGGCTGGGGCTGTTCAGCAGCAGAGAAGGCTCCGGGGAGGCCTTATAGAGACCTTCGCGTCGCTGAAGGGAGCCTGCAGGGAAGCTGGGGAGGGACCCTTGATCAGGGAATGACGGGATGAACAGTAATGGTTTCAAACCACCAGCGTGTAAATTTAGATTGGGTAATAGGAAGGAATTCTTTACTGTGAGGGTGATGAGATGCTGGAACAGGTTTCCCAGAGAGGCTGTGGCAGCCCCCTCCCTGCAGTGTCCAAGGCCAGGCTGGATGGGGCTTTGAGCCTGGTCTAGTGGGAGATGTCCCTGCCCATGGCAGGGGGGTTGGAACTGGGTGATCTTTAGGGTCCCTTTAGGGTCCAAACGTTTCTATAATTCCATGATTCAGGTTATAGAACAGCTTGACATGCAGGAAGTGATCACAGCTGATGGGCGATTCTGTGCTAGTACTGCCTAATTATTTTTGCCCGGAACATAGTAATAATGTGCTGCATTTTAATCCTGCCAAATATTTTTTTTTGTGGGTGTATCTTTACAGATTGTAAGAAGCTTTAGCTCTGGTAAGAGAGAAGGTGGTGACTTTGTCTGCTGTGCGCTTTCGCCTCGTGGTGAATGGATCTACTGTGTTGGTGAAGACTTTGTGCTCTACTGCTTTAGCACGGTGACTGGCAAGCTGGAGAGAACTCTGACTGTAAGTTCCTGGCTTTGAGCTTTTGGCAAGTTCCAAACACAAGGGTGATCTAAATGAGCATTATTTATGATGTCCATAAGGAGGAGTCTTGTACCAAGGAATCTTTCACCTCTAGCAGCCATGATTGGTAACAGATGCATTCCAGGACACTTGGCTGTAGAATATCCTTAGTTCTTCTTAAAACTAAGTTAAAATTAAAAGTTACGAAAATGTTTACCCACCAAGCCAAGAATTAGTTGGTTCAGACTTCTCTGAGCGAGAGCGTGTCTTGACCTGGGCTCCTGCTGATGGAGAATCTGACTGAGCTGTTAGATTTAAAGATGTCGGGCTTCAGTTTACTTCACCTCAGTGAACCTTCCCTCACTTGACAAAGAGTAACTGCCGTGTCACAAAAAATTGTTTGCAAATGGAACTTGATATTGGGGCGGGGGAGGCATGTTTGTTTCTCTGCTTTTGCTGTGTGTGCAGAGCACGTTAAACCTCCATCCAGCGTTCTTCTGATTCTTGTTTGAAGAGCAATTTGGCTTGAATCTGCTAAAGGATGAATCTCCTGATGCATCTTTCTGCTTTTCCTCTAGGTTCACGAAAAAGATGTCATCGGTATCACTCATCACCCCCATCAGAACCTGATTGCCACGTACAGCGAGGACGGTCTCCTCAAGCTCTGGAAGCCGTAGCTCGGTTTTGCGACGAGCTGTGGAGCGTGGCTGTCAGCCCCAAGCTGTTGGTGTTTGTGCTTTAGCGAGGTCTGAATGCACGAAGTGTGATATCTGCTCAATTTTCAGTTTAGGTTTCCAGAGAAACCTAACTTCTTGGTCTAAAGTTAGATAGGCGGATGCTTAAATATAGCATCCGTTAATTCCGAATACTTTTGTTTCTAGCAGAGTAGCTGAAGCAACTTCAGTGAGCTGTGTGGTTTTTTTTTTTTTTTTGTTCCTCAAGTCCATACACTTCCAAAAGTGTTTATGGAAGTCGAACAGGCAAGGAACTAGACACACTTAGAAGTGGTTGCTGATCTATTACTGTGAAATACAGTAAATTTTTTCCTTAATTAGAGTGAATTATGTGGAATGGCAAAGCTGTCTCTTCTCCACTGCTACTCTGTCCTCAGCTTAATGCTGGAGGCTTTTCTAATCCAGTGGATTGTGCTGTGTTTTTTTTTTTTTTCCAGTATAATTTTTCTAATTATAATTAATTAAATAGTGTCACACTGCTTCTTAGTAACAAAACTATTCTTCCCCATCTCCTGGCACTTCCTGCTACAAAACTGCCTAATGTGGCAATGAGATATAGTTGTGGTTTTATTTTTTAGTCTGGGGGGAGGGGGGGGTGGTTAGGGGTTGGGTTTGCATATTGTTTGGGATTTTTTTTATTTTTACCTCCAGGTTAAAAGGAATCATTACCTGGGCCCTCTTCCTGTAAGTGCATGATGTCTTCAGACCAGCTTTAACTGAAGCAGGCTCAGGGGATCAATATTTTAAAACTTAATAAAAGCTGTTCCACATAGACTGAGTTCCTAGTGCTGTGATGCTGCACACTGGGTTTTTTTTTCCCGGTTTATTTGATTTAACTTCCTATTTTCCCAAAAAGGCGTGGCATACTTAAGCTTTAAATACATTTGTAAGATTTCTTTTTTTTTAAATTTCATGTACCTGTGAACCTAGTTAAGCACACGATGATAAAAAGAAGCTTCCAGGCTCTTCAGTTTGGTCCAGATGATGTTTCCATTTGAGACCCTCACTAATGCACAGTGTGCACCCTCGCTCTTGTAAAGTCTGACCATTTTTTTGGTTTTTTTTTTTCTGGGGATACAGCCAAAAAGAGGGTTTGTCTGTAGTAATGAGACAAATGTACATAGATTTGAATCAGTTGCCCTGTTTCCTGCCCTCGGCTCTTTTAGAATGCTTTCCTGCAACAGTGAACTTCTTTGACTTAATAAATTTGTTCCAATTTAAATAAAACCACATTTTAGCTGGAGTGTTTGATCCTAGTGCAAGCATTGACTGTCAGCTGATGGGTGACCTTCAGCATGGTCAGTGCGTTTGATTGGTCTGTGTTCAAATCAGCCTAAAGAAATGAAAAATTTCAGCTCAACTCCTCATACAGCATTGTTTGTTCACTGTAAACACACCTGTAGTATTTAGATCTCTGTCTAGATGTAATGTTTCATTTACTACATTTTTTACTTCCTTATATATGGCAATAAAGTTATTTTTTAGATAGCAAAAAGTGGTGATTTTTCCCTGCCTGAAAAGACACCGGTGGTTCAGAAACACCAGACAACGATACATCTGATGAGCTCCATTGGCAAATGGTACTTCTGCTACAGGAGATCTTGACAAAATATTTTTAGTATCATTTTGCCTTCAGATTCCACAGAACTGCTAATCCTCGGTGTAACTATATCTTATGTTCTCTAAAATAAAAGGAGTTGTAGCAAATAAAACTGTCAGAATCCTGGATGTTGAAAGATGGAAGTACATTTTTTAGCTGAAAACAGTAAGAAAATTGGGCATTTCTTACGCTTTCTGTTTAAAACTTAAGAGTTTATTGCATCAAGTATGTGACAAAGAAGCAAAACATACTAATACTTAAGTAAGGGCAATAGTAAAACCTTCTGGGCTGTAGCTGTGATCTGTGAAATTGCTGGCAGTCAGCACAAAAGTACAATGATAATCTTGAAATGCTAACTTTTCTTAAACGTAACATGTAACTTTTTAAAATATAAATGTTAGGTTTTTTTAATGTAATCTAGGAAGACATTTTTCTCTCTGGAGGATCATCCAGTTACGCCACTTACCTGTATGTAAGGCTTGAACAAGGCAAGATTTAGTGCTTTAACTAATTAAAGAGCGTTGTTCACCCATAGGCCGTGTGTTATTCTTGGAGCTGGAGAATTCCATCACCTGTGGAGGAATGGGAAGTGCTTCGCAAGGGGGGCGCAGTGAAGGTCTCAGGGGTCAGTTCATCCCGTTTCTGAACTGAGGATCAGTGAGGGTCAGCTGTGCCTGGGTGGGGTGGATGTGGAAGATCTGCTGGATTCCTGCATGTAGTTGTGCAACTGGTGGATGCAACTTTTTTTCTTTTATTTTAAATGTTATTGGGGTACATGTTACTTTGTCCAAGTAAGGTAAGCCTGTAGATACAGATTATGGTTTTGCTCTGATACCACTACCAGCTTGCCACCTGAAAAGAAAAATCAAGCCCTCCTGTGTGTCCTGGTACTATTTAGAGTGACCAGCTGAAAGCTGAAGACTGTCTCGAAAACAAAAAGGTTATGTTCTCTAAAGCAGCCACGTCCAAACGTGCTCTGAGAGACCGGGCAATCTCATGTGTGCCTGCCAGAGCCTGTGGATCCACGGTTCTGCATATGGCTGAGGATCTTGAGCCACGAGCTTGACTGAGAGAGCCCGCCTGCTGATCTGGGGCAGTTTGGTGTCACCAGTGCTTGGTCTGAACTAAGAAGAGAAGGAGCACACGTTGCAGAAGATTTATAGGAAAGATGATGCTAAGTCGGTTACAAATGCCCTTCAGCTTTGCTTTGCTTTCTGCCCGGTGTCTGCATGGGTTTGGGGAGTCCCTAAGCACAGTTACTCCTGTTGATGTGGGCTCGTGTGCTCACTGGACAAGTGTGACTAAACCCTACAGCCTTGTGGGTCATGGCAATTTGTGAGAGACAGACTGAGCAAACCTGGATGTGAGTGTCGGCAGAAAAACATAGCCGTTAGGTGAATACTAAGGAGAGTGAGAGCCTAAATGCTTTATTTATTTCATGGGCAGAGTAGGAATTGTACATGGGAATTTTTTGGCTACCCATGGAGCAAGATGCAAGGAGATGGGTGCTGCTGAAGGGAAAGGAGCATGACAATTTTACCTCTAAAAGGTCCTGTTTGCATTATGAAACAGGGTAATGAAGGTCTTTTCAGCTTCTTTGTATCCCTTAGCCTATAAAATGGTGCCCCGTGTAGTAACAAATTCTCCTGACAATACCATAGCTTTGTTGGGCAGGAAATGGCATCTGCTTGTCTGGGAGCAAGGGATGTGCTGCTACCAACTAGTTAAGCCTTTCCTTACTTCCCAAATTAGAAGTTCTGTAAGCCAAATCAGCAAGTGAGTGTTCTTTCAAGTTTTATTCAGACTTCACAGGATCATTCCATGAGGTTGAAAGGGTTGGAGACTGCACCACCTCTCTGCGTCACCCTCACAGTGAAAAAGTGTTTCCTCACATTCAGAGAGACTGTCCTGTAATTCAATTTGTGCCCATTACTGCCTCTGGTCCTGTCATTGGGCACCACTGAGAGCGGCTCCCTCTTTGCACCCTCCCTTCAGGCATTTACGTACGTTGATGAGATTCCCCCAAGCTGCTCTTCTCCAGGCTGAACAGTTGCAGCTCTCCGAGCCTTTCCTCACAGGAGAGATGCTCCGGTCCTGCAGCGCCTTGGTGGTCCTTTGCTGGTGTCTCTCTGCAGCACATCCATGTCTCTCCTGTACTGGTGTGTTGGGTTTGTGTGGCCAGGTTTTGGTACTGGGAATCTGTAGGGGTGGCTTTCTGGGAGAGGCTGCTTGGAGCTTGCCCTAGGTCTGATGGAGCCAACGCCAGTCAGCTCCAGAGATGGACCCGCTGCTGGCCGGGGCTGAGCCTGCCAGTGATGGTGGTAACACCTCTGTGGTAACATATGTAAGAAGTAGAGGGAAAAAAAAAAACCAAACTACCGTGCCACAGAGCAACTCACAGAGAGTGAGGAGTCCTCCCCCTGAGGAGGAAAGAGCAGCAGAGACAACATCTGATGAATTGACCACAACCCCCATTCCTCATGCCCCTGTACTACTCAGGGGGAGGAGATGAATAAATTGGAAGTGAAGCCTGCAAAGAAGGGAGGGGTGGGGGGGTGGGGGTGTTAATTTTAAGATTTGGTTTTATTTCTTACTGCCCTTCTGTAATTTGGTTGTTAATAAATTTAGTTAATTTCCCCAAGTCGAGTCTGTTTTGTCCATGTGCTGGGTGATCTCTCTGGCCTTTATCTTGACCCATGCGCCCTTTCTATTTTCTCTCCCCTGTGTGGCTGAGAAGGGAGAGTGACAGAGCAGCTGTGCTGGGCACCTGGCCACCAGCCAGGGTCAAACCACTACAAGTGGGGAGCCCCAGCCCAGACACAGCAGTCCAGGTGTGGCCTCACCAGTGCTCTGCAGAGGGGAAGGATCACCTCCATCCCCTGCTGGCAACCTGGACACCATCAGCCTTCATTCCAAAAAGAGCACACGTTCGACTTGGTGTGTGCTGGGACCCCCACGTTCTTTCCCTGCCCTGCTGCTTTCTGTTCGGGTGTTCCCCAGCACACGCTGGTGTCTGGGGTTGTTCCTCGCCAGGTGGAGGAGTTTGCACTTCACAAGGTTCCTGCCAGCCCATTTCTCCAGCCTGCCCAGGTCCCTCTGGATGGCAGCATCCCCCTCTTGTATCAGCTACTTCTCCCAGTTCTGTGTCATCTGCGAACTCGCTGAGGCTATATGCTATCCCATCATCCAGCTCGTTACTGGAGCTGTTTAACAGTACTGGAGCACCAATCCATCACAAAAAGAAGCAGGAACATGTCTTCCCAGACGAAGCTGCTCATGAAAAAGCGAGACGACAAATTGCTTCCCTGCTTTACCCTTGTATCGCACTGCAAGTTCAAAGCAGCTTTGAGATCAGAGTTCACTCCCCTGGGCTGAGGGAGCTTCTGACGCTGCTGCAGCTGGGCAGCAGGCAGACAAAGCACGGGAAGGAGGACAGGTAGGGCCCTGAAGTCCTACAGACAGGAACAAAATCTGAGAGCAGGCTCTTAAATGAGTCTGCAGTGGGCGTTCTCAATTTCACAGCAAACCTGTGGAATAGTGCTGCTGCTAGATTTCTGGGTTAAAAAATATACTACTAGATGCCTGGCACACAGTGGAGCCATTCTGACGGACCAGACTGTCAGCTTGATTCTCTGAATTTGTTGTTGTTGAAACTGGAACACGGGAATTGCAAACATCAACTCGGGTTATGACAGGTTGGATCACTACACTTGTAGCTGCAGTTACAGTTATGTGCTACAGTAGCCTCAGTTCCTACTGCTGTCTGTTCCCTTCATTCCCCCAAATGGAGAACCATATCCCACACAGACCAACAAGAAATCAGAAAAGCTTCATTTTCCAGGGGCGCAGAACATTTTGCTGTCTGCCGTTGGGTGTATATGACACCCAGAATGCCACGGGAGAACTCAGACAGCTGGAACAGGCTGGACCCTGTGCTCAGTATCCTGCTTGAAAGTCTAAGGGCTGGGTCATCCTTCTTACCAGCTGTTGCCTTCGTTTTCTAGTGCTTTTTGCTGAAGGCTTGCTCTGGTACTGCCAGCGTACTCCTTGAGGACATAGCTTTTACATCAGCCAGGAGCTTACCCCAAAGCAGAACGCTAAAATGGTGCTGCCCTTCCTGCGTCAGCAGTAACATCTTTCCCCAGGCTGCTTTCCCCAGGCTGCTGCCAACCATACCGCTGGAAGCAAGACCTGACCCACCCTCTAAGAGCAGCCGTGGTGGCACCGAGCTTGTGGCAGAACTGGCCCCAACAGAGTAAGCCAAGAAGAGACACATTGACCTCATTCGTATTGATGCAGCTACGGGTGTGGTGAAAGGAAAAAACAAAGTGGCCCTGAGAAGAACAGGTTTTTGTAAAATACAGTCACATGAAGCAGAACACCACCACCCTGTCAGCCTCGAGGCACTGCACCGAGCTCGGTTTGCCCGAGCTGTTTTGATCCAGCGGTCAAGGGAAAAAAGAAACCAGTGCTTACTGAACGGAAAACAAGTACCGTGTTTCAGTAAAACTGTCATCAGGAATCTCAGCCCTCACTGGAGGTGGGATTTTCTGTTCCTCCCCTCAATTCTGCCAACCTGTCCTACTGATGGAGCAAAGGCTCCTGCCTGGTCATATTTGTACAACTCACTGATGACCTTACTTAAGCAGAATATGGAAACACACTTTGCCTATAGAATTTTATCCCTGTTGAGACATAAAAAGAGGAAAAAAAAGTATGTGAAACATGCAGAGGACTGTGCTCCTGTAGGTACCTGGAAGGGTACTACACGTGAGGTACAAACCCATGGTACCAGCTGCCTTCATAAAGTGAAATTTGTAACGCAAGAGCTAGAGCTGTTTTCTAAGATTAAGCTTCCAGATACTGAAGTTGCAGCATGTGTACTGCCATGCAGCAGCTATTTCCAGGGAGAAAAATCAAGTTCTCTTCATAACACTTGTGCTTTGAAGCGGTACAAAAAACACAAGCTCTGTCCCAAGCCAGATGGTAGAACAAGACTAAACTACCACACGATAGGTTAAATCCGGACCTGTCTTCTCAGCGTATTTTCTGAAAGAAGTTTTCTGCAAAGATTGTGAATAGCTGCCTGAAAAGAAGCGGGTGGTGTCTTTAAACCAACATCTGGTCTAAGAAAAGAGGCAATGAAACATTTTGTAATTATATTGGAAATGCTTCATCTACAATAATTAGAACATTCATACAGAACTTCCAAGAGTCAGCTTAAAATAACGCACACAATACATTAACTTCAGAACATAGTAGATGCATCAGTTGGTTGTGTTCACCGACAGGGAGTTTCTCTCCACTGTAGGTTCACATATCCCCATTAGCAGGGCTGGTACTGCTTTCCATGACACTCCCCTGAAGGGTTTCTGATTTCAGTCATCAAGGTGGAAGTCAAGCTTCACATGCCAGCAGGCTGGCAGATTCCAAACCACACATGTGCTGATAAAGCCTGGAGGTTTTTACTCATGCAAGGTAGCGAGCGAAGCTCCTGCAGCAGCAGCCTTGCCACCACTGGCTCTGTATGCGCAGTATGGAACAGGACCGCAGCCAAACAGCGGTCAGCGATGAACCAAAGCAAGCCTCATATTTAGCTCCAGGGTCAGAACCAAAGCTGGCAGAGACAGCGACTATTTGACCTGAAGTGCAGTAGCTTCAGAGAGCCTGTGGATCGCATGACTTTAACGGGCCTGTGAAGGTTGACCACATCCTTGTCAGCTTCACCTATCTCCTGGCGGTATTGGAGCCAGTCCCTACGTAACACACATCAGTACAAGCCCAAAAACAATAACATGTTATCTTAACTGGTACAAAAACTTAACTATATCTTACCATGAGTTATAAGTACTTGTGCATACTTCATTAACAGAGTATAAGATCTAGAATTCCTAAAAAGAACACCACAGATTCTTAGTTTAAGCCTGGGCAATTGCACACATACAGGAATTACAAGGCTTGGAATAAACAACAAGCAGGTAGAGGAGTTTTCTTGACCAAGAGGCAGGGAAGAAGTGCAATCAACTTCATCTGAGCTTGCATCCTGGAGCTTTATACAAATTGCAAAGTCAGTTTAATTACTTAGTTTATTTCTTTATGCTTTTAGAAACAACTATGGCTGAATAGAACAACAAATAGCAGGAAGTGAGGGTGAACTGCTTGTAGTCCTTCACTCATCCACTAACGCATACAAAACAAGCAATCACAAGTTATTCACCGGCCCGTTTACGATGTCTGACACTGAACACCGCCTCTAGGGTGATGCTCATCATCTTCATAGACTTCTCCATTATAGTGGTGTTTTCTTTTCTGAGATGGATCAAAGTCCACTAAATCCACTTGTTCCATTTCCTCAGATTCTTCTATTTCCTGCCTCGTAGGTAGCAGTTTTTCAAGTAAAGACAGCTTATCTGAGGAGAGGAAGCCACTCTCTGGGAAGTTCACCTGAAATCCAGAAGAACTGGGGTTACTCAAGTCTGCCCAAACTGGCCTTTTCCCATCCCACTACAGGTCAAATGTCTGATTTATCACAGATGACTTGAAGCCAGTGCTTAAAAGAAATACCTAAGTCACTACGCTGCTTTTTAATGCCTATAAAGAAGTTAGATTCTAATTCTGGCAACTTATCCACGTCTCATCCAAAGTTTCTGGTGTCTCGGGCTGCTCTCTGCAATCGCCCCAGAAACAAAGGACAGGACGTATCAACATCAGGGACACAGCTCAGTGTCTTTTCAGAACCTACTACAACAGCTCCCAGCATTAGCTTCTCCCCAGGGGAGAAAGCAGCTTTTCCCATCCCATTCCTTTGCCTCGGCACCAGGGAAGTTACTAATTCATCCTTCCTACAGGATGATAGAAACTAAAGAAGTGTCAGAAATCCATCTGGTACTTGACATATTCTCAGCACAGAGAGCTCTGGAAGTTTTCTCTTCATTCTGAACTGAACTTCTCTTGGATGGAGTACAAGTTCTCACCATGGTCAAAAGCAAATACCAATCCAAGACATCTGAAAATTGGTATCTCTTAGAGGTTCAATTTTGGACGTGTATTCAGTGCTGAACTGTGGCAGTAAGTTGATTCCCTTACCCTGAATTCTATGATCAGACGTCCTTTTTCATACGGCCTGCGGTAAATTGGCATACCTTCATTCAACACACACTTAATAGCCCCATGCTTGACAACCTGGCCTAAAAACAGAAAACAAAGACCAAACAAAAGGAAGGGATCCAAGCAGATAACAGAAGCAGCTTTAGCTTTAACTCCCTTCAATATTTATGTAACATTCTATATTGTGGTTAGACAGTTACAACAATATGTAGTAGTCTAATAGGGACTTACTGCCTAGTAACTTCTGAGTAGGAAAGCAGGATGACGTCTACATTACATTACTGCAACCTTGTTATGCTTCCCAAAGGAAGCATACTTACAAATTTATTAAGTGCTCCATCAGTTCCAAGGCTGAAAAAGTGGTTTTCAGAGACCCACGGCCTTCAATTCTCATGAGGTATCCTCAGGATACAAGTATGTCCATGAGGTAAGGTCTGTTACTATATCACGCAAAGAGAAAGTTACTGCTGACTGCTATGCAAAAAATCCTTCTTCGTTTAAGATTTGTACTGTAAAGACTAGGAAAAGAAACTTGAAACCAGTACACATCCCTTTACATCAAGAAGGGATGTTTCTGTTCCTTTAAGTTTCCAGCTTACATTGACTGTATGCTTGGACTTCTAGCAAAAAGCAAACTACTTACCAGGATGGGAGGTAATAATAATGGTTCTGTTATCCAGCGTTGTGATGGGCTTTTGAAACCCACACAGAGCTTCAACCAGCTGAATATCCATAGACATAAGAAGGTCTTCATCTCGTCTAAGGCAGAACCAATCAAGAACAGTCACAGAGAGGGAGAAGCAGCAAAGGGATCACATCAACTTCGGTATTTAATTCGGCAAGGACAACAAAGCTCTAATTTGAACAGAAGCCTGGGCAGTTAAACAGAGAATACTGAGTACTGATGCAGCATCTCAAGCCATCAGTTACAGGGACAGTTCCCATGCTGAGAGCCATTACAGATCACGTCCAGGCATCTCAAGGGTGGAACTGTTTACTGAAAAGAAATAAACACAGCAAGGCTCACCTGCATCCAGTTTTACGTCACCACTCCTTCCCAATTCTAACAAAAAGTTCTCTCAGTCTCCTAAACACAGCATGTGGGACCATTAACCCCTTCCTTTACGCAGACCAAGGTTACACTCGCTTTCCCAAGATGTGGCACTGCACAAGTTTGAACAGGCAAGAGCCCCTCTGGGGTATGATGGAAGCACCTTCTAGAAAGTGCCAGGAAGCAGCCGAAGTGATTTAACTGCCCAGCCTGCGTTCAGTGCGGCAGTGCCAGTGATGTCTGCACGCGCTGCGTGTTCAAGGGCGACAACATTCTCCAGCCCACTCACAGAATTTAGTTATTCCACCCATCCCGCTTTAAAGGTCTCTGGAAGGAGACTTGCCTGAAAAGTTCATTTTAGACTGACAGCAGAAGGGGAACATTCCGCTTGTCCCACAGCAGCACAAGCCCACAAGCCCAGCAACATCGAGGGTTATCTAAGGACACTAGAACTGAATGCAGCGAGCAGAAAGAGAGACAAAAATAATCCACCAGAGTTGTCACTTCCAACCCCGGGTAAACATGCAGACACTTTTATGCCAGACTGCGTTTGGCATAGCTGGTTCAGGATCTGGTTTCACTGGAAGGTAAGAAAAATCAGCTGAGTAAGCTTATCCAGAGCAAACAGAACCGATTCTTAACCTGTGAGCTCAGTGTCCTTTGGCACAGAGTTCTGGCACCAACTCCCAGAGCTCAGCACCACACAGAACCGTCAGGCAGACCAGCTGCAGGTTTCCTCAGGAACCTTTTCCTCACCGTTCCCACTGACAAGCACAATGTCAGTGGCTGGTGTTGAGACAAGGGCTTTCTCCAAACCCACTGATTCTCTCATTGCTGCTCTGCACAGGAGCAGTGAGACACCAAGTGCAACACACCTCTGCCAGACGAGCAGTGTTGCCCTGACCTGGATCAAAATGCACTGGACAGACTCATTTCACACACAGTAACGTGGAATGAGGCTCCCAACACCCAGCAGTGCTGTCCGGTGACGTGGTCAGAGCTGCTCGAGTCACAAGGGACACACAGGACTGACCACCCTGCCCAGGGCACTCCTCAGGCAGGAAATGACATGTGGGAAACCACCTTCCATCAGAAGGGCGCCCGCTATGGTCTCCAAGGTTGTCATCAACAAGATCCCTGAGCAGAAGTGAACACACCAGAAGTTTTCTGTGCCTTGAAGCCAAGTGGGTAATGAACACCCACCTACACTAAATGATAATTTTCTGAGGCAAGCCATGGAACGCTCCTCTAGAAAAAAGCAAGGAAATAACTGCACATCTATTGAACGAAATCTCAGTATTTTGAGAGTTCTTCAAATTCAAGGTTTCTAAACTCTTAACTGTAGCTACTTTTGTTTGCCTTCCATCCCCTTCCACTGGAAACCTGACGTTAAGAGTATCTTGTGCTGCTCGAACACAAGTGGCTGTGACTAATTGCACCAGGATTCCTGCACACCTCGGCGTTCCTCTGGCCACCGAAACAAACACACGTGAGCTGCAGCCACATGACCTTGTCTACAGATACTGCCAGTAGATAAAAGGGGAATGCTAACCAGGGAGGCACGTGGACAAACACCTCAGGAATTACAGAACTTCCACAGTTTTTACCTTGTGAACACAGAGTGGTCTTTCTGATCCAAGACGATAATGATGTCCCCTGGCTCTAGTCCTGGCTCTTGGTCCCCTTCACCATGGAATGTTATCTTCTGACCATCCTTCATTCCTATTCCAGAAAACAAACAAACATTTTTTCATCTTTTTCAGTGAAAAGCATCAGTAAGACATGTTTGTAGGCACAACCTGGTACCAGAAGATCTTTGGACCCTCCAATTACAAAATCAGGGCCTTCCCTTGAAGCATTCGTAATTATTTTTTGTAATCCACTCAGACGTCCAGGAGATTTTAGTGTTGCCAGCCTGAACTATGTCTCAGTATCAGTAAGCTGAGCACTGAACAGCCACCTGCCAAGATCAAGTCCTTAACGGAAACATTATCACAACAGCTTTCATGATAAGCACTGAGTACTGAAAACAGACACACTGTGTACAAAACACATTTTGGGAACAGACGACCAATCAGCTTGTTCCATTGTATAAATATAGGTGGCAGAGCCACTTAGGACACAGTCTCAGTGCCTGCTGGGTGCAAGCAGCACTCTCTAGGACCGTAACTGTCACACAAGGAACCCATTCCAGCTGCCACATGCAAGGGAAAAGAAATCCTCCCCAGTGACTTCCCTGCTGAACATGTCAGTAATACGTCCCTGCCAGCCCTCGTATTCAAGGTTACTGCAGGATTTTCCCTGTAAAAGGCAAACCCAGGCATTGCACAAGGTGTGCTTACACGCACAGCAGCTGCAGCTGACAGCCGGGCACAAGTCTGCAGACGCCGCGTGCTTGTCAGCCTCCTCTCTCTCACAAGCTGCGCTACTCCCGAGACTTCTCCCACAGCTTCTGAGCAGCCTCCTCACCAGAGACGCATCTGCCACTCAGCACCGTCACCTTCTCCCAGCACAGGGAGCGTCTGTGCATCCAGCTGCCCTTTCCCAGGCAGAGACTACCTGCCCTGGGCAGAGCTGTCAGGGCTGCACAGCAAACAGTTCCTAAGCTGGAGAGGCTTAGCTCTGTCTCTGCACCCTGTTACTGTCGCAGACCTGGTTCCCCTTCACACTGAAGCACAGCAGAAGTGATCGGAGTCTGCAGCGCTCTCCTACAGGCAGGGAAAACGCAGTAGGCAAGCCCAGCCAACCAGCAACACGCCTTATTTTGATCAGTCCGGCTCCCTGACCGAGACTGACAGTTACGAGACTGCTCAGAAATAACCCACTGCTTACAGTACTGCAGGGTTTGGAACTCAGCCTTAGCCGTGCGCACAGCTCACACGTGTGGACGTAGAAGCAACCAGACCTCCCTAAAAGCCTCCTACTTTTGACAGGCAGCAACAGGTAACTGCTCTGTGCAGCCGTGCAGCAGCCTTACTCACCGAATCAAGACCAGGCACTTGCCAAAGCTCCTCAGAGCTGCACAGTCAGTCAGCACATCCAAGTGCAACATTTCACCCCGTGAGACACCTCACCTTTGTCAATGTGAACTTCCAGGATCTTCTTCTCTCTCACGATCTTTCTGCCGGTGCAGCTCTTGCACCTGTCCTTGGGGCTGATGCGCTCCCCGTGCCCCTGGCACTCCATGCACACAGACTGGATCTGTTGCACCATCCCGGGCCCGATCTGGTGAATCCTGATCTGCATGCCCGTTCCTCTGCAGTTGGGACAGCACTCGACTGCTCCTTTCTTACCACCACGGCCTGAGAGGGAGGAAAATGGGAGACGGATGGTTACGCACTGCCAGGGAAAAGCCCTGACAGCTTTGGAAGCAGCTCGTGTTTGGCGAGTTTCACAGTTACCTTCACATTTGTCACAAATAACGTTCTTCTGCAGCGCCAGTTTCCTTGTCGCACCATTGTACATATCTTCTAGACTGACTGACAGCTGATGGACAACGTTTTTGCCTGTAAAAGAAAAGGGATCATTACTCAAGTTTGAAAGCCTGGTCTCCAAATAACGGTGAGCTTCCCCTGTCACCGTGCTTAAGTCCTGACAAACCAAATCTGTGGACTTTAACATCCTGTTTTAAGTACAGCTTTATCTTGTTTTGCCATCATTACTCAACAGCCCCTTCCTGTCCAATGTCAAATTAGGTAACATTTTTAATGGTTTTGTCAGCAACACTTCTGTTAGAGTAAAAGGGGGCATGAACAAATAAAAGGTGGCACCTCCAGTGGGGAGCACACAGGACCGCTGACCAACAAGATTATTCCACTCCAGGTATATCACATTTGGTACAAAACTGAGGGATCACGAGGGTTTATGCTTCTTTTACCCTCTCCTCCAAGCAAGTGGGAGACACTGCCTAGATGAAGCAAATTACTGTCTCCCACTCACCAGGGTACCCTCTGAAAACTGAAACGAGTGATTAAATTTTTACACTGAGGAACTAATTAGAACTTTAGGTGCTGCACGCTTCGTTTTGTGAAAGACACTGAGTTCTGGCTTACTGGGAATACTTCAATAGAATAGCCTTTTTTCTTCCCTTTGTCACTGGGTCTACAATAAGAAGTGATGGGGTCAGCACTACTTTCAACCAGCTGAATTAACACTAGAGTCTTTCCCCGTGTGATTAATCTGGACTTTAATTTCTGAGCAGCATTCAGCTGTAGTTTCAATTCAATTCCACAGGACAGCACAGGAAAACAAAAAGGTTTCAGAGATTGAATATGATTTGGCTATTTTATTTAGATACAGTTGACCCCATATACTTTCAGTTAAATGTAAAATTCACATTTAGCAGCTGCACTTACAGGAACTTCGCCAGAAAAACATTTTTAAGGTGCGTTACTGTTCTGTTTCTTATTCAATCTACCAGCAGCAGGGCTTACACTCAGCTAAAGGCTTTCCCAACACAAAACCTGGTTAGTTATTAACATGAGACAATGCACAGGAGAGCAAACTACCACCATGTGAACCAAACTCCCTCACCCACTCGTTTTAGGTGTTAAGGGCCAGGGACGAGGTTTTCTCAGATTTTGCGATCAAGCCTCCAGCTTCATTTTAACACCGCTTAAAGCACGACATCCACGTTATTCTCCTCAGAGACCCTGACCCTGCCCACCCCAGCGCTCACGCTACAGTGTCGGCACGTTACCTCGTCTCTCTCTCTGCATCCTCCCACCGCCGCCGAAGAACATATCGAATATGTCCATGGGTGACCCGAACCCACCGCCGGAGCCGCCCTCCTTGATGGCCTGCTCCCCTCCTTTGTCATACAGCTCCCTCTTCTTCGGGTCCGACAGCACTTCGTAAGCTTGGGAAATCTGCTTGAACTGCGGGAGACAAGACACCGCGCCTCAGGCACCGCGGGCCTAACACCCCCACAGGGCACCCGGCCGGGTCCCCCGCCCCCGCCAGGCCCTGCCCAGCCGCCACCCGCGGCCCCGGCCCCGCTCCCTGTGCCCCCGGCCCCGCTCCCCCCCGCTCCGCTCCCTGCGCCGCCGGACACGCGGCCCCGGCCCCGCTCCCCGCGGCCCCGGCCCTGGTGGCGCCGACCTTCTCGCCCTCATTGGGGTTCTTGTCCGGGTGGTACTTGAGCGCCAGTTTCCGGTAGGCCTTCTTCAGCTCCTCGGCCGAGGCGTTGGGCTTCACGCCCAGCACATCGTAGTACGTGGTTTCCTTCACCATGGCGGAGGGCGGCCCCCGAGCGGCGGGCGGTCCCGCACCCCGCGGCTGCTCCTGCTCCTGCTCCCGCTGCTGGCGCTGCCGCTCGCCCCGCGCCGATCCCGACTTTTCTGGAAAGTTCCGAGCCGGTCCCGCATCCGGGCGCTTTTAAGCCGGCACCGCCCCGCCCCGGAAGTCCCGCCCCGCCGCCCGCCGCGATTTGGAAGGCGGGTGGCCAATAGGGAAGGGCGGTGGAGGGCGGTTGGCCAATCAGTGGCCACCATCGGGCGGCGGCGCTCACCCGGCTCGCCCCTCTCCGCCCGCCCGCCACTCCCAGCCTGAGCGGGCGGCGCTGCGCACTGCGCATGCTCTGCGCGGCGGCGGAACCCGCCTTGCGCCGGGCTGAGGCGCTCGGTGGGCGTGTCGGGCCGGCAGCCGCCACCGCATCCCGGTACAGGCCCGTGTGCCGGCCCGGCCCTTCCGGGGAGGCACCGAGCGGCGGGCGGGTACGCAGCGATACTCTCATCCCGCGCCTCCCCCTCTCCGCCGTGGGTCTGGCGCCGCCGGGCCGGGCTCGCGGCGCAAACCGAGCTCCCTTCCTTGCCTCCCCCCCCCACTCGGCACCACCGCGCCTGCGCACACGCGCGCTTAGCGCGCCTTGGCTCGCGGCCTCGCTGCGCATGCGCGAGGGGCCGCGCGCCCGAGCCGCGCTGTCCAGTCACGCGGGAAAGTGACGTTGCAGAAGCCGATTGGCCGCGCGGGCGGCGGCGCGGGTGCCGGCGCGCGAGGTGCGGATGGGGGGTGCGCCTGGGCTCCGCGCGGCCCGGCGGGACCGTCACCAGCGGGCGGGGCCCCGCGGGGCTGCGGCACCGGCCCCCCCTGTGCCCGACCCCCACCCCGTGCCCGGCCCCCCCCCGGCCCGTTCCCGGCCCCCCCCGCCCCGTGCCCGGCCCCCCCCCCCCCGCCCCGTGCCCGGCCCCCCCTCCCGACCCGTGCCCGGCCCCCCCTCCCGACCCGTGCCCGGCCCCCCCCGCCCCGTGCCCGGCCCCCCCTCCCGACCCGTGCCCGGCCCCCCCTCCCGACCCGTGCCCGGCCCCCCCTCCCGACCCGTGCCCGGCCCCCCCCGCCCCGTGCCCGGCCCCCGCCCGGCTGTGAGGGCGTCGCGGTTCAGGGCGGCCTCCTGGGGCGCGGGCCGTGCGGGGGGCAGGCCCCGCGTGCCCTCGGTAGGCCTGTGCCGCACGTCGAGCCCGTCGGGGCGGTTGGAGCCTGAGGGGGCCGTCGCTCCCCACCGGGCCGAGCTCCCCGCGGAGGCGGCAGGAGCACCGGGCGGCGGGGCGGGGGAGGGACTCGGGCTGTTGGGGCCCGGCTGGTGAGAACGGGCGGGTCCCGCCTGCGGGGCGAGGCTGTCCCTTCTTCCGCACCCTCCTGCCCGAGCTGGGGGGGGAGTCAATCTCCCGGATCAAGGGCGATTCGCTGGGGAACAGCACCTTTCTGTGGGTGGGCTTTTCTGTCAGATGGAACTGTTGATTCAGCTCATTTTTCCTGTGTATGAGCCCTGGGTGTGGGAAGGCGTGGTGGTGTCGAAGGGAGGGAGGTGGGATTGCCCTTTTGGCACTGTGAGTCTCAGAAAGCAGGCATTTATTACAGCTCTGGATGCACGGCGGGGAGCTCCTCTTAGTGGGCATGGTGGGTCATCCCAGAGGGTTTATCCCTTCTTCATCTAGTCCAAGCAAATTGTGATCACAAAGTTCAGCAAGGCCTGAGGCTTCTTACCTGTTTGTGCCTGTTAATAACAGCTCCGGGTTTTCCTATCTTTTTGTGCAGAGCAAGTTTCAAAGTTGCTCAGTCGAGAAGGAATTCCACGCCAGAGAGCTACAAAGGAGCCTTTGCTCAAGGCATCAATTCTCGAGCAAGCATAAATTAAGCCCTACTGAGATCCAGTGGGGCTGTCCAGCCTGAGCCTCTGTTCAAGGCGTCACGTTCAACAGCAACTTGCTCTTGGGTTATGCTGGGGTTAGAGGTGGGCTTTCCCTTGAATTCCAGAAACACGAGCCCAGCAGCAGTAGCTCAGCTGGTGAAAGGGCTGGCAGCAGAATTCCGGAGCCCGTGCCACAGAGATGGGACTCGTCCAGGAGCTGCATGTTAGTAACACACTGCTTGTTTTGCTCTGCAGCACAGCGATGCGTGTGTGCTGGCTCGTGGGGACAGAGAACTGCGGTCGGCGACTGAAACTGCCCCACTTGGAAGCAGTGGTGCTGGGGCGCGGCCCGGGGACTGGGATCACGGATAAGAAGTGCTCACGACAGCAAGGTGAGGTTCAGCTCAGTCCCGGCTTGCGACACGCAGCAGCAGCCAAAGTGCTGAGGAGGATGAGATGCGATTGTAGCACTCGTGTTCATCAGTAAACAGCATTGGTCTGTCTGGCTACATTACAGTGAAGTTAGTGAGCAATGTTCCCATGCAATTTAAACAGGGTTTCTTTAGGCTTGTTTCTGCAGGGACTGCTCGTGGTCTCCTTTCTCTGCGTGGTCCATGGTGTTGCCTGATTCTTGAAGTCATCGGGCTTTTCTTTTAAGCCCTTACGGAGATCTCTGGGTCCTCAAAAATTAGAAGGGATGCCTGATAACAGGGGAGTTCGTCGTCCTAAACCAAGGCATGGAGCTGTGTCCCCAGGCCCTCACTCGTGCTCCCCTGCCTGCACTCTGGCTGAGTGGCAGTTCACCTCCCTAGTTTTAAACCAAAGGATTTCTAGAGTGAGCTGTTGTTTGATGGGGGGGTTGGAAGGATAGATAAAGATAATTGTGATCCGTAAAGCGCTTCCCATCTGCCCTGCTTTGTCTTTTTTGCATCTGAACACAGTCCTGCTCTGTGCCTCGTTGCAGAGGGCTGGTAAGACTAACAAGAACACGGAGAAGACTTCCACAGTTTTTACCTTTATTCTGAAGTAATTTTGCTGGTGGATGATGTGAAATACTGAGGTGTAACTCAGTGTGCGGGTTGGTTCCCTTTTGCCGGTGGTCCTGGAAACACCATGAGGCGTAACTGTTCTTTATGTGTGTTCACAGAGATCATCTTAAAATACAAGAGTGTTTCCTGCTCGGAATGGTCCATCAGAGTTTTGACCTTTTTATTGACATTGTTTAGTGACACTTTGTTCTTTTTCTCCAGTTCAGTTAAAAGCAGACTGTAACAAGGGGTATGTCACCGTTAAGCAGGTAGGTTTTGAAATGGGTGCCCAATACTTGTGATGCTTACTGGCAGGGTGGTAGTGCTTAAACTGATGTCGCGGGTTAGGGCTGGGCCGGCCACCAACACGGACAGACGCTCTCTAACCCCCTCTTCCCCCCCCCGAACAGGAAGAGAAAAGGGAATGAGGCAGAGAGACTTACGAGTGAGAGAAGGAAAAAAAACGAACTAGAACAGCTTTAATGAAAGTAATAGGAATAATGGTAAAAAGATAAAAGTAAAGAACTATATACAACTATAGATAATAGCCCGATATCAAACCCGACTCCCTCCCCCGATATCAATCCCCACTGGTGCTGCAGAGCAGGAGGCGCCGGGGAAGCCCCAGGCTCAGCGGCGGCGGGAGCTGGATACAGGGAGCTGGATTCGGGAACTCAGGATCCGGATCAAAATCAGGAGGTCAGATGGAGTCCTCTCTGGACACCGGCCATTGCAGAAAGGAAGGGCGAAAAGGCCGAAAAGGGCAAAAGGGGGCAAAAAGGGAAAAAAGGGACGAAATTCTCGTGATCACTCAATTTATACCAGATATGACGTATATGGGATGGAATACTCTCGTTGGTCACCTGTCCTGTCCGTTACCCCCCAGAGGTACAACCTTTTACTTCCTTGTGCCCCCCTCTTACTACCCAGCACCCCCAGCGTGGCACACAAGAGCCAGCAGTGGCCTTGGTCACTACAGGAATAAGTATAAGCAAGAGCCTTTCTGCATCCCAGTCCCAGGCAGTGACTGTAAACATCAGGTGTTATCACTGCCAGTAGCACACACTGTCTGCAAAAACATGCTGCTGACTTCAGAACGTGCAGCCTTTTAGAAGACACTAAACTGAAAAGTAAAAATCACTAAACAGGACTGGGTTTTTAGCTAAACCCAGGACAACTGAACAAACACTGCAAGTGATGATTGTGATCTCTGGGTCTGGAGGTCCTGAAGCTGTTTTATGGCAGGGAAAAACTGTTTTTTCTACAGCTCGTTTCATGCATAAACATTATGCATGTGTTCGGCTTGGGAGGGAAAAAAGAGAGGAGCAAGCAGCTGATCCCTCCTGAGAGAGTGAGCTGTTCTGAGCGGGCAGGGAGACTTTTCTCCTTGTCAATTTTTTTTTTTTTTGTCTAGGCAGGAGGGAACGTGTTGCAGGTGCTGTCAGTGTGCTGCACCTCGTGAGCCAGCAGTTGTGAGCCTGAGCTCCTTTTTTCTCTTGAGATGAGCCAGAAGAGCGTGCTTGTGTATTTGAGGGCAGATGTGTTGATGGGACAGCATTTGGTAGACATGGAAAACAAAATGTAGTGAAAAGGAGAAGAAAGAAAAAGTAATACAGCAGTACAATTTGCTGTTTTTTTCTCCCTACCAAAGATAGGAGTCAACCCAACTAGCGTCGACCTCGTGATTGTCGGCAAGGATGAAGAGGTGAAAATGAAGCCAGGCCAAGTTCTGCACGTTGTGAATAAACTCTACCCCTACACGGTGCAATTCGATGAAGAGCCAGGGAAAACTGTTACGGGAGCGGAGGAGAAAATAAAACCCGGCAAGACGCCACGTGAGGACTCCTGTGAGAAGGATGACGTGGAGCTGGTGCCCAGGAAAGCAATGAAGGTGGATGTGGTGGAGGCACAAGGCAGTTCTGCACATCCCAAGCTGAGCAGTACCGGCGCACCTCCACGTGAAGGAGCGTCGGGCAAGAAGGCGAGTGTATTGGTGCTCGTGTTTGTGCTCTTTCTCCTTCTCGAGGGTTTTGGTGCTGTGTAAGTGTGGGTACTAGTGGTGGGGAAACATTTCAGGTGAGCGCAGACCCTCAGAGTACTCAAACGTGGCGTGTGAGCTGACGTGCCCTCAGGTCCTAGGGAAGTTACCTGGGACCCGTTCCAGCCCGAGCTGAGGGTTTTGCTTTGGGCTGGTTCCTGCTGCAGTGTCTGCAATCCACACGAGTTCCGTTTCGCTGCAGTCACACAGGGATGCTGTGCTGGCTCTTGAGATGAAATCTGCTGTGTTACAGATAGAGCAGTGCTTGTCTAAAAGCTTGTGCGCAGAGAAGGGAACAACTTGACCCTCTTCTTTTTAGTAATTACTTTTTTTTTAAAATTGCTTCTCTTTTTTCCCCCTCTCTGCTTTGGTCATTCCTTCTGGTAGAACCATGGTTACATGAATGAGTGTTACCAGCCAAAAGCTTTTGAAAAAGAGTTTTTAGCCCTGCTGTAAATGAGAGGTTTTGCCCTGGACAAAATGAAAGACTGCTCACTGCCGTAATGCATCCGGAACTGTAACGGCGCAGTTGCTGGAGGAGAAGGCACAGAAATTCTGTGCAGAGCAGCGTGTGATGGGACAGTTCATGGAGCTCCTGGGTCTTCTCTGGGGCCTTGTGGTCCCTAAAGCAGGGGGTCTCTTGTTAGAATAATCTGTCATCAGTAGCAGTCAAGGACTGTGCCATAACGTGTGTGCAAGTTAGTAAATTCAAACAGATCTAGAGCTCCCTGTTGTTGAGTTTCCAACATTGGAAAGACTTTGCCTTTGAATTTTAACGTATCATGTTAAAAGTTTCCAAAAGTAGCTTTATGGGGGCCATTTGGAGCAGGTGTGTTGACATTTGTAGAAATGAAATAACTGCGCTGTCGTTCAGCTGTTATTTTACTGTTGTATCCTAATGAAAGTAGTTAACAGAATGCTTTAAAACGTGTAATTTGATTCCTAATTATTTTATAAATTATTTTTTTCCTTTTGTGCTTCAGGAGCATTTGGGACACTGGAGTCAGGGTCTAAAGAGCTCCATGCAAGATCCAGAAATGCAGGTGAGAGCCGTGCACTCGTACTTGACAGCAGTTCCTGTGTGACAAAGGTGAACTTTTTTTCTTCCTCCTGCAGTTTACTTTAATGATCTGATCAACCAGTGCAGTACTGCGTAAGGGACAAATTGTACCTGTGTCTGTCTCTGTGGTGGTGCTAATTTGGGAGCCTCTACTGCACTGATTTTGCGGAATGTCATTCTCTCCGTTGTCCTTGAGCTCTGTACGCTGTCAGATATGGCCAACAGTTTTCAGAAAGGCTGCTGGGAGAGCCAGTGGGCAGTGCAGTTGCTTTGATTCCCCAGTGAAACCAGCTGAAAGGGAGATGTGGTTCCCAGCTGAGCAAGCAGTGGAGGTTCCTGTTTTCTGGTGATCAGCGCTGCCTTTTTCCCAAGCGTGGTGTAGTTTCCTGGATCCCAGCAACCTCTTAACTGCAGCAGCTCTGTGCCAGCTGACAGGATGTGACCCTTGCCTCCTCCTCCACCTGGTGTCTTTCTGCCAGCAGGAATGTCCTGGATGGTTCCTGCTGACCTACAGGTCTTCCAGGGGCACGTCCCTCCCTTTGCTTCCCTGCATAATGGTTTTAGCTGAGCTCTTTTTTTTGTTCTCCCCTGCTTTTGGGAAGGTCAGACTCAAGATGCAGAAATCTGACAAATGTCTGATGTGGCTGCAGCGTGTACACACTTTCTCCTTGTATTCTGAGGGACCCCGAAAGAATCTTCCCTGTCTGTGTATAGAACCTGCTTTCATTTTGTTTTTATGTTATGGCAAATATATAGAAACTGCTTCTCAGAAACAAGCAAAACACATGCCCCTGAAAAATGCTTCCCACCAATCTTGCACTCTGTGGCAGAGTGAGGGCTGAAGCTTGGGTCCGTTTAGCTCGGGCTGTGGCTGGCTGAATGCTGAATGTCCATCTTCACGTGAGGGTTGTGTTTTTCCCTCAGCAAGAGTGTGTGTTCAGGAGGGTTGTGTGGGCTGAAGCAGGCAGGGTGCAGGAGCAACCGCAGAGCACAGCTGAAATGCAAAGAGGGGATTTGTTCTGGGTACCTGAGGATCTGGAGAATCCTTGCAGCAGCCCCGGGATGAGGCACGCAGGCAGCGAGCACACGAGCGGCACAACACGCAGCAGCGCAGGCACAGGGAGGTCTCTCCTGGCTAGAAAGCGGGTGGTGTTTGTCCCCCGGCTTTGTTGTGTTTCCTGGCTGCTCTGCCCGAGTTCCCAGGACTCGCACGACAGCTTTGCGGGGCAGGGATGTGAGAGATGCCCCCGCATCTGCGCCGGGCCTGTGTTAGCCCAGTGTGGGTGTGCTGCTGGCTGAGCACACCCGGCCGAGCAGGGATCCAGTGGGGTGGGTGTTCTCCCACACCTCGGGTGCCAGTCGCGTGAGCCTGCCCACAGTCCTCCTCGCCCACCTTCCATCATACCCCTACGAGGGTGGGTATTGCAGACATCTGTGGTACTCAGTGCTGGAAATCACTGAATAATTCCGGTTGGAAGTGACCTTTGGAGGTCACGCGCTCTGGACACTCGCACTCGGTGTAACTGCCCCAGCCTTTGTCCATGGGAGTTGAGGTGATCTCCAAGGGTGAAGGTCCCACTGCCTCACTGGGCCCCTTCAGATGATGATCACCCTCAGGCTGAGAAAATAATTCTCTCCGTAACTAATCAGAAGGTTCCTATTTCTTGATGGATTTTTTTCTTTTTAATTCAAGTTTAAAGTTTTGAACGGTGTAAAGTTGTAGAACTGGATGTCCATCCTCCTGGAAATGCCAGCAGTTTCAAGTGAGTCTTTCTGTGGGGAATGGTAAAGCTACTGGAATACTTGTTTACTTTTTTAACATGAAGCGTAGTCTTCATCCCTTAAATGGAATTTCATGTAGGACTTGTATTATTTGTTGATCCAAAAGAGAAGCTGGGTTTAAAACTGGTCTTTGAACATTAGAACACAAGTAACTGCTCCTGACTTAGCGTTGGCTTTATTAGTTGTGGTTCTGAACTAAATACACAAACAGTGGAACTCCGATCTTTGCTTTTTAATAAATATTGAATAAATGGCCATAATTCTTCCTTCTGTAAACTGCTATTCACGATCCTGTTCCCACTGGCTGTATATGTAGGTGCTGATGTGCACATGCTTTGGACACAGAGCAAAAACATGACAGCATCGGCCAGTCTTGCTGCTGAAAGGATCAGTCCTGTGAGTTATGTGCTGATAAAATTTTAATCTTCCTTCCTGCAGAGCAAGAGTGATCATCTCTGTGTACAAACGTTTGAGAATAATTAGCAGAGATGACAAAATCATCACTCACCTTCCACCAGCAGAGGTGCTGCTGTGTGCTCAGAGACACAGTCCACAGTTTCTGCTCCAGAACAAGACAGGTTTTTATTGCCAGGGACAGGCTGTCCCCCTTTCTTGTCCCCAGGCTTTGCTTTGCTGGTGTTTCTCTTCATCAGCTGCATCAAATTGTTGCAGGAAGCCAAGATGAGAGTGGGAAGAGTGGCGTGACAGGCAGGAGTCTGTTCTCCTTTTTGTGAGTGATCTTCTGAAGTAGCATGAGCTGAAGTAGCTGGGACTTGAGTGTTTTTGTAACACTGGCGGGAATCTGCGGTGCCGAGCAGCACCTCTGAGACTTGTGTCCCAGAGACAGAAACCTGCAGCGGGTGAGGCAGCCCAGTGCATTCCTGCGTGCTCTGTGTTGAGCACAGTGCCACGATTTTTGTTCCAGTGACCACACAGCTCGGGTGTAGCCTGATGGCAGTCGAGTTTCCCAGACCCCACTGGTATCTGGGTCCAGGTGATCTTCAAGAGAGTCAATACCCACCTGTAGCAGTGCTTAACTTACTGCTTTGGAAGAACAGAAGGCTTTTTCTCTAAAGTATATAAAGAGGGATGCTGGAATCTCTCCCCGTAGCCACCTGTGCATGGTACGGGAGAGGGCGCATTTGCTGGACCACCTGACTCCCAGCAAAAGTCCTCCTTTACGTGGAATGCTTTGCTGCTTGATGGTTCTTGCCATTTAGTACTTTCTCCTGTCTTTTTTTCCTGCCAGTCCCACTTGCACTAGCAACACACACGTGTGCCATGGGGCTTCTGTGTCCACAGTGGTCCTTCCAGGTGGGCAACACCTCAAAATCCACTAAGTGTAGTGCTCAAGGAGTAAGGTATTTGGCTTTCAGTAAGTAACCTAGTTACTTGTTTTGCAAGGTTTACAAAGATGAGAAGACTGTAGTCATCAAGGATAAATATCCCAAAGCACGGTACCACTGGCTTATCTTGCCGTGGGACCCCATTTCAAGCCTGAAGTCAGTCACCAGGGACCATCTTGAACTTTTGGAACACATGGATGCAGTCGGGCAAAAAATGATCCAGCAGTGCCCTGCCAGAGGGAGCCTGGAGTTCAGACTGGGTTACCACGCTGTCCCCAGTATGAGGTAAGGCCTGGGCGAGTCGTCAGGTGGAGACCGTGTTCCTGCGGTCGCACAGATTTGGGGCTAAATCTGTGAGGGGGTCTTGCTAAAGGACAGCTGATCCTCCTGAGCTCTGCAGTTTGGTGTCCAAGTTCTTGGGTCCTGGGGCACGTGGTCCAGTCCCCGAGACAGAGGCCAAGTGCTCCAGCACAGGCACCGCTCTGGGATCAGGGAGTGACTCTTGAGCCCATCAAGTCCTGCCCGATACCGAGCGAGGATTTGAGACTTGTGGGCAAGTCAGACCAGGTCTTACAGGGTCCAGATGGCCGTTGGTGTTGCAGTTGGTGGTCCTCAGTTCTCCAGTTCCTGGGTGAAGCTTTGAGTGGCTGATTAAGTCCCGTTCAGGTACTCCACAAAATTTGAAACGTTGTGCCCGACACGATAAGACCAGCCCATGAGGTTGTCAGTCCAGCTCTGCTGAGTCACGTTTGCAGCTGATACTGCTGCAAAAGATCTGGGAGCAGTAACGTTGTTCTTCTCTCTTATCTACATGATGTGTTTGTTCCAGTCAGCTACATCTGCATGTGATCAGCCAGGATTTTGACTCTCCAGCCCTGAAAACCAAAAAGCACTGGAACTCTTTTACTACAGACTACTTCTTAAACTCTGAAGGTAATGGTGGGAAAAGGTATTTTGTAACATGTGATCCTGCTTGTGGATTCTGGCTTCGGGCTTCTTTTCCACATGTGTAAGATTAAAATTTTGTTGTAATAAGTGAAAAGTTTTATGTAATTTCAGATATTTCAGCACTAAGTAAAAGTCAAATTTTGTGGCTGGCTTAAATCAGAGAGCAGTGAAGACACGCTGTGCACACGAAGCCGAGCACAGATCCTGCAGTGTCGTGTGTTTCATGGTGCTACGTGGTCCCAGTACCTCTCGTCTCTTACTTTTTCCCAGATGTGATAGAGATGGTAAGAAGCAAGGGAAGAGTGATGGTGAAAGATCATGTCTCGGAGCTTCTGAAGTTGCCCCTTAGATGCCATCGTTGCAAACAACAGCTGTCCACTATCCCACAGTTGAAGGAACATCTCAAGAAGCACTGGCCAAAGTGACTTGGCAAAACATCATCTTACAGCCTGTGTTCAGTTTCCAGGCTACAGCAAAGACCTCAAAATGTTAGTGGACACGTGGGGGTTTGTAAAGCGGAACGGCAAATGTAATGGGGGGAAAAGTGTCCTGGAAACGGCAGCACACTGACTTTGTAATGGCTTAGATAAAAAAATGCAACATAAATAAAGTGTCTTCTAAAACCGAAGGTGAGTTTGTGCTTCGTTGTGGTACTGCCACGCTGAGCTGTACGTCAGCCAAAGTCCGGAAGAAGTGTTTTGTTTGAGCGAAAGGGTTTATTTTAACTCGGAGGCTGAGGTGCGTAGCCTCAGGACAGGTTTCTGCTGAGAGGCCGTGGTGTCCTCTGCCTATCCCTGAAGTCTGCCTCAAGAGATGATGTTGCAGAGGCTGGTGTGGCTGACGGCAAAGCCCTCGAAGGGATGTCCTGAGGTGACAGGCAGGAGCAGCAGCTGCAGCACCCACCCCTGGCGCTGCCACAGCGCGGCTTCAGGACTGCCGTGCTGCCGAGCTCCCCCTGGGCTGGGGAGCAGGCGTCGCCCCGCACCGGGGTGCCTGGGCAGGCACTGCTCAGGCTCTAGGAGGGCACCTCTTTCATGTACAAGGGTGTATTTAGTCACTGTTATATGTAAAAATACACGTAAAATAGGCAGTGACCAGCTTTACAGCTCCTCAGAGCCATGAGCTATCAAGGTTTGCAGGTGCTTGGCTGCATGTGTTGAGGTTGGTAAAGAGACTTTGGTCTAATGCTGCCCTGTTTCACCACGTTGGGATTTCGGTGAGTCTCCATCATTTGATTGTCGCCAAGATGTGAAATCCCAAATAGGCATCAGAGCAGTGGTAATAACAACGTTCCTGGGTCCAGAACTGGTCTGTAGAGTTCAGTTTCGTTCCAAGCCCAGCTTTGACATAAGTAAGATGCCCTCTGGGTGAAGCAGCTTTCAGTGAGAGAACACACAGAGCTTTTGTTACACAAGGGAAATGCTGTTTGTAGCTTTTGATAACCTATTCCGTGGGAGAGGTCTTCCTCCCTGCCTGCACGCAGCAGTGTTATTGCACACTCCAGTGGGGCTAACAGTGACCTGTTGCTGCTGGGAAAGAACGAAGACGTTCCTGTAGTGGAATGGGGGACAAAGTAGGGGTGAGGGCTTGGCTGCTGCCTAATTTCAGGCACCAGACCCACTTTGGGTTTTGGTGACATTAGGAGTAGTTACCTTAATTTAGAAATCAAAATTTGAAAAAAAAAAAAATAATGGTAGAGGGGAGCTTTGCTTGGCCCCAGAGGTGAAGTCGGGCTGATGCTCAGCAACAGGAGCTCTTCTGGACCAAACGCAGCTGCAGATGCTGTGGTCCTCCTCACGTGGCAGACGCAGGCCAGAAAGGAAAGCCGTGCTGCTTCGCAGTTAGAGGCAGCGTTTGTGTCACACAGCCCGTCACATCTGTGTGGGGGTCGTGTTTTTCGGTGCCTCTCAGAACAGGCCAAAGTGAAGCACAAACACCTGCCATCGATCTGTTCAGAAACAGGGTGCTGCTGCCTGTGTCACAATTGCCACACGTTTGCGCACAGAGCCCTGCTGTCTGAAGGACAAGCGCACGTGTGATGTCACAAGTCATAGAATCATAGAATGTTAGGGATTGGAAGGGACCTCGAAAGATCATCAAGTCCAATCCCCCTGCCAGAGCAGAAACGCCTCGATTATGCTACACAGGAACGTGTCCAGGCAGGTCTTGAATGTCTCCAGAGAAGGAGACTCCACAACCTCCCTGGGCAGCCTGTTCCAGGGCTCCGTCACCCTCACTGAGAAGAAGTTTCTTCTTGAGTTTAAGCGGAACCTCTTATGTTCCAGTTTCAGCCCATTACCCCTTGTCCTATCAGTGGTTGTCACCGAGAAGAGTCTGGCTCCATCCTGGTGACACTCACCCTTGATATATTTGTAAACATTAATGAGGTCACCCCTCAGCCTCCTCTTCTCCAAACTAAAGAGCCCCAGCTCGCTCAGTCTTTTCTCATAAGGGAGATGCTCCACTCCCTTAATCATCCTAGTTGCCCTGTGCTGGACTCTCTCCAGCAGTTCCCTGTCTTTCTTAAACTGAGGGGCCCAGAACTGGACACAGTATTCCAGATGGGGTCTCACCAGGGCAGAGTAGAGGGGAAGGAGAACCTCTCTCGACCTACTAACCACCCCCCTTCTAACACACCCCAGGATGCCATTGGCCTTCCTGGCCACAAGGGCACACTGCTGGCTCATGGTCATCCTGCTGCCCACCAAGACTCCCAGGTCCCTTTCCCCTACACTACTCTCTAATAAGTCATTCCCCAACTTATACTGGAACCTGGGGTTGTTCCTACCCAGATGCAAGACCCTACATTTACCCTTGTTATATTTCATTAAATTTTTCCCCGCCCAACCCTCCAGCCTGTCCAGGTCTCGCTGGATGGCAGCACAGCCTTCTGGTGTGTCAGCCACTCCTCCCAGCTTGGTGTCATCAGCAAACTTGCTGACAGTACTCTCTAGTCCCTCATCCAAGTCATTGATGAATATATTGAATAATACTGGTCCCAGTACTGACCCTTGAGGCACTCCACTGGATACAGGTCTCCAACCAGACTCCGCCCCATTGACCACAACTCTTTGGCTTCTTCCCCTTAGCCAGTTCACAGTCCACCTCACTACCCGAGAGTCTAGACCACACTTCTGCAGTTTAGCAGCAAGGATGCTGTGGGAGACTGTGTCAAATGCTTTACCGAAGTCAAGGTAGACCACATCCACCGCTCTGCCATCATCTATCCACCTTGCTATATCCTCATAAAAGGCTATGAGGTTAGTCAAGCACGACTTCCCTTTGGTGAAGCCATGCTGACTGTCTCTAATGACCCTCTTATCCTTGATATGCCTTGAGATGGCACCAAGGATAAGTCGTTCCATCACTTTCCCAGGGATGGAGGTGAGGCTGACCGGTCTATAGTTACCCGGGTCCTCCTTCTTGCTCTTTTTGAAGACTGGAGTGACATTTGCTTCCCTCCAGTCCTCAGGCACCTCTCCCGTCTCCCAAGACTTGGCAAAGATGATGGAGAGTGGTCTAGCAATGACATCAGCCAGCTCCCTCAGCACCCGTGGATGCATCCCGTCTGGACCCATGGATTTATGGATGTCCAGATTGCTTAATGGGTCCCTAACCCAGTCCTCATCGACTAAAGCAAACTCCTCCACTGCCCTGACTTCCTGTGGGGCCTCAGGGGAACGGGGCTCCTCAGGACAGCCTCCGGCAGAGTAGACAGAGGCAAAGAAGGCATTCAGTAACTCTGCCTTCTCTGTATCATGTGTCACTAAGGCACCCACCTCATTCATCAGTGGGCCTGCATTGCCTCTGGTGTTAGTTTTATCTGCCACGTATTTGAAAAAGCTCTTCCTGTTGTCCTTGACCCCTCTCGCCAGGTTCAATTCTAGGGAGGCCTTTGCTTTCCTAGTTGCCTCCCTACATCCTCAGACAACAGCCTTATATTCTTCCCAAGTGGCCAGCCCCGCCTTCCAAGATCTGTAAATTCTCCTCTTGCCCTTGAGCTTACCCAGCAGATCCCTGTTTAGCCACGCAGGTCTCCTGGCTCCCTTCCTTGACTTCCTACGTGTCGGGATGCTCTGATCTTGAGCACGGTAGAAGCAGTCCCTGAATGCTAACCAACTGTCTTGGGCCCCTTTACCTTCAAACAGCCTTGCCCATGGGATTTTCTCGAGTAATTGCTTGAAAAATCCAAAGTTTGCCTTGGCCAAGTCCAGGGTTGCAATTCTGCTTGCTATTTTGTTTCTGCTACATGAGATCCTGAACTCCACCATTTCATGGTCACTGCAGCCAAGGCAGCCCTCAACCTTTACTGCTTCAACCAGATCCTCCTTGTTAGCGAGGATGAGGTCCAGCAGTGCTCCTCTCCTAGTCGGCTCCTCCACCATTTGCATCAGAAAATTATCATCGATGCACTGGAGGAACCTCCTGGACTGTGGCTGGCTGGCTGAGTTGTCCTTCCAGCAAATATCAGGGAAGTTAAAATCCCCCACGACAACCAGGGCCTGTGATTGTGAGACCGCTCTCAGCTGCCTGTGGAAGGCCTCATCAACTTCCTCACCCTGATCTGGTGGCCTGTAATAGACACCCACAACAGTATCTCTCCTGCCAGCCTGCCCCTTAATTCTAACCCGTACACTCTCAACTTGCTCCTCCTCCATGCCTGGATGGTATTCAAGACATCGTAGTTGCTCTTTCACGTAAAGAGCGACTCCACCACCTCGCCTGGCTGGCCTGTCTTTCCTGAAAAGGACACAGCCACCCATGACCACATTCCAGTCATGTGAGCTGTCCCACCATGTCTCTGTAATTGCCACCAGATCATAATCTCCTGCCCGAACCCAGGTTTCTAGCTCCTCCTGCTTATTCCCCATGCTGCGTGCACTGGCGTCCAGCAGGACTGCTGCCACCACGGCTCCAGGCGTGCCCCTGCTGCTCGCGCTGGCCCCAGGCAGAGCAGCTGCAGGGCGGTGCTGCCCAGCGGCACATCCAGCTGTGGCTGTACGAGGTCACAGCTGGACAGGAGAGGTCTGCGAGAACGGCAGCAGCAGACACGGGCGGTTGGAAGCCCGTGATGGACAATCACGTATCCTCAGCCACGGTCACCCTCAAGGAAACAGCAGTCATAGACGTTGGCACGGGCTCCTTCAAGTGTGGCTTTGCGGGTGACCCGTGGCCTTCCTACATTGTCCCAACTGCAGCTGGGAAGCCCACGCGGGGCACTGGAAGGAACCAAAGAGAAACGTTTGTTGGAAGAGAGCTTCAGAACAGCAGCGTACCCATAACGCTCACCAGCCCGGTAAGCCATGGTGTCGTGGTGGACTGGAACTGTGTCCAGGATACTCTGGAGTACATTTTCCAGACAGAGATGCAGGTTCAGCCGGAGGACCACGCTGCTCTGGTGTCGGTGCCTCCCTTGTGTACCACTGCTTACAAGGAGAGATATGCCGAGATGATGTCTGAAGGATTTCACACACCTGCCCTCCATGCTGCCTACCAGTCCCGCCTGTCCATGTACTCGTACGGGAAAACCTCGGCTGTCGTGGTGGAAAGCGGCCACGGTGCGTCACACGTGGCTCCCATCTCTGAAGGTTATCTTATGCGCAGCATCGCTGAGACAGTGGATTACGCTGGCTTGGACATCACGCGTTACCTCATGAAGCTACTAAACGAGTCTGGAAACTCGTTCACGGAACACCAGCTAAACATCGTGCAAGACCTCAAAGAGAAGTGGTGTTACACTGCTCTGGGCCTTGCTCGGGACTCGAATTTGCCTCCTGAGGAACAACAAGTGGATTACGAGCTGCCGGATGGACACCTCGTCACTGTGGGCAAGGAGAGGTTCCTCTGCGCTGAAGCGCTCTTCGAACCAGCCCTACTCGGCTCACAGCAGCCGGGGCTTTTGCAGCTGACACTCGCCTGTCTCCACAAGTGTGATGCTGATGTCAACCAAAACATGGTGGGGAACATCCTGCTCTGTGGGGGCAGCACTATGATGGAGGGCTTTGCTGACCACTTCCAGAGGGAGCTGGCCAGGCTGTGCCCCAGTGACAACCTCGTCCCAGCCGCATCCCCTCAGAGGAAGTCTTCTGCCTGGATTGGTGGGTCTGTTCTGGCCTCACTGCGCTCTTTCCAGGAGCTCTGGGTTTACAGGAGTGAGTATGAAGAACGTGGTCCTTCCTGCCTCTTCAGTAAGTGCTTCTGAGGAAGACGTTGGATGCATTAGAAAGACCAGTGTTGGCAAAGGGTACCCGAGTCCCTTCAGGAGCATCTTCCACCCCGTGCTGTAATTAGGAGATGTCTGCTGGAGCTGTATTATTTTTGCGATATTGTGTGCCTACAATTGTTTGGGTTGTTTTCCCCCTTTCATATTTAATGATGCTAGAGAGCAGAGAGGCGACAAACTTGTGCACTAACAAAAATCAGGTTTCTGTACAGCCATATTTTCTCAGAAATTCTCAGCAATTCCCTGACTAGCCGAATCTTGAATAGCAGGCTTTGTCCTGAGATGTGATGCTCTTGGCAAGTTTTGTAAACAATCGATAGGCAATGAGGTTAATTATTGGTGAACTGGTTACCTTAATCATTCTTCCAACGTTTGCTATCACGTACCCTGAAGGGAGCCCGTAACTGAGCAATGCCAGCACTGGGTGTATCCTAGGTAGCGTTTTCTCTGGCGTGTGTTCATTTTTACCCCACAAAGGTGTTCCCAGAGCTTCCCTAGATGAAGGATGGTTCCTTACCCAGGCCTTTCTGCTGCGCTCATCAATGCTCCAGTGAAACCTGAAGCTGAAACACGCCTTGAAGGAAGTCACACCGCTGTCCCAGGGCAACACAGCCAGCACGGGCATTTGTTGGAGCATCTTCTTGGTTCAGGCGTCTGAAGGAGAGGGCAGCGCTGCCTTCAGCAAACGGCCACGCATCTTAGCTGTGGACAGGCCTTCCCTGGCCCCTGGGGCAGAGTTCTGGAGAGAGAGGCACTCCGTCGTGGTGCTGTTCGAGAGAGGCAGGTCAGGATGAAGACGGTTCGAGCCGGACTCTCTGCGTGCCCCATGGCCACGCGGGGCTGGGAAGGAGGAGAGGCTCCCTTTCACACCTGCCTCCTGACAGAGGTACGAAACTCTTCAGGAAATGCCAGCAAGGAGTCTCTGGGACCACCTTTGGATCCCCTGACAAGTCCACGGGCTCTGTTTGTCGGCACGGTGCTGTGAGCTGGCCAGAGACTCCACAAGGCCCCAGGAGGTCAAGGCTCTGACACTGGGTGGCAACGTGGCCTTTCGGTGTGAGCCAGGAGAAATGGCTGCTGGGGTGGCAGGTGAGGAAGAAGGCTCTGTCCAGCCTCCTCACCACAACAGGGCTTGAACCGTGGTAAACGGGGCTGACCTGCCGGAAGGCAGCTCTGCGGAAAAAGACCCGGGAGTCCCGGTGGGCAGCAGGAGCACCATGAGCCAGCCGTGGCGGAGGCGCTGGCGAGGCCTGGGCGCTGCCAGGGCGACCGTGACCACCCCCTGGCCTGGAAACGGCCTGGCCTGTGCTGGAGACCAGGAGCTGGAGCAGAGCACGGTGGGTGCGCGGAGGGCGCCAGGGCAGGGCGCTGAAGCTCTGCCATCCCGACCAGGGAGCCACGGTGTCCCCCCGGCAGACAGCCACGGCCTCGCTCAGCTGCCCGGCACCTGCCAGCACGGAGGCAGCTGCCCAGCTGAGCGGCTGCAGCGCGATTTCCAACATGGCCCTGGGGCTGGGGGCCCTGTGGCCGTGCCCCCCAGCAGGCTGGGGCCTCCCGACGTGGGGCCCCAGGGCACCAGGGGAAGAGGCAGCAAGCAGCACCCAGAGACTCTGTCAGGGACACAGGCATTTATTTCCCTTTGCTCGGGCAAAATGTCGATGGAGCCCTGCTAGTGCCGCTGGTGGGGCGGCCTCTTGCAGGGCTGGGCAGAGTCCTGGAGGTCAGCAGCCCTCCTCTTCAGGGAGCTCCGGTCTCTGCCCCGGCCCTGAGCAGAGGGGCTGCAGCTGCAGCCCTGGGCAGAGGGAGCTGCCGCCGCTGCCTGCCCCGGCTCAGCCTGGGGCTGCTCCTGCTCGGCGGCGTGAGGCGTGGATGGAGGGCGGCTGGGACCCCCACGGAGGGTGACCTCTGATGTGCTGGCTCGCTCCTCCGTGTCGGAGCCTGCAGGGCTGCTGGAGGAGGCTGAGCAGGGCACAGGAGTGCCCTCGAGGGAGGTGGCAGGGCTGGGACTGGGGCTGGCTGAGGGGCAGTCCTCCTCCTCCTCTTCCTCCTCCTCCTCCTCTTCCTCCTCTTCCTCCTCCTCCTCCTCCTCCTCCTCTTCCTCCTCCTCTTCCTCCTCCTCTTCCTCCTCCTCCTCCGCTTCCTCCTCCTCTTCCTCCTCCTCCTCCGCTTCCTCCTCCTCCTCCTCCTCCTCCTCAGCATGGGAGAACAGCAGCATCCAGACCTCCTCGCTGCACTGCAGCTCGATGACATCGAGGAGGCCATGGACCAGCGGAGCTGTGCGCTCCCCAAGGGGAACCTGCATCCGCCGGACCAGCGCCTCCTCGTCCAGCCCGCAGAAACACAAGGAGTGCACTGCGAGCTTTTCTGCTGTCACTGCCAGCCACCACCTTTCCCCAAATATCTCCTGCAGCTGAGAGCGCAGCCAGGGCAGCACAGGCTGGAGCAAATGCCGGTGTCTCTGGAAAAGCGTGGCCCACACCTCAGGTGGGAGGCCAGCCACAGTAGCCCTGGCTCCTGTCCCCACAGCCCCCCGCACTTCCAGCAACGGCCTCTGCTGTGGAGAGGAGGGAGGCGACGCTGCAGGGCCGTGGGGGCTGCTGCTGGTGCCACGGCCACGAGCTCTGCCTGGGGCCTGGCTGGCAGCAACTGCTGGCTGTGCGGGGGGCGTGAGGACGTGCTCCAGGTAGTCTTCTCCCCGCACAGAAAACTTGACTCTCTCCATCTGCCCTCTGCAGAGAGGGCAAGTTGATGTCCTTCTTGCCCACCGCAGGACGCAGCCTATGCAGAACCGGTGGCAACAGGGCTGCACGATGGCAACGTCCTTCCGAACACTGCAGCAGATGGGGCAGCTCCACTCCGTCTCAGCGGCCATGCTCGCACTGCCCGTGGAGGGCTGGGCAGAGCTGAGGACAAGGAGCTGCTCACCCTCACTGCTGCTGCTGCTGCCAAAGGGTGTCCTGAGGTGCAAAACAAGAAGAGAGGCCATGGTCACTTGATGTTCGGGGACAGGAGGAAGGAATGCCCAGGCCCCTCGAGAAAGACATCCTTCCAGCCCCCCGAGCCCCATCACCTGGCTCAGGGCTGCTCCGGGGGGACGTTTGCCTGCCCAGCTCACCTCTAGTGCTGAGAGCTCGCCACGCAATGCCCGGCTGCCTGAGCCAGGCACGGCCGGGGAAACTCGGGGGACAGCTCTGGGACGGGCACCGGGAGCTGCCAGCGACAGCCCCCAGAGCACCACCCAGCACCACGAAAAGCCTCGCTCGCTCGCTTGACCTCCAGACGTCAGCAGGAGTCCAGGCACGAGCCAGACTGGTCCCGGCTCTGCCAGCGCCTGCAGATCAGCAGTGAGGGACGTGACATCACAGTCCGGCGCTCGCTGCTGTCACAGCCCACCGCCGTGTGACGTCAGCCGCCACCACCCAATCATGTCATGGGAGGCTTTCCACCTGTGGGAGCAGGGCATCAGGAGAAAACACTGAATATCTGCACTTGCTGCAAGTTTGCTCTGTCTGTGTTGCCTTACATCCACATCTCATTTATGTTATAAAGGAGAAATTTGTTCTCAACAAATTCTTACTGACAGGAATGAGAACCAAAGTCGAGCAAACCTGCACTGACAGCAGAGTCGTGGGAATCACAGAATCCCTGAATCACAGAATGTCGGGGGCTGGAAGGGACCTCGAAAGATCAGGTCCCTTTCTCCTCCACTGCTCTCCAGCAGTTCAGTCCCCAAAATTCAGGCTGGAAGGGATCTCCAGCTTCGGACGCCTGCACACAGGAAGCACAGCTGCAAGGGTGTGTACAGCCAAGCTGGGAAGTCTGGAAGGTTCCCAGCAGTGTGACCATCAGGCTCACAGCCAGCACTCACTGCGTGCTGTGCCTCAGCAGGCACCCTCAGCCCAGGCAGAGAGCGGGGGTGCCTTTATTGCCACTGTTACGGGTGAGGGCACGAGAAGGTGTGCGCACACCACACTGCCCCGAGGGGTTGCCTCCGCTACCCTGGAGCCATCCTCGGCCCCTGACACCTCTGAGCTGAGCCGTGGGAGCACACTTATTCCTGCTCTGATGGGGGGCAGCGGGGAGCTGGAGATCCCCGGAGGCTCCACCACCAGCCATGCTGGGAGTCTGAAACCACCTGTGTAGGGCACGGTGATCATGAATGGCGGTGGATCTCTACCAGGTTACGCAGTGAAGTGCACAACATCGTCGGTGGTAGGCAACAGATATCAAATCACTAAGCAGTGCCTACAATTTCCCACACTGACAAATAAAAGACAATCCTGCTTAGGTGCAAATCCTGCTAAATCTGTCTTTGTTACAAGCCATGGATGTAAACTGACACACCTGGGCAGCTGGGGCTTGTCCATCTTGGTTTAGAGACTATTCTATTGGCAAAAAAGACTCTTCAGAGATGGCTTTGCTTTTTCTGAAGGTCCAGTAGCTGGCTTCTCCCCCTTTGCCAAGAGGAGCTGGGCTTCTCCTGACTCAGCTTGGGGTCTTGGCTGCCAAAGCAGTGTGGGCCGGGTCCCAGCAGATACTTTCAAGACTCTCAGACTTTGACTTAAGCCCATGTGGGCTGTGTGCTCCTCAGTGACAGGATACTTGGGGATCTCATCCAGCCACCCCGCAGTATGACGGTATTGCAGATATTGTTAGAACAAAACCCAAATCAACCAAAAAGCCCCCCACAACTACTTTTAATTTGAGTCTTCGAAGTGCGCCTTGTCCACTCCGCAGTTTGCTGTGGTCAGGCTGCACACAGAGCAGCAAGAGGACACCAGCTCCCACGCTGCCACCCACCACGAGCCCGGCAGCAGCACAGGTTGCTATAGCACCTCTGTTCCAGGGGCAGTCCCTCTCATCAGCCTAGTCCTCCCTTGCTGGCTGGGGAAAAAGCCTGGTGAGCTTTCCCCCTGCCCAGGCTCCCGCAAATGTGAGTGAGAGGAATCGTGGTTGTCCTGCACCCACTTAACGTGGGACAAAGCACAGTTTAAGGGGACGGCAACTGGCTCACCTCATGGCACCCCCCAAGAGACACCCAGAGTTGGAGACGTGGCCAAACGAAGAAAGGCAGACAGCCTGGATGCTCTGAGGCAGAAAAACTGCTTTTGTTTGGTGTGTGAGGGAGGGCTGGCCTGAGGAGAGAGCTCTCTCTTGTGCTGCTGGTGTCAAATCCCAGCCCCCTGCATGCCTTCCTGCAGTGCTGCACAGGAAAACCCGGGTAACATCGAACCCCAGCCCTCCCAGTCTGCAATCTAGGAGCAGGTGGAGTCTCGCCATTCTGTCAAGCAGTTTGGTTTGCTCCAGAACCAAGCCTCAGTCACAGACGTTTCATACTGGTGACGAGGGAGCAAGACCACTGCTCCCAGGACAGCAGACTGGGCATCTTGCTGGCTCTGAGGATCCCCAGGCAGAGACTGGGGCTAACCCTGAAGAAACGCTTCCGCCTGCCAAGCTACAAACACCAATCCCTGTCCCTTCCTTACTGCTGTTGTTCATGGTATTGCATCTCACCTCATTCGTAAAGACGTCCAAGAGCCCAGCCCAAGTTTGCAACCTGGAAATGTAACACAGCCTGCAAGTTAAATATACTCAATCCTATTTAACGTCACCAGGGAGTGTTATTATTCATGATTAGTCTCCAGTTACACAGAAATTTTGCTCACAGTCCTCCCCTGCCTGCAGTCCTTAAAAAGGAAAGGCAAGTTTCTTAAATAACTTTTTTGCCTGCCTCCCAGCCTAATTTCTAATTTCGTTTCTAGACTTGAAGCAGTTTTGACATGAGTCACACGTTAAAATCCCTTCAACGGGTTGCAAGGTGCAGCTTCAGAAATAAATTTCTGACATGGTCTCCTCCCCCAAGATGATACAGCCTAGGTGCACCACAGCACGTTTTGCTTTCAGGAGGCTTTATCTGCTCTGTGTGCATCCAGACAAATGCCTGTCTCTCCTCACATCACAAGTCATTTAGGACTTCAAAAACCGTGCGGCTAAGAAGCACAGCAGGTACCCCCATGAAAACTGTGAGGGGGTGCTGCGGCTCTGCTGTTTCCATGCACTCTCGTGCCCCTGCACCAAGGCACAGCCACACACGTGGCTTCTGCAGGCACGTTGTGCTAATTGCTGAGGAAACACTATTGCACTGGAACTGGAAAGCTGTCCTCTGCGGGAACTCCAGCAACTGCCCGGCCGTCTGCACGTGGCACTGCATCGCCCGACGTTCCTCGTTGCAAAAGGCAGAAAACTTGACGGCACAGCTCTGTGCTAGCACTACCTTCCCTTGGGCTACTCCTTCCAGCATCCTTCTTCCCCAACCCGCTGTTGCATCTCTCGTTTGTAAGAGAGATGTGACATTCAACATAAAATAGCAATTTAACAAAGATTGGTAATAAACATGACAGTGATTATGTACCGCGTAGAGGACAGGGTCAGACAAAACTATCAGGAAGACCCTCCTGTTGAGTCACAACATCCAGAAAGGACCCCTTCACTTCCTAAACTCTTTCTCAGAGAGGAGTTCACGTGTAGCTGGGTCAATTTCTAGTCCCAATCTTGGTCAACACTTTACATCTGAAGGATTATGCATGTGCAATCAATCCCTTGTATCACTTAGACACGATTTCAAAGTCAGCATGACGCTAATCACTTCCCAAGATCCTGTTTTGGCAAGGACACAACCTCAGGTTGAAGTTCCACCCCAACGTAAGGAAAAATGTCGTTACTGTGAGGGTGACAGAGCCCTGGCACAGGCTGCCCAGAGAGGTTGTGGAGAGTCCTTCTCTGGAGACTTCCAAAACCCTCCTGGACACATTCCTGGGTGACCTGCTCCGGGTGACCCTGCTCTGGCAGGGGGTTGGACTGGATGATCTCTAGAGCTCCCTTCCAACCCCTGACACTCTGTGATTCCGTGATTCTGTGATTCTGTGATTCAAGGAGTTTCTGTTCCTTTAACTTTCCAGCTTACATTCACTGTACACTTGGACTTCTGGCAAAAAGCAAACTACTTACCAGGATGGGAGGTAATAATAATGGTTCTGTTATCCAGCGTTGTGATGGGCTTTTGAAACCCACACAGAGCTTCAACCAGCTGAATATCCATAGACATAAGAAGGTCTTCATCTCGTCTAAGGCAGAACCAATCAAAACCAGTCACAGAGAGGGAGAAGCAGCAAAAGGATCACATCAACTTCGGTATTTAATTCGGCAAGGACAACAAAGCTCTAATTTGAACAGAAGCCTGGGTAATTAAACAGAGAATACTGAGTACTGATGCAGCATCTCAAGCCATCAGTTACAGGGACAGTTCCCATGCTGAGAGCCATTGCAGATCACGTCCAGGTATCTGAAGGGTGGAACTGTTTACTGAAAAGAAATAAACACAGCAAGGCTCACCTGCATCCAGTTTTACGTCACCACTCCTTCCCAATTCTAACAAAAAGTTCTCTCAGTCTCCTAAACACAGCATGTGGGACCATTAACCCCTTCCTTTACGCAGACCAAGGTTACACTCGCTTTCCCAAGATGTGGCACTGCACAAGTTTGAACAGGCAAGAGCCCCTCTGGGGTATGATGGAAGCACCTTCTAGAAAGTGCCAGGAAGCAGCCGAAGTGATTTAACTGCCCAGCCTGCGTTCAGTGCGGCAGTGCCAGT